>OX371261.1:9523668-10723668 GCA_947311025.1 Lypha dubia
TAATGGGAAATTAAAGCCAAGGATCATACTTATAGACTATGTAAGGTCCGATAAAGTATTCTTTTCGAATAAATGTAGCAAATCGATTGAATTAAATGTGTAAAAAACACACAATGTTCGATGTCAATGTTTTTTAATAATAGTAAACATTCGCCTGCTGTCTCTGTTTATTATTAGTAAAAGGCAGGACTGCCAATCTTGCGGCAAAACAATAATAAAAATCCGAAAAAAACCCGTGTGCTTCGCTACCCCCCCCCCCCCCCCCATCGTTATAAAATAAAACTGAAAGTATTTATATAGTCATGTATTTATTATTTCTTAAGAATATCCTATTGTGAAAATTAAATGACAATCGGTCCAGTAGTTAAGACTATATTACGATTTTTAATTTTCCTAAAAAGGGGCGTCTTCCCACCCAGTTTTCTCCTGGTACGTATTCCTAATTATGCCAATACTATATGTACCAAGTATCATCGACGTATGTCAAAAAATGCCCATAATATGGCGATTTTAATTTTTTGGCGGTGCCACGCCCCTTTGCCCAATCAATACTTTATATAGTCAAGCATTTATTATTTCGTAAGAATATCCTATTGTGAAAATTTAATGACGATTGGTCCAGTAGTTAAGACTAAATTACGATATTTAATTATCCTAAAAAGGGGCGTACTCCCACCCTCGTTTCTCCTGGTTCGTATTCCTAATTATGCCAATACCATATGTACCAAGTATCATCGACGTATGTCAAAAAATGCCCATAATATGGCGATTTAAATTTTTTGGTTATATGGGCGGTGCCACGCCCCTTTGCGATTTACGATTTAAATTTCCTAAAAGGGTCGTGCGTAAAAGTAGGCGTGGCAAATTTTTCGTTCGATGAAAACTTAAAATGGATTAATACGAACATTTGAAAGAAGAATTAGTCAAATCGATGGAGCCGTTTCTGATTTTAGGTAATCGAAAAAAGTTGGACCATGGCGATCATTAGAAAGAAAAAATCGTCCAAATCGGTCCAGCCATTCACGCGTGATGCCGTGACCAAGGAAAAAAGGGATTCATTTTTATATATATAGATTGATGGACTCGTACAAAATTTGAAGGCTACATATATAGCTAATATAGAGCCCGAGATATTTAATATTAATTTTGTTTATGAGCTATATATTCACTTTGTATGGGAGCTGCACGCCCACTGGTATGATCCCGCCCAATTTTCCATGACTTCATAATATAATCAACGTGCACAAATTTTTAAGACTATGGCTATTATAGTACTGTAGATATATGATATTAAATATTTACTTTGTATGGAGCTGCCAGGCCCATTAGCCCGATCCCGCCCATTTTTTCACAACTCTTCAGATTAGTTTAATATGTACATGTGCAAAGTTTCAGAACTCTTGCTGTCATAGTACTCCAGATATTATATGTTAAAACTTGTATGAGATCTACCATGCCCACTTGTCCAATCACGCCAATTTTCACTTCAGCTGCTAATAATATTAATTTATGCACTCCTACAAAGTTTGAAGGCTCTAACTATTATATAATTCTAGATATTTGATATTAAATATTTATTTTATATGATAGCTGCCACGACCACTTGTCCGATCCCGCCCATTTTTGTCCTGATTATCACATGAGTAACATATGTACTATTGCAATGTTTCCAAAACTCTTGCTATCGCAATAGTCAAGATATATGATGTTATTTAATTTATGTGGGAGGGGCCACGCCCACTAAATTTCTTATGTGCACCCTCCACACAGACCCCAATCACCCGTGAAAATTTCATTGAAATCGGGAAAGCCGTCTAGGAGGAGTTTTGCACTTAATTTTATATATATAGATGTACATATATAAAAGAAAGTCGTGTTAGTTACACTATTTCTAACTCAAGAACGGCTGAACTGATTTAGCTGAAAATTGGTGGGCAGGTAGCTAAGAACCAGAAGAAGGACAAAGAATATTAAGGTAAGGCACTTTTTACCTGGGGGGACTAGGGTGCCCCTTCTTTGTATGGGGCACTTCCAGTATAGCTAGAAAGCTGAAATTGAAATTGAAAAGTTGATAAAAAATGCTATGCAATAGCTTTACCGCGGCAGTCCCCGAGTGCCACACATCTTTTTTATTTAAATTTTTTAGTGGTTTTCAGAAAAAGTTTAGTTATAAAACAGATTAGAGCAGCTGGCAAATTGCAATAAAACTCAAAAGCCACAAGAGGCTTTTAATGCAAAAAGGGGAACATAAATTTCAAGTATTTACATTAAATCAGTTCTTTACCCCCGAGATCAATAAGCTTGCGTTCTTCCTTCAGTGAATGTATTAGTAACTCTAATGGTGTTTACGTTTCTACAAAAAAATGGTACATCTCCATGCAGAAAATTTACTTTGGTATTCGTTTCTTAAAAATGTTTTGCTCTCTAAAAGGGCAGTTCGTTTGATTCTAAAAAAATCGCCCTCACTAATGATGGAAGGCATTGCACTTTTTGCCCCGTAAAATGACAGTGTTGATAGTGCCCTTAAATTAGCTATCAGCTGTTAAAAAAGGGCGTTTTACTTTTTTATAAGTTTTTATAGTGAAATAACAAGCTGCATTATTATAGGGTTGACAAGACATTTTATGGTAAAAAAAAATCATGTAAATTGCGATAAAAAATAATTTAATCAAAGAAATTTTTAATTATCTCCAAAAATGATGAGTAAATAGAAAATTAATATAAATTACGACATGAAGAAAGTTTGCTTGCTGATGGCGAAAGCTACAAACAAAATAAACAAATTGCTTACCTCACTGTGTGACTCGTAGCTTGTGTTGATCTGCTGATGGTGGTTGTGGGTTCTGCTGGTTATGGTGAGCAACAATGTATTTGTTGCGGCAGGTCAGGATTCCAGATGTGATGTCGTAGCCTTTTATTATTCTCTTCCTTATTTGTTTGTTTATTTGCAATGAAACAACTCACCCTTATTTATGTATGAGTTCATAATATTTAATTTATTTACTTATTTTCTTATTTTAATTTTAGAAACAATTTATTTTTATAAATTTTTAATTTCAAATATTTTATCGACTTGTTGCCCCTTTGTGTAATTTTTCACGAGTGAGTTCCGAAAGACAAACTCCTTAGGCAGAAGTCTTCAGGAAGGCTAAGCTTTGCGTGGTTTAAACGATCAGCTTTGCCATGAAGTTAAGTTAACTTATGGAGCTACACGGGCTAAAGTTCGTAACGTTATGATTATTAAAAAAAAAAATTTGTTTCTGATCATCATGGTTCTTATTATATTTATTCAGTTCGACAAAATTTCTGCCAAGGCCTAAAACTTTGCTAAATATTCTATTCACAATGGCCATATTTATACCAATATTTAAGTCTAGCGGAAATTATTTGAGCCACCCTACACATTAAAATATTTCAATTAATTGTTTCACTATAACAATAACCAGTTATTTTTACAGTATATCGTTAGATGAACTCCAATCCAAAGAATTAACGAAAATAATCGAAATCATATATTTAAAAAATTCTTGGGAACTGTATTGGAACGCATGTTCATAAAAATTTTCAGAGCTCTATCATAAAAATCACGCAAATTTAAACAAAAGCAAAAAGACTTTTGTTCAGACAATTGAAGAATTTTACTTGGTTTATTCCTTCTCCAATTAAAATTTTAAGCAGTTAAGTTATGAGATTTTGCATTTTAGCTAACGATATGTATTCTTGAAATGTATATGAATAAGTGCTTTAAAATTTGTAGCTCTCTTTACGAAACTCTTTTTTTTATAGTTTATGTAAATAAAAAAAATAATGTTTATTAAATGATTACACATTGAATTATAAAATCATTTGATGTAATTTTTTACAAATGAGTTCACTACTTTATGGCAAAAGGAGAGGCATATGAAGAAAAACTAGTAAAATAATTTTTCATTTATTTTCTTCTAGGAAATATAATGCTATTAATGCTTAGAAAAAAATTTATTGGGCTTTTAACACATAAACTTAAATTTTATGAAAAATAGTTATTACGATTTTCAAAGAAACAACTTTCTAAGCCTGCTACCCTGTGGTAATATTAACTCATAAAAATTTTAATAAAAATTCATTGGAATCGAAGTTATATTGCGGAAAGACATCTTTGCTTTTTAACAGTTTTTTATAAATATAAAAGTATTTCTAACTTTTCGTTATCACAAAACTTATAAAGTATTTACAGTTTGCGAAATTATTGCAGAAAAGAATATGCTTGTGTAAAATATTTATTAATTTATTAAATGTAAAAAAAAATTTACAGTATAGGGAATGATATTAATTTTATATCCTTTTATAGAAATCATAAATTTTTATTTAAAATTTCTTCCAATTATGTTTTAGTATTACTTTTATTTAGAAAATTAAACACGGATAAATAAATATTTATCCAACATTTATATTAAAATTAAAGTCCGCAATTAAAAATCGTAGTTACGAAAATTCATTTTATATTATTTATTTTTTTTCGATAAAAGAGAATAAACGATGGCTTCAAACTTAAAGTAAACCACCAGCCATAAAAGCTGTAAAAAACATTACCAATAAAAGAAAATAAGTTAAAACTGTTTGCAAACAGTAAAGCATTTAAAAACGTTAATTAAAAAAAATTAAAAAAAAATATAAAAAATAAATAAATGAAAAACTCAGTGCTGAATGTGTGTTAAATAACATACGAGTACATGCTACAAGGTGACTTCAATAAAGGCAAAATGAACCAGTTGTTTGTTTTCCGTTCTCCTGTGCTTGTCAGATACATAAGCAAGTTAATTCGTTTAAATATATTTGACTTTACTTAATTCTGCTGTAATATCCCTTCATAATAATTTCAATTTATTTGAATAAAACTTTACTTTAGGTGAGTGTAAAATTTGTATGAAAAGTACTAATTTTTTTGAGTGGTTTTCATACAAATTTAAATTTAAATCATTCGTTCGTCTTAATATTTTACTGAAATAGTAAAATTTTATTTTGGGAAAAGTCACTTTTTGACATAAAATTATAATTCATAAAAAAAAAATTTTGTTATTAAGAAGTGAGTTCCCGCGCCAAAAATACATGTTAGCAACAATACTCAGTATTTTTAGGTTCTTTTCTCTTATAATTACAATTATACCGTATTTTCGCAATGCAACTTTGTTGCATTCAATTTTATTTTAAGTGAGAGTGTTGAAATATAATTGGAAGCCTTTTACATATATTTCTTCTTTCTATCTCGTTCATAGTGAATGGAGAGAGTTGCTTGCAACAGAGTTGAGTAGTGTAAACGCAGTCTGGAAAAGAGCCAGGCAATGAAAAAAGAATTTTTTGATTATCGTGTTCATGTTCTGACTTTGGTATGAATTTAAACTTCTTAATTATATCTTTCGATTTTCTCTGAGAATTTCTGCAAAAGATTCCCTGACGACCTGCATTAGCCTTTGTGAAATAATTAGCGAAATGATCTCAATCTCTTCATTGTATTTCGATCGTTTTTTATATACAGTAGGTGGCGTAATAGGAAGTTGTGAAACTCTACTACCATCCCTTTCTCCCTATTTCAGGCACAATGTAGTGCATAGCACCATCCCCTGAATAAATAGGGGCCAACCCCCGGAATGTTAGTCATGGAAAAGTCTTCAAATTCGGTTTATTTTGCATTTCGATTTTATAGTGATGAAGTTTTTTATACCCATACCACTTTGGTTCAAATTGTTTTATTGGCAAAGTTTACATTAAGATGTTTTATTAACATGAAAAGGTTACTTTACAGACGCTCCTAAAAATATGCATGCAAATCATGTTAATGAAACAACCCTGAAGGAAGCATGGGGTTAAGTGTAGCCATGTCAACATTTTTGTCAACAATTAGGGGGTCTTTTTGGTGACACTGTCCAAAAATTGTTTTTTTATATTAATGATAATTTTTTAAATTTCTGCGAACTTGTTATTAATATTTTGTTAATATTGTTTTTTTTGTCTTTTGTTTTTGATGAGTATAGAAAATTTTTGACGGTTAAAAAAAAATCATCAAGCTAAAGTGCTCAAAATCGGTATAATGTTACTATTTCCTGCAGATAGTGACTTCGTCTGCAGTGAATCAGTACAGTTTTACTACGGACATTTCCCACAGTGTGGTGATATCATGAATAGTACTCGTAAGTCAGTACAATCTTACTATGGACATTTGCTCCATATGGTCCAACAAGAACTACCTAGTCAGTATTGAAGCAGTCTACTGGTAGATTTCGTAGGACACGCCTATGTTAATTATCAATAGTAGATTGCATTAGTACTGGTGACATCGTCAATAGAGAATCATTATAATTTTAATATTGACATTTCCTGCAGGGAAATTCATTGTAAACATTTTCGTTTCTAAAGAGTAAAATTTCGCCATTGAAATCAATTTTTATGGTAAATTGCGTTCTGTGGCATGACCGATGATTGTACGATATTTAAATTCTTTTGATTTTCTGTTTAATGTATTTTATTTCAACGTTGTTTCGGTTCGATGTTGGGCTCTTTGCTTCGATGGTTAGTTGAATGACCACTAGAAACTTTAAATCGCTATTATACAGGACGTACTTTGAGTATTCATAAATAGCACTTGTTTTGTATACACATCCGTGCATGTATCTTCTTTATGTGTTGGCATAAAAACAAACTCTTTTTAACCTACAGAATAACTGAAAAATAATAAAAACAAGTATGAACGGTTTGTTTAGCTATGGCGAATCATCAACACCCTTTACGATAATAGTATTATGTTAAAAAATATATTTGAAGTGAAATATTTATTAATTTTTAAATTCTTTTTTCCAATTGAGATTTTTGAGTAGATTATCGTTGGCTCCTCAGGATTTTTTTTTTTTTTTATGTAAATTTTCAATTATTCATATTCCATTAGCATTTTATAAGAAAATATAATTTTTACATTTCTTAAAGCAAATTATTGTTTTATCTATTAGAAATTCGATGAGAAACTTAAATGTCACTACATAAACATATATCTCTTTCCGCTGTGGTGAAGGGTGCCAAAAAATACTAACAAACCCCATATTGTTTATATATACAGATTTTCTGTTTGTAATATGCATCATTGAACTAAAGTGTTGAAAGTCAAATTAGTACCGTGTTTGAATTCTTTAATTAAAATATTTATTTTTTTTTTTTACTGAACACAACTCCCACTGTATAAAAATGAATATATACGCATGCAGTTATACAAACATATATATACACACATAGATACATACATAACCACATTTATAAATATATGTTATACAAATATACGCTTGTATGTTATTTTTATATTTCTCTCTTTAACCCGGTTTTTGTGATGCACAATGCAACAACTAGCAACAAAGAAAGGAACTCTACGAAATATATTTATATATGATGTATTTTATTAAGTTTTTTCTTTTATAAATTTTTTTTTGTAATTTAGCGCGCGCGATTTCAGTTTTTCTACAAGTACACAACCATCATTTCACAGTTATTAGCGCGTATATTTTAATTTATATCGTAATAAAGCATAAAAAAAATATGATTAAACTAAAAAGATGGAGAGTCGTTTGAACAAGTTGGTATTTTTAAAAAGAACTGCACTTGTATGTATTGAATAATAAATATTTTTTCAGCGAAATTTTACCAACACTTAGATAGTTTTCTTTTTGGACCTCTGCAATAAGCGCTGCATGTGAAATTTAAACGATGGTTTCATAGTTTTTTTTTTTTGGAAAACAATTGAATTTGTGAAACTAAAGATATCAGCAAGGAAGGAGCAAAAGGATTAATCAGTTGCACTTTCAAAAATCATCAAATATTAACATATATCAAATAAGTTTCTAAAAGATATTTTAAAACATGAACGCATCATTAAAAAGTTCCCCTTTCAATAAGATCTAGGGACCATGAATGTTTCTACTACCCACCAAACCAAAGGTTTCGACTTTTTCTGAAGTCAGATTTATCGAATCGAATTCGTTAAGACATTTCGGTAGTATGTCTGAAGTCAGCCTTGGTGTTACGAATTCGTTACGACATTTCGGTAGAATTTCTAAAAACAAATTTATCGTATCGAATTCGTTAAGACATTTCGGCATTATATCTGAAGTTATATTTTATGTTTACAAGTTTGCATTTTGTTTTACAGTTGCCTTTTTTAATTTGAGTGTGTGCAGAGAAAAATTTTTTTAAGCAATTTAATTATTAAGTATGAATTGCAAAATCAATTAAAATATTTTAATATTATTTTTATTTCCAATATGTATATAAATATAAATAACAAGAAAAACTTAATAAAATTAGGAAGTTGAGTAGTGTTTAACAATTAAAATTTTTTTACGAAAACATTAAGAATAATCTAACGATGTAAGACATTTCTTTACGAAATCTTTCCTGCATTTCTTTTCGATTTCCTAACTACGTATTTATGTATATTTACGAAATCATGTCATCAACCACTTTATATGATTTTCGTTACGAAATATTTACGAATTCGGTTTCGAAATCGGAAGATTTTGCCGACTAGTCGTAAGGAATTCGTTACAAAATCTAAACTTTTGGTTTGATGGGTAACTTAATGCTTAGTAAAAAAAATCATACATACTTTTAGGAGCGTCCATAAAATAAACTTTTCAGGTTAACAAAAAAAAAAAAAAAAAGCGATATGAGCTTTGTTAGCAAAAATTCCTATAGGTATCTATTAAATACTTTGTTACTGTACAATCGAAAAACAAAATAAACAGAACTTGAAGACTGTAAATCAAAAACAATCGAAATACAATTCCGGAATTCAAATAATTTCGATCGGAATGTGTACCTTACCCGAATATAGTGTGTGGTATTGAAATTTTTTTGTAATAATTTGAAAGTTGTGAAATCGTTTTTTTATATTCACAAATTTTTTAATATTTGCAAAACTGCATCCATTGATAAAATGATGAAAATCGTTTAAGTGGATCTACAGGTATCGTAATTACTTTTAAAATTTCTAGCACTTTGTAATTTAGTTTGACGCATTGGACACTTTGATGTAGATCGTACGAATGATAATTTTCTCTAGGTAGTTTGTTGCTTTAAGAAATATTCCACAGGTCCTTTGAGTAAATTTCTAGTGTTAGTTTGGAATTTAAATAAACTGAGTAGCGACCGACCTGTACAGTTTTTTTTTTAATTTTTCACGTACCCTTCACACACACATACACACTAATGATAGTTATTCATGAATAATTTTACAGTTTTCTTATTATTTGCTTTTTCCTTCAGTATTTTATTTCTTTTAACACATTTTTTTCTTCCGAAAGTTGCATACAGCACTCATTTGCAGTAGGGAAGTTACTAACGATCAAATAAAAAATTTAATTATTTCTTTTTAAAGTTTCTTTAATTTAATTTTGTCAATAAATATATCATTATTAGAAAGAAATTTCTAAATTCTGTAATATATGAAAAGACAAAGAAAATTTATATATATAAACATAAATCATGACGAGGCGACACTAAACACGTATCATCAGGATCAAGAAAGCTTTAATCGTGTGCTTGACTGTCCTTTAAATTTAATTAATTGTACTGAGATCTTAGCGGACAAGAATTGTAATAAGTTCAGCATTCCATAAAGTCCAATGTTTTCTATAATTTTTCTACTTTTACCGACCTTAAAGATTAATTTGTATGTGAAAGTTTGTATATTTAGATGTTTGATCCACTATAAAGCGAAAACCGTTCAATAGTTTTGGATGAAAGTTGGTAGACAGATAGCTAATAACCTTCATAGGGTACTTTTTAAGTGGCAAAATCGAGACAAATTGGTACTTTTGGTACTTTTTATATAATTTTTAATAATGTTTTCTTAACATTTACAAAAAGTGTAGTTTCTGGGGGATAAATAAGGGAAAAGCTGGTACTTTTGGTACTTACTTATTTTGGTACGTTTTGTTTTATCGACAAATTTGGTAAAGCGACATGGTTTGCCTTCTCTAACATGTAGCGTGAACGAAATCACGGGTAAAAATTTCTCTTACTCTTTTCAAAAATCCAGTACAAAAGAAAAAAATTGCTTAAAATTTATTTAATTTTCTAAACTATGCAACTGTAAGAGCATTCTAACAACGGTTCTTAGGTCATAGAAGACGAATTTGAAAGCTTTCTTAAGTACAAGGTGAATAATAATTACAGGTCTATTCACAATCAAGCGGACAATTTATTTTTTAGCAGCCAAGGGTAGAACACTTCTCTTTTAAAGAGAACTGTATAGCGAAAGTCTTAAATTTAGTTTGTGGACAGTTTTAAAGAAAGTTCACAATCAGACGAAAGGAACCGACTTTCATGTTATTAATGAACAACTTTAATAAATTATGACGTTACTTTTCCACACAACGGTAAAAGTTCTTGAAAATATGATATCCTTAATTATACAGTTATAAATTTTTTTCTGGTTTTTGGTTCATAAATAAAAACGAGAGCATAAAGACAGACATACATACACATACACACATATTCATATATGCACTTGGTTTTTGCAATATTGAATTTTTTTCATATACATCGCATACTTTCCCCAATTTCAATTCATTAGTTGACTTATGGTGCATCAGTTTTAATATATATTTATTTAAGAATTTTTTTTTTGGCTCATAAAAATATTGCAAGAGTTGGTTGTCTAGCAAAATTTATTTTCCAAAAAAAAAAAGATGTAACAAAAATATAATGAATATTTGCTTATGCAGTTTTACAAATGATCTTTTTTTTCTTATTCCTTTTAAATGAATGTATGTACGCAAATATGGTAAAAGGGAAATGTAACAAATTAAAATTAAATATAACAATTGTTGGAAATATTGGCACAAAAGGACATACATACGCACATTGTATGTGTATGTTCCAAAAATGCATAAAGAAATAATAATGACGAAAAAAAAAGAAAATACAATAATTTTAGGTCAATTGAAATTGAAAAATTTTTATTATGCAATTTCGTTTATATGATGCATGTATGTATTCAGAAAAAAACAATCTTGTATTTTATTGGCTTTTAAATTAAAACTAATTTTATTTGCAATTTATTGCAATTATTGTAACTTTTAGTTTTGAAGATTTTCCTACAAGTTAGATTTCATTGGGAGTTCGTTAATACAATATTTGCTGCACTGCTGTATTTTTTTTTTTTTTACTTTTATTATAATAATACATGCAAACATAATAATTTATTTGTTATATATTGTTTGGTTATTTCTTTCAAGCACTTCGAATTGTTTGAGAATTTTTCATCTCTATTTATTTTACAAAGAAGTAGTGGGGATTGTACAAAGTTTTAGTAGTGTTGATAATACAAGTGGATGTAAAGCATAGAAAAGAACTTGTCATTCCTAAAGGAAAATATTTATTGTTTCCGGTTCTTTATATATAATATCCATAGAGAAAGGAAGGAAGTGATAGTGTAACATTAAAAATATATTAAATCTTTAGTGACACAACACATTTCCACTCTCGTAAAATTTCGTTTTTTTATGTCAGTGGTTTTAATTATTTTGTATATAAGTTTTCATTTGTATGATGATAACAAACTTTGTGCATTTATGATGCTTCGGGGTTTTAAAGCCACAATGAAAGTATGTTGGCTACACTTTGAAATGAAATGAAAGTAATTTGGCAATACGTTTAAAGTGTGCCTCAATGAAGGCGGACTCACATACGGACTGACATCAACGTAAACGACGGAAGTTATTGTACTTTGGTGAAAAATATTTTTGTTTAACGAATTAAATGTTTTAAACAAAATTTGATTATATGTACATTGTACATACCAAATTTTATTTGTACATAAGCTGGGAACTGAATGAATCGGTGTCGGAACAGTTTTTAGTGACTTCATCACCTAAGCCATTTGGACTCAAACGAATACCTTAGTGGTGAATTGAAACTTTATTTATTTTGTTATTGAATTTAATATAACTAAATAAAATAATGAACAAAATTAAAAAATTTTTATGTTTGAGAACTTAGAGGAGTGTACCCAAATTGGCACAATGGGCACTTATGAATGCAAATTTGCCAAACATCCATGGCCAATGCAAACAGCTTTTGTTTCATTTTTTGGAGCAGCAATGGCTTATATTAGTGAAAATAAAACATCGTAGACGATTTCTCAGGGAGGTGATCATTGCCATGTAGTCATAAGTTTTGTATGCTTGAGGACGATGGTCCATTAGAATACTTTTGTTACAAATGTCGAAGATAAAATCTAGCTACATTTCTTCTAAATAATAATTGGTCCATGGCTTCATTTTAACATTTAAACAAACATAGAATGTTTTTGTCAGTTCCTACAGGATAATGAGAATCGTGATTTGTGCCTTGCTATTGTCGTTCCAAAGGACCAGCAGAATTTCACTATTTTTATCGAACCTGTTGTCAAACTCGCCTCCGGACTTTTTCATCATCTCCTTTGCGTAATTCCTGAAAAAAATCACAGCTAGTAAAAAAGTTGTAAAAAATATTTTTCGATTTGCAGGATTTGTGTCTAAAAATTAACATAACGCGCAATGCAGAGTTGTAAAAGAGTTAAGCCAACTAAATTTTCAACATCTATCTTCAACATTTTCACAGCTTTTGTACCCCATGTCTCATTTGTTTTACACTTGATTTATCAAAATATTTGCTAGAGCATTATCAGCATCCAGGGAAACTTATCGCAACTTGATTTTTGTAACAAAAGCGTACAGGTTTACCCCAAACAAATTGCCATACAGAATGATGACCTTACTACTTCACCCATGTATTCTTCGACCGATTTATTATCATGATATAGTGTTCACTGTTTGATGTTTTTGATCAGAAGATCTTAAAATTTTCTAACATAAAATAAATTTTCAGTGGTGCCATTAGAGTCATTGTTGTCAACAAGACGTAGATTTCCTTAAATTATTTCTTTTATATTTTTGTGATACATGTTTCCTTCAAAGTCCAATACATTCTTCATCTAGGTAATTCATTGTAACCTTCTACAATTAGTACCAAAACAAATTCTGCTACAGTGAGTCTGAAATTACATTGACTGAAGTTGACAATCATCGGCAGTACTTCTTCGTAAAAAATTTTAAGTGATTTCCCCCTTAAAATCATGTAATTCAATAAATTTGTTTTTAATTACAAGTAATGCACTTGTAGCTAATCATTAACGTAAAAATATTTTGAATAAAGTAAACAGAGTTTTTGTATGTCCACCATTATCAAGTGGTCCCAAATTGGTACAGCAGTCGCAAATGGGATAAACACTCCAACCACAATTAATACAATTCTGTACACTAATGTACAATAGACTAATTCATTTAGTTGATGACTTCCGCCTGACAATAGATCAAATTTAGGTCCTAAGTCATTATTTGCTTAGTAGTCAACACGCTAGCCACTTCGGCAAATATCGCCCTTAATAATTGTGAAAAGTTATTAAACAAATTGGAAAAGTTAAGCTGAGATCGATCGAAAACTTTGAAGAATTTTCAGTCGAGAAAGTGTATCAGCCATTGAAAGAGTGATCAACAAATTAACCGCCGTACTATTTTTTTTTCTTTAAAGTTTAGTGAATTCTCACATATGTGGGAATAAACAAGAAACTCTTCCTGAGCTTAAATCTGAGATGCAGAGCGTCATCGGTGAGATAAAAAATTGCCTCTCATCAGAGTCCGGCGGCAATTTGACGGATATTTTATTTCATACTTAATCGGAACATGTCTTCTTTTTCATCCAATGCAAAAATCACATCTCTCTAAGAACATAAAGTATACGCATGGGTGGGAAATAATATTTTAAATAGAGATAAAGATATTTCCAAACGAGTTTTTGTTTAAAAGTCCAATAATTTTTTACATCCAAGAGAGAAATATATATGTATCATATATAAAATATTGCCGACTTTGAAGGTTTGTTTTCAAATGGGAGATTTATTTCCGGTTTTGTGGATAAACATTTCGTGTTCGGGATAAGAAGATTTACTGAGGCTTACACTTTGGGCATTCTAGTATAATTTATTAACTTTACATATTTAGTTTTTTTTTTCTAATTTATGCTATTGTAAATAAAAAGAATTAGCTAGGAAAATATAGCAAATAAATTGAATAAATATTTTTATTAAAAGTTTTTACTATTAAAATACAAAATCAATTTACAAAACAATATGATTCCCAATTTTGAAATAATTTTCGTTCATTATTCCCTTAATATATGCAGCATATTAAATAATTTTAAAATTGTTCATTTATAAGAAGATAAAGATTTTAAAGTTTGGAAAATGATATTTGTTGATTAATAAATATTTTCTCCTTACATACATTCATTTTTAGACAAACTGCTTACAAATTTATTGAATTTCTGTAGAGAAATTCCATTTCGCTTTTTTCATCCTCCAAGTTTTGGAAAATTAGGAACAATACTTTTTAATACTTAAGTTTTTTAAATTTAAACTGCTTTGATTTTAACTTTTTATTTTATTATAGTGATGCACACAACTAAAAATAATATTTCATGCCTTCAAAAATAATAGAGAATTATTAAATTGTCAATTGATGTCAACATATAAAAATAAACATACGTTTGTACATACGAGTATGTATTCTTAATTGTTTCTATAAATGTTATAAAGTGCGAACTAAATATAAATGTGTTTCACAATTTTAGTGTCAATAAATTTTATATAAAAGTGATGAAGGTCATACAATGTCTCACAAGGGACTAATAAACAATGCGTTTGTGTTTTTTCTAAATTGCATTGCATGTATGAAATAATTTGTAGTGAGACTCATACAGTTAGTGTCAAAAAGTACACGAAATGTTGAGATGCATGGCATAAAAGAAATTTACATAAACAACACAAAATAATTTCAATAATTAAACTCAATTGCTATGAAGTAACTTCATCTAAGGTATTTTAATTATATAAAGCTACAGCTGATTTGTTTTTATATATTTAATTGATGAAATTTTAATAAAAAAAAGTTATTGATACTTTGTAAAATGTTGTTTTTCGTTTAATCAGTTATTGTTAAATTCTGATTATTAATATTCTGATTTAATTTTGACCTATTAAGTTACAGACCTTAAAATTTCAAAATAGTGTGAATTTCTACTTTGGATTTAAATCCTTTCTTAGCTTGATGTATAAAATAAAAATACTCGTATGTGTTACCAGCGACTGTCTATCTCCAACAAAGCTGGCTGTGAATGAATGGAAATTAGTGGTGTTCTTAAGTTTACTTTAATAAACGAAGCCATAAGAAAGGACAACATGAAATTGTTTTGTATTTTCTGCCATTAAAAGTGCCGGTTAAATTGCTGACCTTCGTAACAAGTCAGCAGCAACTAAATAAATATTTAAACAAAAAAAAAAAAAAAAGGTGTTTGAAAACAAGATTGTTGCCTCTGATAGATTTACTGACACACAATTACACCCAAAACGTGTTAAATAAATTCGATTAAAATAATGTAATTGTTCCCTATAATACAGAATATTTCATAATGTTTGATAGCCACTGTACTTGTATACCTCTAACTAAATCATGTCTTTGTAAAAACACATCTCCATAAGTTTATATTGCGTGAAAAATACAAAACTAAACTACTTAAATTGTCAACAGAAATAAAAAAAACTTACTTGTTTGTTTGTTAAATTAATTACATTTATTGTTTGAAACATAGCAAATAGAAGAGCAAAAAAAAAAAAAGGAAAATATAAAAATACTGTTACGTTTTACTAATAAAACAATGGCAAGCACAAAAGTGTTAGATGGGTTTTTAAATGGATGGGAAAAAACAAAACATTATATATATAAAAGTATAACGACATAAAATGAAATGTCCACATAAAATATAACTACCATTTAGCGTTCGCATTTGTACAAACAACTCCCAATGGGATACTTAATATCTACATACATACAAGTATCTAATTCTAATGCTAAATATAAAACATACATTGACATTTAATGTTATTTAGCAAATATTTTATATACTTGTGCACTAAAGAAAAATAAATAGAAATTTATATGATTATTTCAAATGGCCATTAATTTGATAACTTCAATGTTGTCATCAAAATGGCCAGATACTTAATTATATTTTAGATTTTAAGCATTGGGAATATGAACACATACACCGAGGAGGCTCAAGGTGGTTGAACATAAAGCATTAATTTAAAATGAATATATGTGATTGCTTAAAGCTCTTTAGTGCTTTATTGTTGCTTTTTTTTTGTATTTGTTGAAGCAAACAACATTCTGTTTCAGTGCAAAGTATGTTATATGTATGTATGCATGTGCATTTAAAATTTATTTATCAAATTAAAAATGTTAATTCAATTTCTAACATTTGCAGTATCTAACTTTCAGATAAACTAAATACTTAATTTGTATCGTTATGTGATTTTTGATGTTTAACAGAAAGTAAATATTCTTAATTCAAAGCCACTGAGTGTACACTGAGATCTCACCAATGAACGGAATCACATCACTCTCGAGAGAAGAGCGATACCCACCAGCATATACATCCCAAAGGCCCAAGGCATACCGATTCTAAAAGGGAATAAATTAGGTCTCTCGTATGACATCACAAGCTGAGGCAATGAAGGAGCAACACTCCTGTAACCCATAGTTGACACTTTTCCGTAGGGCTTAGAGGCATAATCGATTGCAGTGTAAGGTTACTGGTCGACCCTCGAAAGAGCACCATTAAGAATTAACTTCCTATCGACTTTGGTCTTGAACAGAGACCTTAGGTACCTTTTCATATTCTACCAGACTAAAATTTATCACTCTACTTATGTCTTATACGAGTATGTACACCTGTTACTCTGTGGTTTCAAAGATGGTGTAGAAAAATATAAGATTTATGGATAATTGGCCAAATGTAATATCAAGAACAGACAACTACCATTTTCCCCAGGAGGAACAGCATCTATATGTAGATATCAGCAGGATTTCAAATGTGCCCACCGGGTGGATCCATGGAAGGACAGTTTATTATGAGCATTAAAGTTAAAGTATCCAATTCAGTAAGAGATCTTCACATGTTATTGCTCCATACGCCAATACAGTTTTAAATGGCTTTCATACTTTTCTTGTGCGGTTAATATATCATACAGTTTGAAACTTTACTTAAATAGGTGGCCACAAAATGATCTGTTTTACGGAGTACAGCTTTCTTAAATGTATTTCTTTTTTTTTGGCATTTAAATTAAATTTTCTGATGTTCATTTGCGTAATTTATATTTAATAATAAATATGTAAATTTAATGTTAACAAAGTTTTAATTACACGTTTTTTTTGCTTCATAATTTCAATTAAATACTTTAAACGCTCTTATACATCTACTATGAACAGTGTGAATTGACGTGCTTTTTGTGTGTGTTCTATGCTTGTTTGTACATGACAACTATACGCCATACTGACTGAGCTTTTGTGAAAGTAATCATATTTTGTTTATAGAGGTGTCACAACATTAAAACATGGTATTAAATTGTAACGGAAATTAAATTTGATGTGTATCACCTCTTAACTGCCATCATCTTTAATGTTATTATTTTTGTAGACAACAACAACAGCAACTACTGAAGAGTTGCCAAATTACAATCATTTAGCAGATACATACTAAAATATTGTTTAATACCACACTATTTTTAATTTGTTTGCTAAAATGAGAAATTTCGCCATAAATATTTATTATCGTGTATTGTTATTGTAAAAATTATATTGGTTTTTTTTATGTTATTTTTACGAATAAACGTAATTATTATTTGAACTGTAATAATGTATAAATGAGAAATTATAATTATTAATCAGATTAGCAGAACATATCAGTATACCGATTTCACGGCCGCTACACTTCTCATCAGCGTTCAATTATCCATCTTTACAATTTTCGTAAAGTGCATACTAATTGGGTAGGAATATCAACTATTTAACCAAGTTTTCAACAGAAATAGAATACGAGAATTAATTTAATTAATTTTTATTCTATGCTAATATTTTTTAAGAATAATAAACTCATAGTAATTTTGAATTTTCATTAATTCAATAAAACTGAATTTAAAGCCTAATAATAATAATTTCTCATATATTTGGTTTTGTTGGCGTACGAGGTGTTTTGCGAGGGAGCTGTGTTTGCCGTAAATCTTTTTTTGTTCGAATAACGTTGCTTGTTGAGGTGAAGACAAGCAGAAAACCGATATGACGCTGAAAACATTTGATTTATTCTGGAATTGCTCTCTGTTGTTTTTATAGAAAGGCTAAATTTTTTATATTAAGAAATAAAGCATGGTAACTCTTGGCGCTAAATTTTTCGCTCTACCATTTTAGCAGACTAACAATTTCTAACAAAAGATATGTATTTGGTTGTGTATTCGTCTTCTTCCTTTCTACGTAATTTTTTCTAGTTGCTAAATATTGAACATTTTTAATCTATTAATTTTCTTTTTATGTTTTTAATTACAATTTTGCATTTTAAAATATGCTGCCACAAAAGACATAAAGAATTTAATTAACCACGTTTGGTAAATTATGAGTGAAGTAAATGTTACTTTAAGAAAAAAAAAAAAAAATAATAAGAAATTTCACAAGAAAAAAAACTTTATGACTCCAAACTAAGGAAAAAATATACATTGAAAACTGTTTTCAAACATATTCTCGTAAACTTTGTAACTAAATATTTTCCCACACAAAAATAATGTAACCCACAACCGCCATTGTAATATTAATAAGGAGAACAAATGTTGCTGATTCTATCACGTTCTCTTTTGTTCTTCTTTGTCACCTACATTGCCACACCACAAGGAAGAAAAATAGTAGGAAATGAAATATTTTTGTTCATAAAAAAAAAAACATAAAGGAAATTCAGTGTGCACTAACTATTAAAAAAATATAAAATGAAATGTAAATTTTTAAAAAAAGAGAACAAAAATTAAATGAAAAATCTTGCTTTCAATTTATTGTATAAATAAGTGTGTTTTTTGTGTTTTTTTAAATGTAGTCTATTTAAAAATTGTGGCATTATTCCTTTGATGATCATTTCATATATATTTTATTTATACACACATTTTTGTAAGTTTTAAAAGCACATCGTTTTATATCTTTATCATGTGGAAATTTAAAATGGAATATTTTGTGCAAACCGAATATTTAAAGCGCTATAAAGTGATAATGTGATCAAGTGATTAATGGTGATAGAAATCACGTAACTACGAAAAATTTTGGATAAATTTCCATCAGTAATGAATTAGTTTTTCTATTGCAACTCTAAGCCAAAAGGGAGGAATTCAATAAAAACGGCTGGATTAAATATAGAAAATATGGAAAAATTCATTAAATGCAAAGGATCAAAAAATAACAAAATCCAGCTCTAGAAAGTTTTATAGAAGCACGAGAAAATTTTTTAAATTTCTTTATTAAATTCAGATCATTATACTGAATTTTCACAAATAACTGCCATTAGAAAATAAGTGCTTAGTTTTTCAGGTCTAACAAAAGGTTACCACTCCCTCATCACTTTATGCCCATCTAAATATTGTAGGGTACTTAAAAAATATGCTTTTAGTTTTTGGTGATTATGTTTTACTTCCTTTTTAATGCAAATATTTTCTCTGATGTTCAGATTTTTTTTTCACTTTTACGTAAATAAGTGCAAAAGGAATAAATTACTCAGACGTTCAATTTTATAGAAATGCAAAAAGTACATTTAAAATATCTTTTATGCACACATTATACTCTTTTAGTATCAAGATTTGAATTATGCTTTATGGATGCTAACATTTCACGATAATAATGATGATGATGATGATGATGATGATGATGATGATAATGATGATGTTGAAGATGGTTGGTTGCAGTATGTGCACTTAATTATGTATGTTCTTTCTTTTTTTTCTTCTATTTTTTATGGCCTTCTCATTATTTCAAATATTAAATGTCTAAAACACGGTACATATATATACGAGTATACACTCTTATTAAAATCCAAATCTCTTTGTATGTGTTCATTTTATATGAGCCAGCGTCAGTGAAAAATTGTTGAATTAACAATTTTATTAAAACACTTTTAAAGTTGAGGTCAGTGAACTAAACAAATATTTTTTTTTTCTTTTAATTTCTATGGTCTAGACTTTTGATGCTGTTCTAAGTTTAAAAAAATATAATAATTTTAAAATTGCCAAAGTTTTTTTTGTTTTTTTTTTTTAGCCAACCTAAAACATATATTTATGTGCCTTTAAAACAACTTTGAATGTTTATTTAGTTTATTGAATGGCAAAGTGATAATTATAATAAATTATTAAATGAAAGTTTTTTTCTCGAAATAACAGGGTTCTGGCATCTGATCCTGGCTTGCTTTGGAGTTTCGAAGGATACAACTTGGGGTTCGTTTCAGTGGATTTTAAAGTTTCCTTAATTCGGAATATTTTCTTGTAATCTCTACATTTTTATATAAAAAGTGATTAATACTTGCATAGGAGAGACATGTTTTTTTGAATATTTTAATCGCCTAACTACAAAGACTTCCTTCAATCTAGAATTTCGATAGCCTTTGACGAAGGACTTTTCCCCAAAACCTTTCACGCAGACCTATGTATTTACACAGACGGCTCCAAACGGAGAACGAGTGTTTGCGGAGATGTTTACGTAGCGGAGTTCCGGATCAAATTTTTTTTTAGACTTCCGTACGCATGTAGCATCCTACAAGCAGAAATAACTGCCATTAAAAAGGCAATAAACTGCTACGATTTAATCGGATATCGCTTGGTACAGGAATGCTAAATGTCACTATACATGGTGGCGAATCATTAAGTTGTTATGCTAATATGGGTACGTGGACATAAATTCCTTACAGGTAATATCATCGCTAACGATCTGGCTAAGAGTTGAACCCAGCTTGGGGAATGTCGATAAAGAATTTTAGAGGTCTTCCAATCTTATCCTGGTGGTAACATATGTAGTTAAATTGTTTTTATGCAGATGGCTCAAACCAGATGATATAATAAGCCAAACTTCTCTATAGGCAAGAACTTTATGGCCTGATCTTAGATGCTAATAGCACTGAGAAACTGCTCAATTTCCCTAAGATGCACTTGCGCAACCTCATGGCCGCAGTAACGGTACACTGCACCATCGGTACGCACGCCAGATGTATGGGTCTCTCCAACAATGACTACAGCTTCAGCTGAAATGCCTGTGTCCCACTGTAGGCGATCACCGTCTTCACTTTCATGGTGAAAGATCCTGCTGCAGCCCCTCCGAGCTTTTAGCAACGGGACTCAGAGACTTAAATTCCCTTATCAGGAGCAGCGGTTGGTTCTCTCGGTTTTATCCAGCAACAGTTTCAGTATGCCAGTATCTCTCTTCTCTATAACATTATTAAATTATTTGTATGGCATTTTATCTTCTTTTAAAGTTCTTTAATTTCTATGCTTTCCTCAGGTATCACAATGCGACCACATTAGGAACCAAGTAGCCTGGAATCTATTTTCTTTTCACACCACCCTGCTAGCATAACCTAACTCTATGCAGTATGCATATAATCGTTACTTTTTTATATAATGGGATAAACTTAAACAGTGCAGCAGAAAGTTGCAATGTTCTACACAAATGCTTGTCATAACATTCCTCTAGATGTCTGCAGCTACAACAAAGTTCAATTTGAAATTTTTTACTTATAGAGAAATAGTGTGTAAATAAGACAAAAAACAAAACCATGTATGAAACTATTTTATGTTCAATATGTACCCACTAACGCTACAGATTGGTGCTTCTAAACATATTTTTGCCGTTACGATATATTTTAAGTAATCGCAAAATATGTACCATCCACTCAGCATTTATGTGTTATCATTAAAATTTAGTTTTTAAATTCAATTTAATCTTTGTTTTGCAATAAAAATAATAATATTAAATTAATGAGCCAAAGTTACAAAAACTTTTAGGTTTTCTGCAGATCTAACGCATTTTTTAATAAGTTTTCACACAGGAATAATACATTTTTCTTAATTTTTGTGAAAACAAAAAAAAAAAAACAAATATTTGAGAAAAGTAATTTTTACTAAATGTCCCTCAATTGTCCTTGAATACTTGTTTCTTCTTATCACATGAAACAGAAAATGATTTTTTTTCAACACTCAGACTATTTCTTTTTTGTTTTCTATTCATGTTACACGAAAAAAGTGTGCAAACATTGTTAAGCTTTTGTGCATTTATGTGGTCTTTATTTGAGTTTTATCCCCTGTGTTGATTCAGTTGTTGGCAAAAGGGTTTCCACGGCAGCTCGAACTCAATTGTTGATCGAAGATATATGTAGATCTGCTAGAAATGAAATAATTCACTCTAAATATTTTGTTAGACATACAAAACTATTTTATTTTATTTTAAATTGTATGATTTAATGAAAACATCGAGCTTACGCCGATCTGATGCTGACGTGGAAACACACTATTATGTAGCTGATATGAAAATGCAATTGTTTCTAAAGTCCCAAACAAATAAAAAAAAGAATAGAAACATTTACTTAGCTAAATTGAGTCCTAGCTACAAAAAGTGTTTTTGACGCTTTTGCATTGTATGAGTGTGTGTGTGTTTTTTTTTATCAGTGGCAGCGTTAATGACAGTGCATAAGTTTTTGCTCAATTCAATATCACATGTTTTTTTGCTCGTTAAATCCCATGTCATTGTGTTACAAATGTTTATTTTTCATTTAAAACATTTTCCATTTAATCGAAAAGTTTAAGTTTTAATTTAATTTCAAAGTTTTTTTTTATTAAAGGATATTTTTTTGCTCGTTTCTTTTTATATGTACATATAATATGTATTTCTACTTTTATCTATTCTATTTAAATCCATAATCAACAATTCTACAGTTGCTTTGAATCATGAAAGTGAGCAAAAAACGTAACTCGAATCTTATGGCAAAATTCAATTAAATTGAAAATATTTGAAATTTATATTCTTTTCGTGTATTCTGGCAGGTAATTTAAATTATGAGAAGAATATTTTCGTACATATGAAAAGTAATATTATCAGGCTCAAGTTCAGTTTTATTGAATTAATGAAAATTCAAAATTACCAAGAGTTTTTTTATGTTGAAAAATATTATTATTTATATCCAATCATTTTTTTGGCAGAACGTATCAGTACTGATTTCAAGGCCGCTACACCTCTCACCAGCGTTCCATTGTCCATCTTTACAATTTTCATAAAGTGGATACTATTAGGAAGAATACCAAGTTTTCAACAGAAACAAAATACGAGTTGAAGTTGAAACATCTCAACTTTCAAATAACTTAACTCATTTTTGGTATTATGAATTACAACTCATTCTAGTTGAAGTTGTATTGATGTTGCCAGCCTCAAAAACAACGATTTAACAGTTAATAAAACAGCTGATGGTATTTCTTGAGGAAAAAATTAAAAAAAACAAATTGGTACAGCCTACAATATGTGTAGTGATTAAAGAAGTATTGAATATCTTCGAGCAATATGTTTGTGCAAAATGGATAATAACAGAAATGATTGAAGAAGAGCAAAATGTTCTGTTGTGTCTTTGTTACTCTAAATTTTCGATAAATAACTTATCAATCGTTAATAAATTCATGTAAGGCATTAAAAAAAAAAAAAAACTTGAATCACACCCTTTCCATTTTGTTTCCTTATAATTTTTTGGCATTTTTGTCAACCTCACTAATACAATAATAATAACTGCTTTACGTATTTTTTGGGCAAATGTTTGTCAAGTGTGACCGTACCTTAAGTATATCAACCAATTGTTTCTAACAAAATATTTTACATCATTTTTTTTCGGAAACTTTATTTTAATAGTTATTTGACAATTTAATATAATTTTTGATTAATATATTGAGGTTTCGTAAATTCATCTATGAATTTACCCGTAATTTTAAATATTCAAATTGGGTCAAATAATCGCAAGCTTCGAAGTAAAAAACTTTACAAAAATAAATTTTGTATACATTCTCGTGTTAAAAATCAGCTTAATATTTATATTGTATACAAAACAATACTTTTTCACAATTTAGTTTTTTTTATGTACCACAATTTGTAAACATATTCATGTCATGACGTAAGAGTAATATATAATTTTATTAAATATTAATCATACGTACCCTTATATTTTTGTGCAGTGCATAAAGATGAAGTTCTTCGAACTTAAATTATCGCTTCAATGGAACGGCATGAGCCGAATGTCAGTCATACTTATTCATATAGATTATAAAAAAAATATTTGTTTTGGTGAATGATCTTTATTTGCCGAATTGGTATGCTGCTACATGTCTATACAACTGAAGCTGATTATATTTTCTCTGCTGTTGTACATTTTAATTTCGTATGTTTTATTCTTTTGGTATTTTCAATACTGAGTTTTCTTATACATATATTTGTTAAAGTCTTCTTCATTCATTTCGTATTCTACGATTGTGATTAAAAATTCAATTAAAATTTTCGATAATTGATTTTCACATTTACAACTTGAAATAAAATTGCAATAAATTTCTGCTTTTTTCGTGAAGTCAAACGTGTGTATAAAACACAGAATGAGCAAAACAATGTTAACAAAAAAAAAAAAAAAACAATCTGGATAAAGGTGAAGTTAAACAAACTGCTGTACTCTTGTGTATGTTTGAGTAGCAGGTGTTTTGTGATATTGCTATTTTTCGGTATCAAATTTTCCATTTAATATAATTGTATAAAATGGTTCGAGATTGAAATTCATTTAATCATTGTTGATTTGCAGTGCTGGAGCGTAGTGCTCAGAGCAGACAAAACAAAAAAAAAAAAAAAAAAGAAAACCACTTGATGGTTAAAAAAAAGTGATGGATAAACCAAAAATGTGAAAATGAAAAAGAGACTGCTTTGAAATACAAAAAAAAAATATATATATTGAATTATTAGCATATTTTCCAATTCACTGATGAAGAAAAAACACATACATTCAACCAATTTATATTTAATTTCAAAAATATGCAAATAATCTATATCAATATTTAACTGTAATGCTTGATTATTGTTTGTTAGTATGTTGTCCTTCCTTGATAGTCTTTTGCCCAAAATAAATATTCAAATTTATAAAAAATGCTTTGAAATAATTCAAGCTTAAAATCAATTGTATTTATTTTTGTATATTTTTAAATCCACAAAAGTGATGTATGGTTTTATACATTAAATTAAAAAAAAAAAATAATAATATTTTTAAATTTTGAATGCAAACCACAAATAATAAAGACTTTAATAAATTTTAATTTATATCAATGAATTTTTTTTATGCTTAATTAAATGTAAGAAATAACATATGTTTTATACATACATATGTATGTATTTAAGTCTAAACATGTGTACATACATAAATAATTAAAAATATTAAATGCAAGAATATATTATCATAATTTTTTGTAAAATTTAACATTAAATTTTTTAATTAAAATGCTTGCGATATACAGTGGTGCTCAGTGCTCAGATTTTATTTGTTTTTATAAATTTGCTGAATACCATTTAGTTCGTTTTATAAGTTCCTAAAAGTAAATCTTATTATAAATAAAAAATTGTATTGATTTCTTGTTTGCGCTGCAATGCCAAGATAACAACTTTTTATATTTTTAAAATTGCATTTCTTAAAAGTAAGTATTGTATGAATAACACTGTGGAAATAATCCAGGTTAGCAAAAGTTAGGTCGATTCTGAGAGTGAGGGGTGACAATAACCGACGTTCGAACTTTGCAGTCAAATGCCGATTTTCAGCATATTGTTTATATGGTTTTTGTTTTGGCTATAACTCGTCGACTAATTCATATTTTTAATTTTTTAAGAGCCAAATTATTGCTAGAGACCTGTGCAACAATTAAATTTTTTTAAAAAATTGATTTAGAAAATTCACAAGTATTACTAAAGCATTTAATTTAAAGTGGGTAGTGTTTGCTGAAGTATTTAACACGTTGAATATAAAGAAAAATATGACTTAGAACCGCGGTTCAACCCCTGGTCAACCAACATAATCAATTTCTCTAATGTGCATTGGTGTGGCATTGTATTAGTTGTTATTGCACTGTTTAAGTGATGAAAACATAGCAGTGTTCACTACAAACTGTTTTAGACAGAGATTGATACTGTTATAAGCTAATTTACACAACATAGCCTTCCTTCGTCGCTTAGCGAATCCTCGGCGAAGTTAAACAATTAATAAAATGATGGCTCACACAGCTTAGGAAGTTTAATGCGCCCACTTAACACCAGAGGCTCTGCAACACTGATCTCAAAAATTAACAAAAACGGACAATAGCAGATTTTTACAATAATTAAGCCTTCTTCTACACATTCACCATCTAATCTCCGTACTAATCCCTCTAACCTATCCCTTTCTCGCTAGCTCTGGCGTAATGCATGGCATAAGTAGCGGTCATTCCCTGTGTGCAGGTCCTATAAAAAAATCAACAAAACAAGCATGTGTTTTTTCCCATTGGCTGTGCAAAGAAAGTAACAGCAATCTAGGTGTAGGAGAATTGTAGGAATATTAAAGTAACAGAAGACAATTGCGCTCAATAATAGATTATGCTCATTAAAATATATTTAATTTTTGCGTTCTGCTTTAATATTATTTTAGTTGCTGTTGTTGTATGACTGTTTGATAGAGGTTTTCTATGATAATTTTTCTATGATCAATAAAAAATAAATACATCTAGAATACGGTCGTTTCAGACTATTAGTAATAATGCTCAAAGGGCACTGTTGTCTTGGGAACCATGCCAGAAGGATGGTTTTAAGTTACAACGGCAACTGTAGAAGTTGTAATGATGAGCAGGAAGACCAAATAGTTCTCCATCTTCCGTGGCGATGGAAATGTAAGGCGCTAAATAGCATAAGGACTACTACTCTAAGATCTAACACTCTGCCAGAAGTAGGTAGTCTAGCAAGGATAGGCGGAGCAAATATTTCCTTCTACTTGATACGATCCGGCATGGTTTGACTTGGCGACAGTTTACCCACAGAAGATTGACTAACCGGCTGATTATGCCATGACTGCTGTAAAGCAGCATAAAGGGACCGAATAAACAGACCCTTCCTAACCTCTGACAGTCGACGAAATCTAACCCAACCTAACCTACGGTGTAGTTTAAAAAAAAACAACTTCCGCGAAAGCATATTTTTAAAATCAACTCTTGTATAATAAATGTTTCAAGCTTGTTTCCTTTTGTGTTCCAGTTAATACATAATTGTTTGATTTTTATAGAGTCTTACATTCAGTTTTATTATCAATTAACTTTTATGTAAGAACAAGATACAAACTTTTGCCATTGTTACAATATTAATATTTAGCACAATACAGAAAGGAATCATTCTTTGTAGCACATCATTCATTTTTGCATTCAATTTCCTTTTTTTGTGTTTGTATGTTACGACCAGAAGTAAAACAAACACTTTCAAAAATACAAACACAGATGGGTGTTTTGAAGTGTTGTGCATTTTGTTGCTACATTACTCTTATTAAACAGAGGCAACTTGGTTTAATATTGGTAACCTAGGCCGAAGACAGCCAGCCTTAATAGCAGGAGTATACAACAACAACAAGAACAAAAAAAAAATACAATTTCCTATTGTTTGTTGCGGTTAAAGTTTTTTTCTTGAGTTTTTTTTTTCTAGGCAATCCTCTTCACTCTTGTAGGAACAAGTTAAAATTGGTATTGTTATTGAAAGCTGATGGTTGGGAAGCCATAAAGAAACAAAAGCCTTTAACAAAAGTGTGTTGCGAAGAACTGAGCATAGTGCAAAGAGAAGCACAAAAGGTGGTATTTCAGCAAACTATTACCATATGTTGTTGCATCATATATTAACTCAGGCCCATAGTTTCTTTTTAATACTTCTTTTTTTCAATACAAACACATACGACTGCATTTGTCTTCCCCATGAAAATTATTAAAATTTACTCAAGTACTCGTATGTTGGCTGAGCATTTCGTTGTGAGGAAACAATATATGCCATACTTTGACCATATTATATACTCTGTATGCATAAATATACACAATTGAATTTCTTACAATATGACCTCATTGCGGTTGTCATTGTTACAATTTATTATAATACAAGAAAGGAGAATAAAAATAAAAAGAAGTCCTATGACTACAAAGAATTATAGTAATGGCCTTTGGCTCTTTTTTTTTAGGTTTGTAAAATAACCATTCTTAGTTTTATATTTAAGCTAAATATGAGGCATCATTTAACCCTTTTGTGGTCGCTATTCACTTGCGCTTATGAAAAGGAAATGAGTCTTAAAACACATTCAGTAAATAACTCAAAGCAATTTACATTTAAGTTATTGCAAAAAATATATAGCGGATGTGTTTTGTTTTTTTTTTTGTATTTTTATCAAGAACTCTAGAGTTTTCATAGTAAAGAGGGTAGGGGTTTACAATAAAAATTAAGTGTATATTCCATTATTTTTTCCTTGTATTTTTTAATATATTTTATATTTTAGTAAATACTAGCTGTAGCCGGTGTGCTGCTGTCAACTATATTTCGCTCTAGAAGAAACCAGAACAAATTGCAAGACATTTATTATTTAAGTTGTTCATATCTGTGAATTTTAATACCTTTTTTGGTTTCCCCCCTCCCTCCTCCTAACGCTTTAAGATTTCTCTGGAAAATGGATTATATTCTAGGTTTAACCCAGTTGGAATTTTGGGATATTCTCCATTTTAGTTTCTCTGATATTTGAAAATTTATAATTACTTCGTATTGGGGGTAACCGCTTTCCCCGTCCTATTGCCTCAAAATTGTTCTATTAGTTGTGTGTTGTACTTGGAATTAGCCACAGCGAATTTCAAAGCATTGAATATCTCAGTTATATATGTGATATGTGATTACTAATATATTCTTTGCAGGGGGTATAACTGTTCTCCCCGTCCTATCAGATCACATTTTCCAGTAAGTTGTGTTTTTTGCTAGCGATAACCCACTGGTGAAATTCGCAGAATTTCAATACATTCAATATTTTAGTGGCAGAGACATGTGAATACTAATAATTTGTTTGGGGGGTTCCTCTTCACCAATTCTATCGCCCCCACCCAACTGTATATTATGTTTTGTTCTAGGCGTAATTTAGAGTAAATTTCATTACATTCCTTAACTTTAGTTGCGTAGATAAGTTAATATTAATAATGACTTTCTAAGGGGAAAGGGTACCTCTCCCTCTAATAATAAAAAATGAACTATTTGAATTTCGCGGTCTTCACCAATACGGTTCTCAAATTTAAAGATAATTTGTGTTAGCGTTTGGCTACGTTATAAGGAACATACAAGTGAAGTGCTTAGTGCGTCGAGTACTAAGCAAACAATTACTTAGGCCTGGGTTCAAACCCTGGTCAGTGCAAGTCAAATGACATCACTTAATTCTCTAATGTAAATTAGTCTGACATTGTATAATTGTTGTCGGACTATGTAAGGGATGAAGACATAACACTGGTCAGTAAAAGCTTATCCGGTAACACAACATCATCGGTTAGCAAAAATGTCGGCGAAGTAAAAAAAATTAATAAAATGCCTGCATAGAGCTCAAGAAATTTAATGCATCTACTGAACACCAGAGATGCTGAAAAACTGCTCTAGAAATTAACAAAAAACGCGAAATAGCGAAGCTGTAAAAGAATTGATCCTTATAAATTTTCGATATCTATCTTCTCAACCTTATCCCATTCACCAAGTTCTGGCAAATGCATTGCATAAATAGGGGTCATCCTCTGAGTGTTGAGAAAAAAAAGAAGAACAAATATATATACAAAGACAGACAAAGCAATAATAGGAGCTGTTTGGAAGAAAAAAATTAAAAATTCAAGATATTTAACAAAACTTCCGTTATCGAAACTGCCATTGCTGTTGATCAGTTTGGTACCAATAACATTTTTCTAATAAAACAGATTTTAACGATATAAAGAATGCAATATTTCTCCACATATTCACTTCAAAATATTTCTAAAAATCTTTGAACCATCATCCAGGGTTTAAAAAGAATTAAAGAAAAAAAAAAAAAAAAACAAAACAAAAAGTAATGAACTGATGTTTCGGCCACTACCCATACATAAAAAAGTTAATATTAAAGAAAATTTAATAATGTGGTTTTTTTCTTGTGATTTTCATAAACTTTCTTTATTTTCTTCATAGTCATTTTCATGCATACTCTTGTAGTTGTTGATGTACAAATACCAGTGCACATTTATAATGTAATACAATTGTTTAGAAGTTTACAAAGTTAAAATGTGATCACAGTATTAAGTGAAGTGGAAATCTAATAATTTTTTTTATATATTTTATGACCGTAAAACAATTTCAAGGAAATAAGTGGTTATGTTTGTTTTTTTATGCAATACTTTCAGATGAATTGAGATATAAAGGAAACTAAAATAAACAAATTTATGAAAATAATTTGTTTTATTTTTAAAATGTTTAGAAATGATTTAAGGTGAAACATAAAAATTGATTTAAATTTTATCTTATAGTGTTGGTGTAATTAATGTTTAAATTAGAATTGATTTTTAATTTTCTATTTATTGTATATTTTTATATTTAATGAAAAGCTGATATGCAGTCATAGGAAAATTATACTTCTATTTTATTAAATTTTAAATTACATATTTTTAACCTAAAGCTAATTAGAGAATTTGTGGCTAAAAAAAGTTTATATATTATGGACAATTTTTTCAAGTGTTGTTTGATTTTCTTTTTTTAATTTGTTATGTTTAAATTTTTATTACTCAGGTTTGAGAGTTTTTTTAATAATGGAAATAGTTTCAAAACTTTTCAATTTAGCTGTTTATGATGAAATAGTTCATAAAAATTTTAATACTTAAAAACGGAAAATGACTATCCTCAATTTAAGTTTATAGTTTTATCTCATATTGGAAATTTTATTAAAATTTAAAGAAAATAATTTTTAAAATATTTTTGGTTCATGACTTACTAGTTTCAAAAAATAATTTTTGTTAATGTAAGAAATTACGAATGTAGTACTTATGTGTACTAGCTGCACCTATAATGAGCGCATTCAGCAGAAAACCCTGCTACTAAATAGTTTAGATGTAGCAGCTTTTGATTTAATTAATTTTTCTTTCACTATTTTGTCAAAAATATCAAAAAATTTGACTTTTCAATAAAAGTTATTGATTTTATTATATAAGAAAATTTCATAATTATTATTTTTGTGAATTTAAAATATATTATGAAATTTGATTCAAAAGTCAAACTAAACTGAAATATCGTAATTTGATGATAATGAAATAAAATGCATCGTACTTTTTCCTTGCTACGAAAAACAGTGAGCCCTCACACAACATGTTCGCTCAACGCTCAGTAATCAAAGCGTTCAGCAGATTGTTGAGCAACAGTCGTGTAGCAAACTGTGTCTAATGAACGCACCCAATGTAACTTGTAGTAGTGCAGTGGTTAGAGTGCCTGCCTGCGAAACCGTAGTGCCTTGGTTCGAGTCCCAAAATACGTAAGTTTTATAAAAATGTTTTCATCACCTCCCACTCCAGATAATACAAATACATGTTCAAAATAAGCAATCCGGAAGTTTCAGCGTTGATTTCAAAAGGTTGCTAACAAAACTTCTCATATTAAACGAAATAATGCTTTATATAATACAGGTTGTTAAAAAGAAAAACAGCGGTATGACTTACAAACATGCTTAAAAAATCATAGTTTTTTTTTCTTATACACAAAGTATTTATATACAATTTTCAAAAAATGCGAACCCATAAGTAAAAAAATTTAGAATAGCTTCTTGCTTGGTCACGTTTTTTCGATAAATATTTAACAAATGTGAACGTAGCTTAAGTAAATAAAATATTTCCTACATCCTAAAACTTTATAGAACGATTCCAAGATATTCGCAACTGCCGATCAAAATATTATTCGAAGTTTTATATCTCCCTGTGAAGACTTTATTTTGTAAAAGTTTTTTATATTTGAATGGAAGATATGCATCAAGTATTTTTAGTTGCCCGTTTCTCTCATAATTCCTGAATTATGTATTTTGTTTTAAAAATCAATACCTGATAGCAAATGTTCAACGCATAAATACGATATGTGTACGAGTTCATCATCTGGTGTACATTTTTTTGCTGTTTAAAACTGTTTAAATTTAAGTTTTTAAGTATTCCTACTCCTCCAAATCTTATTTAGTCATGTTAAAATGTTGAGTCAGTATGTATGTATGTATGTATGCATCAGCCAGTGGCAAAGAATGAAAACAAAAGAAGAAGTAAAATGTCTGTTACGCATTCTAGTATTTGATGCTGTTGTCGTTTCTATCATTATCGTCGACGTTGCTGTTGTTTCATGTTCTTGTTATTATGGTTGTATATTTTGAAAAATAGTTTGCAGGTGTTGTTAATTGAAAAACTTTCCAATACTAATTAAAAGTTTTTTTTCCTAACCGGTATTTCCTATGATTAAAAACGGCATTAGAGTTATAACGGAGTGATTCAGCAGAAATGGAAAATATATTTGTTTAAATATCTTACAAACTGAGAAAGCAAAAAATAGTATTCATACACGTAGACTCGTCAATATATACAAATACGTACATATTTATATTAAATTTATTTTTCAGCAACGATCTCGTTAAAACTTAGAAAGCTCAGTAAGTTAAAAGCTCTTAAAATTATTTACTGCAAAAACATAATAAGGTTACACCCTAACAAAAACGTAATTTAATTTATTTATAAGATAAATACTTTTTGTGTAATTTAATTGAAAATTAAACAAAACCACAACAACACTGTTATGTATTTATGCGGTTTTATTGCAACATTTCCTAATGCTTCACATTATGATTAATAACAATTTTAAGCTACATTGTTAGTTATACCGTTGTAACATGAAAAATACTTTTCCTTCTTGCTTTATTATAAAAACTTGTACATTTGCTTATATATTTTGAAATTACTTCATACTACAGAGACAACATCAATAATATTAATGATAAAATGGTAAAAGTTATGCGGGCAGAAATATAAATTGAATAGAAAATTCTGACTTCATCTAGCAAAGCTCATTTCCGCAAATTGAGTTTTTTAGTTCTTTTTTCCCTTCCGCTATGATCGATAATAGTTTAGTGTGACATCTGTAATGTACGAGTACTTTAGTGTTAACTTTGAGATTGTTGAGCAACATAATACACAGAAAAAAGAAGATATCACAAATGTACTTAAATAAATCCCAAATGGTGTCAAAAATACGGTAAGTACGGCTTTTCTTGATCCAATAATAAAAAGGATTGATTCAAGTATATAAACATAATCCTCAAATTTTTCAATAACATCCCAAAAAAGAGATTAGTTAAAAAAACATTGGGAACGATGTAAGGCTTAAATTTATGTCCAAGAACATCATGCATTCAACTGAAAGCCGTACATATTTCTCTTTCTTAAAATCAATCTGGTCGCATACTTGAATCAATCGGGATTTTTAATGCTAATTTTTCTGTTGGAACACTATTGAATTAATACTTTTAATAATTCATTTTAATTTCAAATTTATTTTGTCCTCTTTTTTTTTGTAAGACTTAAATTTAATATGAGATTTTTTTTGTTTGATGTATTTTGAACATGTATTCTGCAAGAGACTGAATTAAATTTACTAATCTTGGCTGTATTAAATTTAAGGGAGCTCGTTTTTTCAACTCTTTAAAATTTTAAGTTTTTTACTATGAGGCCACAAATATGATATAATTGATGGAAATAATAAGTAATTTTTTTTTTAAATTTGTTATTTATTGTCATTAAAAAACTTTGTGTTGCAGAAATGCAATATTGTATTTAAAGCAGTGAAAAATTAAACTAATTTGTAAGACATAAGAAAAATTTTTAACTAGCTATATTGTGCTTATTATAGCACAATTTGATACTAAATTTTAAATAAATGTAAGCTTCAAATTTACAGATACTCCTAATACATATAGCAAAAACTTTACGGCTCTTTCTAATCGTTTTTGAATAAGGCAGCAAGTTTATAATCTTGAATTAAGGCTATCGAGCAGCTTTGGCGAAAGCTGGCCTAGTGATCCATATGTCGCTGTTTCAACTTAAGCCATACACTCTTGATGTTTTCTGCAGATAAGAAAATTACTTAGAGGTTTGCAGTTGTCTTAACAGAAAATATAAAAAGGGTATTTGTAAGGATTGTACTAGTGTACTGATTTTAGGGCGCACTTAGATAGTATTAGGGTGGTGTTGGCTGAAGTGGCACACGTACAGGTTATGAAAAGTAATGACACTACTTAACAACAAGAACGCTGCAAGACAAGCCTATATCATCCTATACCTTTCCATACACATTACCTACTAGCCAACAACTGCCACTCCTTTAAACAAAAAATATATCCTGAAATTGGTTAAACGCAAAAACAAATACCTCTTGCAGAAAATTTAATTGTAGTAGATGATAAAATTTAAATTAATATAATGACAAACAAATTTTTCATATATTTTTTTTGGGGAAAATATAACACCATTAATATCTGATAAACTTTCAAATACCAAATTTGTTTTACTAATTTTTAACTTGCTACTAATGGTTTTGACCTACGAATGCAATTTCCTTTCCTCTCCCACACATTTATTTTCAAGTACATTCATTGAAGTGCCTTGTTTCTATTTTCCAAAAACATTAAAAATATCTAAAAATGTCCACAACACTAGAACAAATTTATATGATTATTATCCAACAAATAACATTAAAAAGTTCATAGCAAAAAATCTACTCACAAGAACAATTTAATGGTTTGTTATAGAATATATGTATGTATGTGTGTTCACATTATTGTGGCAGTTGTCACAAGTGCATAAATTGCAACGCCATCTTAGTTACATTATAAACATTCTTAAATTTTCAAAACGAAAAATTGTTGTTCTGTTATGGTTTCGACAAGAAAAAGTACTCATATATAACGATACTTTATGTAACAAATATTTCCTATTTCCAATTTTTTTTTCTTTCTCTCTCTTCAAATTTTTGTTTAGTCTTCTTAAATTGGAAATAAGAGTTTGTGCTTACGTGTAAGCAAACATGTGTTTGTATGGCTAAAGTTTGAACATCACCATTTTTGTTTGTTTGTTGATTTTATTTTAAAGTGTTTGCCTTTTTGATTGCACTGTTGTTGCCATTGAGTTCATAGATGTTTGCTATATTGTGGTCGCAGATGATGATTATGATGTTGCAACGGAATTGCTTAAAAATACTACGCACTTGGCTATTCGCAGAGGATATTCTGTTTTTTTTTTTCGCCAATAACTTGCTCAGGGTTATGGATATTTTATATTTTCTTTTTCTTAAGCTCTTTTATATATTTATTTGTCATATTTTCATGTTCTTGATAAAGAAAACATTTTAGTTTTCTTGTTGACTCAATAGTGTTGTCGTTGATAACTTGGAAATCTCAGTTGCAACTTGCAACTGTTTAAATGTTGTAATATTTTTGGTGATGAAAAGTAAATCTTTTCACTTGCAGCAAAATATTATCTTAAATATTTGAGTAATTTTTTCAATACGTTAAAAGAATTTTAAAATTAATATAATTTAACATAATTAAAATCATTATAACAATTTTGTTTTCAAATACACTTATACGAACAACTCTCATTAGCTGTTTCCTTAGTCTTTTCAGTATTTTCTCAAGTAATAAAATAAATGGTGTTTTTTTATAGAGAGATGTTTAGTTAGGTTTGGCATTTTAACATGAATATACTGACGCCTGAACGACGCTTCCAAATTGTGGAAAATTATTTCGATGAAGCTCATATTTGTTTGAATGACTACGTCAATAAGCAAAATGCGGCATTTGTAGTGATGATAATCCTTAAGTGTATGTTGAGACACCGCTACATCCAGCAAAACTGACTGTTTGGTGTGCTTTATGTGCTGGTGGTACAGTACTTCTTTAAAAACGATGCTGGTCAGAATGTTACAGTCAATGGAGACTACTACTCGTATAGTCATCAATTGAACAGCCATGATGTGCAGGAGCTGTGTTTTCAACAAGACGGCGCAACATGTCACACAGCTCGTGCCACAATTGTCTTACTGATGGCTACGTTTGGTTTCCGCATAGTTTCACGTTTCGCACCCGTGAATTGTTTTTCAAGATCGTACGATTGAACGCAGCTAGAATATTTTCTGTGGGAATATGTGAAGACACTAGTCTACTCCGAAAAGCCCAAAATGATTGATCACTTGGAGGATAACATTCGGCGCGTTATTCTCAATAATTCAAGTTATAATGCCAGAAGATTATCTTTCGAATAAAGTAAATTTCATTACAACTTAAAAAAATTAATATATTATTTTATTCCATTTCCAAGTTCTATACCTCTTTAAAAAACGATACCCTTTATTTGGTCAATCATGAACAAAAATTCTTAGTTTCAACTTATGGGAAAATTCTTTTCACATAAATTCAAATAAAAGGAAAAAAGAATTAAAAATTTATTACAAAAATGGCATCTTCTGCAGACTAATCCCGCTTTTGGATAAAGTCAATTGTTTTAAGTTTTAGCTTTTCTAAAAAAGGGACAAAAACGAATTTAATTGTGTCTTTTCTTGTCAATTTATTTAATGAAAATTATCTGCTTTCCTTGCCACAAGAACAAAATGAAATCATTGTGCGTAATATAAATTACAAAAATTGAAATTCCTGACTGGCTGGCTGGCTGGCTGGCAGTCATTAAAATGTATGCATGCAAAACATTTTGAAATATTTAAAAAAACTTTATTTATCATCTTCCATCTAGTTTCGTGTACAACTTTTATTATATAGATTTTAAAAAGGCCAAAAAGTTCATCATTAAATATTTATTTGTACGACCTTGCACCTACTGACTATTTACCAGAAAACATTATGGTATATATGTATGTATGTAACTAAGTAAATAATGATGGAGAGGGAGAAAATACTTAAATTTTTACATAGGCATTAATACATACATACATACATACATACATACATATGCATATTTACCCACCACCATCTTACACCCTCAAGGATTTTTATCATTTTTCTTTCTTATATATTTTTTGCCAGCCATCAATTTCGTAACAGTTTTATTTCGATAAACTTTTACTTCATTTTATTTTGCATTTTATTGTTACGAAACATTTCTGTTTTTTTTTTGTTTGGTTGTTATTTTTTCTTTTTATTTTTAATTGTCAATTTAAGTTTTACAACTACAACAGTATGTTTCAAATCAGCGACAAGCTGTCTTTTGATAGTGTCAAAACTTGAGACACGAAGATTTTAAATTTCTATTATTGTATTCATTTGGATATTATTTTATTTATTTCTTATCTTAAGACTTATTTAACTTTGCCTTTTGGGCAAATATTCAAATGGATTTTCTTTGTAGTTTTAAGTTTTAACAGCATATTTCTTTTGTCCTGTGATTGCAGAATCTTAGAATATTTTACGCATTTAACTACAAACTAAATGAGATTAGCAAAGATATTATAAATAAATAAATTATAATTTGAAACAATTTATGTGTAACATTTATAATTATCAAGTTATTCTTTAGCATTTAGTTTTCATACTATTGAGAGATTAAAAAAAGCTTTAAAAGTCCAAGGTGTTTATCTGTCTACAGATTGGCCATCCTACTAATCGTATTTTGATTTTAATCTCGTAAAGTTGTTATTCTATAGCCACATAAGTTGAAAAAGTGTTCGCACATTAAATATTAGATTAACATTTTTCGGTAAGCAGAACTGTCGGCAAAGTAAAACATTTAATAAAATAACTGCTCAGGAAACTTAAAAAATATTAGTGCGTCTACTTAACACCAGAGAAGCTCAAAGACTGTTCTAAAAAATAACACAACGCGCAAGAGTAAAATAATCAAGCCTTTTGCATTTCCATCCGTTTTCGTTCCCTAAGATTTGGCCGAAATGCCGTCTCCTAAATGCTGGTGCTATATATATAAAAAAAAAAGTACTTAAAGAAATATTTTTGCTTTGTAGAGTCTTAAGAAATTTTGATTTCAATATCTTTTTTACAGCAATTCGACCTAAAGTTTTTTTAAACTTATGATCAGTGCGGCTTTAACAAAACAATGTTGGTAAAAATTCTGTTGGAGATACTTGGAAGCAGTAAATTATGCCCACATAACACAGGGAATGATTACTGCATTACCTTGAAGATGGTCTTCTTTGATGTTAATAAAATTTATTTCTCTCATTATCGTGCTTCTAACATAGATTTAAGACTTACAAAAGAGCTAGGGTCTAATCACCGCTTACGATATCGAATTAACTATCGTATCGAATAACATTACGATACGTGTCGAATAAGCAAATTATGGCATACGATGCTTATCCGAACGTAATTAAAAAAAAATATAATAGATTTAGCTTGATGCTTGACCAGAAGCCTAATAAATTATATGCTGATAAAATGATTGAATGTTAAGCTTTAAAACAAGTGAAGCCATACACATGTACTTACTTTTCGCCACGACTTAATGTCTTTTTTGGTGGGCCAGCCATATTAAACTTATTGGACAATTGATCACAGAACTTGTTCATTATACTGCGTCCTTGGCCACAATTTGGCAAAATGTTTCTGGCCAACTACGGGTGTGCAGCCATAAAATCTGCCATAATTTCTTTTTGTTTTCCATTTATTTTGCTCTCATTTTTACTATTAAAAAGAAAAAATTGTTTATTTTACAGAGCACTTAAACAAATTTAAATAACTTACATCTTTCTTTTTTGCAAAATATAAAATACTTGTTTGGCGCTGAAATAATTTGAATAAATAATAAATAATTATTTTTCTATTCGACAGACAATGAAGTATCGAATAACAGCACGAGAGATGTATCTTTTCTGATATCTCGATATCGAATGGTATCATATAATATTACGATAAAAGTCATTAGATATCGTATGTGATAATACCAAAATGAAAAATTTCGATAAAGTTTGATCGATATCGTATGCGGTGATTTGTCCCCTGATTTTTTGTCTAAGAAAATAACCAAAGTTTATAAATTTTTGTGAGAAATTTCACATGTATGTTGTTCACTAATATAAAAACGCATGCAACAACTAACCCCAAACAAAAGTTTAATATAACTTTAGTTAAAGAACTAATGAATGGTAATTATGGGTCGTTAGTCCTTCATTGGCTTGTCCGGGGAGGCGGAGGTTAAAATCGCCTGAATTAACTCCTTTTTCTCATTTTTAATTCCTTCTTATTTTCTATATCTTTTTCACAAAGCGAATTAAGCAGCCTACCTAACATAACCTAACTTCAGCTACAATAGTAGTTGGTTCATATTTTCCTAAGGGTAGGTGTCATTTCAATTGTTTTTAAAATTGCAGAAAAAAAACAATATGGTACAAACAATTAACTTTATATTCATTTTAAAACATGTTAACCCATATTTAAAAACAAGTTGCAATTAAAAATAAATATTTGCCAAGTTAGAGCGTTGTTTTAGCATATCGAGCCTTTGCTGCACTAAGGTCATAACTCAAAAAAAAAAAAAACTGAATGTTAAAAGAAAATATTATTTTTTTCTAAAAATTTTGGTACACAAAATATTTGGATGAAATTTTTTCACATTTTATTAAACGATATGACATTTTTTGAGTTATGACACTATTGCAGCAAAGACACGATACACAAAACATACAACAACAGGTGTTATTTTCGCATGAACTTCTTTGGTAAAACTTACTTAAAATTCTTTTTAACTTTAATGATAATAATAGTAAAATAACGATTTAGTTACATGTCGTGACATAAAACCCCAAAAGGCCTCAATTGACAAAAAACTCTATATTAACGTTTTGCTAGGAAATGATGTAGTTAAAAAGAATACAGTCTTTGTTAAATATATATAGAATTTAAATGTGTAATTAGATGTAAATAATAGAAAAATTATAAAATATGTTGTTTCTCCTGTAAAAGAATAAAACGTGCAGTTGCGGTCTTTTAAATGTTTGGTGACGATATGTTAAAAACACTCGTATTAATAGTTTTAGGAAACGCCCAATCTTGTTCGATTGCTCTTTTCTGTAACATGCAAACGAGTAAAATTGCTTCAAAATTGGCATTTTTATAGTTGCCAAGTGAATTGAAAAGAAGAAAAACATTTACAAATAACTACACACACATTTGTAAGAGTATACATACATTAACATGTTTGAAGCAGCCCAAAACACTTACTGTTTGATTAGAATTACATTCTACAAATTATACTACATATATTGAAAACTAAAACACAATTGAATTGATGCAATTGAAGAAAGAATGAAAAAAATGTAAATAAAATGTCATACAAATTCTATTAAATTTTTTATATAAAATGCATACAGTCATGTACGCTGCTGGTACCTAAACAATTGTAAAATTCTATAGATTCGACAAAAGACTACAAGGACATCGACAATATAACATATTCATGGGTTTCATACTTATAGTTTAGAATATGTTAAATATTGATGATTGCCATTCATAGAAGAGTTTTGAAAACGAAAAAAGTAAAACAAAAATTGAAATCTAGATAATAAAATACTTAACACAAAAGTAGCTATCGAATGAAGAAAAACTAATGCTAAATTGCAATGCCAATATAAACTCTAGAATGTATGTAGATTAGGGCAATAACCAAGGTTTGGAAATAGCTGCACGCGATCGATGGTGAGTGGTGTGTTTTATAGAGAAAAAAAGGAGATTTATAGGAAATTTCGGAATAAAACCTCAAGGACGAAAACTGTTTTTTTAAATCGCCCAAAATAAAGTACATAGCTACCTTAATATAGAAAGGGTTTAACTGATTTTTTTTTCAAATCGCGTTTTTTTTTTTGTTGCATATTGATAACCCTGTACGTTACCTATCGAATTGCTGTAAATATGCGGTGCGCAAAAAATAATAGGTAAATATCTTTCTATATTAATGTAACGATTTGCATTTTAAATGAAAATTTTTAAATATTTTATTATTTAAGTAAAATACTTTGCTATATTTTTGTTTGACTAAAGCGAAAAAGTGTTTTTGCTTCACCAATTTCAGTCGCCTAATCGACAGAGCCAGGGCCATTTTGAAATTTGCAAAAAATCCCACAAAGTTATGGCCCTAATGTACATGTGTATCATTGAATTTTTTTTTTAAAGTCTACAATTCATTTGTGTCTGCACTGTGCCCTCGAAAAGCAGCATAAGATATAGTGAAACATAATCAAATGTTTGTCTTAATCACGAACTCGATGGAGAAACTTGTCCCCCAAAAATGCCGAGTATTGCAAAACTCCTTCATATATTGGCTGATATTCCAAATCATTTTTTTGTTTCAAAGAGTTTCTTTACAGTTTGGTACTAAAATTTTTTTTTGAAAGGGGAAGCTTCCATTTTCACCCTTAATATTTTGTTTTAATTCCGGAATGCCCCTCCTTAAATTTATCGATAATCTCTCTTTTCCCACTCTTGGGCACCAATTTTCAAAATTACATTCTTGCTTGAAAGAGTTAACTTGCAGTTTGATGGAATAAATTTTTTTTCGGAGGAGCATGCTTCATTCTTCTTTTTTCAATCTTCAATATTTTGATTATTGCAGACTCCCCCCTTTGTGGATTGATGTTGAATTTTTTGTTTGCTTAAATGGGTTTGCAAGCAGTTTGGTCACATAATTGACAAGAAAATTAATGTCACTATTCTAAAAGCGTGTGGTGCTCTTTCTTAATCGTTGAAATTTTTTAAGAAATGCAGAGTTAGTGTAAAAATGAAATTTAGAAAAATCATATTACTTTTCTAGTCAATGATTTAAGTCTTATGTTCAGAATTATTATTTTCTTTTTAGTTCGATTACTTATAAAAGATGGTTTTTAGCTACAATATTTTTCCAGAAACACAACTGAATTAATATTTTTAATACTTAAAATATTTAATTGTTTTTTGATTTGAATTTTAAATATGATTTTGTTCATTATTGGTATTGAACAAAGAGTGACATGTTTGTAACGCATCGCCTTAGACAGCTCAGCTAAATTAGAATAATATAATAGACGAATAAAAACAAAAAATATTATGATAATGTGTATTGTTCTCTTCTGGTATTGAACAGAGTCATTTGAAAAAGTGAAAAAAACGGAAAAGGGATGGAAATAGTACATTTTAGGAATATTCGGAGTTAAATTTTTTTATCACAAATCGTACGCTTCAGATACTTACTACGAGTTGCTTTTGTGTGCCTGTGTTTCTTATGTAAAAAGTGCGGGTATATGATCCTCTGATAATCAACCGTATATATCGGCAAGAGTTCTTCAATGGAAGTCTTCGCTGGAATTTCAATCTTATCTTAATGTTCGATGCTGATTCCGCCACAGGTTATTGTTTATCTCCTTTTACTCTTGTTTAAGTTTTATTTGCAATGATATGAAGTATTTTAGATTAATACTCGTATATATGTGGCAAATTATACTTTAAACATTTCATATCGCTTTATGAGGCAGTGCTGTACCTATGTTCATACACATTCATACATATTTTATTACATACTCGTATATGTTTACATGTATGTATGTTTCAAAGTTGCTTAAACTGGAGTGTTAAAATTGCATTGCATTTTGTATTCTCTTCTATTTCTATGAATACCATTTAGAATTTTATAAGTCATTCATATCCTTAAACATTCCAATTATTTGATATTGTGCCAAATATGTAGCACGAATAAAAATATCTTTGTAAAAAAATATATGTATATTAAATAAATAGTAAATGTATTTATAAAAATAAAAAAATAAATTTGAAGTACAGCCAGTAATGGATCTTAATTTTTTTTTGGAAGATATTAAGTAATATTAGTCGTATACTCGCAGTTAAAATATATTCTAATAGTTTGCTAAGAAGGGCAAACACTTGCTTCAACAAATGACTAGCAACTCTATGAAATTCTTTGAATTTCAATAAAAAATTTTGTCAGTGCCGGTTATATTAGTAGTTTTCTTTCGAATAATAGTACAAACAAGTTTGAGAATTTAAAATCCAATTGCAAAAACTATGTCACTCAGTTTTCATTTTCTTAATTCTCTATCAGTTTACCGAAATTCTTTTATTTTTTTTTTACTCTTTTACTTAAAGTGTCTTCTTGTGTACTTTTTAATACGGATTTTACAAAATAACATATAAAAAAAAATGGAAAAGAAAAATCTGAAAGATAAGACTCAACACTACTACGGTTGATGGCGATAGAACGTTTAATTTTAACTTGCAACTGGCAATGTGGGGTAATCTAGCTACAAATGGTGCTTCATTATGATGTACTTTTTCATTTTAGATCTTCTTGCAAACAAAAATATTTGTAGCCTGTGCCAGCTTTGTTAAATTGTTGATCACCAGTTCGTATAAGAGAACTTCTGACCGAGTAAAATATTCCCCCTACTTTGATAAATATATAGTCCAGAGTCTATAGTAAAAAATTTCTGAAAGCTGAGTTTAAAATCTAGTCACACACGAAATACATAAAATATTAATTAAAAAAGTACCAGCAATGAAATCACCATTTTAAAATAATTATGAATGTGTGCATGTTTATATTATAACGTACATATGTAACATTGTATAGGTTATTGAATGACTTTTAACCACAGGGGCATGCTTAATGAAAATGTGCACTCAATCGAGTGTAATAATGAGAAAAAGTCAAATGGAATTGATGTTGCATTGATGATATACGTACATACATACAATGTGCAATGACAGAAATATAGAAAATCTCTGCAAAATTTATCTACTCTAAATGAAGTCAGTCAAAGCAAAATAGTTTTATATCGTTGTTTTGTCCATACTATAATGCGACCGCTACTTGTCTATTTTAGATTTATACGGAAAAACATATAGAAGCATAGACGGGGCTGATGAACAGATTAATGAGCAGACTGACATGCAGTGATAGTTTGTTTCTAATCATTTTTTTTCATTTTACACACACAAAATGTGTGGACAGATTTAACCAATTTTGTTGGTTAGAATTGCACCAACCAATGAAAATAGTTAAAACAACCAAACAAAATTGTAAAATAACATTTTACAAAAATGAAAGTAACTGAACAAGTTTTGCGGTTAAGCTAGAAGGAAAACTGCGCAACATACCATGGACAATTATTTCATTATAATTAATGCACACATTTAAACTCGAACACAATCGAATTGATATTTTTAACGCAAATTTTTTTTACTTACTCATTTAAATTTCAAATTTATTTTTGCCCACTCTTGGTATTGAACATAGAACTCACATGATTGTAACACATCGTCTTAAACAACTCAGCTACACCAGAATATTAAAATCGACAAATAAAAGCAAATACATAGATGTGTGTATTTCAGCATTGTGTATTGGTTAAAATTACAATTACTGCCTGGCCCACGATATCGAACGAATTTTTCTTTCATACAACTTACATATAAAACAATAACAAAATTTTTAAAATATTAATATTGTGACACTAAAATGTGCAACAACAATTTACATTAGCAGTTTATTAAAAACTGAAATTGGTTGGATTAACCAATAATATTTTTTTGTATGTAAAAGAATTAGTTATAAATTTCAACTTATATTTAACTCTAATTTTGCTCAACTATTTTTTACAATTAATCCATTTAAGTATCATTTTACTTTGTATTTCGCTAACAAGGATTTAATGTTGGCTTCAATTTTATTATCCTTTGTCGTTTATTTGTTTTTTTTAGTTTGACTTTTGGCTTCTTTTTTCTGATGATATAAAAGTCAAGCCAGCTGAAATCCAAGAAGTCTAATGAAATTTTGCGATAGTTTGTACTAACATTTGTCAACAGTCATTTAGAGTTGCGCATTTATTTTCATATTTATCGCATTGGTGTTTTATGGTTTTGGTTGGCGTTTTTTCTTTTATGTGGAAATGTAGTTTTGCAGTGAAAACAAAAAAAGAAAAAAGGAAATCCAGTAAAAAATAATATTATTGTAGCTGCTTTTCGTATCTTTTTCAGGTTGAAATCACATTCAGAATTTGTATGCTGCTTAAAAATGGCTTTTGCTTTTGCTGTTGCACTTTGATTTGGTTTTACGCTTTACTCGTCTTTTATACATTTCAAGCATCACTGTGTCATTAGCTCGATAAGATTGGCTGGAAATTTATTATGAAAATAAGAAATGTTGAAAAAAAAGAAAAATGTTGGAAGAATACGAACAGAAAACTTCAAACTGATGACATTTGTGTAGTAACTTATTAAAAGTTAATAATAAAATTGGGTTAAGTTTCTAACAAGGAAGCAACCACTAATTTGGATTTTCTTAACCAATTTTAATTGCTTAAATGTAGAGACTTTGAAAATATACAATTTTTTTATCTTTTTATTAATAAAATCAAGAAGATAATATATATAAATATTTATTTGAACTGTGTGTTTCAGATTCAATTAATGAAAGAGCATCTTTAACTAGTTGATTGCAGCTGCCGTGGTGGCTGTGAGGTCTAAGCGGTAAAAAAACTCTAATGATGAGACTGTGGTTAGTCTCGAAACATCATGATGTCAGTTCATCCTTCCATGAAGACTAATTTTTCTTTGTCTGTTCAATTATTACGAGCTTCTAGATTTTTCTTTCTAATAAAATTAATAATTTAATGTATAAAAATTTAAATTTAAAGAATACGATCTTAAGCATGACAAAATTATAATTTATTAAAATTTAAATTAAAATAAGCTCATATCTCAGTAGATAACAAATAAATGATATTTATTAAAAACAGTTTTACAAATATTCTAATGATGATATGCAGATGAATCTTGTGATTCATATCACATTCTTCAAATCTGAAATAGAAATAATTTTAAATTTAAAAGACAATTACACAGATTAAATATTTTTCTGCATTTTGTGCACAAATTCATTAAAGATAACTCTTTGAATGGTTTATTTCAGTTGGTATTCGGAACATACATACATACATAAATACATCGAAATTTCAGCAGATCATGTCATGACTTATCAATTCATTAATATGCGGCTTTGGAACGGACACAAAGATTTTCTTTTCTTTTCTTTTGATATTTTCTATTAAGCTGTTTTTTTTAATCTTTTACTTTTTATTTCGTTCTGACGATTTATTTAGTATTTTGACGACCTTTTTGATTGGGCGATTTATCTGTTTTCCAATATTTTAAGCTTTGATGACGTTTGTCCAGCTTTCTGAGATGGCGAAGCTCTGAATCAGCAAATTTAAATCCTTTATCAGGATAAGTAGATGGTTTCTTAACTAACTTCATGTGACATCATCCATTTTTCTACTTTGTCTTAATAAACTTTCCTTTTTCACCATCAGGTATTACAAAGGGTCTTAACCTGGACCCAAGTGTGTATCAGCAGCCTGTGAAAATTTCGAGAGTTTTCTTTTTACGGTTTCCTGTTTTTACTGTTTAATAGATAATAGGATATCTTTTAAATATTACTCTGTTTAAATTTTAGTATCTCTTGTCATAAATGGCATTCTAAAACATTAACTGTGTTTGCTACTGTTCCCGTCTTAACAACTCGTTAATTATTCTCTTTTTAATTTGTTTATTTTAATCTGTCTGTACTTAAATTCAAAGATTGTATATTTTCCCCTCTTGCAGTTTTCGATATGGAATACTGTGACAGACATACGGACAAAAAGACAGATGAACGAACAGTATAGAGAAAAAAGTTTTTATTTTATTTTCTCGATTTGGTGGTCAAAGGAAACTCATTTGCATACAGACGGAAACTTAACTACTAACATGACTATGTATAAAAATTAAACATCGATGCTGATATGAAATATTAACTATCTGTTTCTCTTTGAAGTTTCCTAAATTAATGTTTTTATCGATAACTTTTAATGGAAATTTTATATGATCGCTGATGATGATAATGATGATGATCTTTTTAACTCAGTATCCAATCAATTTGACTTTATATGTTATTTACAATTTTCAGAATAATTTTACTTATAAATAAAACTTTTTGCATAAGTAGTTGTGTCCTAAACCTTTCAACATTTGTATCAAAAATATTTGCTATTTATACCAAAATAATGTGTTAATAATACCCAAACGAATTATAATGCTTGTATAACATATATGTATCGATATGGAATAACTAAAAAAAAAAATCAATAATAATATAAGTAACTATTAGTATAAATATATCACTGTTGCCAGTGTAAAACAAAATGTTAGTTTTTTAACTATTCTGTGATATCGGTGTAATAACGAGCACTATATTTTTAAATTCATTTGGAAACAAAGATTTTGAAATGATAATTTATAATTAAATAGATTAAATATTAAATAAATTTTCAAAATTATAACAATATAATAAAATTCGCTGGCGAAATCGACGAGTATTGAAAAATAATCCGGTAACACATAAATGCTTTTAAATTAATCTTCTCTAATGTTTCTTCTTCAATGCATTTTTGTAATGTTCCAACACTTAAAACAAAAATATTTATGTATATGGCAGACAAAGTTTTTCAAATGTTCAAAACAGTTTGTAAATACTTTTTTTTTTGCTTCGTTTGCTGTTAGTTACAAGTCAGTATATGGCGTATTGAAATACATTCACGTTTTCCACAGTTGCATGTGTATTCAAGCTAAACAAAATCTATAATACAAACAACACGAATTGGTTTTTTTTGCTAACAGCACAATAATTTGAATAAATATTTTAAAACATTATGTATTATTATTTTTATTATTGGTGCTGATGTTGTTGTTGTAGCTTCATTTTGTACAAAGAAAAAAGGAATAATACTTTTGAATATTAAAATGTAATACACACTTTAGTTTAACAAACGGAGAGCAAATGTAATAGGACACAAAATATGTATTCCAAATTACACCGTTTCCTTAACAGTTACTTACTCAAAGCCAGTAAGATATAATAATCTGAAAGATCACAAGGCCGAGGTGAACTTTAAAATATTTCGTACAATTGAGTGGTAGCTGACATGGAATCTTGTGGTAAGTTCGGTATGGATTTGCAAACATCATGATGTCATGTTAATCTTCTGTGTACCGTGAAATATATATCTTGCCTAGTTAGTAAAAAAATTAATTGTCAATTCAATTTCGAATTTTAAAAATATAAGCTAATGAGACCTAAAATTACTTATGTTAATAAAAATGGGTAGTTTTTATTACATATTTTCCCGACGTTTCGTAAATTTTTGTTTGTTTTTAGTTTTCTAAAGAGTAAAATTTCTGAAGTGAAACCACTTTTGATCGGTATTTAGTTCGGTGTATTAAGTTAAGTCATTAAATCTATGTCCATGTTTAAATGTTTCTGATATAATTTTGTTGATCAAATTGTTTTTTTTTTTTTTGAAAATTGCTACTTATAACACATTTTAAGTTGACATGGTGTAATATGAAACAAATTTGCAAATGTACAAGTTTTTATTTCGAACACTACCATAGTAGATTGAAAAACTGTAGTTTGTTTTTTAATCCAGTACTTATTTCCCTCAACTTCTATAGATGATATCTGGCTATAAGAGCGAGTAGGAGAAATTGGAGCAAATAAAAAATAGCAAACAAATATAGCTGCACATACATATAAAAATAATAATACTACATATTTGTATATATCTTTAATACGCCAACAAATAAATATTAAATATAAATACAGAAGGACTATGGATTCATCTAGTTTTTTGTATTACGAATTTGAAAAAAAGCAGCATAAAAAAATTGGTAACATTTTCGTTGTTAACTTTTGTTATAACAAAAAAAAAATTAAAGAATTTTTATATATTCTCTTTTTTTTGGCATTATAATGTAGGATATTTTTTCACCATCATTCTACTTCATTTATAAAATCGTAGCCAAAACTGTGGAAGAGAAGAAAAATAAATGGAAAACATTTGTATGTCTATATTTTTGTGTAGAGAAAATAATAATACGAAAAGTTTTATAATAAAGGAAATGAAATGGAAAAAGTTGGTGGATACATGCCAATAGCCATAAATGAGGCATTCTCTGTACACCTCCTATGAATTTTTTCCTGATTATTTTCAGGTATAGTTTTTTTGCATCTTTTATTATTATTTTTTATTGTTGTGTATTTTTTTTAAATAAACAAACTCCTCTTACCTTTATTTCATTTTTATTGTCATTATAAATAAAACAGGCTAGTTCAGTTTAAAGTCGTTTGAATGTGGACTTTGCAAAATATATAGTTTACGTATTTTTTATTTTAATCTTAAGCAGTCGCATGCAATAAGAAATGTTTAATGGTTTGGTTTTCATAAATTTTTGCACATTTACATTTTTAACCATATTTCTTTTTATGCAAAACTGCATAAAAACCAGAATTGGCTAAGTGAATCATTTTTAGCTGTTAGGAGTATGCCGGAAGACCATTTGCATTTCCGGTGATAAATTTAAAGTAAGTAGGCATTCAAATTAGTAATTTAATAAAGTAAATAAGTGAGGTGGTTTTATTTTCTTCTTCACAAAAATATTAAGTTTGGCGAGAACTTTAAGTAAAAGTTAAAAAATATTGAAAAGTAATGGGAAATAAATTGTTTAATAAATTAATATCAAGTTACATTTGCGTATAAGATTGTATTAGTATTAAACATGTACAACATTACGGAAACAACATGGAGTTTTAGTATTGTTTATGTCTGCTCCTATCAAAACGTCTCTAAGTTTCTTACTTTAATTTCGCACTCTCTTTCTCGCATCACTAATTTGGTACAAAATTTGTTAGCAAAAGGCAAAGAGTTAATGATATAAGCTTTGCTCTCAACAATGCCTTGTAATTAAAAGTAATTTTTTAAATCATTTTTAGTATGCTGATAAGTTCTGTGTTTTGTGTGTTTTTTTTTTTTTTTCATAAAATAACCTATTTTCCTATATATCGGTTTTATCGGGTAAGTCTTCCGATTGGAATGGTTCTAATACCGTATTTGTACTACGATTGTTTTTGATTTCACTAAAACATACTTGCTACTGTTATCCACTAACTGGTAAATATAAAATAATAAAACATCCAAACAAAATTTTTACTTTTACATAAAATTTGATAGCAAACATTATATGTATGTTTCGCATTGTTGTTATTTGTTGGCTTTTTGCATATTGTGCTAATTATTATTGTAGTCTTTATTGTTTCTGCATTGCTTTTGTATATTGTTTGAGTATTTGCATCCGCAAGATTAGCAGCAGCACACAATGGTGCAGAGTATTATGAATATTTTTCGTTAAGATTATCTATTGGCGGATATAAGTGTCGTGCACAAACAATTCGATTATTAGTCTTTATAGACCCCGAAGTTGCCAACTAAAGTTTTGCTCTAGAAAATTTAATTATTTAAAATGTAAATGAAATAAAGGGTTGATTACAAGTCTTTTTAATAAGTGCTTTTTTTATTGGTATTTAGTGGTTACGCTTTTTTGGGCAAATAATTGCTGAATGTGATCGTACATTTACAGTCTAAACAATTTTTATAATAATTTATATGAAAACTTAAGAAATTTTTATCAGAGTCTGAACACAATGTTTGCGGTGTGGTGCTATTTCTCGTGGCGGGAGAGAAAAATAAACATAATACAACGGAAGAGGGCAAGGGCAAGGGCAATACATTTACATTTTTATTAATTTATATGTGCATACATTCAAACATACTTAAGAATCATGTTTTTTTTGTGTACAATAATGTTGTGAACATCGCCAATTATTCAAAAACTGTGGAAACATCAGAAATGTAAAAAATTTAGAGAATAAGAAAGTCCGCAATGAAATTAAAACAGATTTTAATTTTATGCCGCTCCGCACTGCGGTTTTTTACTTCAAAATCGTATGAAAAACCGCAGCGTAATAAATTATCGCTACATTGTGTTCGAACTCTCAATTGCTAAGCACAATTAGGCAAATAGAAATGTTGGACTCCTTTGGACACTAAAAATAATGTATCCGCATAAACTGTGTCCCCATGTGCAACTTCATCAAATTTGTAAATTTTTGTGCCAAAAAATAACAAACCAAAAAAAACAACAATTTATGTTTTCCCCTTATCTTCATATAAATTTGTATTTGATTTACTATTAAATGTTATTTGAGGTTAAAGTTTTTCAATTATTTACATTCGTATATTGTGCGGCCGATTCTTATAGAATTTGATTGCAACATTCTTGAGCCATTAATAATAATTTTTGGTATATAAATGTTTCTTTTTTTTTGTATATTCTTTTAGGTCCTTTAACTTGCAGTGTTACTCCCGAAATATGCAGAGCAATAGTTGATATTGTTTATTGCTGTATTTTATTAAAACTGAATTGTGCTTAAAATTCATGGTAGTAGAAAATTTATGGCTCACAATTTGTTTTAATAGTTGTGGCATGAAAGAGAACTATTTTTTTCATGAATTCACACCGTACATCGCAGTTTGATTCAAATAAATTATTTGTGATAAAGTTCTTAATATGAAATAAATTTTTAAACATGTTTCTACTATTACAATTTAATACTAATACATACCCTCCAGTTTTAAAAGTAGAAATTGACTCGAAAGCGTTAGGTATTTCGCTAACTTAAAATGAACTAACTACTTCAGTGGCTACAAGTAATGCAAGGGTTCGCCTTTCGACTCTCTCAATCATATACATGTACACACACTCAGTACATGCATAAATAAATGTTAATGCCTTCAACCTCAACTTTTTTTATGAGTTAAAAAAACTGTGCCCTTATGCCAAAGAAAATCAACAAAAAAATAAAAAAGATTTTATGAAAGTGTTATGATTTTGTGTTGGCGTACAATTGGAAGTTCGCGGACAGTGAATGTTAAATTTTTATTAAAAAAAAGTTTTTTTTTTTTAGAAATGAGCAGCAGAAGTCAACTAAAACGTTGCATAAAAAAGAAAAAGAACAATTAATTGAAAGTTTTATAATTATTTTTTTTATATTATTACGAATAATATAAAAAAATAATATAAATAAAAAAATAATAATAATATAAAAAAATAATAATAACAAGGGTCACAGTAATATGTGAATTCCCCTAATATAGAGTAAAAACAACAAAAAATTAAAATACAAAGTAGAATACTTTGAAGATAACGGACTATGAGTTTGTGTTGATTATTAGTAATTTCCAACCAGTGGTGAGGAATTTCGTACTAACCAAAATTCTTTCAAGATGTAAAAATAGAATAAAATGAATTCAATTAATTCTCGTATTCTATTTCTGTTGAAAACTTGGTTTAATAGTTGATATTTTTCCCAATTAGTATCCACTTTACGAAAATTGCAAAGATGGACAATTGAACGCTGATGAGAAGTGTAGCGGCCATGAAATCGATACTGATACCTTCTGCTAAAAACTGATTGGATATAAATAATAATATTTTTCAACATAAAATAACTCTTAGTAATTTGAATTTTCATTAATTCAATAAAACTGACCTTGAGCCTGATAATATTACTTTTCATATGTACAATGTTATAAATATTGAAAAAGAAATTTGATAAATAAACAAAAATCGAAAAAATTTAAATTTCTATAGTATTTTCATTAAGGAAATATCATTAGTGATCTAACAGGTACATTTTTAATAGCGAAATAGTTGGGTTTTGCTGACTAGTGATTTCACCGGTCTGATCGTGTCGATTGACTACCGTCAATGTCATCCCCATGTTAAAATCGTCAGTCGAGTGCATTGCTAGTAGTTAGTCTGGTAGTTAGTAGTAACGACTGGTAGTTAGCAAAATAGCTAGTCATTCGCTAGCTATGCTGACTGCTGGGTAGATATATATACATACATCTGTACAAATGAACATTTGAGTATATGAACGTATGTATATGTTTATAAAAATTTTGTTTTTTTTGTTAGAGAACTATTCTCGCATAAAATGAATCATCTTTATTCAATACATATTGGATCAGCAAAAACTGCACAAAAGTATGCTATGAATTTTTTGTTGTTTTTTCTTGTGTGCTACGTACATATGTATGCTAATGTTGTGTATCAGGTATGATAAATGAGAAAACTAATTTAGTACTTATTTTCCCCCATAGGTACTAAAACCTGCATTTTATTTTCTTTTGAAATTACTCAATTAACTTAAACAAAAACGTACTTTAAATTCATTTGCAAATGTAAAGTATACGACTATCTATAAAGCCAACTCGTTAAGTAAATACATATTTATGTATTATGTAAATAATATTATTTTCCTTAAGGTATATAAAAGTAAATATGATCAAAATCACACCATTTTTTTAATAGCAAACCAGTAATTATTTGAAAATTATATCAACAAGAATTATGTGTTTTTAATAAGTATTTTGTTTGAATTAGGCTTGAAAAAGTTTTCGAATGTAGTCCATTTCGTTCCTTCGTTATGATTATATTTTGAACTGAAAATCTACATTCGCTGGTGACCGTAGAACCGACAATAATCCTGTGATAACTCTTAAAAGCTCTAGAAACATTAGCACATAAAATTAATTTTTAATTGCTGCCATTTTAGATAAAATAATAAAAATGTTTTCATATTTAAACATCTTTAATACAATTAAGTTAATAATTTTTAGTTTTAACTAAGTGATGTTTAATCAAAGAAACTTGAATTTGTCAAGCTTAAGTTCGTTTTCTCTAAATTTAATTTGTATACATTAAATTATTATTTTTATTGGAATGGAAAATCAAGAAGCTCCTAATAACTGAACTGACAGAGAAAATAACTGAACTGACTGCTCGAAAAGCTGAACTGATATAATGATGTTTCGAGACTAACCAGAGTCTCATCATCAGAGTTGCTTACCGCAGCTGCAATCAATTAGTTAAAGGGCCCCTATATATTTGAATTCATAATTTGCACTTTCATTTTGAATAAGAAAGTATACTATAATTATGATGTTTCCAGATATATTATTTTCGGGAGTAAAGTTTGTTAACCAATCATCGATATTTTGTATAAAATAACAACTTATAGTCTTTCGAGATTATCTGTTATTTATTACACAAGCGAAAACTAGTAAAAATGACAAGTTACTTAATGAAAAATAAGAAATTTAAAACATATTTAAATTATACCAAATCAGTCACTATTTGAATTGTACCAAAAACAGTCAAAAAAGTACCAAGTTTATCATCGCTGTGATATATGCAAACGAGTTGTTATAAAAGGTTTTCCAATAAGATTGATATGATTTATTAAAAAAAAAACACACACTTATTGTTAAGGACTTTCAAAAGTTTTTTATTTAATGTGAAGTACAATCAATACAATTAAGTTCTAAATAAAACGTCATTCAAATGGCCTCCACCACTTCTTCTGCAGGAACGAATTCGATGAACCCAATTTTCGAGCACTTTTTCCATTAAATCAAGTCGTATGTCATGAATGTCACGCTCAATATTGACTTGTAAAGCTAGAAGAGAGTCCGGTTTATTTTGAAAGACCAATGACTTCAAATAACCGTACAAGAAATAGTTTAATGGTGTTAAATCACAACTTCTTGGAGACCATTCAATATCACGATTTCTTTAAATAATCGAATCTCCAAACTTTTCTTGCAATAATTCAAGTGTTGCATTTGCTGTATTTGTTGGAACCAAATATTGACAAGATCAACTTCTTCCAATTTCGGCCACAGAAAGTTGTTTGTTATCGCTCTCCATTGACAGTAACAGTGTTACCAGCTTAATTTCGAAAGTAGTACGGGCCGATGATTCCATCAGACAAAAACCTACCTAACTGTCAATTTAGGTGAATGTAATGGTTTTTCATAAATAATTTGTGGATTTTCTTCGCACCAGAATCTACAGTTTTGTTTATTTACCGCACCACTCAGATGAAAGTGAGCCTCATCGGAGAAGATGATTTTCTTAAAAAAATTGTTATCGTTTTTAAGTTGTTCCAAGGCAATTGCAGAACGATTATTTTGATAATAGGAATGAATAATTTGTAAACGTTGTTCTTGCGTATATCTCTCCATGATGATATTGTAAACACTAATGAATACAATGAAAAACAAATGACAGATCATGACATTCTACAAATGGCCAAACGGCCCTATTGGAAAACCTTATATTAAACAATAGCAATGATTTACGTACTGTAAACAATGGTATTAAAATAGCAACTAAAAGTATGCAGTCAGTTTTAAAAAAAAACCTTGCGTACAAGTAATATTTAAGCAATTAGAGTGAATATTGCGTATACGCCTTGTCAACAATGCTGATGAGATGAGCAGCGTTGTCAGCTTCTTTTATAACCAAATCGCTGTATTCCCAAATGCATTAAATAAAATTTGCATGAAAGTTGATGAGGTTTTATTAGAAAAATTAGTTATTGTTTGTTCAAAATTCTACGGATTTTTACAGCTGCTATTAAATGAGTTTAATTAAAACATTTTCATAAAAAGGATTTTTGAAAGTGTTGATCACCAATTCAAAATGATTGAGTTTATACATAAAAGTGTTCATTGATAAAATCAAATATTGAATTGCAGCTTTACTTTGAATTTAAATTAATTAAGTATGATATTAAGCATAGTTGCAGGTTTAAAAAATACTTATATTCATAATAATAAATGTGTATATTTAAAATGATAACGGCACACGTTCAGGGAGCGCTGATGAGAGGTCTTGATGCGGTTGGTAATAAAGCATTTTATAATATTTTCACTTTCCTTTTAATAGATTAAGTTTCTATTAATTCAAATATGAAATTAAGCCGAAATAATATAATAACAGAAAAAAAGACCGAAGGTATTTAGCATTCATGATGTGAGTGTGTTAGTAGTATGTGTTCAGTTAAAAGTAATTTTATATCCTAAACCTAAAACTTCACATAACAATTTTTATTGCTAAGCACAAGCACAAACGTCGGCAGAACAACAACACAGTGATTTCTGATTGCTTTAGGCGGTGAGTGAAACAAATGATTGCTTTTTAATATAAATGCACACATCAAAACTTAGGCTTATATTTTGTTTAAAAGAATTTTTGTAACTTAAATAAAGTAGATGTATACACAAATATCATATTGACTCATAGAAAGAAGAAATTTTACATTAATATTAAGAACTAAACTGACAGCTCATTTCTTAGCAATAATTGCTCGAGTAATCAATTTCTAGCAAGTTCCCCACTTTTATTTGAACAATTACGCATAAATTGGCAGCTCTGTTTTATGTTTTTATATTCTTCACAATTTTGTTGAATAAATATTTATTATTTGTATTTTTATTTATTTATTGTTCTACATTTAATGGCAATTTAGGCCATATAAAAATTAAATATCAAAACAACATTGTTGTATCCAAGTAATTGAAAAGCAATAATTTTAGTTATTACTTAAAAGGAATGACAAAACAATTTGCGAATTGAAAGAAGTTGTATTGATAATTTTGAAATTGAAATATTTAAGATAATATTTTATTATTTTATACTACTTTTGTATTGTTGCTTGATTTTTTCATATCTTCATTCCTGGTCTTTTCTTCTATGCGATCTTTAATTTCAGCAACTTTTAGATGAAATAAAAATGTTATTCCAGTAGGTGCTTCCGAACTTTAATATTTGATAACGGCCAGCTAAAGCTACATCTGTGAAATAAGTTGTCATTTATTCAGACTATTCTGCCAAATAAACAATACGTGCACATAATAAAATTACTTTATCGAAATGGGTGTTGGCAACGGACCTTAATTTTCAATGATAAATGGATACGTGAAAAGACAATATTGTCAAATTTTGGACGATAACCATCTACATAAGATCCAAGAGCGTCCAATGGAGCGTCATGCAAAAGTCATTGGAATTTAGGGCTGGCGGCGTCATCGGTAAGGACTATATGATGGAAAAACTTATTTTATGCAGCGTTATGTTTTCTGAACACCATAGACATGTGGTTTCAGAAGGACGGCGCTAAGTGCCACATATCCCATTTCACATTTGATATTCAGCCTGAGTGATTTGAGGGCATGGTCATCTCTCGTGGTGGTATTGTCAACTGGCCATCGTCCGATTTAACCCCGTGAGACTCTTTCTTGTTGAGTTTTCCTTGAGAGCAGGTGTATGCGAATAAAACACAGTATTCCTTAAAACAAAGATAACTCACGCCATCGGTTAAATGCATTCTCATTTATGCGCCGAGTCATGGAAAATTTTACATTTTGGATGCTCTTCACTCAACAAAAAAAAAAGATATTGCGGATATTTAAACGGTGTTATATTCCACACATTATGACATAAATAAACAAAACATTCCGATAATATCTTACACACACTTTATTTTTGAACTTTAAAGATTGGGAGCGCATAATGAAGGACCATTTATAAACTTAATGCAATAAAATATTTTTAAATATGTATACAGTTGTGGTGACAGGATCCCGCATCGTTAAAATTTGCAACACTTTAGATATTTCTGTCCCAACGGAAGTGAAATCGTTCTAACTATAACTATTAATATTTATAACATAATATATGTATAAAAGGGAGTCTCTTAGGTTATAGCTGGAAAACCTATATATATATTTTCAGAGGGATCATCTACCAAATTTAAAATAAAATATTTTTTTAAATAAAAAAATTACTTGGTAAATAGCGTACTCCCTCTTATTGAATATTCTTATATTTGTATAGATTTCGTAATATTCGTATGAAATTAAGTAGATATTTATGTGTTAACTTTATATTTTCTTATAAGTTTATCTATAGTGTTGATTTGAGCTGTTCGAAAAAGTTTTATTTGTGTTCTTGCCATAAATTCAATGTTAAACAAACTTTTGAAATACAGCTAAGATGTTAATAAATTATGAGTTTGGACTTTGCTGATTTTCAGCATTTATTTTTTTTTTCTAATTGGTGATTTGTATGCTTAACTGTTTATAAAAATTGTTGTGGGTGGTAAATTTTGTAAAGCACAATAGATAATGTATTTTTTTAAGGAGTTTGTTTTTTCTTGGATATTCTCAAAGGTCAATGGCCATTATATGTATGTTATTTTGTTTTCGATGAGCCATTTATTTTATTGGTAAAAATTTATTCTGCCTTTAGTAGCTACATATTGATTTAAACAATAACCCTCTTATTCACAAAACTTTAAAATGGATTTGAAATATATTTAAAGAAAAATTTGTATTGAAATTTTTTACTAAAACATATTTGAAATCTATTTTATTTTTTATGAATACTACCATAAGTGAATAGTGAACACTGAAATCAGTAAGAGTTTAAATCAAACTTGAAATGTTTAAATTGAAAAAATCTGCTTTAGTATTAAATTTTTGAATGCTTTGTTGAAGTTCTGTTGTATTCTTTTTTAAAAGATGACTCCTGTTTATCCAATTCATTTTGCCAGGATTTGTGCCAGGAAGGGCTGATACTTTTCTTAGAACTAAGTACTTAAGTTTCATTAGAGGTTAGACAACTATTGGAAGTGTTTGAGTGATAAAATTGTTTTAATTTCTTGCAACTCAAGCAATAATTAATTAAAACGGCAAAATTTTTTCTAAGCTAGAGGTCACCTGTAACGATAATTTTTTTTTCACTTATGCCAATATTTCGCTAAAAACTTCGATTAGCATCATCAGGGCTTACATATGTAACAACAAATAAATCCCATTACGTATATAATTATTATAAAAAATTTATATATAAACAGCGATAATTATATACAACATCAATATTTTGTAAACAACCAGAATAACAAATAAATCAAGCAAAAATGTTTTAACTTCGATGTAAAAAGAAAACATAAAAATGCACTGTGTGTTAACATTGATTGTTTCACAATGGGCGCGTTCAGCAGAAAAACCTGCTACTAAACAGTTTAGATGTAGCAGTTTTTGATTTGATTAATTTTTCTGAACGATCTGCTCACTTTTTTTGTCAAAAATATCCAAAAATTTTACTTTTCTATTAAAATTATTGAATTTTATTTTGTAAAAAGATTTTATAATATTTATTTCGGAATTTAAATGAATTAAAATTTAAAAATTTATTATGAAATTTGATTCAAAAGTCAAACTGAACTGAAATATCGTAATTTGATAAAATGTATCGTAATTTTTCTTTGCTACCTAAAACAGTGAGCGCTCAGTCAACATGTTTGCTCATCGCTCAGTAATCAAACTGTTTAGCAGATTGATGACCAACTGTGCAAACTGTTAGCAAACTGTGTCTGCTGAACGCACCTAATAGGGAACTTGAGTGAGACATGTCCGTCTGCCATTCTTTCAATTTGTAAGTCTTTAAGTATATAAATCTGTAGAGTCTTTAAGCTTGTTTTTAGGACATTTATTTCTATATATTTTACCGACTTTTGATTCCAAAAGAAAGAAAAAAACTGTACAACGCACAAAATTTAAAATTTTTTTTACTCCCTCATCATTCATAAATTTGCAAAGTTTTGGCTTCTTTGCCAACATTTTAATCTGAGTGTCGAATGCATTTTACTTCTTTCTTTTTAGTTCATTCATTTGATCGATATTTAAGCAAAACATGAAGAATTTTTGGTAATTAAATAACTAATACTATGATAATAAGGAAAAAGTGCTTAAGTTGAGACAAGCTAACTTTGAATTAATACCATTATTGCATTGTCCATAATCAAAAATATCTCTGGGCAAAATTTAATTTATATTGAACGATTTTTAACGTTCAGTTCTACCACACTAACTTTAAGCTTTTCTTTTTTTTAGCTAATTATTTTATATTAAAATAGCTGTTTACTTTAACTTATTTATAAAATATTATATTTCAAATAGAATATCTTCGCTATAGTGAGCTGAAAAAGGACAGGAAACAAAAAAGATTACTTCACCAATTTTAAAAAATTTTCTACTGAAAGAAAATTCAAGAAAATTAAGCAATATTTTTTAATCTAAGTATTTACATGTCAAAGTAATTTTTGATTCGTCTGAATGTCCTTCTTTCTGATTGGTGTATACTTATATTCCAAGAAACACTCATATATTTTATAATTTGAATTTTTAAAAAATTTATTTAGTAAAATATTAACGTTTTAATAAAATCCTTGAGGATAATTCATGAATATGATCCAAAATATGATATCGATTAATAGTTAAAAGCCGCTCCTCATAATCCATAAAGTCCTTTGGAATATTAATCTACCCAAAGGGGCTTTAATATTATCGATGTGTATTTCAGCATGTCTTTGTATTAATTCAAGTGTATGTTAAAAGTTGTAATTACTTTATTTGTGTCGTAAAAAAGTTGATGTCGAAACTTTTTCATATGCAATACAGAATTATTTAAATTTGTTTTCCCATTTTCTTTTTAAAATTTTCTGTATTTTCCAAAGAAGCCTAAATTTATTTATAAAATAGAAAACGAAACTACAAAAGTAAATTTTGTTTCTTTAGTTTTCTTTTTTCAAACTTGCTTTTGCAAATTTATTGAAAAAATTTCGTTTATTTACATTTAAATACAAGTTGTAAACTAACTTCAAAACAACAAAAACAAAAACAACAACAGCAATAACAATAACTTATTTTACTTTGATTGGCTGTATTTAATTAAAATTAAAGTTTTCAAGACTAGTAGTTTCTTATTCCATTGTTTTAGCACATTTATTATGTTTCCTCATTCTTTTCAACATTTTTTTCTACTTCTCTATTTTCTACATAAATTTAATCAACTTTATTGTTTTGTTTTATTTATTATTTATGAGTCGTACGCTAATGAACATCAAAATAAAAAACAAAGTTTACAATAAAAGTACAAAAAAGAAAAAAGTAAGTGTAGTAGTCGTTGTCAGCAAAATAAGTAAATAATACTAAAACGAGAAAAATAACACAGAAAATAAAAAAAAAATTAAAGGAAATCCGCAAAATGTAAATGTCGTTGACAATAAAGGGATGCTTTTTAGTGTTAAAAAATAAGACAAACAAACACGCTGCCAACAACATACCAAGTACAACGTAAAGTAAAGTGTGTTTGAGAGAGATAGAGAGAGAGATAAAAAAGAAAATATGAAAAGAAAACAACCTGCAGCTGCATTAAGAACATTTGCTTACTTCAGGCTGTTCCACAATACACAATACAACTGACTGACATGACAGTAAGGCAGTTGTGGAAGTAGCAGTTGTAACACCAACACCAAATTGACAATATAGTATCAAGACAACGTGTATAATACGTTCTTCTCCATTATGTCTTCTTACATTCCAAGATTCTTATACTTTTTGATTTCGAATTGAATGAAACAATACAAAACAACAACAAAAAAAGAGAACCATGACAAAAGAAGTTGGAGAGTCTTAAAAAAACTGACAACACATTGTTTCGATAGGACCTTAATAATGTCCAACCTGAAAGTCTTAGTATTCAAATAAAAATTTAAAATTTAATTTTATTGCACAGTGGAATACACGTTTTCGTAGTTCTTTTTTCATTCAGCTTTCGTTTTCAAAATATATCACGTTTTTTTTTATAATCGTCTTCAAGTTTTTGCAGTGTTAAATTTTTTATGTCAGATCAATTATAAGAAAAAAAAGATCTATACTATAATGCAGCAATTTTAATTAATTAATGCAACAATTTTACTTAATGTTATTTTATTTTCTCCAATTTAGAAAAATATTCCTTATATTTGACAAAATTATTTTCTTCAAAATTTAGCTCTAAATAAACAACTTTCGCATTTTTAGCACTTAAGACATCTTGCTGACGCAAATATATTTTCTTAGCTTTTCTTACAAACTAAAGGAACTTAGCAGAAAGGCAATCAATATGTCTGTTTAAATCTTAAATAATCTTAAAATAAACACATGGCTTAGGGTATTTGTTTTAAGTCAAATGAGTATTTTTATCCACCATTGAGTTTTTGTTGTGTACGACTTACGTCTTAATTAATTTCCTAAATAGTTTGTTGCAATCTCTTCTATAGAATGCATTAAATGTTTCAATATTTCAGTTTTGCTTTATCGCTCCCTTTTTTTGTAGGTATGTAAATGCATACAAAAGTTTGTGTTATTCTAACAACAACAAAGGAAAATTGCTGCAATGCGAAATAAAACTGCTAAGAAAAACAAACTCATTTCATTGATATTCGTATGTAAATTGAAAGCTAACGTTAGAGTTCGCTTCTCTATTGTTTCTTATGTGTGTATGTGTATTATATATTGTATGTAATCGTCTATTTGCTATGATTTAACACTTATATATCTACTAAATGTATACAGATTTTTGCTACACGACAATGTGCTTTGGTCTGAAAGTGTTAATATATGAAACTTGCATAAAGTTCTTACATACAAATTTACATAGCATATACATACAAGCATATTCATACATATAAATTTATGCAAAGGAAGCTTTTGTTTTTTTTTTCTGAAACTTGATAATTAAAATTGTCTTTTTTGTTGGATTTTCCTTTTTTAATTTTTACATAATCAAACATAATGTTGAAACAAAAAGTGAATGAAAAGAATCCATTGCATTCACGTATCTCCCATTATTGTTGCAATATTGTACACTAAACGAAATGATTTCGATGTTTGAATAAGAAGATTGTTTAGTTCGATAATGAAAATTTTCTAAAGAAAAGTTGCAAAGTTAGAGGAAATGAAAAATGGCTACCACAAAAAAAAAAAAAAATTATGAAATTGTTATTAGAAACAACATGAAAATATTTAGGTGCCATTTTTAATATTTTTTTTTTAATTTTTAGTTATTATTTTCCATTTTTTTATTGAAAAAAAAACAATAAGAATACCTAATAAAATCAAGAAGAAAACCTTATTGAAAAAAAAACAATAAGAAACCCTAATAAAAACCATAAGATTCCTTATTGATTTATTCAATAAGGTTTTCCTTATTAAAATAATAAGACTTCCTTCTTGAAAAAAAAACCATTGAGATATCTTTTTAATTTTGTTATATTTTATTAGGTATTTATTAGGAACTGTTTTCTCTGTGTAGCAACAACTATTGTTTCCGCTGCAGCATTTTTAGAAACGAGAAAGGCTTGTTGCTGTTAATTCTGAACTATTCTATTCTGTTTCATAAATAATTTCCAACACGCAGGGTTTTTGTTCTCGATGTGTTACGTTTGCGCTTTTATATTATTTTCACATCATGCGCTAAAATCTACGATTTTCCTAAACAATTTGATCACAAAAAAATGTTGTCTTTATTTTATTGCATCATTTGTTTAATTAATTTGTGGGGCAATACAATAATCTAAAGAAATCAGAGATATGGGGCTTCTAAATAAAATTTCTGCTTCCATGTATTTTTTATTTTACTGTTCGTGTTAATTAAATGTAAATAGTGGACCAACTGTAACGTATTTAAAAATAAGTTGTAAAATTTTTTTCTTTTCTGAGAAGCAGCATCTCAAAAGCAGATTGTTTGCTGGAATCTTTATTTTATAGCTTTGGACCATAGTTTAGCGTAAAAGATTGACAACAAATAAATCTGTATAATTTCTTAAGAATATTGATTGTTATGCAAGAAAGAAGTCCAAGCTGCATTAAACTTGTTTATACATATATGATTTTTAAGGACATGGATCAAGGATAAATAATATTTATATAGAATGTATAATATAGAGAAAATACTTAAAGTATTTTCTAATGCAAAAAAACCCTGCTGGGAAGAAATTTAAGACACATTATTTGAACGCATCAAGTGGATTACAAAAGAAATTAAGTTTTGCTCAAAAAAAAAAAAAAAAAAAAAAAATTCACTGTGAATATGTGTTAGTAAATAAAAAAGATTTAAAAAATATAATATTCTATTTTAAGACTTAATGTGTTACCTCTTATTTACGTTTTTTAAGAAATTTAACTTTGCAGTTTTATTATTCTTTTCTCGGTGTACGTTCATGTTAACATTTTAATAAGCAGTCAACACTTTTTTGTTTCCTTCAGCCAGCTGATAAAAGTAAGCTTTCAATGAGGTTGTGGTTCGTTGGCTGACTAGATGCTTGTCTGGCTGCATGCCTGAGAGTCTGTCGATTCTTCAGGCTGGCTGTTTTGTTTATTGTTTATTCTTATCATCATATATTTCATTCTATAAATTCAAATTGTGTGAAAAGGGTGAAAAAAGAACTCCATTCTTTGTCTTTTTGTGCTTTATGTTTACTTATTATACATGATGCGTTTTTAATTAATTAGTTACCAGGTAATGTAAGCAAATATGTATCAACAGTTATTAAATGTGACTGAACATTTGCATTTCGTTCTTATTGTTAATAATTTTTTTATGCAAGTTATCGTTTTTATTGTTTTATTTAAATTGAGCTCCAGGTATTATAAATCTTTCAAGCGTGGCAATATTATGCAGCAAAGCATTATAAAAAAAAATGTGAAAACATGTACTCTTAAGCATTTGCATACATTATCGAGTGTTAAGTAAGCCAAGCATTTATACGTAATATTTTTTATATAAATATTTCTGTATTTTACTTCCAACATAATTGGATTGAATTAAACTAAGAACACTTTAAAAAGAAAATTATAGTAATTCATTGTACATTTGTAATTGATTTTATTAAGAATTTATAATCCTTGAATTAAAAATTTATTACGCAAGTGTTCGATTGAGATTTTCAGAATTCGTGTAATATTTATTGTACAATCCACAGCGAGGTAAAAAACTTTAATAAAACGAAAAATGAACGCTACTCTAAACAAAATATGAATTAAAGAAGAAATATATGAATAAAAGGGAAATATGAAATGTGATTAAAAAAAAACGATCGTCAAAAAACGTTTTTAGTAAAACAAAACACACAAAATAATTTTTAGTATGGACCTGCATTTTGAGATTCCAGAATTAAGAATTTATAATGAAATTCGTTTTTATTAGCCAAATATTTTATTAAAAAATTGGTAACTGCAATTCTTCATTCATTCTTATATAATTTATTGAATTTTAAAAATCTATAATGGAAAAAAATCTTTTCAGTTATTATTTAAGCGAAAATGTTACAGTAAATTTTAACATATTAAAGTTATGAATTTTTGTCGAAATAAATTATGTTTTTTTCAAAGAAATAAAACTTTTTAGGCTCAAGTTCGTTTTTCCATCATTAATATGAAGCTTTCATGTGAATTAATGATAAAGGATAATTAACTAGTTGATGGCTGCTATCATGATTGCCAGTTAAACAACTCTGACTGTTCTTAATCTTAGAATATTATGATGTCAGTTCAACCTTCCATGCAGGCTGATCCCGCAACGACGTAAGACAAAAATATTTTTCTGACTAATACAAGAACAGACCACTAGTTCAGATGTGACAACCCATATCAAAACAAAAGAAGGACAGATGGTGCTACATGGCGTCGTTCCATTTCAAATAGTCAAGCATAAAATAGAGTGTTGATAAGTAGGGAGAATTGTTCCCCTATATAAGAAAATAGCTTCCAAATAGCTAGACAAATATGTGCTTCAAAAGCTCTTCTCTTCAGAGCTATTACTAAGTATAAATGAGTTTTGAAAAAAAAAAGAATCTACAGGTTTTACAAAGAAATTCAATTTGAAAAAAACATAAATTTAATTTTTTTCCGACCACTGATCTACATTGTTTGTATACATAAACTATAAATTTAATAGAATGTTTTTTCGATATGTACTTTGAAACTAGTAACATAAATTGGTAGATTATTTGCTTTTTCAATTTAGTACAAAATGTCAGAGCCGCATAAGAAAGTTTGTACCTTTGCAGCCCCATGATAATACCACTTTGTATCACAATCGGCTTTAAGTTCTCATTAAAAATAAATGTACATAATTTTCAATGAAAAAACTAAAGCGATATTATTGATTACATCAAAAGAAAATGTTACATATTTACTTGTATATTTTCTATCCAACATTGATAGTTTATTCCTTACGCTCCTGTAGTTCAAATAGAAAAGAAAAAAACAATAAAAAACTGCAGCAAACATCCATATCCCTTCAACATGAACACAAGTGTGTTAAAAGTTTCACATGTCAATTGCAAATAAATTAAAGTAGATTGTCAAATAGAAATTTTCGATATATTTTCCGTTTTTTAATTTGGTTTTTTTATTGTTTGAATACGAAGCCTTTGTCCGATGGAAAGAAAAAAATATTAAACTGAACGGAATTGAATTCGACAACAGCTGCAAAATGTTGACAACAAAAAGAGTAAAATAGTCAATAATAGTCATGCATATATCCATACATACCTACATACATATAAACATTGTACTATATGCACAAACATAAATACATATACACATACATACCTATTTATGTACAAAGGTATTTTTATGGCTGTTAAACATCGAAAATTTACAAAACGTTTAATATGTTTGTTCAGTTATAACAAATGCAAAAGGTTGCAACGTCGGCGTCTAGACTGCATTTATCATTTAAAACTGTACTGAATACAACCAAAAACAAAAACAAAATAACAAAGGACAAAAGCAGCGGGTTAAAAAAAAGTTTTTAAAAATCAAAACGAATAAAAATGCTTACTTCAGGCCAATTTTTATTTATTGTCCCCGTTATCATAATATTGATAAATTAATAAAATAAATTGAATAACAATTGATTAATAACCAATTATTGGCCAGCAATATTGTGTTCAAATTTACCAGTTAATAATGAGAGCAAAAAAAAAAAAAAAAAAAAACTGCAAACAAAGTTATCAGCAAAGATAATAATTAATTAAAAAAATTAATAGTTTTATTAAATGTTTATAACAGCATAAAATATTGGACAATTTATTACAGTTTAATCTCATAGAGATAAACTTTTTTATTGTTTTTCATGTAAAGTGGCTTATATATGCAACTAATTTAATTGAAAGGTCCTCATGAGTCATAATACATTTTGTGTGTAAAATTAATCGTTGTATGTGTGAAAAGAATGAATGTTTGTGGACATTCCATTTGAATATTTAAGGATTTTAAGTGGCATAAGCACGCTTTTTTATGGCATCGGCTGTAAATGATTATGATATTCATATGAAACGTATTTTTTTTCGCAGAAAAGACTGATTTCTTCAAAGCACATTCCACTGTAGTTTCGATAGATCAATTGAGTTCGCTGCCCACTTGTCACTGATAAGTTTCTTTTCTCTTTGGTATGCGTTTAAGTGGTGTTGGCTGAAGTGGGTAGCGCGTTGACTACTAAGTAAACAATGACTTGGGGTCTGAATTAAAACCTGGCCAAAGCAAGTCAATAAACTTCATTAATTTCTCTAATGAACATAATTGTGGCATTGAATTAATTGTTATCAGACTATTTAAGTGATGAAGGCATAGCACTGGTCACTAAAAAACTATTCTGACAGAGATTGATGCTGTTCCATGCTAATGTACACAACATCGCCCTCCTTCGTCGGTTAACAGAAACATCGGCGAAGTAAAAGAATGAATAAAATGCCTGCTAATACAACTTAACAAAGTTAATGCGTCTACATAACACCACACTGCTATAAAAATTAAATAACGCGCAAATCAGAGTTGTAAAAGAGTTAATTCTTCCCTCTCTTTGAGTTCCGGCATAATGCACTGCGTACGTAGAGGTGCTGAGAGCTAGTCCTAATTAAAAAAAAAATACAACTTGAAGCAGCCGCCTATATATTTCAACGATAAATTTAATTTTCTGTAGGATATAAGCGGTATAAATATTAATGAGATCAAATGGAGGACTTTCTAACAAAATAATTAAATATTTTTATTTTAAACTTAAAAATGTCATCCGTCGATCCAACACCACACTCAGTTTTTGTGCTAAGATCATGAAGAGCTAGAGTTTACTCAATATCTATAACGGTGTAGCATGTTCAGTAAAATGTCTGTGCATAATCATACATCATTAGGTTTTAAGAGCTTTCACGTATATTTGCGAGCATATACAGATCCTGCTGGTACTATAAAAACAATTTGTTGCATCAATATTTAAGTGTGGCATTGTATATTGTGTTTGATTTCCTCTACTAGAATCATTCGGTAGAAGTTTGTTGTATTTTTGTGCAGTAAAAGTTACAATTATGAAGTCTCGCATGATACGTATACATGGCGGTTCCAATTGAAATGAAAGTTTTCCAATGCGGTTTATACATTTTTATCAAACCACTTAAACATTTAACACTGCTTTTCTAGATAACTATAAAATATGACTTAAGCACTGTTTCCTTATTGCCACAGATATATAAAAGATACGACAAAGTCTTACAGGTTGTTAGAGAACAAGGTGCTTATATTGTTGGTGGTTTAAGATATTATCTGATAAACAGCTTAATAGTACATATTTCCTAAGTAAATATTTCCATAAAAAGTTTACTTATTCAGGCTCATGATATTGCGAGACTAAACACGATCTCATCATCAGAGTTTTATTCTGGTTAGACCACCACTATCAGTCATAACAGCTACAATCAAGTAGTTAAATATTCTTTATCAGTAATTAATTCTGCTGGACCACTTGAAAGTTTTACTGTGAGATTTTTGCATATAAATGATTTGGAAATTCACTATATTTTAGTCTTATTATTCAATTAACCTATTTTATTTTATACCACTGGTTGCCTAAGCATCAGATATATAAATATTTTTTTTGTTTGTGGTGTTTTTATTTTATGAAGAAATACACTGATGTACGTTCTGAGCTACGTGGCTTTAGTGTTTAACAATACAGTTATAAATTTTTAGTTAAACTATATGGGGTTTAATCTAAATATTTTTTTTTTATAATTCAGACTTAAGTTTTTAGTTATATCTATATATATAAAATACAAAAAATGTTTGTACCCATGTTCGCTATAGACTCGGAAACTATCCAACCGATTTGACCCAAACTGGTGTCATTCAAAAGGGAATTTATAGAGGATGGTTTTAGGCTTTTAATATTTCAAGTGGGCGTAGCCCCTCCCACATAAATTGAATAACATCATATATCTTGACTATTGTGATAGCAAGAGTTTTGAAACATTGCAATAGTTCATATGTTACTAATGTGAGTAATCAGGACAAAAATGGGCGTTATCGGACAAGTGGGCGTGGCAGCTCCCATATAACCCAAAAATTGAAATCGCCATATTTTGGGCATTTTTTGACCTACGCCGATGATATTTGGTACATATAGTATTGACATAATTAGGAATACGTACTAGGAGAAAAGTGAGTGGGACCACGCCCCTTTATAGGAAAATAAAAAATCTTAATATAGTCTTAACTATTGGACCGATGGTCATTAAATTTTCACAATAGGATATATAAATACTTTTAATTTTATTTTATAACGAGGGGGGTAGCGAAGTACACCGGGATCAGCTAGTACATAATATTTTTTAAAACGCCAGAAGCTCGTAATAATTAAACACATAAAGAACATGTTTGACTGCACGGATGGATGAACTGACATTATTATTTTTCAAGAGCAAACAGGGTCTCATCATCAGAGTTGTTTTACGCTTAGGCCTCACTGCCAATCATAAACAAATAAAGATACACTAAAAAGCTAAAAACTACACATTTAAATAAAAATACATATATTATAATCACAAGTTTGTGTGTATGTACATTTTACATATATTTGTACGTATAAATAATTTTATTGTTTTTTCTTACCGATTTTTTTCTAGTTTGCATATAGATGACAAAAAGTTGCATCCTCCGAATTCTGCACACAAACCGGTTTTTTACATTCCCTGCAGGATTTTCTTGTTGATCTCCTATTTTCACACATTTTTTAGCAATTTCCTTTGTGCTTTTTTCTGCCAGAAGCGTCGCGTTCGTCTTGAACAGGTACTGGTTCAGTAACGTTATAAGAATTTACTGTTTGTCCCAACATGCATTCAATTCCACTGCGAGATGGAAAATGTCTCATAATTTGAGGATTTTCTGAGCGGCTCTGAATTGCGTTCATTGCTAACTGTTCACTTAAATTTTGAAGAAACAGTCTTCTTCGGCTCGTTGATGATTTAAGGCTGGGATTATTCTCCATATAGATGACAAAAGCTGCCAATGCAGCCACGTCGATGATATTATAAGAAAACGCTAAGGGCCATCTATTTGTTCTCCTCCTTGTAGTATATTCGCCCAGAAATTTATCCATATTGTCAACTCCACCTTTGCTTTTAGTATAATCCAGTATCATTACTGGCTTCCTTTTTTCACCTCTAACCTCGGTATTAAAATGAGATGTAGATAGTAGCACAACCGATTTGTTTTTTTTTTTTTGGATATTTGAGCACATACTAATGTTGTTGCTAAATCCAAAGACTGAAGATTCTACATCTCCTCCTCGGGGATTAGAAAATTCAGCCGGAACAAATGTTTGCCTTTTGTACACGGTGCCCAAGATAGACAATTTATTGTCCAACAAAAAGACGAGGCCAAATTGTAACTTGTAAAAAAGTTGTCACAGACGATGTTTCGTCCACTTCGACGCAAAAAGGTTGCAACACAAATCTTTGACTGCTCTTTCTACCTGATATTTTTCCCTTTCTCCAGAAGGCGCCAAGCCAGTATATATCTGTCCACTGAGTGGATAAGATGTAAGAGAATCACAAACCCACCAAACCTTTATCCCATATTTCGTCAGTTTTGAAGGATAAAGTTGTTCATCAACAGTTATGTTGACTCCTGCCACATAGTTGTTCTGTAGGTTTCTATACAGCATCAGAAATATGGCAGATATGGCTCCTGCTTTATCACTTTCCTTACGGTGCTGGCGTGTACTACCATTATCAAATCTGATATAACGGCTTATAGACCTAAAACGTTGAAGGCCCATCGAAGCACGATATAAAGGATATGAATTAGTTTTCCATAAATCAGTTGTATGAACAATATAAGAATGTGTCACTCCAGCCATCAAAAGTATTCCAAGATAGACATCCAAATCTGAAGTTCAAAGAGGTTTCCAAAGTTGAAAGAGGTTTTCAAACACGCGTTGGTGTATGATGGTTGTTTGTTTAACGGAAATTGTTTGGTTTTAGACATAAAGGTTAAACGTCATACAATACATTTGGCTAAAACTTTATAATTTCAAAAACATTTACCAAATTTATTGTTAATTTTAATTATTAATATACAAACATACATATAAACTAATGTAAATTTTTTTAATGCAAAACTATGGCAAATATTTTAGCACTTTTTATATATAAATTAATTAAATAAAATAATTCCTTCCTGTCATTAACATAAGTGCTAATTGCTGAGTTGCTTCATCAATTAAAACAATCAAAATATTTTGAGAATTTTTTATCTTATTACGAAATCAATACCACTCGTTTCAATAAAGTGTGGCTTTTTATGCACGAAATCTCTCTATATTTCTAATTATCCTTTTTTTATTATGAAATTTTCATAACCAAATAAAAAATTGAAAATATATTTAATAACTTGAAAAGTAATATTATCAGGCTCAATTTCAGTTTTATTGAATTAATGAAAATTCAAAATTACTAAGAGTTTTTTTATGTTGGAAAATATTATTATTATTATTTATATCCAATCAGTTTTTAGCAGAACGTATAATAATTTGTTTAAATTTTATCTAAACATTATAATACGTGCACACATTTTACTATTTAAAAAAAATTTCTAGTGAATTTTATTCATTTATAATATCGGTGAATTCAATATTATTTAAACAAACAAAAAGTAATGAAAGCTTTGTATCTTATTACTTCGCAGTACTGTCCTTTGCAGAATTTCAAAGCAGTCCTTTTCGATGCTTCTGTCATCAGAAAATCCATAAAATCTTTTTGGCAGGTACGAGTTTTTTTCTTTCTGTGATAATATTGGTTTTAAATAAGTGTTTTTTTTATTGAAGATAAGAAAACGCTCTCCAATTCTTCTAGAATTTGTCGTTGGTTCAAATGCAATACCTAAAAATAGACCAAAAAAATAAAATTTCGGTTACTACATTTCAAAATTTACTTGAATTTGTGACTTTCCGTAACATTAGTTAACTTTTATGAAATGATTTGTTTTTTCTTCATAGTATTTTTTTTTTTTATCTATTTAACACCCCTTTATCAAGTTTATTATTATTAAAAAAAAAAACTGTCACCAATTCTCTTAAACCATCCTTTTATTTTCTTACAAGTTGGCGTAGGCTAAATTATACTGTCAAACAAAATATTACTTCAGCACATTTTATACTTTTTCATCTGCCATAAACAACTGCAGTGGTAGTAAACATTTCTTCTTTTCTAGTGAGTGAAAGAGTGTAGCAAAAACATGCAATTTAGCTCCTTTTAAACTGCAATATATGTTGTACAACAAATGGTTGGTTTGATATTTACATGTTGTGCATGATTTTATAGAAAATCAACCTAAGGCACGTTTTGAACCATGATGCATAAGAAATTGCAGAGCAACATGACATAACCACAACTAACTGAAAACGGAAATCCCTTAAAACGTCTCTTCAAGCATTCAAACATACACAAGTATCAAAGTGTTTGATATCGTGGGTATATAAAAGTGTATACACTACAATTAAGATTGCTTGGAAGTGGTAGTAACAAGAACAACAACAGCAGCAGGGGTTGTAATAAAAAAGACACCATGAAGAATACTTGAACTTCAAGCTGAGGTTTAGTCTTTTTTTATGACGCACAGTCACACAAACACCTACATAAGTGCGTAGCGTATAGTTAGTTAGATATACGGTTGGTTAAATACGTTAAAAGAGTTCGAAAAATGTCTACATCTATATGGCCACTGGTATGAAAAGCTTTCAAGAAATTATAAATTGTTGGAAGATGTGACATGCTTTATAAGATTGAAGGCGGTTGAATAGTCTTAAAGATTCTACTTGGCTACTGGAGAAGAAGCACAACACATAAAGACAAATAAACAAAAAAACCAATATAAAAACAAGGAAGCATGTTGTCTTGGTTGCAACGAAGTGAAAATGTCCATCACCAGTTACTAATTAATTTATATCAGAATCAATATTATTACATTTATCGCAAGTAGCATATATTTTAGGTAAAAAGAATCAGTAAAATTGTCAATACACAATTCTGGCACAAATGAAAACAAAAAACCAGTCGATACTTCCACAAATAATTTTCTTGAAAAATAATTTAAATGCAAATTTTATTTTTTCAAGGCCCCACTTACGTCTCTATGGACCCAATATTTACAAAGGACGAGGGCAACTTGCTTCTCCGATAAAAATATTAATACGAAAAAACTGCACGAATCCATACAACCAAAAAAAAAATATCTTTAAAATGGGTGAATAAATCATATACCTCGTGATAGTAAGTTTTTTTTTGGCAGCAGCGGGGGTGCCCAATACTAACTTTCACCGATTTTTTAAAATATTATGGGATCAAGCACAAAAATAATTATGAAGTTCGGTCTATAAATGGAAGTATTATTCAATAGTCAATTATTTAAGCAAAAAGCTTGTCTCTGATTTAAAAAAATCCAAGCAACACTGTTGAAATAATTTTTTTTAAAGGACTGTCAATCTCAACATAATTTTATTTTAAGTAAACGCATCAAAGCAGTATAATAATATATAATATTTTAGAAAATTATTCCCAAGGAAAAATAATTTTGGTCTAACTGCCGTTTATGTTAGTGTGCACATTTGGTTTGTATTGCTACAAGTATTTACATACAAGCGTGATAAAGTCTTCATGTCTAGTGTGTTTGTTTGCTTTATATTTTCAAAAGATTTTTGAAATATTTTCCTTTAAAACAAAAATATGCCACAACAAAAAGTAATTGTTATGCATGCTTTAGTGTTTAGCAAAATTGCAACACATGTATGTTCTTAAGTTGTGGGCTTTGTAAGAAAACTAAACAACTTCTTTTATGCCACTCTGCATTTGAAGTTGCAGAACTGTATACAAACTTTCATTAAAATTAATTTATGCATATAGCACAAACACAACTGAGACAAAACAAAAAAAAAATTACATCTCAGGTAAAGCACTTTCTTGTGCGTGGCTTTTCAACTTTTTAGAAAAAAAAAAAAAAAAAAAAGAACAAAAAAAAGTTCACAAGTTTTTGTTGCAATTTTTGTTATTGTTGTTGTAATTTTGTTCTTATAAGTATAAGAAATCGCGCAAGTTTTCTACATGATACACTAGACATGAAGAAGTTTCTGTGTTTAAAAGGCTTACACTTCCGTACCAAACACTATGGGCCAGCAACAAATCATATACATATAAATATTTTAAAAAATATTTGTATGTTTTGATGTTTATTCCACTATAACATGAAAACCGATCAATTGATTTGGATGACACAGAATTAAATTAGGGGATAAATGTACTTTTAATTTTTGTACAATCGTTTTATAAATCTTTTATTTTACAAATTATCATGCTTCTCATGAGCTGAAATAAGAAAAAACTTGTACCTATTCACTTCTGGTACTTTTTCTCTTGAAAAATTCTCTTAAAGGATTTGGATGAAGTTTGGTATACGGATAGCAAGGGACCCAGATGAAAATATTGGTTACTCTTGAAGGGCTAAAAACGGGACTAATTGATAGCTTGGTACTACACTAATATTTTATAAATTTATTATAAATTAACATATTTTCTGGAGGCTGAAATAAAATAAAATGGTATTTTTGGTAGTTTTAAAATTTCGGTGCTCTTTTACTTTTGGTACTTTTTCTCGTGATAAATTCTTTTAATGGAATTGAATGAAATCTTGTATACGGATAGCATCGGATCCGGATTAAAATATAAGTAACTTTTAAAGGACCGAAAACGGGACCAATTAGTAATTTTGGTACTTTTCGTTTTTTACAAATTTTTTTATATTAATTAACATGCAATAAATAAAAACAAACTAGTGTTTTTTGTTTTTTGATATTAACATATAGTGCACTTTGTGGGAATAAAAAAGTTGGTACTTTTGATACCTCTTTGTTTCTTCGATAAATTTGATAAAAAAGTTGGAATAAAAAAGTTGGTACTTTTGGTACCTCTTTGTTTCTTCGATAAATTTGAATAGACAGCTTGTGCATTTAAATTCATGTAGAGTGAACAAAGTCACAGATAAAAGAAAGTAATTGTATTTATGAAAAATAATTATTTTATTATTTTGGCTTGAGTTTAGTTTTGAATGAATTAATGAAAATTTAAATTACTAAGACTTCTTAGGAACAATATATATGTATGTATATATCGAGTCAAATTATCAGAACATATCAGTATATAGGTTATAAGGCCGCTGCACCTCTTATCAGCTATCATTGTGAGGTAACTCTGCCTTCAATGCAGATCATGTATCATCATGAAAAAGGAGAGAAATGGAGAACGACGCGTGAAGGTTAAACACGAAAGGAATATTGATTTATATCACTAAAGTAGAAGCACATACACTTCATCCCGGTAAAATAAAAATCTTTATAGGTGATATTTAAAAATTTTTAATTGTAGAAACTGCTTGCATAACCAAGGCCACAGTGTTTTTATTCTAGTTCTGCCATCATTTTGTATTATCTCTTTATAAGCGTCTGTATGTATATATTTTTGTACCCACTACTGCAAACTCTACATTCACGTATATTTTTATTTATATACCACGCATTAAAACTATTAAAGTTTTTATTTTTGTTATATTCCGTCATTTTTATTAAAGGGTGCATGCTGCTGTGCATGTTGTGTTTTTTATGAGATTAATAGCGATTATCCTTTGTTCAGCATATCAATTGCTTCACTTTCATTCATTGTGTGTATGGCAATGTATGAGTACCGAAGGTATATATGTTTACATGTGTGTGTCTCTGAATATGTTTAAATATTTTTTTGTATATAAAATACTTTTATAAGTATTTATGCATGTTTATTTTTTGTTTCGTAAGTCAGCAGGATTTCGAAAGGAAAATATGTATTATAATGGATAAAAGGATTTTTGGATAATGATACCAAATGTTTTCTTCCTTTTTTGCTATTGGTTAATGTTGGAATAAATGTATAAATTTATGTTTGTATGTTTGTTTGAACTTTTAGAAACTATTTTTATTTGATTTATTCTGGCTTCGCATTAAATCATAAACAAAAATAAACCTGCTAACAATTTGAAAGAATAAAAAAACAATTTTTTATGTATAATTTTATTTTTATTTTACAATAATATATTTTTTGTTTAATACATTTTGCGTGACAGTGTGAGCGTATTATAAAATTTTTTATGAAATCTATGTATTTTGTTGGTGTATTCTACAAGAAGTTATGATTGGTTGCACTTTCTCCTGAGCAAGGCCGCATGGTTCTTTTTACCTCTTTCGTTTTTTTGGATATATATAAGCATTCACATAAACATCAATATAAATAAATCTTAATATATTAAAAACTACATGATAATGCGTTCGTTTGTGGTAAGTTTGAAAACTACCAAACAAACAAAATGATTTCAATTAAATTTTATAAAAATTTAGTTATAATTTCTTCTAGCTTAAAAAGGACGATAACGTTGTAATCAATGGGTAGCAGTTCAACATCATCGTCGTACAAAATTATAATTAATAACAATAAAATAAAAACACAGCAATTAAAAATACGTATATTTTGTAGAAAACTATTACAAAATTATAAAATTTTTCCATCTCTTGATATCTTTTATACAATTAGGTTGTGTTACAATTTTTAGGCGAATATTTTGGAGTAAAAAATTAAAATTTTTCTGTGTGTATTATAAAGCACAAAATATTATGTTTGAAAAAGAATGAATATATTCATTTTGAACAAAATTTTTAATACATAGATATAACTCTGGTACTGTGAATACTAAAATTGTATGACAAAGTATGGTTTATTTTTTAATAAGCGATTGACAAAATTAAAGTGCACAATAAAATCGGTTTGCAGTACAAAATTCGTACATTAAGGCCATACAAAATTTAGTAATCGTTTGTGAATTAAAGTATTAATTTTTTACCTTTTAAAATTTTTTGTTGCAGTAAAACCATGTTTTGGAAGGATTTATTTAGCAAAGAAATTCAACTGAATAAGTCCTCCAGAAAGAGAAACATTTGGTTGAAAAAAGAGCGGAAACTAGAACAACTGGTGGAGATCCTAATAATATGCAGCACATATCATCCAAAGATGATGCAGTTACAAAGCTTTCCAGACGTTATACGGCTGTCGAAGTAATAAAAGTTGTACGATCGTTCAGCGTTTCTAGAAAACAGACAAACGAACCCATTGAAGTGAAGAACATAAATGTCGATAGTTCAGGTAATCAGATGAATCGGCTATTTGTGTCACTAACTCCATTCACCTTACCATGAGGATTATCGTTTCTTCTCACATTCTTTTACAAATTTGTTTGAAACAAAACAAAATTGAAATCGTGGTTTCATTACTTTTCTAGAGCACTGTGAAAATGTAAGTGTATAACATAAAAGTTTTTTACTTTAAATTTTTTAGTGAAATATAGAATACAGACGATTATTTGTTTACTGGCACAAAATTAAAGCAAATAAATAAATAAAAATTAATGATTAGAAGATTGAAACTCAGCTCTTATTCGTTTAAATTTGCAGAATTATCCATCGGTCAGCATGTCCATGATAGCAACCGTTACAATGAACATAAATTTGGCAGCGTTCTTCTTAAGAAATTTAAAAATTCGGAGGATTAGAATTCGATCAAATTTTGTTGATCATAATTTTAGATAAATGACTCAACTGTAATTCCATAGATGAAATAAAAAAAAAATAAAATTCCGAAAGTATAACATATTCATTACGTCGGTATATCATTTTTACGCTCAACGCATAATTATTTAACACATGCTATACGCTCCACAAATGTTATACTAAGAATTATGATGCGATACTAACAACAAAATAAAAAAAATTATGCCAACACCAACCACGCAATTTTTAAAGGCCTAAGAACTTAATTTGCCAATTCAAAAACAAAATCGATTTTTTTCTCTGGGCTATGACTACGAGTACCATGACAGTACACAATCAATGTGAATTTTCTGGCTTTTTTCATGTTCGTATTTTTATTTGTACTCCGGTTCGTAAAGTTTAATATGAACATTATTTGTGTTTACGTTGCTTCAGCGTTTGCTGTTCTTACATTTTCTTTTCACTAGTAAATAGATACATATGAATGTGTTTGAAAGAGAAAAATACTTTATTTCTATCGTTATTCTTCGATTGAGTATTGTATACATATCAATGTTTGATAATGATGTAAACGGGAAAAACGGCACATAGTGGAGCTGAGAGAGACAAATTATGGTGCTACTAGATGCAATCGCAAATTTGCACAAAAATTTATTAAATTATCAAGCAAAAAACTGAAAAAAATTAAAATTGGTTTTCCAAGAACAACCGATAATCGAACATACAACATAAGCAGAACACTAACGTACATACATATGTGACCACATACACATATGAATCGATTTTAAAGCCTTTTCAAATACATATCTACCCTTAAATATTCACAGGCCTTCAAATTATATTGAAAAAAAAAAATAGTTTGAAGCCACACTGTACCACATTGAGAAAAAAAAAACACACACACAAACCATTAAAATGTTACAATTACCCCTAACAACAACTACAAGCAACAATAACAAAAGCAATGACTTTAGCTATTGATTGCTACTGATTGTTAAATGACAAGGCAAAACGGTAATAGAATCTTTGGGAGAGGGTGGGAAAAATTTCGAAAATATGTATGAGTATAAATAAATAAGAAAAATTCAATATAGAAAATAAATATAAATAAGAGACTGTATTTCACTGTATTAAATTTTGAAAAAAAAAAAAATTTTAAAAATATATTAGAAAAAATTAAAGTCAATAAAACAATAGAAAGGTTTTTTATATTTGGTCCTGCAAAACAGTCCTATTGCAATAATATATTTCTTTAAACCCACTAAATTGTCGAAAAAAATACAATATTCGAAAAATATGGGATCTGAATTTATTCACTCAATTGCTTATAACTTTGTCATTTTTCGGTCGATTTTCTTCTGGTTGATCTTAGTTCTTCCGTAAAAGTATCATCTTTACGTACATGAAGAGAGACCAGGCGTGTTTTAAACGATTTTCTCTTTTCCGTCTGACCAGAATCACTGTAAAATATGTGCCCTATTTTCATGTATATATTTTGAACCGCTTTAAAAATCAAAGATCCGATTATACATATTTGTTCGTCATATCAATACCTTGCATTTGGTTACCGACCCAATCGGACACTTCTAACTAGAGACATGATTTGTGAAGTGAAAAAAGGTCGAAAAAGAAAAAAATTACAATATCTCACAAACTGTTCAATAAAAAAAAAAATTAACATTAATTTTCGCATTCAGTGGAAGAAAATACATAAGGAAATCTATCTCTCATCAAATGTAAATGAAAAAATTTCATTTTGTGAACTAGTTTAATTAAACGCAAACAAAATATGGCCAAACAGTGATTACCCAGTTAATTGATCAGAATGTAAGAACATTAATTGATCAGTTAGCCCTTAAATTTATTATTAACTTTTATGTACTCCTTTAATTTAATTTCGCGGACTTTAAATTTTTGCGAATTACAAAGAAGAAATTAAAAAATTAAATAAAGTTTTAACAGATTGATTTTATTACAAAAAAAAAAATAAAAAATAAAAAAATCAGCCATGTCACAGAGCTCCATACCGATGTGAAGTGATTTCAGTTCCAAAAGTTGAGTCTTTATAAAACAAAAAACAAAGAAAATTTTAAGACCAAACGACTTTTAAAACTTCATATAGAATGGACAATGAATATTTCTTCCCACTTCGTCTGTTTTAAACAAAAAAGAACATGCATACTTGTAGGAGCGTGAGTAAAATAAGCTTTTCATGGTAGTACAAAAAGCTTAATCTAAGCTTTGCTTGCAAAAACGATTTAAACAAACGCCTATGGGTACAAATAAACTTTATCATTGTAAAATAAAAATACAAGTTAAACGGAATCTAGAGATTACAATTAAGGAATTGAAACCATTACGATCGGAATGTGTGACTAACACTTTGTGTGAAACAAGTGTATCAGTTATAACGTTGCTTTGTCAAAAGAGAAAGCAATTTATACATTTTAGACACTTATTTAGAGGTGACCAAACTGATTTTCAATAAGTGTCTCCGTCATACTTCCAGTTCCAGTTCTAAGTTTTCCTTTTCTTTTGTGAAACGTTTTAAAAACTATATGTTAAATTTTTATTTTTGTACCATTCATAGAACGAAAGTGATTTTCAACCTTGCACTACACATCTCCATATTTTTTTCTACTATTTCAAGTAATGGGACAAGCAAGGTTATTTCTATTCTATCATAGCAAAGTCCCAAGGAGCTAAAATTTACGAGTTTGTATTTAAGTCTAATAAGGAGATGCAATTTTAATAAAACTTAATTATACATATTTTATTTGTCATTGTTTTTAATATATAAAATAGTTAAATTTTTGCTTCATTGTTCTCTTGTGTTGCTGTTTAAAACTTCGCGTTTTTTCGAAGAAATATTATGTAAATTATTTATATAAGTAAAATAAAAGAGTTTTAGTGTTCCTTTACCCTTTTCTCAATATGTTCAAATTTTTAAAATGTGGTTTATCGCATTCAAAATCACGTTTATTTACGAATAAGAAAAACAAGAAAATACGATGAATACAAAGTTAACTCTCTTTTGTTAATTCATTTATAAAATTCTCTTATACATTTTTTGTTTAGTTAAGAAACTCTCGCGTTTTGCTGAATACAGTCCATGTGACCTTATTGGTGAAAATATACCTAAAACTGAAATGGAGCATAGAGAAAGCACCCATTTGGGTGTGTTAACTATAAAAACAAAAATACAATACAACAACCTTGAAAATTTACTAAAAAGTGGTGAATTGAAAACTTGTGCTAAGAAAGAATTGAGAGTGAGAAATAGTGGGTGAAAAATAATAAAGTAATGAAGTTTAAAGGAGTAAAAACCATGAATGTACTAAAATAAAAGTTGAATGTGTGAAATTAATTGTTTAGCACAGCAAATAGAGAGCTCTGATTAGTTTTGTTATCACAAAGGTAAAAGAGAGCATTATTATTGTTTTGAATTTAATACAGGGATTATGAGAGAGTAGGAATAAAAATAATGAGAAAAAGTGGTTGAATTTTAAAGAGTTAAAAAGGGAGACTTAAGGAAACGAGAAATAGTGAAAATAATTATGATATTTGATATGTTTATGGGAATGTTGCCATAAAGCAGAAATTTTACCAAGTCGGGTGACATTTTTATAAACATACTCGTATACTCGTACAAAAGCTGGAAAAATAGCTTTACGGTGGAAGTTCAGGTGAAATTTGAGACACTTTTTAATACTAACTATGACATATTTAATTTATAGGTACAATTTCTATGGTGATGCTTCGTCTGTAATAAAATCTATCACTCTTGCTATTTTTATTAAATTGTATATACATAATTTAAGCAAAGCTAAAAGAGGGGAATCACAAACCATTATATTCTACTGACGGAAAACATCGATTGATCAGTTGTTAGTGTCAGGAGTGCACAATAATAAATTTAAATAAACTCATTGTAAGGCAAGAATCATATTAAATGTGTTGTGGTATATCAGGTACACAAATTCACAATTTACATGACTAATTGTATCGCTTATTGTTGTATTAAAAACAGTTTTTAAATAAAATTTCTATGAAAACTTAATTGTTTTAAAATCAGTTTTGTTTTAAAAAATTTCTATTCGAAACTGTCATATACAACAATAACCATTAACCATTAACCATGTTCTAACCATTAATTTCAAAAATTCCTTATTTTGCGGCAACACTGTCTTTTATAGTAAGAAAAAGAGAGTTACTTTTAATTTTATTAACACAATGGAGAGCCGATAAATGTATGAAAAACATAAAAACCCGGAAAATTTTGTTAAGTATAACAGTTTTTTGCTCTTTCGGCTGCGAGTTTCTGACAAATCATGTGCTGATGTTCATCACAGATATATATTTTGTATATATATATATATATATATATATATAGATATATATTTTAGTACATTTTCTTAAACATTTAGATGTCCCATTATGTTTTGTTTGGGGTTATTGTGTTGAAGAAAAAAAAATCCGTTGTATGTGCGGCATGATTTGAAATCTAGTCTTTTAGCGTCTTTCGTATACAACACCACGATGTTGCGTCGTGTGCTGCAAAATTGAATAAAAATTTTAATAGAAATTTCCTTAAGAAAAAAAAGAGTGCAAATAAACAAAAATAAATAAAAAAATATTTTTAATAAATGATACAAAAGAAATATTTGTGAAAATTTATAAAAATGATAAAATATAATTGTGAAAATCATACAAAATTAAAATAGAATTTAAAAATCGAAAGTAAAATTCCTGTGTGAAGTATTTGTGGTTGGCCAGTGATTGATAAATTTAAAGAAGGGAAATAATAAATTACAAAAAAGCAACCAAAGTGGAAATCATCACTTGTCATGTGTCATCTCAATTGAAAACCATTTAGCACTTACCACCTACAGCTGCTGTCAAAATAAAAGCACATACATCCATACATACAATCAAATGTACATATACATACAGCTTATGTTGCATGTTCTTGTGGCAAGTGAAGTAGTACGTTGTAAATCTATTTAAACATATACATACATACATATGTATACAGTGTAGTTGAAATATATATTTACATATTTCTCACATTGCTATTTGGGGTTTTTTGGTTTTTTGGTTTACGGATTTCAGCTTTTTAAAGTGATATTGTAAAATGTTTTTATGAAAAGTATTTAATTGATTTGCCCTGAATGTGTTTTTTCAAGCAAGAAAATAAATTTTATTTTAAAAACGAGAACTGCTTAAAAATATGACAGGTATAATAATGCATCAACAAAGCAAATGGGTAAACAAAATTTGTGGTAAAATATATTGTTAAGTTAAACAAAATTAAATAAAATAACTATAATATAAAGCACATATACGATAAATCACTTATGAAAATTGCAAAAATATAAAACAACAGAATGTGCAATTAAATAGATGTAAAACAATAAGTAAAAAATATGAAAATTTTAAATTAAAAAAAAAAAAAACATAAAAATATAACCTAAAATCTACTTACCAAAAAAACTTCTAAGCACACTAAAGAAAAAATAATAAAAGGTTAAGACACCATTAACAACAACACCATATTTTGCAAAACAAACATCTGTCACTTCTGATAAAAAAAAAAAAAAACAGACAAAATAAAAATTAACCGCAAAACAATTTTAATTACAAGTTTTATTGAACATTAACAACAAATGGCTGCAGATATTCTCCCTACTTGTCTATCTATAACTACTGTTTGACATGGATTAAATAAAACAGTTGGCTAATAATGGCATTGCTATATTCTGCTTAATAGAAAACAATAGATATATACTCAAACAAATTACAAACGTTTTTCTCAAAATAAGGTAATATTGTTTTTAAATTTATTTTTTGCTGTGAGGTCATTCTTGTATATTTAAACTACAAGAATAAGAAATTTTCGAATTGAACATGTTTTTCATTATTCTTTGGAAACGTGTTGTTAAGAGTTGTTAATAATAAAACAACAAACACATATTTACTATAGAAGTTTTCATTTATTTCTGGACAGATTTGGTAGGTATTTTGTTTGTGTACACACAAGTACGTTTATTATTTATCTGGAACATGCAAAAATACTGAAAATTATTTACAGTGAATAAGAAAGTAAATAAATAAACAACAAGAGGGTGGTGTTGGCTGAAGTGGTTAGCGCGTTGACTACTAAGCAAACAATGACGTGGGGCCTGGGTTCAAACCCTGGCCAGAGCAAGTCAATCAATATCATTAATTTCTGTAATGAACATTAGTGAGACATTGTATTAATTGTTGTCGGACTATTTAAGTGATGAAGGCATAGCACTGGTCACTAAAAAACTGTTCCGACATCGATTGATGATGTTCCAAGCTAATGTACACAACATCGCCCTCCTTCGTCGGTTAGCAGAAACATCGGCGAAGTAAAACAATTAATAAAATGCCTGCCAATACAGCTTAACAAAGTTAATGCGTCTACCTAACACCGGAGGCGCCTCAACACTGCTATAAAAATTAACATAACGCGCAAAGCAGTTGTAAAAGAGTTAAGCCTTCTACATTTGCAACATCTATCTTCTCTACTCTATCCCTCTCTCTGAGTTCCGGCACAATGCACTGCATACGTAGGGGTCATCCCCTGAGTGCTGGTCCTAATTAAAAAAAAAAAAAAAAAAAAAAAAACAAGGTTCTTACTATTGATAACGGATTTTTTTTTAAGTATTTTTAATAATTTAAATCGACAGTGTTGATAGTGCCCTAGAAAATGCTGACAACAATATAAGCCTCAAGTCCCTTAACAAGATAAAAAAAAAGTTTTCCAATTACCCATCCAACTCATTTTCCTTCAACAATTTGACAATACTATCGAATTGAATTCACCGGTGTAGACATTATCATCATTAAGATCATATTCGTTTATGCACCCTTGCTGAAAAATAGTCATGTACGAGAAAATATAAAGTATTTAACGATTCTGTGGTAACAAGTAATAACCACTTTAATCGATTTTATGTTATATATAATGAGGTATTCTGTTCGCAGACGTGGACATTTAAGTGAAATCCCTAATTTAACGTATTGTTGTTATCTCTCAAAATTAGAGTGGATCACATCACTGTTACCCTATTATTAAGGATCTGTATTCATGTATAATTGAGAAATTATTAATATTAAGCTTAATTTCACTTTCATTGAATTAATAAAAATTAAAAATTATCTATTATTTATTTTGAAAAACATACTACTTTCATAATAACGGATTTTCAGTGTTTGTTGATTATTGGCAACTTCCAATCAGAAAAAGGGGAATTTCAGGCAAACCAAAAATTGTTTCAACATGAAAAAACTCAAAACTCAAAACTCATAGTAATATGAATTCTCATTAAACCAATAAAAAAGAACTTAAGCCAATAATAATAATTTCTCACTTTCCATAAAATGTTTTACTCTAGTATATTTTTTCAAATGCATTCTTTTAATTTTTTCAAAAACTTCACTCAAAAATATGTTTTTCGATTACTGCATGTGACCACAAATATAAATATTTCCCAAGCTTAAAGTATTTTTTATAAAAATTGACATAAAACAAAACTTTAATTTATTCGATATTTCGTTCGGCCTTTGGGAGGCTTCTTTAGGCGAAAAATTATTTTTATTTTTGCTTTCCACATAAAAGTCTCTTCGGTGATGCGTTTTACAAAATTAGGGCCTAATATTTTTTTTTTTTTTTTTTTTTGTAGTCCTGAAGTTTTTTTAACAATAGTACATTGTTAAATATTCACAACCATGTTGTAATTTTCTTAAATGTTCACATAATGTAATGATTTTATTTAAACTGCACTTTGCTTAGTGTAAACTATTCACGGTTTTGAATATTTTAAAACAGCCGTAGTATGAAACTGCAGCCCACACCGTAACGCCACTGTCTCTGCTGTGATGGCGGCTCAGAAATTTTTCATCTTTACGCATATCGTGAAAATAAAAGTTGTAGCCATCGGGGCCATCCAAATTTAATTTTTTTCATCCGAAAAAACTACTTTTCGCCAACCCTTATCGCTTAATTGTTTTTGAAAATCCCATGTCATATGATCTTTGGCAAATTGAAGGCGTTGTTGTTGACAGATTGCATTTAATGGAGATTTGTTTGCTTTAGTTTTCGGAGTTGCAAATGTAGACTGCATGCTTAAATGCTTAATTTAGGAGGAGGAATGGGCTGAATTTGGGGCAATTCGAAGAATTTTTTGCTTGTCCTGTGGTATTATTATATGTTTCACGATGTTTTATGTAATTCATTACTACATTATGAATTCGTCCGATTTTTTTTTGCGATTTTGCCATAAGAATACCTTTCAGAATGGTAAACATCTAATTTTACCATTTCAGACGAATTTAAAGAACTTTTTCTTACCATATTGATTTAGCTAACTGCAGTCAGAAACTGTAATTTTAATTTTATTTGGTTTTTATAAAGCTTTGTCACAACCGCCTTCTGATTTAAGCTAAAAGTGATTCTATTCTGTTGAACCAAAAAATAAATGAAGAATTTTATACTTGAATACAAAGAAAGAGAAAAAAGTACCGTCATAATGAATTCTCATACCACTTTTTGTGTTTAAATTGTCATTTGAAGTAAAAATTATTTTTCTGCAAAGCTAAATTTTTTGATTTTATCTGCATTTGCAATTTATACAGTTTTTTTTTACTTTAAAATGTGTTGGTTCTATCCTGATGAACCACAATGTATGTACTCACATAAATCCCTTCATTTATTACATGTTTGGTTTTGCAAATATATTTCACTTACACACATTCATACATACATATGTATGTACATTTTAACGCCTGCTGACATATTTTTAATTGGATTTGTATGTGTTTTTACAATAAAAATCATTTAGTTTTCCATTTATTTGTTGTTGTTTTTTTTCACCTTTTACATTGTTATTAAGGTTGTCAGTTTAATATTTGTTTCCTTTCTAGAAACAGGATATACTGTATATGACTAAACCGGAAATGAGTATCTCACTTAGATACAATTTAATTGCATTGTAAATAAATGAAATAAAAAAAATTTAATTTTCACCACTAATTTGCTTAATGACCAAAGAAGGGAAATGCTGATAAATGCTTTGAAGTTTGACATAAATTTATAAATTATTTAGGAGGAAAACATTTATTATTTTTAATGTTATTTTTCAAAAAAAAAAAAAATAATAAATAAACAAAAGGTAAAAAATGTACTGTTCTTTCGCATTATACGAACTTAAACTTTAAAAGGTAGAATTTGTTTTTATATGATTGTACTTTTGTTAAAATATTAATTTTGAACCTGATTATGAAAATACGATTTATATACCATTATTTTCATGCCCTACTCTTAGAGTCGAATGTAATTGTGACCGAGTTTTTTTATACGGAGATAATAATAGTTACCAAAATATTACAATTTATAAGATTTACACCAAATAGCCCATAAACGAAATTTTATACAACATTAAACAGCAATCTTTTAAGACTTGTTGTATAAATTATACGTTTAGCAATGATAACGATTAAACATAATGATAGGATTTGAAAAGGATAAATTAGAGCCATTATTTATAAATACAATAAAAATGTGTGTTTTTTATTGTTGTCTAACATTTATTTATTTTTGGATAGACAAATATGGGATGAAGCTTCCAAATCGTTTTTTTTTTTATCATCCAAATACAGGGTGAACGAAGTGAAGTTTATGATTATTTATTTGAGGAATAGACATTTAAGCCGAGTTTTTTACGCATTGATGAACCTTAATTTATTTTGTTTATCTAGATTTTGTTCCAAACAGCTGTGCGTATTTTGCTTATAATAACTCGCGACAATGCAGTACACGGAAACATAGTTGTTTTTAATTTCAAATAAAAATGACTACAAAACTATTTATATTTTGTCTTTGGTGTTGTTTGTAAGGATATTCAGCCCTTACATATATGTATGTCTTTTTTCATTCTTATTCTAAAATTGTTGGAGTTAAATCAAATGTGTTGTCAGTATCTGTTTTATTTCGTAAAAATATACTTAAATATTTTTAACAAATAGCAAAAGTAAAACGATTTAAACTTAAAATATACTTGCAAATTTTACCAAGATATTTTAAAATATATATTGACTAAATTATATGTAAAATAAATATCGATTTTGTATACATTAGAAATCTGAATGCAGTAAGAAATAAATACACTGAAAAAAAAACTAAAGGTACACAAAAATAGTAAAATACGGTTTAAATTATGAAAATTACAGATCCAATTAAAATTGTTAGTAAATTTTAATTAAAGACGAAAACCACTCAAGTTTAATTATTCAATTCAATTAATTAAAAGATCTAATCATATAAAGAAAAATTTGCTTTTGATCATATGATACTTTGTTTCAATTACGGAATTAATTGAAACTCTCCAGGCAGCAATTGCTTCTATTCGCATACTTTTCAATTTAAATTAATTTTTTAATAAATAAAATAATTGGCGACATTTGCATCATATCGTACATTTTCATGGTCGCGCAAAAACCGGATCGGATTTATAGCAACATTAATTTTAGATTAAGAGTGAATTGATCGTTTGTTTGATTTTTTCGTGTCAGCGATTTGTCGCTTAAGCTAAAATTGTTTTTTCGCTCGAGCTATTTTTGCGGTTATGACTTGGTATGTTGTGCTGATGTAAGTTGTACTCTAAGATTATCGTAGCAACGTCTTGCTGATTGTTGCTTTCTGCTTGGGTTGTTTTTCATTTTGATTAATTGTATTCACTGTAGATTTTTTCGGAATAATATTTTTCTGTGTGGCTTAAAAATTACATGTTTCATATCGTTGGCTTAATATAGAAAGGTCGTATCTCGTTTTTTTTTTCAAAATCGGTTTTTTACATGTTCTGGTAGACAATACTCAAATACACCTCCCTTAAAAACTTCAGTTTCTAATATTGACGAATAAAAGATTTACAGTAATTAAAAAAAAACCCCTAACTCATTTAAAAAAAATAAAAAAATAAAACAGAATTGAATTTGTTGGCTGTTAATAAAAATCTGCTTCAGAAAAAAAAAATTATTATATTTTCAGATTTTATTGAGTTTTTTCCTTCTCCTCTAAAGAAGTTAAAAGTTGAGATACGACCTTTCTATATTAAGCCAACGATATACATAAATTTTATCGATGATAGTTTTTGCTGCATTAAGAAAAAATACCGGTTTGTTGCCCTGTAGTGTGTTTAATTTTATAATAAAAATTTATTTAAAGTTAAGGATGGTTAATATGGTGTAGGGTAAAAGATGTTCAAAGATGCAACTGACTTGATTTGAAAATTAGATAAGAGTCTACGTGAGAAATGTTATGGCCTGGAGCACTACCGTGCGCCTAGATAGCAATACAGAGTATTTATATAAATTTAATTAAAGCGATATTGATTCAATCAATAGACAGTGATTTACTTTTTAATCACCTTACTAACCACAACTGCGATGATCTTTTATTAATACGTTCCAAATATAAGGTGCTGTTAATTGGGTTTCTCTAATTTAATATAGTAATCAAGTGTCATGTTTGCCATAGACCCCTATTTCAGAAGTTTCGCTATAATCAAACACACTTTTTAAATATTTAAATAATTTATATTTAAATGACAAATATTGCGTGCAATTAAATTTAAATCATCAACATATATGTGAAAATATTTTCCCTCAGCTGTTCGTTTATTAATCCCACTACATAATTTATTATATTTTGCTGTTATTAATGCTTGATGTCAATTAAACTAAAAAAGGATTTACCAAATGGGATTATTGCAATTTCAACAGAGTAAAAAATAAATGAGTATACTTAATAAATTATCGTCTATTGTACTGTTGAATGAATGAAATTTACTGTATTTTAAGGCAGGGATTGGCGTTTCTATTGTATTTTTTTTCTTTTATTTTAGTTCTCATTTTTAAGCTTCATTATAAATATGTGAAAAAAAAGAAAAAATAAATAATAATCATGAATATAATTTATTTTTAATTTGAAATATTGAATAGTCATTAATTTAAGCTGATTGCAACTTAAATGCTGAAGCAAAGTAATGAAAGAATTTGTGGTGTGCACATACATATAAACTATATAAATACATATATTTGTAATTAAAGAGTACACAAACAAATGATTTAAATTGTTTTGGGCTAACAAAATATTATGTTTGAAAAGCAAACAAATTATTTATTTTTTCTTGTTAATAAATTCAAATTCTAACTTTAAATTGATTTTGATTTTTAGTCTATTTAACAGCATTTATTTGTGTAATATATACATTTTTGGAATTTTTTCTGATTCCATTAGTATTGATTTTATCAGCAATGATGATTATTTTAAATTTTGCTTTCTTTTGTTTTGCCATTTGAAAAATAAAAAAAGCCGTAACTGCACTGCAATTGCTGACAATTTTTTATTGTTATTAGATTTAATGCATGCATATATTAATATTTATTTAAATATATATATGAGCCGTTTATTTTGAAAGTGGCATAAGTCACTTTGTTTTTAAGTCGAGATATTTAAGGGTTTTCATTTAAAAACGTTTAAAAATATGGAGAAATACTGAGAAAAATATCATTATCATGAGATAACAAATACAAAAAAATCTTCTCGAAAGTTAGCATCCAATTTTTAATCGTGTTAAAACGCAAGCCCTTAAATATCTCGACTTAAGAACAAAGTGACTTATGCCTCTTTCAAAATAAACGGCTCAAATATCAATCGACCCTTAGCTACATTAAGTTCATAACTCAAAAGAAGTAGTTTTGCAGGAAATGAGTTTAAAGTTTAGAATTTCCTAACAACTTAATGGTAAAATGAAAAAGGTTATTTAAAAAATTTAGTAAATAAAATATTTCGATAAAAGTTTAAAACATGAACGTGAACGATATTAACAAAAAAATATATCTCTTTCTTGAGTTATGGCGTTATTAAAGCAAAGGCCCGATATGTATTTAATTAAATTCAAAACATTTGCAATAAAAAAGCAGTCACAATAACATTGTACATAAGTATGTATATATGTACATATTTTTCCGTATATATAGCTTTAATTCCTGCACACACACACACAGAAAAATTTAATAATAAAGTCTTAAAGAATGTTTGTATGAATACGTGAGTAATTTTATAAATAACTCACATACCTATCTATGTATATGAAATTTTAAAAAATTTTCAAATAATTTGTCATATAAAGGCGTGTATGTTTTAACATCAAATATAATACTATTATTTCATTACCGAGACGTTGACGTTGTTGTTTTGTCGCCGTTTTAGCTCCTGGGTAAACCAAAGTGTTAGAACAATGAAAATTTATATCAAACTACAAAAATCCTATAGTCACCATAAAAGCACACACATTTGATCTTACTGACTAATTTAGGCCGTTTAATCAAATAATTTGCTCCATTTTATTAAAAATTTATAACACATTTCGTACTCTTAGCAGCACGTATGAAACACCACTAAATAAATGTGGTAAGCGAAGTGCTGGTTAATCCATAAAATCTTATCCGCACTTAAGCCGTAAAGTAGTACACCGAAAATAAAAATGATTTAAATATCAAATATATGATTTTCCTGGAGAAGGGTTACTTTTATTTTGGTGTTATTTTTGTTTTGGAAGTTTAGCGTGGCAAGCTGCTACTCGAAGTAGTGATTTTCGCAAAACTTCTACAATTATGGACCGGCTTTCATTTTTCTTTTTGCATTTCGCTCATGCTTTGAATTTTCTCATATGCATGGATTTTGTAATCTGTTCGATTGGATTTTTGTATTCCAGTCGGTGGCCCTTTTTTAACAGAAGCATTTTAATACTGGCACTGAAAAGGCGATATTATTGTTTTGCAAATAATTGATTTGTCTTTATTTTTATTGTTTATTCTCTTCAACAAAAAAAAAAAAAAATATATTTGCGTTTTAACTGCCACCATTTTGAATTTAAATATAATCTCGAAGGCAATTAATTCGGTTTCTATAGTACAAATATTTTCTCGGTGTATTTGTGTTTTATAAGTACATACATATGTGTGTAGTAGTAGGAAATTTGTTTATGTGCTTGAGTAGGCATTTGTTCTTTCAAAAGTTGTTTTAGGCAACAAAAATGAAGTTAGCACAATTTCTATTCATACACATACATACATACATACGTACATACAAATAAAATACTTGAAGGACTAAAACTGTCAGTAGTATCTTTTGATGTTGGCTTAAATTATAACAACGAAAATAATCATATGTAAAATAGTCTTAAATTATTTAGAAAAAACTGAGCCTCAAGGAATTGGTATACGTGATACACAAATAAAGTGGGGAATAAAAAGAATATTTTGACTGGGAAAAACAAACAACGTGTGTAAAATATATAATTTTATTTCATGCTAAACAACAGTTTTTATGGGTTTTCATCATACATATTATCACTACATACTTATATACAGCACTGAGGACTAAAATATTACAAACAGTTTTAATTCATAAATTTTAATTACACAAAAGTATTAATTTTCTAACGAAATATAATATGTTGTTTTAGAATAAAACATTATGAAAGTCAAAACTTCAATAGTAGATGAGCAAAGGAAACGCTCATAAAGATGATGTGAACCAAGTAAATCTCGTTTGTTTTTTTTAGCCCAGAATTCGTTTAAATTGTTTGTCCAGAGTTAAAATATAACTTGCATCGTTTAGAGATTATATAAATAGCAACAATAGTTTAAAGGTCAATTTCCATTTAAATAATTTTAATTCAAAATGCACAATTTGATAATTTAAAAATAATCACCATTTATATTCAACTTCATTCTCTACATAAACTTTGGCTTTATAAAAATAGCCTTAAAGCTTTGTATTAAAAACAACAAAGTATACTTTGGGTTCATTTTTTCTATTTTTTCCGCTTTGTTTAGTTTTTCAAAAAAAAACAAAAAAAAAAAAAAAAACATGCAGGCCCCACAAATTTTTGTTTTGTTTTTAATTGAAAAGTTGTGGGGTAATTTCTTTTATTTTTCAGTTTCAGGACATATCCTTTTTTGTGCCATTTTGTAGCTTTGTTGTGGGTCCACTTTTCTTATTTCTTTTTTTTTTGCCATTTTTTATTGGGTAAATTTAGAATGTAGCCTAAAATTATTTAAAGAAATCTAATTCTAAAACTATTTTTTAACTTTAATAAGATATTCTTTATTGTCGTAAACCTTGCTGTAAGGCTATTCGCAAACTTTTTTTATATATATTTCAATATAAAATTTTGAGATTTAAAATAATTCTTTTACATCTTTAGCAATATGAATGGGAAAGTAGTACCTTGTGGGTCAAAAAATATTATACAAACGAATTATTTAGACGATTGGTATATCATTGTCCGAAAAATGTTCTGCAACGCTGTCAGAAAAATCATTGTCAGAACATTGCAAGACAATAATATTGTGAGACAGCTGACAATCGTGTCAACAATGTCAGGTAAATGCTAGACATTGTAAGGTCATGTTTTATTAGCGGAAGTGCATATTTCGTGCATCTGTCGAAGGCATCATTGCCAGGAAAATGACAAATAAAAGATTGTATTTCTCTTTTCCATTAAAGTATGCTACACAAAATATATATATTTTTTTTTCCTCTCTGAGAGAATATTAAAACTTGTACCACACAATAATCGGACAACGATGTGAACTGACAATTTTGTTTATCAGATAAATGTTTTGATCATACAATTTTCTGGCGCAATCCTACAATCGCTCAAACAGACAATTTGAGTTTTGTTGGCAAAATTTTTTTTTTTGTCACAATATTGCCCGACATTATAATATTGTAAGATCTAATAGATATCTGTGCACAGCTTTACTTTAGGGAAAGCTAATTGCAACAGAGTCTAGTAAATTATTCTAGTAATTATTGCAATTTGAACCACTAACTCAACTGAACCATAATACCTCAAGATAGGTGTCCTTGCTAAAAGCTCTTTCAACTTGTAATATTTCCCTTATAGGGCTTTCCATATAAATTAATTTTTTTTAGTATCCAGTTTCGGTTTGTGAATATTCAAAATATTTTAAAAAAAGATATGATCTACTAAAAACAGAAGTTTTTGTATTTCAAAACATTGACGTAGAGTGTGTGTTTTAGGTTGCTGCCGTGGCTGATAGGTGGCAATGGTAGACAATTTTTTTTTTTTTTTAATTCTTTATTTACGTTTTAATTCTTGATTACGGAGGTTGTCGGTTCGATTCCGGCCAGAGATCCCGCGTGTTTTCTGCAGACAAACTAATCGCTTAGCGAGGTTGTGTTTGTTTTTAAAAAAATAAAAAAAAAGTTAAAGCCGTTACATATTTTGAGTTTTTTTCGTTAAATTAAAAATCAAGTTTGCTTTTGAAATCCTAAATTTAGTAGAAACTGTACCATTTTTTTATAATTTAGAATTAAAAAAATTTTTGTATAAACATACTTTCTCTTGGCTCTTAAAAAAAAAAACTAATCTAATTTTATTGCAATGCTGAGTATTTTGAACTCAAGTCAAGTGAAAAAAACAATATTGTTTTCATTTGCAGTTTTCTTTTTGGCTTTTTTTTGTTTTTTGTTTAAATATCGTGGCTTTTATATTTCAGTCATGTACACAAGTTTTTTTATTCTTTCCGTTTTGAATTTTTAAGGGAATGGAAGATTTTACGAAATTATTAAATTGTGCAAAAATACATTTCTTTTGAAAGTATTCGTTGTCGGTGTGTGGAAATCCTGCTTTGTATTCAAAAATATTTCACGTTTTATTGTATACGCATTTTTTTCATTGACTTTAAATTATAATCGAAGTGTTTTTCGTTGGAATTTCGGTATGCCGTGCATAGCCATGAAATGGAAGAAAAGAGAACAAGAGATTGGATATGTTACTTTGATTCGCTTTTTTCGTTATTTAATTGAAGTTTAATGTTCAACCTTAATTTATTTTTGTGTTTTAATATTTCATTGATTTTTGCCTTTTAATATTGTTGTCAGTATCTATTGTTTTAAAAAAAACCTGACGATAAAACCACTTCTGCATTAATATTGTATGTATTGGTTTAAACAGACACATACTGACAGCATGTTTCTTTTGTAAGCTTTAGATAAAGTAAAATATTGATAATACTTGTTATTTTTCATGTTTTTTTGATCATAAACAAAAACAACAGCATTTTTGGGTGAGTTTGAATCATATCCCAACAAACAAAAGGTCGAATATTTAAATTTAAATTAAATAAATTCATAAATTCATTGGGAATCGTCATAAAAGTTTAAGTTTGAATTAAAATTTTTGTTCATAATCTTTAATTTCATACAATTTGTTTTTATTTATTTTTAAAATTTTATGAAGTTGTAAATTTTTTGGAATGTGTTTATATAGAAACGTACATTACCAGCGACGAAAATTTCGATTACCGAAGCGATGATCCGACGCACAGCACCACAAATACAAACCTAGTACATATACGTTTTCAAATGTATTGCCGCATTTGTGCAGTGAACGCCTTCCACTTGAACACAAGGTAAGCGAGATTTTGACATGTTCATCCAAAGAACACAAAGAATCAATATTTTCTAATATATTTTCTAAAATACACCTAAGGTCAGATCAAACTTACTTTGTGAACAGGTAAAATACATCTTAATCACTTCTTCGTAGACTTTTTAGAAATCATTGCGCCATACAAACGTACACATACTTTATCATGAGGTGTGATGGTTTGCTTTTTCATTTTAGCTCTGAAATGGCCACATATTTCGTCCACTACAACAGCAACGAATGCTGCGTCGTTTTATATGAGAGTTTAAAAGTCTTGTCGCGCACATTTCTTTTTCGAAAGAAACTTTAGAGATGTAGAAAAAATCAAACACAAGCTGAATACACTTTAGTTTCTTGTAGTATTTGAAGTACTTGTAATTTGTTTTCAGCATATGTATCTTAAGTTTGTTACGAACTAGAAGTAATCGCGACCCGATACCAAGCATATCATTCCTTTATTGCAACATAGTCATATCTCAAATACCTTATTTTTTCATAAACATATCTCTATATAAACCGAAGTTATAACCAGTAACATGCTCAAGCCGTCCATATAAATGCTTACGTTTTGAAAACTTTAAATGCACTTTGCCACGTTTAAGTTTTTTGGAGATATGACTACGTTGCAATATAGGACCGATAGGTATTGGGTATCTCTAACCATTTTAATAAAATAGAATTTTTTTTATAAAAAAAACCCGACCAAAAGCTTCTGCTGAGCTCACACCTGCCTGTCTAATACTACAAATAATATAATATCCCTGATTTGAAAATAAAATATTAAATAATACTACATATTTGGAAAACTTTTTATACAAAAAAAAATTATTTGAAAACCTCTATCAATATGTGAATTATTGAAAAATGTTTTCAATATTATTATAAATTATTGATTGGTTTAGAGAGTGAAATAATCTTTAAAAGAATGTATTATAAATACTTGATGGTTTTCACTTATGTTTTTAAATAATTTATATAAAACAACTTTAAGCTCTTTTAAACAAAGTATTGTGTTATTTATTTGAAAATAAATGCTTGGCTGTAGTTTGGTAAACACGTATGCATGTATATACATATGTATATATGTATGTTTTAATTTTTGTATGGGAGTCAATACTATTGACTGTAAAATTTTGTGTGAGTTGAAATTTCGTATTTGTTCACAAAAGACATCATTCAAATACTTTTTCATTTATTTATTAAAATTCCAAATAATACTTCAAGAGAAAACTTTTGAATTTTATTAGGTTGTATTCACAATAAAAGACTTTTTGCATTCTACACTGAAAAAACAGTTTTACATAAATTCAACGTAATAAATTCCTTGAATTAAATTATTTGAAATTCTACGTATTATACGTATTTCAATAAAATATTCCTTGAAATTAAATGTAAAAATTTATGTATTTATGAACTCAACCTTGAAACCATTATTTGATTTTATTCATTGAATAAAACAATGAACTAGCGTTTTGATTTAACGTATAATACGTTGAATTTAAGAAACTCGTTCATTTATTTAAACACATTGAACAAATACTTTGATTCAAAGAATCTGGTTCTTCATTTCAAGTAATAAACGTTGATTTTGTTGTATGAATACATTGGATTAAGGAATAAATTCTTAAAAATCAACGTACGGTTTCAACGTATGGTTTCTTAACTTCAACGACCTGGTACGTTGAATTCAAAGAATTTATTCCTTGGGTAAAAAATAAGGAATATATTCGTTGAATCAACAAATTTTTTCCTTGAATTTAATTCCTTTTTGGGTTGAGTGTAGCAATATTGTTTTCTACAATTTACTTAAAATGAAAGTTTTGTAAGGGAACAAAAATAACTTTCAGTTTAAAATCATTAATAAACACCCCTTGTAATAGAAATTTCTTCATACTTGTACAGTCTGTATGTGTTCGTATGTATGTATTTACATGTGAACATGTGTACGTCAGGAAAATTTTGTCTTTACTTGGCATACTTTAGCCCTTTATATTTTTAAATTTTATGGCTTTTGTTGAATGTTTCATTATAACTGCTATAGAAATTCTAAAATTTTCATATAACATCTAATAAAGTCAGCAAATAACAACAAGTCATTCATATGCTAATATTCGAAAATAGGTTATAGAGAAATTTGCGATGAATTTACTGAAAAGCTTTTAATCCTTTTATTTACGTTTTATTTGTGATAGAAAATTCTTATGCATTTCGAAAGTATTATTTGAGAAATTTTTGAACCAGTTTTTTTTTTGTCTAAAAATTCTTTGAAGAATTGAAGTCACTGACTTAAATTTTCGATGATATTTTGGATAATAAACTTTACAATACGAAAAAAAAATTTAACCTTCAAATGAAACGAAAATTTCGCAAGAAAAATTACACTGGTTTATAGTATCATTCTGTTTTGAGTAAACGTTAATTTTTTAATCAGTTTGATGTGCTGAAAAATATTGTGTCCCCTGTTAGCAGCTACACCAGTATACATATTTCACCATAGGTCGAGAAGAGTGTGTCTGTTGACGGTGGTGTTGGCTGAACTGGTTAGCGCGTTGACTACTAAGCAAACAATGACTTGGGGACCCGCGTTCAAACCCTGGCCAGAGCAAGTTAACCAACATCATTAATTTCTCTAATGTACATTAGTGAGACATTGTATGAATTGTTGTCGGACTATTTATGTGATGCAGGCATAGCGCTGGTCACTAAAAAACTGTTCCGACAGCGATTGATGCTGTTCCAAGCTAATGTACACAACATCGCCCTCCTTCGTCGGTTAGCAGAAACATCGGCGAAGTAAAACAATAAAATGCCTGCTAATACAGCTTAACAAAGTTAATGCGTCTACTTAACACCGGAGGCACCTCATCACCACTGCTATAAAAATTAACATAATGCGCAAAGCAGAGTTGTAAAAGAGTTAAGTCTTCTAAATTTTCAACATCTATATTCTCTACCGTATCCCTCTCGCTGAGTTTCGGCATATTGCACTGCATAAGTAGGGGTCATCCCCTGAGTGCTGGTCCTAATTAAAAAAAAAAAAATGGTATTTGACTTAATTTTTAAAAAAACGATTTGTAACTTCCTACATACAAATTAGTATTAAAAAATAAATATTTTTTTTTACAAAATAAATAAAAAGTATTACTTTAAAGTTTAAACTTATAAAAAGTGCTTTAAAAATATATGAAAAGTAATATTATCAGGCTCAAGTTCAGTTTTATTGAATTAATGAAAATTCAAAATTACTAAGAGTTTTTTTTTTGTTTATAAATATTATTATTTTTTTTATCCAATAAGTTTTTAGCAGAATGTATCAGTACTGATTTCAAGGCCGCTACACCTCTCATCAGCGTTCAATTGTCCATCTTTACAATTTTCGTAAAGTGGATACTATTTGAGAAGAATATCAACTCTTTAACCAATTTTCAACAGAAATAGAATACGAGAATTAATTTTTAATTAATTTTTTATTCTACAGTGAAACAGTGCTGGTTAGTACGAAATTCCCTCATCACTGTTTGGAAATTACTAATCATCAATACAAACTCACAGTCCGTTATCATCAAAGTATTCTACTTTGTAAATTAACTTTTTTGTTGTTTTTACTCTATATTGCTTTAAAAACTTTAAAATTTATATATTAGTGCCAAGGACTGCAGTCTTACGAACCGAATGAAACATAAATCGTGGGCCAAGTTGGAATCTCATGGTCTCTTCTCTATATATTAAATTTATTACACAGTGTAGCACTAAAATCTTGAACCAATTGAGACCCCCAAAATCTGAATGCTTATGATGGTAAAAGAAAACCCTAGCTCGGTTTTGAATTATTAGCTAATTTTTTTTGAAGTTTTCGACTGTTGGTGGATTTTAGTACAATTTTCGAGGCATTTGTCGTTGCGACATGTCTTCAATAAAAAACTAAAAGGGTCCCAAACATTTTCATTATTTATTTCTACTTTGTATCTATTTCATTTAAAAAAGCATATCATTTCTAATTTCGATAAACAAACAATTGAAAGTGATTTCTAGGTCCTTTATTGAATTTTTGATGACTTTGTGAGGCTATAACTATGTAAAGAAGTCATCAAACTAAATCGGCTTGTTAAGAAGAGTTGTTTGCTTTGCTTTTGGCTATCTTTTTGTTATATATTGTATGGTTAAGTTCGCAGCAAGTTCTGAAATAAATGTAAAAAACTATAGAAAAATATGACGAAATTTTAGGTTTTTTGACAGTTTTGCCGTTTTGAGTAAGATTTTGTTGTTTCTTTTGATTTTATCTCACGGCAAAATTTTTAAATCTAATTAAGAGTTAAAATTTTGCTGAAGAGAGAAAAGCAATATTTCGCATAGTTCACGAGATATAGACTTAAGAAGCAGTACATGTTTTTTGAAAATGGTACTTAAATCCACGCCTCAGTCAAAAACTTAATAAATGAATTAAAAAACAACCTTAGCTAATAATTCAAAACCCAGCTAGGGTTTTTCTTCTACTATCATAAGTTTTCAGAATTTGGGGGTCTCAATTGGTTTAAGATTTTGAAGTTGAAAAATGTGCTACTGTGTTAACTTTTCATTTTCTTATCTCTTTGTTTGGCCTTTTAATTTTTACTATATGACAACTTCAATGAAGCTTGAGATCTTTTTTATTTTGCATAAAAATTAACATTGTTTGATATTTTTCCACACCGTTGATAATTTTCTTTGCGGGTTGGGAAAAAGGTTTTGTGTATCAATTCTTTTGAAATATTTGAAAATATTTTGAATAAAATTTGTTTACTAAAATTAAGTACGTATAGTTTTTTTTCAAAACCTGAACGGTCCAAAAAAGCAAACTAGACTTAAATTGATGCTTCAGGTTGTTATATTGAGGATGTTTTTCACTCTAGAATTATAGCCATATTTTATGCAAATCCACCCAACATACCTAACTTATTTATGTTTTTTCCCTTAATTAATCCTTTTTTGTTAAAAAAATAACTGTATTTTTTCAAGGGCAATTAATTTAATTCCAAAATAAATATTCCCGGAAAAACAAACTTTCAACATAAAAATTATCCACTGAATTATAGTAAATATTTTTGTTTGTTGTTCTACAAAAAAAAAAAAAATAAATAAAAACAACAATAAAAGCTGTACAAAACCCTTTAAATTGCTGCTGCAGAGTGGTTAACCACAATATAGTTCAAAAATGTGAGAAGAAATGTAGAAAACATGACAGCCGGAATAATAATAATGCAGAAAGCCATAAAACGGTTATCTAACACACTCTCCAAGCAAACCAGGGGCTCGAATTGTATAAATATTGTGTAGTAGAGCAATTTATTCCTATACATACATATACAAAATTATAATGTTAAACATTATACGCACGCACAAAACCATATACACTCAGAGTTTAAATGAATAACGCATATTTTTCAACAAATTTTTCAAAAGCAATGGGAAGGAAAACAATCTAAATTTATGGTGTCTGTTTGTATGATTTAGAATTATATGCAGATAAATGTTTTGGATTATTTTTCGCACAAAGAAGAGGGGAAAAAATTAAAATCGGCTTATCATTATAATGGCCATAGGAAATTTAAGAACATAAAATTGCTTTACGTGCCTTCTGTGTATATACGCTGTGGTATGAAATTCGAATTTTGTTCGGTCACTGTTTCAGACTGTTTTTAGGCAACCAACCCAGCCTTTGCACAAAATGAGTTAAACATTTGTTTGTGGTTAAGCTGTTATTTCTTTTTAAAATAACGTATTTGAATTAAATATGTTTATGTGTATGCAGATTTATATTTTATGTTTGTAAAACAAAATTACCATAGTGCTGGAATTTTTAGTAAAATGTACTTCAAACTGTAAACTGTATTTTAAAGTTAAATAAAGTTTCTTACTAAGATTAATTAGAATGATATGGATACGAGTGTACAAATATTTTCGAAACAAGAGAATATACATATGTAAAGCTTTAGAAATGCTAAAACTAATTTTTCTCTGTTACTCACTTAACTAAAGCTTATGGGGTTTTAAACAACAAAATACTATTAAAACCAACGGCTGACACAATTGACCGTGTTCTAGATGTAAATATATATATTTTTTAATGTTCATAGAGAAAGTATCATAAGAAATCTCTTACAAACAGTGATACAAAAAGCACAACTACAATATTTTAGTGATACATTAGTATCAGATCTAAATTTTTAAATACTAATTGTAACCGGTGCGCTTTGCTACCCCCCTTCTCATTGTATGTATAAATTATTGATTCTTATACAGTGATTTTGATACTTCAATATTTTTTTAGAAAGTTGCACATTTCCGCCGTCTAATCAGCTCAAGCTTTGGGTGGATGTTGTGTTCTAGTTTAAAAGTGATCCATACCGAATTTCATGACATTCATCGATTAACTCAGCTAGTGCAGATATAAAGTGCGTTTTTTTTATAGAGGTATAGAACTTTGAAATGAAATAAAACAAAGCAGAATCTTTTTAATTGATATGAAATTTACTTTATTCGAAATATAATCTTTTGGCATTATATTTAAATATTAAATAAATTAATCGCACGAGCAATTGCGGCACGTGCTGTGTGACAAGTTGCGCCCCCTTGCTGAAACAACAGCCCAGCACACGATGGTTATTTAATTGATGAACGGAAAATTCAGTAAACATGGCTCTATAGTGGTCACCACTGACTATAACGATTTTACCAGCGCCCTATTAACTCATGACACATGACATTCATTTCTTAAGTTGCGAAGATATGTTAATATAAATATTTTCTTTATACGATGGGTAACCTTCCCCTCCATATCTTTTGTAATATATATAAAAATGAGTTGGCGTGTGTTTGTGACAGCATAACTAAAGAACGGAGTGACGGATTTGGCTGATTCGTTTTTAATTTTGTTCACTGTTGACCCCGAATGGTTTGTAGAGAAAAAAATTTGGACAAAGAGGCGTGGCCCCGCCCATATAACCCAAAAATTTAAATCGCCATATTTTGGGCATTTTTTTTACCTACGTCGATGATATTTGGTACATATGGTATTGGCATAATTTGGAATACGTACCAGGAGAAAAGTGGATGGGACCACGCCCCTTTTTAGGAAAATTAAAAAGCGCAATATAGTCTTAACTGCTGGATCGATCGTCATTATATTTTCACAATAGGATATATAAATACTTTTAATTTTATTTTATAACGAGGGGGGTAGCGAAGCACACCGGGTAGCAAAAAATATAAATATCCTGGGAAATCAGTAATATGGTTCCAAAATTTTAAGACGATCGGTCTTGCCGTTTAGCTTCCTATAAGAAACATACAACCAAACAAATATACAAACATACATATATTGATTTTTATAAACATACACATGTATGTATGTATATAAAACAGAACAATACTGAACAATACTGAACCTTCAATAACTCCCAATCTCTCGTGTACTTCTATGAAAAAATATGTTTAATTTGAAATAAGTTCTTCTAAAATCGGGTAAATAATGTGGCCATCAAAGCCATTACAAAAAATCGCTTTGCCTTTTAATTGTTTGGAATAAGCCATGATAAGCGAAAGTGAATAAAATAAGCAATACCATGACTTTTATGAAATTATTCATGATATTTTTTTTCTTACATGTCTATTGATGATATTTTTGTTTTCTAAAGTACTTCAAAATTTTACAAGAAATTACTATGAAATAAATACGTTTGTTAAAGCTTAAAAAGAGCAATTCTAAAAAAATGTTCATGTTAAGTATTTGTAATTGAAAAATATATGAAAATATTAGACATTTGGTTAAAAACTATTAAATTAAAAAAAAAATTAATTTCTGTTTTACGTTCAGACGCATAAGCTGATAATTAATTCAACTGTCAGTTATTTATTTATAAAGTAAATATATTTTAATGGTTCTTCATAAAAGATATAAATTTTATATAATGTGGTAAACATTTTGCTGAAGCGACAAGTAAATGCGAATGAATCTATGAATGAGTGATATATAGTCATGAATTTCATGCATACACGCATGCACATTTGTGGTATTATATACAATTTTGCTCATGCCCAGTGGCGTTTTTTGAGCGAGTTTCTCATATTGATAATTTCATGTATGATTCGCTTTTATAAAGTAGATTTCGAGGAGCAATTTATATGACATATTTACTATAGATTCAACGTATAAAATAAAATTTGAAAGTAATCGACATTGTCTGTTATTATTCGATACAAAGATGAACTCTGCTGGAATTTGTTAGCTAAAGGTATTCGTCAACGAATTAAGAAAATTAAATAACGCATTATTAAATATTTGTTTATTTCTTGTTTGTCGCCACATTGAAGAATATTGAAACTTAGCAACATTGTATGTTATGAGTGGATATAGATCAGAATTTTTCTACTACGAATCTTCGTAGCGGCGATTTACACAAAAAATTCACATTGAATATCGATGATTTTGTCTTTTATGACTCACTAATACATGGACGCTTAGCGAACAAAATCAATGCGGGTCATATGTGATGTTTTGGACCATTTCTTAAAACTTTCATCTATGACACCAAAGAAAATTCAGCATCTGTCATTGATGATTTAATATTGTCAGTATTTTTCACGATGAATCATCATGACATTTGCCACTGGGTGTCTGTTAAGCTAAACCAACATCCAAAGGTGTTGGAGAGCAAATAAAACAACATGTTGTTGGTAATATATTAAACATTAAGTTTAAAAAATACAATAATAATAAACATATAATTATTTATTGTTATTGTTGGCATTATGCATTCAACACAATGCATACATATATCGTTAGCTAAAATCCAAAACCACGTAACTTACAATAAAATGCGAAATCGGTTTTTCTTTTTTGGTTGATTACAATGCATATCATCTACCCCCCCATGCCCCCACCAATTTTTACTTTCATATAATAAAAATGAGACATTTTATAAGCGAAAACCGAAAATACGTAACTACTTATAAATTACATAACATATAACATATTTTGTTCCTACTGAAAAATAATAAAAATGTTAGTTACGTGGTTTTGGATTTCAGCTAAAGATATGTACAATAGGGCTATAACTTTTTCACACTTTTTGCGAATATCAAAAACGGCATAGTATAGTCGTGTAGATCATTAAAAGTTTTTAATAAAATATATGATAATTTTTTCGGATCGTTAAAAAAGTTCACGCAGGGATCGGGTTAAAGTTTGAAAACAACCGTTTTTAACTCACGGTAATTTTAAAAAATATACACCTGATATTTCTATATATTCCTTTAACTATTACTTAAATGCTATTTTGGAATTAATACACTGCTTTAGATTTAAAAATTTTTTAGAAAGCATGGAAATCGTTGCGTAAAATTTCGTGGAAGGTTTTAGAAATTTGCTTCCCTGCGTGAGGTTTTTTTTTTTGCAAAACGACGGGAGGCAGGTGTTTTCATTACTATGCTAAAAATTTGGTTAGAGCCCTAATGTACATACACATGTGTAGTTTTCTGTTTTTTGTTTAACTACAAACAATGAGAATAAAAATTTATATAAAAGTATGTGATTTAAATGCTAAATGTTGATTAACTTAATTTAGACTTGACAGTTTTTTCAATTTGTAAAACTTTCAATAGTTTAAATACAAAACGAAAAAAATAAAATTACAGCATTAAGTACATTTTTAAATAATATTTCATGTATTGTCCTTTCATTTGATGAAATTTATGATCCTTCAGAAACATAATAATAAGGAACAATTACATTTTAACATGTTATTGTGTTTTCTCCTTTATAAAAATCATTTAGTTTGTTATAATTAAATAAAGTTGTACAAATAAACAGATTTTGACAATTTTAAATTGCAAAAGAAAAATAAATTTTATAAAAAACAGCAGATTATTATTGTAGAAAATTTTAGAGTCACAAGCGGTAGTCAAAAAGTCATGCGTTTTAATGATACATAAATAGTATGAATATTGTGAACGACGTATCATAAAGAGAAATCTGTTTGTTAATGTGATGAAAACTATATTGAATTTCCATCTTGTGTAATATTTGAACTACAACAGTTTACTTAACGATCAGCAGTATGGCTTTTTTAGGGGGCACTCTACGGGCCAACTACTGCCTTTCCTTTTGGAAAAGTGGTGTCACTGCATAACTTTGGCGAAAGTAAAATGGTGGCTTTATATATTTCCAAGGGGTATCATAAGGCTCCCTTATTTCTCCTACCATTGTTAAATTTTTTTAATGACCTTCTATTCCGAAATACTCTTTTGCAAATGCTAGAAGCAGCGTCCATTGAATTTCATTCAATAATCGGCGAAGCCTATCGCGGTCTCCTAAAAATCTAAAATTAGTTTTATGGGAATAGGAGATTTTAATGCACGTAAGGCTTAATCTGCTATGACCGGACATGCTGCCACAAAGCAAATAAAAAAGTATTTATAATGTAGATTAAATATCGTTTAATTCTTAACACTTTTCTTGTATCTCGTGTTTAAATGCAATATCTTTGTAGCCACGGTAAGTATATCTGAGATTGTTAAATATTTTTCACGATGAATCATCATGACATTTGCCACTGGGTGTCTGTTAAGCTAAACCAACATCCAAAGGTGTTGGAGAGCAAATAAAACAACATGTTGTTGGTAATATATTAAACATTAAGTTTAAAAAATACAATAATAATAAACATATAATTATTTATTGTTATTGTTGGCATTATGCATTCAACACAATGCATACATATATCGTTAGCTAAAATCCAAAACCACGTAACTTACAATAAAATGCGAAATCGGTTTTTCTTTTTTGGTTGATTACAATGCATATCATCTACCCCCCCATGCCCCCACCAATTTTTACTTTCATATAATAAAAATGAGACATTTTATAAGCGAAAACCGAAAATACGTAACTACTTATAAATTACATAACATATAACATATTTTGTTCCTACTGAAAAATAATAAAAATGTTAGTTACGTGGTTTTGGATTTCAGCTAAAGATATGTACAATAGGGCTATAACTTTTTCACACTTTTTGCGAATATCAAAAACGGCATAGTATAGTCGTGTAGATCATTAAAAGTTTTTAATAAAATATATGATAATTTTTTCGGATCGTTAAAAAAGTTCACGCAGGGATCGGGTTAAAGTTTGAAAACAACCGTTTTTAACTCACGGTAATTTTAAAAAATATACACCTGATATTTCTATATATTCCTTTAACTATTACTTAAATGCTATTTTGGAATTAATACACTGCTTTAGATTTAAAAATTTTTTAGAAAGCATGGAAATCGTTGCGTAAAATTTCGTGGAAGGTTTTAGAAATTTGCTTCCCTGCGTGAGGTTTTTTTTTTTTGCAAAACGACGGGAGGCAGGTGTTTTCATTACTATGCTAAAAATTTGGTTAGAGCCCTAATGTACATACACATGTGTAGTTTTCTGTTTTTTGTTTAACTACAAACAATGAGAATAAAAATTTATATAAAAGTATGTGATTTAAATGCTAAATGTTGATTAACTTAATTTAGACTTGACAGTTTTTTCAATTTGTAAAACTTTCAATAGTTTAAATACAAAACGAAAAAAATAAAATTACAGCATTAAGTACATTTTTAAATAATATTTCATGTATTGTCCTTTCATTTGATGAAATTTATGATCCTTCAGAAACATAATAATAAGGAACAATTACATTTTAACATGTTATTGTGTTTTCTCCTTTATAAAAATCATTTAGTTTGTTATAATTAAATAAAGTTGTACAAATAAACAGATTTTGACAATTTTAAATTGCAAAAGAAAAATAAATTTTATAAAAAACAGCAGATTATTATTGTAGAAAATTTTAGAGTCACAAGCGGTAGTCAAAAAGTCATGCGTTTTAATGATACATAAATAGTATGAATATTGTGAACGACGTATCATAAAGAGAAATCTGTTTGTTAATGTGATGAAAACTATATTGAATTTCCATCTTGTGTAATATTTGAACTACAACAGTTTACTTAACGATCAGCAGTATGGCTTTTTTAGGGGGCACTCTACGGGCCAACTACTGCCTTTCCTTTTGGAAAAGTGGTGTCACTGCATAACTTTGGCGAAAGTAAAATGGTGGCTTTATATATTTCCAAGGGGTATCATAAGGCTCCCTTATTTCTCCTACCATTGTTAAATTTTTTTAATGACCTTCTATTCCGAAATACTCTTTTGCAAATGCTAGAAGCAGCGTCCATTGAATTTCATTCAATAATCGGCGAAGCCTATCGCGGTCTCCTAAAAATCTAAAATTAGTTTTATGGGAATAGGAGATTTTAATGCACGTAAGGCTTAATCTGCTATGACCGGACATGCTGCCACAAAGCAAATAAAAAAGTATTTATAATGTAGATTAAATATCGTTTAATTCTTAACACTTTTCTTGTATCTCGTGTTTAAATGCAATATCTTTGTAGCCACGGTAAGTATATCTGAGATTGTTAAAAATTAAAAAATGTCTCCAATATGTTGCAACTAAAAATGAGAATGTTCTTCCCTATACGAATGCTTTATTAACCTCATTTTTGTTAAGTTTTTAAAACAAATTTACTATGAAATACTAATTTAAATACTTAATTTAAAAAAAATATCGACAAAAAGTAAACAAAATATTTATTTTTATGATGTTGATTGTTTGAGTCGATTTTTACCTGCTTTTACGGCCAAAAATTATGGCTCTTATTATAGTTTATTTCTTATTTAGTATATTAAGTTCTTTCGTTTCGTTCTTTTTTCTGAAAATATAATAATTAAATTTGCTCTGCTATCTTGAAAGTTTCCTCGAGACGCTGAAGTCTTCATCTCGAAACATTTAACTTTAAACAAGTTTGCAGTACACTACACTCTAAAAAAAAATTTTTTTATTTTCTAAAGTATTTTGCTCATCTAGTATTTTTAAAGCATAACGTTTCTTTTCAACACCATTTAATTTTTAATGCTAAAAATGTTTTTACTGTGTATCTACTCATTGTGTTCATTAATATTCGCTTGGGTAATAAAAAATTTATGCTTTTCAAGAATGAATTTAATGAATATAAGGAAGGAAAATTTACTTTGATATTTATCTTTAGGAAACATTGTATGTTCATTGTAAAATATATAAAAAAAAGAGAAACATCTAGTCTGAATTATTTACATACGCCTTATCATAGCAGAAGGAGCAGAAAAATAACAAAAAAAAAAAAAATAATATGAAGTAAAACTTGAATTTTTTCAGCACGTTTTTCTGTTCGTCCCGTTTTAGGATATTCAAGAAAAAAAGTTATTAGTTATAAAAATAATAAATGTTGTCTAAACTACATAAACTGCAAGAAAACTTTATTGAAGCGTTCATTTATTTATAAACACTTCTTAATTTCAAAATAGAAATAAGAAACAAAACATTTTTGGCATCTGTAGCACCTGCGTTTGTTTACCGATTGATTTGATGTTTTATTTTGACTTGGGTGTGCGCTTTATTTTTGTTTTCAGGTACTGTATTTTATTTTCGATTTTCATTTAATGTTTTTTTTTTTCACCTTAATATTGTAAGTATTTTAATGAAGGTGATGGCAATTTACAGGTATTAAATTTTTATGGAAATTAATAAAACTGAAATTTTATTACATTATACATGATGCGTTTGGATGTAGATTTTCATATAAAAATTTACTTGAACTAAAGAAGCTAATGTTTAATTACGTTAAAAAGTGTACGTGATATTTCGCAGACATTTTTATTACACCCAACTTTATGGAGAATCATTAAAAAAGAGGGCGAGTTTTTTTTTAATATATTTGTTTGCACTTTTTCACAGTACAATTTTAGACACACGTTTTATATCAAAACCGAACATGTTAATTTTTATATTATATGCGTATCTCACCTGCACAACATCTACGTGTGCCATTGAATTCAAATAATAAAATTTTTATTTCGATAGAAGCGTGTTTATTTTTCTTTGTTATCAATAGCAGCATATTCATAGAGCCTTGGGGAAGATTCACAGAATTTGTTGTGTTCTTCTCTAGGTGAAACCGCTAAAAGCTCTCCATAAGACTAAAAAACTATATAAGATTTAAGATTAAACAAATATATTATATATAAATCTAACTTTGATTTTAGAACTTCAGGCACATCACAAGGTCTATCAGATTAAAAATAAAATGTATTTTCTTAGTCTTCTTAGAGTTCAAAAGGTAACTTAGTTCCATTAATATACATATATGTAGGAGTCAATCCGGGACCTACTTTGTTATTTTCAGCAGTGTACTTCGAAAACTAAATTTATATTGATTTTACACCTTCTCCCTGAAGTATTGGGGATATTTAACCCTCGCAAAGGATAATTGGATTTTTTTAGACATTATTTTCGACCAATTAAGAATGTAACAAATCTGGAATAAAACTAAACAACATAAATGCATAAAATGAAGCTAGTCAGGTGAAAGATGAACAGGTATCAAAGGTCTGAACATGAGACCAATAGCATCAGAAAGTAAAGCATTTAGGGATCTCCTTAGAGGTTCGACCATTAACTAAACAATGATGTATTTTTTCTGGAGGATTAGAGAAGTATCGAGAGTATGTACGAGTATCACTCACCTCATCACGATGTAATGCTAGGTGGAAACTCTGTCTGGATGTCTGGATGCATATTCTGGTAGGTTACGTGTTACCCTCGACTCAAAGGATGCAATCCATTGTAGGGAGAAAGGGATAGGATAGGAAGGTTAGATGGTAGAAATGTAGAAGAAAACTCCGCCTTTCACGTTTTAGTTAGATTTTGTCGAGCAGTGCGCCGCTGGTGTTAAGTAGACGCATTAAATTTCTTAAGCTGTGTAAAGCAGTCACTTCAAAATGTTTTACTTTTTAGACGATTCTGTTTACCGATTAAGGATGCCGCTCTGTTGTACATTAGATGCACGCAATGAAAAATACATGGTTGAAGGAATCACAATCGCAAAATATTATTTAATGTTCAGTCTATATATTGCATTTGTCATCTAACGAACATAATATGTTCTTCATAAATCTCCCTCTGACAATACCATTGTACGAACATAGTATGCTCTACAAATGCTGAGAATTTTGAGCGCATTATAGTAACTATGAACATTTTACTTTCCTGGCTTATGTAAATAATTTGCTTAGATAAAAGAAAAATGCACACACAAATAATTATTTAATTAAATTAAATTAAATTACATTTTTGATAAATATTTTTATTTGAAAATATTTCTCAAATAAACTTTTCTGGACAAATTAAATTTAATAAAATTCAAAATAATTAACTCATTTATCGGCATATTTATGTAGAATCCAATTACCATCTTTTGCAGTTTCGTAGTATTTGTTTCGTCATGCTGCAAAGAAATATACATACGTCCGTATAATTAATTCTTTCCATATATTAGTATGTACTCGTATATGTTCATACCTTAAACCACTAATGTAGAAGATTTTTATTTTCTTGTAAAATTAAATTACTTTCATCATATAATTATAATTTTAACATTAATTTTTTCACTTCACATCTTCTCCTATAATTAAATTCTATGAACTACTGAAGTTACATACGATTGACAGCTAGTTTGTTTCTTTTCAGAACACAAACAATGTATGTTCACATTAAACTTTAATTTTAAATAAACTTTTATTATTCTCATATGAAAAAGATACTCTTATAGCAGCAGAAAATACTTTTTTTTGATACATTCAATTTTTATAGGACGAAACCCAAAATGATTATTTTATTGTCGTAATAAATATTTTAATAATTGAAAAATGTTTAATGCAACCATATTTGCTTCAATGAATAATTATTTGGTTGTGGTTAGTTGACATGAACATTTTGTAATCATGTATTTTCTCTGCCAGTGATATGTCTTCATTACTTAAACAGTCCAAATAAAGTAGATTAGAGAAATTTATTATGTTTATGGACTTTTTCCTAACTAGGATTTGAGCCCAGGTTCTAAGTCATAGTGTGCCTTGTAGTTAACGCGCTAACCACTTTAGCTAACACCTCCCTAATATGTGAAATGGTTCTGTGACCGCTTATTATTGAGCTGTCCTTCAAAAGTACACGTGGTGGCTATAATTAATTCCAAAATCACTGAGCAGGCGTTGCTTAAATTACTGATAGTTGACCGTACTAGTGGCTGGATAATGTAACTTATCTTGGTACTGTTACTAAACAAGAAATTCTGCATCACCTGCATTAGCTACTGATAAAGTACGTGGTTAGATATCTCAAATACTTTAGCTTGTTATCTCTACATGGATGGCGGTACCAGATTAAGAAGTAGAATTCGGAGAAGCTTTTCACCTTGCAGTTGAGAAAAGAACACAGTCAGGTTAGGCAGCAAGGCAAGTACTAATGATAATTTTGATCACAATCGCACTATAACAAGTAGAATCTTAGCATATACGTTTAATTTAATTTACAATTTAAATAAATATAATAAAAATAAATTTATTTTTTGTGTATGTCATGCAAAAATATAGTGGCTTAATTTAATTCGGCTTGGATTTATCTAGTCCGAACGCACCTTAATGTGTTTGCTTAACAATTGGAGACCTTTTTATTGTTTAACATTTTTATTTCATAAAAGTAAAGTATAGTAAAATCTACTTTTTTATAATTCATGTCACATACCATTCAAGGAGCTCTCGGCTTTTTATTTAGTAAGTTTTATTGAAGCATTGACCATTTTTGTTTGTTTTTTATTTCTTACAAATTCTTTTTATATTCAATAAAAGTTTGTAAAACAACACAAAACTCGCACAAAGACTTTTTATGTCCATATATCGTTTGGTTAATACTGGAAAGACCTAACTAATTTTTTTTTATAAAAATATTGTCTATTTTGTTGATAAAACTTTTGGTATATGGAAAGAACTTGTTTTCAAAAAAAGTATATAGGTAGGTCTTTTCTATATTAATGTATATTGACTACGCCCTATTCAGATAATATCTACATATACTTAAAAAAAAATTACTTTAGTGGCGTTAAGATATATATTCATTGTTGTCTATGTAATCTATGAAATAAAAATAAGAAAGAAAATATATATAATATTTTGTTTTAATTTTCCAGCCATAAAACTTTTCCCTACTTGGTGTTATTTTTGTTTTGTCAGTTTTTCCAACTAAATTGGAGATAAAACAGTCTCGCCTCACATCATTTCTTATTTGGGACTTTCACACACACAATTCTTCAGCGTTTAGTCGAGCAGAACAAAAACATCTTTAAAATATTTCATGCCTGTGATCAAATGTTACCATTTTAAAAAATTTTGAATGAAGTGATCTTCAACTCTCACTCATAATTATTTCAAATATAAAATTTTAAAATTGTATTTATAATATTTGCTTGAATTTCTTGATATGTTTGGTATCCGATTTAACTACGATGTAAAAGCGATTTTGTTACATTTTTCAAAGTAATTTTACACATTTCTCCTGATATTTTAATGATTAAATTACAGAATTTATAAGACTTTAAAATCGTTTGATTGCACCTCCTTTTGCAATTTTGTGCTTAATAGAAAATTTTTGTTAATATCTGTTAATATTTATACAGGCTAAAGTTCGTAAAAGTTTATAATCAGAGTAATATTAGGTAGACATTGTTAACATATTTTTTTTTTTTAATAAAATTTCTCTAATAGAAATTAACGTGTTTTTTAAAATAGTTTGAAATTAAAATTGTTTACAAATTTATTACCACAATTATTCGATAACTTAATGACTTTAAAAGACTTTAAAATCGTTTGATTGCACCTCCTTTTGCAATTTTGTGCTTAATAGAAAATTTTTGTTAATATCTGTTAATATTTATACAGGCTAAAGTTCGTAAAAGTTTATAATCAGAGTAATATTAGGTAGACATTGTTAACATATTTTTTTTTTTTAATAAAATTTCTCTAATAGAAATTAACGTGTTTTTTAAAATAGTTTGAAATTAAAATTGTTTACAAATTTATTACCACAATTATTCGATAACTTAATGCCAAGTTCCTCAAACAGATATAAACACACCCTTCATACAAAATGTATAGTGAGATTGGTGAAATTGTATATAAATATTAGCATTTTCTTTCCTAATTAGAATTCCTTAAGTTGGTGCATTGTGTAGATGAATTGAACCGTAAACATGTGTCCTTTATATACAACGTTTTTTTTTTTGGTCTTGTTTATAGTGTTGTATTTAAAAAGAAAAAAATAACAAATCAAACTCACTTCTTTTCGGTTTGAGTGTTACATAGCAACAGCTTAACATGTTAAAGTTCTTATAAAGATGTCTCAGCCTAAGCATATACTACAATTTTTTGCTATACATTGATTGGTTTACACCATCACTAGTCAATATTTGACAGTTAGAAGATAAATTATAATTTTTTTGGGGCATAAACCACAAACGGAAAATAGAAAAAGAAAAAAGCATGATTTAAGACAAGTGTGTCAGTTGCTGAGCAATTTTCTTAGTTGATTTAGGTTCAAGGTTTTAACAAAACGACAGAAGTATGTATTTTTTTTTTAATTTTTGTTAAAAAATCTACCAAAAAAATGGTTTTAAAGTCCCATGTTTAAATGAAAAAACTTTTTATTTAAGTAAAATCTAAAGTTTATCAGTTTGGTGAAGTTGTTTTTTAAAAGTATTTTAAACATTTCGTTCTTTCACTATTACAGATCAATTTTGTTTTTATGTAATATAGAATCAAATAATTTAAAGTTAAATTCAATAATTCCAAAACTTATTTTCGTTTGAAAAATATCACATTCGTTTTGCATATAACTTTAATACATATTTTTGTGAAGTTTAAATAAAAAGTAAATAAATCAAATTGCTAATTTATAGAAATATAGACAACAAACCAAGGGAGTTACACGACAAAATAATATATATGTTTAACGGCCATTGAAATAAATAAATATTGTTGATGCTAGCATTTTTACATACATACATGTGTATTTAGATATATTGAATAATTTGAAATCCATGATTACAAATTATGACCCAATAATTTACAGTGTAAATCAATTATTTAAAAATTTTTCAAGTCATTTACAATTTTGTGAAATATCACCTGAAATAATAAATAATTGTTAATCTGTTTTGGCAAGTAATATTCATTCAAGTCTTAATGCAGCATAGGGCGAAATCAGGATTTGCGACAGAATTTCCTCTGGGCAGATGTGAAGGTTATACAATCTAAGATCGGTCGCCAGAGTGTCTTTAGTGATAAACAGGAAGCACTAAGTCCTTTATATAAAGTGTGTGAGGTTGACAATTGGAATGGATAGGACGTGTTCACAAATTTACAAGTTGTGTTCGCATCACTTTTCTGTTAGCTTCCCATTACTTATACTATCAAAATTATTGAAAAGTACTTAATATTTTCTGTAAATTTGAATTTGATTGTTTAAAATACAATTACGGAGAATTCAATGAAAGCTTTTCTTAAAACTTATTACTTTGTTATTGGAAGACAACACTCTAAAATATTTCTTGTATAAAGCTAAAAATTGTTTAGGATTTCCTTTCATTGATTGCTTTGTTCGGGAAATATTAAGAAAATTTCATTGAATTGTCCGGTACTGTAACTTAATGCAGCTGTGTTAAATATTAGTTATGAAAATAGCGATTAGTGGAAAAACGACCCAGGCAGGAAACCCGGTTTTAGTGATTTTGTTGTATGAGCTTGATGGCTCTATTTAGAGAGTCATATTAGTAAAAACAGGACCTCTTTACTTACTAACGTTGCATTATCAGCAAACATACTCATTTAAAATACATTACACACATACAAATGTGAAGTTGCATTTTCTGTAACTCCATACCTTGCTGCTATTACTTAAACTTAATGCTCTTTTTTTTGCGGGGTGACATAATTACCCTTCATAAGATATTAATTAAATTAATATAACTCTTAATATGCAACATTCACGATAAATTAATGCCACTAAGACAAAATATTATGATTTATATGTTGTGTTCTTAGCCGAATCCATTTGCTCTATTTTGTGTTGTTCTTCACTGTAGCCACATTGAAGTTATTTAATAAACATTTATTTTTTTTGTATTCTTGCACAAATAAATAAAAAGTTTGTTTTGAGATTTCTTTTTTTTAGAAATAGATGTGTTTCTGCATAATATTTAAACTCAGACTGATGTGATGTTTTTATATTTATATTTCTATTGTTATTATTTTGTTGGAATTTTTTTATTTGCTAAATATGTATATAAAAATACTCATATATTAAAAGCTTTGTGAAAGGGAGTTCTCTTTTGAGGTATAATATTTTTGTAGATAGTTTTTCTTAATTTGCTTGGCAGTTACAATGGGGAGAGTTGTTAAGTATTTACAAATTAAATAAGATTTATGCAAAAAGCTTTTAAGTAAATATGTTTTTTTGCGATGCTATCAAATTTTAAACTTAATCTTGAATAATTTCGTTCCTCTTAGTACAACAGAAATGACATGACAAAGTAAAAATTTTTTTGAAAATAAAAAATACAAACCTTAAAATTTTCTCAAGTTAAGCCGTCCACCTAAAAGCACCCATTAAAAATATTACTATAGTTTTTTGTTTCTTTATCATTATTGTTATTGCTAATGATTTGTATTGCTATTTTTTATGATTTCTACTATTTGTATGTTTGAAAGCATTTAGATCATTGTTTTGTTTTGTATAATTTATATTTTATTTTTCTATTCTATGTTTTTTTTTATTATTTTAATGTTAAATAAATAAAAATAGCTTCTGCATTATGTATTTTAGAAACATTTGTACTCTAAAAATGGAAAACAAATGAATTTCTTCTATCATTATTTTTCTTTTAAATTTATTCAGGACATCAATTTGTCTGTATTGGAAAAATTTAAAAAAAACTTTATACTAATGGCGAACACAAAATTTGAGGTTACATATAAACTGGATATTTAAAAATTAAATGGCAAAAACAAAGATGTCACAAAAGGTCGCCTCAGAATTATATTATGAACCGGCTTTTTGAATAACTGTAATTTAAATATTATTTTTTTTAATATAACCTGCGAAGCGATTAGGTAGGTCCTTTAGCGGACACGGATCGGGAGCTTTCATACCAAGAGAACAAAAATAAGGAATTTCAAATAAATTTTGTAGTTTTTATGAAACAATATTTTGTCAGATGAATTGATGATTCAACTAGAATCTGCCAGAATTCAATAATATTATATGTATCAGGATTATAGGTAAGCTGCAATTAAAAAAAAATAGAAGACATAAAATATATCCTTAGGATTTTCTAAATTGTTTTTCTATAAAGTGGTCAAATGCTTCATAAAAATTCTATGACTTCAAATGAATCGTTTCTGTTAGTGGAGGATAAAACCTACATTTGACCTAATTTTTTCTAAGATAAAAAGGCTTTTATTTTATATGATATTTTGGTTACTTAAAATAAACCATACATATACATACGCACATAAACATAAGTATGTATTATATTTAGAGTGTGTATGAAGGAACTTAATAGGGATTTATTTTTGCCTTCCATATACGAATAGAATATAAATTTTTTTTATATGTGTTTATCTGCTGCCGTCTGTCTGCTTACATGAATTTATGGAGTTGCTAATAATTTTTCTCTATATATTTTCTTCATGTTTTTTTGCAATAAGATCTCGTAAAAGTAAAATTTATGATTTTGATGAAAGAATACTTTAGGTAACTTTGGTGTGGCCACACATTTGTCACATTGATACATGTTGATACATGAAGAAATTTTCTTTGCTACAAACAATTTATAACAACAACTACACTGTAAAAATTTAATCAACAAAAATATGACAAGTAAATTCATCTTTGGAATCGCTACCAAGCAAAAACTACTGCTTCGGCCGAAGCAGGCTTGTAAGGGAGAGATGCTTGTTGTTGTTGTGCTTACTACTCCGAAAAGCGCTTCGAACATGCATGATTTTTGTTCGCGATGTCCCACTTTGGAGTTCTTGTTTTTTACATAATAGAGCGCTTTTTTCTAAACATCCGAAATGCGCTAAAATCATGTTTGAATTATCTGAATTATGCCTTCGTTTAACTGCCAACTATCATACATAATTCATCTGTAGGCAAACACAGAAGTATAATTAAATAAGAGAGAGAGAGAGAGATGAAGAGAGCATCTAAATGAAATTTTATCTTTCATTAACTGTTTACTTTATTATTCGTGTCAACTAAATGTAAATAGCCGACCAACTTCAACGTGCTTAAAAATAAGTTGAGCGATTTTTCTGCCTTTCTGCCTCGGAAGCGCTTCAAAACTGCGCATCTCGAAAGAATGAAATTTTGTTACTGCTTCCAGAAACATAATAATTTTTTGCTGGGTATGCATATATAGAAAAAATAAAAAGTTTTTGCCACGCGTACAAGAACGTACCAGTAATAAACTTGTTATGAGAAAATATTTTCTTCAAAGTGGAAATTGTTTTGAAACGACATGGTATTACAGCACCAGTAATTGAAGCTGGAACAAAAGCGCCTTATGGCAGCCGTGTAGCTTCACCAATAATTGGAAAGTGTTATGTCTGCCCAAAATCTCACACAGAGAGAAGCCATGTTTGATATGTATGAGCCGTGTGTGCGATGAATACTCCATAAGGGAAGGAGACTGAATGAAAATATTTTCAATAAGCATATCTTATTTACATATTGTATAATTTATTACATGTTTTTCCGTTAATTTGTTTAACCATATTTTCACGTTTATTTTTCAAATAAGTTATATAAGGGTACATTTGTACCCATATAGCCTCTTAAGGGTGATTGATATAAAAAGGCAAATTAATTGCAGAGGAGCGATCAATTTTGATTTTAAATATCTGAAAACCAATAATTATTATTAGATATAAGATGTCATGAAATTATAGGTATCTAGTGATGAAAATGAAAAAAGTTACAATTGTACCGATTCCGCTTGACACGGGATAAATATGAAAGTTGTTAACTATCAATTTTATTTATTTGTTGCGGGTTAGCAATATCTAGATATATATTTCGTTGGTAGCTATACCAATTCATCAGTAGATGTTTTACCCTTTATGCTTAAAAAATTCCAAAGCTCATCTATTTATACAAAAAAATTATAATATAATTTTTTAAACATAAAGGGTAAAACATCTACTGATGAATTGGTATAGCTACCAACGAAATATATATCTAGATATTTCTAACCCGCAACAAATAAATAAAATTTAAAACATAAATACTTGAGTACATGCTCAAATAAATGTAAAATGTTGTTAACTATCTTTCAGATTATTTTTATGTTGATCTTTTGTGATAGTGACACTTTACTGCTAAGTGCGCGAGAAATTTTTTCATTTTGATTAATTATAACTTACGATGCCGTTCTCGAGTTAGCGAGACTAACGAACAGCAACTCATTTTTATATATATATAGATAGATTTTCTTTCGTGTAATATAATTAAAAGCAGGTACTTTTGGTGCGTTTTGCTTTAAGTACTTTTTTTTTTATTGACATGTAGCGTGAACGAAGTCACGGGTAAATTTTAGTTACTTATAAAAATTGATAATGTCAATGTATGGCGGTAATATCCCATATCGGCTAACGAATTTAATTGTCGTTTTCTGTGTGCGTATGTAAATATGGTTGCTTTTTGCTCAAAAGATGAAGAAGAATAAATGTTAAAACCATCACCTTAAATTTCTAAAATTTTTTTCCATGTGTGTAGTTAAGCAATATATCATTTTACAAAGCTAACGAATAAGTACGAATATAAAGAATCCAAAAAGGAATAGTAAAATATTATAAAAAACAGAAATAAACTAAATTTAGGATGAAATATTCGATGGTTGGCAAACATACAGTTGACGATGATGGCATAAGCCTGACAGTAAAATGATATTTTTATGATTGTAAATTATTACTCTGTTGTGTTTTGAATTATGCAGATTTTATTAGCAAAATAAAATTGTTGGTTGATATATTGAGTGTTTATAACCAAGCTCTTAAATTACAACAATTGAGAAAAGAAATTTTTGTGGGTGTGTAGAAAACCACCAATTTATATGTACATACAAATATGTAAATTATTGTTTTTTTACTAATATCTTTTTTAAGGGAAAGAATTATTGGGATACCTAAAACACAATTCATTGGTGAAAAATTGCGCAAAAGCTTGTGTTTTATTTATATTTTTCTCTATTTGATAAACAAAATTTTAACTAAATGTATGCAAAAGATTCAACTGCGGTCAAAAATATGAATCAGTTATACTAAACGTATAAGTTATATATAAATACTTTGAATATTTATCACACGTACCGATGTAATTGAATGCTTCAAAATTTTAATAAGAAACTTTAAGGGATGTGCACGCTCCAAAGGGTGGGCTGGAGGTTACAGATTACTTACGGATTGAAAATTTTGCACTGAAAAATGTATAAAAAGCGTTGTGAATGCTGGGGTATGAAATCTCTGAAAACAGCGTTACATTATATGTGAATGCCGTGACTGCATTCGTACCACATAATAATATTTGCATTAAAATATAATTATATCATGCAAAGTATCAATAGTAGGAGGTACTAAAGGTAAATAGCACTAAAGGTAAAAAGTACCAAAAGGTAAAAAGTACTAAAAGTATAATTTTTCATTTGATACTCAGAGAATACACTGTACTCGTACGTATATACAACAAATTAGTTCAAAACATTAAAAGTTCCCAAAAGTCCAATTATGTCCCTGTTGTAAGCTATTAAAAGTGCAGGGTCACCATATTTCATCAAAACTCATTGTTCAGTTTTTGCGGTATAGTGGAACAAACATGAATTTTAGAAGGAAGTGGGATTGAAAACATTCATGTACATCGATACGTATGATTAATATTCGTAATAGTTAAATATAACTTATACGCTTTCCTCATTTATATATTGATTTCAAATCAGTTACAGTTTCAATTATAGTTAGAACGAAAAGATAAACACTATACAAGACAAAAAGAAAAAATAAATTCAATTGGATTTTTCCAAGTTTACATTTGGAATCCTCTTTAGGGTGAACTAACTTTTAACTAATTTTTTACAATGCAGCAGCCAGCAGAGACATTAAAAAAAACATATTAAGATTCCAACTCTTAGGTCTGTCATCTCTGTCACAGAACACAATTTCCATCTAAAGTGGTTTTAATTCCAAAAGTTTATTCTTTAGAATAAAAACTTTGGTTTAATGCTTCAAATTAATAAAGTTTTTATAATATAAAATTTTAAGGAAAAATTGAAAGTTAAAAATCAGTACAATATTTAAAAGAACTAAAGAGTTTCTTTAATTCTTACTGCAAAATATCTTACAAGGCAGGTTTTAAAATGCTAATTTCAATAACAAATAAAATATTGAGCATATTTTATGCAAAATCTCGCTATCAATTGGTTTTACAGAAAGTATTTATGCAAAAAACTTTTGTTCGAGATCTAGGAAATTCTTTGCTACAAAACAATATGCAACATATTATAAGGAGTGATCCATTTCAAGGTTCGCTACTTTTTTTAAAAAAATGCACAGAAAATTAAAATTTAAGGGAGAATGTTTATTATTATTTGAAAGAATATTCTTTGGCTGTTAGGTTTTGAAGATAATGTCTATCATATGTTGGCCGTTACTTCGTCGCAGATGGTCCATCAGTTGAGTCCAATTTTCGATGACTCGTTCAAGCATTTCGACTGGTAACTGGCGCATGACACGCGTGATGTTTTCCTCCAAGGCCAGAATCGAAGCGGGTTTGTCCGCATAAACTTTAGACTTTACATATCCCCACAGGAAAAAGTCTAACGATGTGATATCACACAATCTTGGTGACCAATCGACCGGCCCAAAACGTGAAATTATGTGCTCACTGAAATGTTCTCTCAATAAATCCATTGATTGATGCGATGTGTGAGAAGTGGCGCCGTCTTGCTGAAACCACCGAGATCACGAGCTTCAATTTCAGACATCAAATAGTCGGTTATCATGGCACGATAACCCTCGCCATTGACAGTTACGTTCGCACCGGCATCATTTTTAAAGAAATATGGACCGATGATTCCACCGGCCCACAAACCACACCAAACCGTTGTTTTTTCTGGATGAAGTGGCAGTTCTTGAATCTCTTTAGGTTGCTCTTCGTCCCAAATGCGGCGATTTTGTTTGTTTACATACCCATTGAGCCAGAAATGGGTCTCTTCGCTAAACAAAATTTGCCTCGAAACACATTCCTCACAGAACGTGAATTTTCGTAATAAAGTTGAAGGATTTGTAAACGTTGTTCAGGCGTAAGTGTTCCCAGCAAAAACTACTGCTTCGGCCGAAGCAAGTTTGTAAGGGAGCGATGATTGTTGTTGTTGTGCCTCCTGCTGCGAAAAGCGCTTCGAACATGCATGATTTTTGTTCGCGATGTCCCACTTTAGAGATCTTGTTTTTTACATAAAAGAGCGCTTTTTTCTAACCATCCGAAATGCGCTAAAATCATGTTTGAATTATCTGAATTATGCATACAATATAACATACATGATTCATCTGTAGGCAAATACATGAGTTTAAATAAATAAGAGAGAGAGAGAGAGGCAGAGATTATCTAAATGAAATTTTAACTTCCATTCGCTGTTTACTCTATTATTCGTATCAATTAGATGCAAATAGCCGACCAACTTCAACGTGCTTAAAATTAAGTTGAGCGATCTGATCTCTCTGCCTTCTTTTTGTGCACCCTCGAAAGCGCTTCAAAACTGCGCATCTCGAAAGCATGAAATTTTGTTACTGCTTCCAGAAACATAATAATTTTTTGCTGGGTTTCCATTATGAAATGCCAAGCAATACTAAACAAAAATAACATGACAGCATGACACGAATCACACGTGATCTGTCAAAAAAAGTCTATTGAAAGAAGTATCTCTACTTGGATCACCCCAAAGCTTTAAGAGAACGAATTATATATTCTTAATATCATTCTTCAAGTGTTGCTCATATCTAATAAATTGTTCAAAAGACAGAATAAGGTGGCTTGCAAAGTTTAAATAGATAATCAAAGATCGAAAGTTTTGTACGTAACAAAACTGTTAATGTATATTTCATATAAAAAAATACAATAAATTTTGTTCTATTATGGTAAATCAATTTTCTAAAGTTATTGTCATTTCTAATAACAACATCCAACTTGACCTGTGGTGAAACTTGACAAAGGAAAATGTTGATATGATGTAGCGACCACGAATTCATTATTGTCAATTTAATATTCTTGTTATAGCATTTTCACTTAACTCTTTTATATCTGCAGAATGTCGTCATCGTATACATATAATTTCATAATAAAGAAAAATGTTGTATTTTATTACTTTGTTTATATGTTAATGCGAGAAGCAAAGAATAAAACAGACTTTATTTTAAATTTTCTAGATTTCAGCCACAATGAATTGTGTGCAACGTTTTTGCACTCATACTCATTAGGTGACGCAAATTTTGAGACGTGCTTTCGAATATTATTTAATACAAATATGAAACAAGAAAATAAAGAAACAAAAGTAATAAAAAGGTTTTGATAGAACTCTACTTTCTCAAATATACAACAAACACTAACTGCTATAAAGAAATTCAAGCACATAAAACCTTCACTTGTTTCCAAGATATGTATTTTATGTAGAAATTTGTTTATTGCTTTTGCTCATATACGAGTAGTATCAAGTTTTCCATTTCAAAAAGTTTGTTTACAATAAAACTCAGAAAAGTTTTACTTAAACACTTTTACATACACATACAAAAATATATTTTATTCGAATTTTACATAAATATGTTGTGTGACATATACGATAGCAGACATTGATTGACGTATTTTCAAGTTTACAACAGATTGTGTAAAAATGATAGCATAAAAATAATCAAATTTTATACTGTTTGTTACAAAATAGATATCGAACAGCAATTCGTAACAGAAATTAAGAAAAATTTTTATGGCCACGAGGCGTTTTCTGATTTGGTTTATTAGGATCAGACATGATTATGATTACATTATATACATACACATAAATACATAAATGTATATAGTATGAGTGTATTTGTGTGCGTATGTTTTGTGAATAGTGTTTTTTTTTTTGGTACACACAACTTCTCCAGCAAAAGACGTTTTGAATTACCGTTACATATTTTCTATTTGCTTTGTTATTAGTTATGAATAAAAAAAGTATTGTATATCTTTAAGGATTATATGTACGTGGCGTATGATTAATGCGATATTTTAATGCTACTGTGTATTTATGTCAAATAATCATTTAGTTATTTCGCTGCTTATTATTAATATTTGTCGATGTTTATTTAGGATAAACTTCATAATTATAATTTAAATACAATCAAACTCTCTTTTACACGCGAATTGTTTAACAATCATAGTAACAGTCGCACATGTGCAAAATTTGTGAAACTAATTATTTGAATTTTTTCAAATAGATATTGATTACTTTTATATACAGTGCATGAAAAACAAATTATATTATGGAAATAAAATACAGGAGTGCATTTCAATCAAGCTAAATAGCTAAAAGATTAACTGGCTTCCACTAAAACGTAGAGAAATAAACACGAATTTCATTTGTTGGCAGCCTATTTAGAATATTATCATGATTTAATAATAGATATGCAATTAGCGTTTGTGTCAAATTCGTAATTATAAAAATGTAAAAATAACATTTGCAGTTATTCAAATATATACAAATATATAAGTATATATTTTTTCTTGTTTAAATGTTTAATGAACCATAAAACGGATCTATAATTGTAAAAATAAACATAATTAAAATTAGCATAATAAAACGATTTATGTATTAATAATTAATAATTAAATGTTTTACAAACTTTAAACAGAATCTCAATAATTTATAAAAAAAATAAATATAAAAATTTAATTACAAAAATTGTATTAAATTTACTGTTGTATATTACGTTCTTAAAGTTAGTAACTCTTGAACCTTTTTAAAATATAACTATAATTATGGGCATATGAGTGTTAGATCGAACATTTGACACACAATACGATTATCAGCTGTCCCCTTAGGGATGGATATACTGGTGGTCATTGTGTTAACCTCAATGGTGGAAGAACTTCTGCAAGGGTTCACGTGGTGGCTGTATCATCTGCTTTAAGTTTAGTTCACAATTATTAAATGTTTGCCGAAAATAGCGTGGCCAACAGAGAAAATTAAATTGTATATCCATTTAATCATTTCCTCATTTTTAAATATGAGCCCGGATTTATCAAAAAGTATATGCAAATAATAAATTGACAAACATTTGCCAAGTGTTAATTTAAATTTACTTGATAATCAAGCCCGAGATAAGACACCTTAAACTATTTAACAAAGTGCTCCTGCTGGTGGTTCATGCATGAGAAGTTAGTATCTGTTTTGTTTCTTGCAAGTCGCATTTCTATATTCTAGGAAATTTTTTCCCAAGGCGGACTAGGAAAATATATATTTAACTAGCTGAATGCCCCGGCTTCACACGGGAGATATTTACTTTTATAAATTTTGATTTAAACTTATAATGATTACTCACTGACAGCTGTCAATGTGAATGCGTGTATGCGCTACAACGTGTTTTACCATGTGTATGAAGTCAGCACAGAGTATACATACCTTACACGCTCACAGGCGCCTACGTATTTGTTGTTATTTTTTTTTATATGGACAAAATCACATGTTGTCATGAAAAGTCATAACTCACGAAAGCGTCGACCGATTTCATGCAAACTTTAGATAAACCATCTACACGACCATACGAACAAACTCTGTATATATTTTTTATTGTATTTTTTCGTATATAAATATTTTATTGGTATGACTTATTTGTACATAAGTATATCATGGAAAGAGTAAATAACAACAATTTAATAAAATGTTTCAACCAAACATAAATAAACGTTCTACATATGGTGGTTTTTTGTAAGTTGTTTACATATTCAACTGTCTTTTTATTTAGTGGCGCCATAGAAATTTTATATATGATTATTATTATACAAAATTTAAAAAATAAAAGAAAATTTTGCGGCTTTCTTACATAATGACGCATGTAAAAATACACTAAATACGTACTATCGTACATACGAATGCTCGACAAACATTTTCCCAAAGAAAATCGTACAAAAAGTTTAAAAGAGAACATAAAATATTCAAAAATATATTAATTTATATTAATTTTTATTTTAAGAAAGGCAGTTCTTATCTTTGACGCAAAAAACTTAATAAACATAGACTTAAACTTAAAAACCAATCGAAAATTATATGTATTTCGTAATTATCATTTAAAAGTTAAAGTCTTATATGTAAATTCCTATCATGTTAAGTTAGTAATCAATTTTTAGTAAAGGAATGATGGACGTCAAAAATGGAACAACTTAAATTTTATATGTGAAAGTTCACCGACACAGGTGGTTGCGCTTTATGCGAAAATATATTCTTCCAAACAACACTGAATTACTAATTAAAAGCGCTGACTGAGGGAAAAAAACGAAATCTCAAAGTATGTATGTAGGTAAAATAATTTAGAAATGTTCAGTAGTGGTCTTCAAATTCGGCATCTCAATGTCATAATAATGATATATACCTAAAGTAGTGTGACAGTTTTTTTCAATTTATTGTTACCAACGCAAAGGGAGGGATTTTTACCAATTAAATTTATATTATTATGTGGCTCTAAGCCTTAAAAGGAATATTCGTATTCGTATTCGAAGAATATTGTTTTAAATAGTCGTATTCGTAACATCACTACTACATACATATGACGTTGTCAAAGAAAAACACATACATTAAAGGGATTTCATGCTATGAACCAGCAATATAAACCAATTGTATAATATAGCAAAACGTAAGAAAATGCTTTATACACATTAACATAAACTGAAAAATGAAAAACAATTTATAAGAAAACTACATTATTTTTTTACAAAAATATCAGAAAATTCAGACCTAAAAAAAACCTACCAAATAAAATCAATTTGCTACTTTTGAGTTTGTTCACAATTAACTGAAGGAACCATTGAAAATTTATAAATTAAAATTTTAGTATTCTATGAACTGAAATGTTTAAAAAAAATAAGTATTGGATCTTTTAAAATAAAAGTTTTTTAATATATACTTTTCTGTTCTTTACAGAAATTTAACTTAACAGAATATCGACCACGTTCTCTTTACACTCGTTCTGTACTATTTTACCGAATGAAATGGGTGAATCAGCTTAACAGGTAAATAAATGTGTAAATACGATTAAGTATCATAATCCGACAAAATGGGTTTCAATCCTGTAATTGTATTCAGAATCGTTCTTAATTTGCAAAATTCAGATTGCGTTAATTTTTTATATCGATTTTACAGTGATAACATTTTTTATACCCTTTACCGTTCGTTTAAATTGTATTTACTAGCAATTTTCACATCATTAAGAAAATCAATTTAAAATTTAAATATTATTATTTTTATATTATTGTTACGAATAAACGTAATTATTATTCGAACTTATATTGATGTATATATGAAAAGTAATGTTATCAGGCTCAAGTTCAGTTTAATAATTAATATTTTTGAATTTTCATTAATTCAATAAAACTGAACTTGAGCCTGATAATATTACTTTTCATTTATACATTTAAATATTATTTTAAATATAAATTCTATTGTGTTCCTGCATTAAAATTGGTACAAAAAAATCCCGATTAGATATAGATTCAAGTATGCGACAGGATTGATTTGAAGTAAAATAAATTTTCACGGCTTTCAATTTGGAGGCATGATGGTGTAGGACGTGAATTTTTGCTTCCAAACTAAAGGCAAACATGTTTTCCTTAAATCAAGGCCGACGCTTTTTGCAGTAATATATTTTTTTTGAATTGAATTGAGAATTCTAGGATTGAATAATTAGTATTTGAATCAACCTTTTTATATTTGATTGAAAAAAAAACCTTACTTAACGTATTTTTGACGCCGCTTTTTTAAATATAAACTACGTTTAAGATCGAATAGGAAAATTGTAAATTAAGTGTTTAAAATCTTCGATGACAGTATTTCTTGTAAAATTTTACACCAAAAATATATATGGATTTCATCGTTCATCTGTCTAATAGGGTTTATAAATCTTCCAGCAGTGGACATCCCAAAGAAGCCACCTTTTCTACAGAGAGAGTAGGGCAAATTCAAAAGGGGGTCCTAAACTTTCAAATTCCTTCTTATTATGACAGCTTCTGCAAAAATCGTTCTACGGTAGATTTATTCGCCTAGAATGCGCACCAATAAAACAGTGACATATAATGACTGCAACAACACGATAATATATTACCACGGTCATAAAGGCCCTAAAAGTGTCCTCTCAAGAACTGCAGATCTACTGAAATCATGTTGGTGCGATGTTAGCCCCGATATCGAGCAGGCAACCTTCCTGGTAGACCATCTAGTCAGCGTGCTTGCAAATAGATTCTGCTGAATCATCGCTTTAGAGCTTTTCAAGGGGACGCCAACCATAAGATCCGTTTCTCGAATATGCGTTCGCGTTCCGTATTTGGCCAAGTCGCCGGCAACAATATGGCCCTGCACATCGATGAGTTCCTGTAGCCAGAATAATTCCAGGATTGTGTATCTTGCATTCTCGTTTAGAGACATTCGACATTCAAACAAAAATTGGAAGTTGTATAAACGCCTCATAGCGACATGATCGCAGCTTTAGTGTTAGCCCAGATATGAGCCATTTATTTTGAAAGTGGCATAAGTCAATTTTTTTTTACAATTTTTTTCACAAATGAAAAGATACCGTTCAATTGTATTTAGTGTTGCCATTAACTCGATTTTTTGAAAAAGACATATGCCACTTCAAAATAATACGACAGTATTTACTGAAATTTGCAATATCCACTTAAATATCACAGATTTCAAAAATCTAATAAAGCTTTAATATGAGGTTGAGTTAATATGTTGAAAACTTTTGTATACGCATATGTGCAGGATGTCTGCGGGGAAGGTATACTACTTTGTTTTGCCACCATTTTGGAAAATATTAGTCTTAACAGTTCATATTTGGTAATCGTGAAGTAGACACGTGGCAAATTTATTATGGAAAAATATTCCATAAACCAACGTGTTTTAATTGTCAAAACATTTTATCAAATTCAATCATCGATTACTGTGACGATGAGAAAGATGTTGGTTGGCCTTCACGGTCGCCTGGTTTGACTGCTCTGGACTTCTTTTTGTGGGGATGTCTGCAAAGCAAGGTTTATGCAAACAAACCAGAACTAAAATACCGCGTGAACTGTGTTAGAATGTAATCAGAAATGTGCTCAAAAGGGCTTGCATTTGTGAGGCTAACAGAGGCGGACATTTATCTGATATTATTTTCCATACATAATTGCCGACATTAAATAAAACATTTATCAATATAAAATCCATTCTCTTTCATTTATTCAAAAATTAAACAAACTAGTATACCTTCCCGGCGGACACCCTGTATATACATATATTTATATATATTAAACTAAAAAAAAAAACGTTAAACTAACTGAACATAGTTTTTTTTTTGTCGTATACCAACAGTTTCAGTTACATTTTATTTACCATAGAGAATGATATTGCGTATATTAACTGTTTCATATCATTTTATACTAAACTGAACTAAAGGGAAAAAAACTATTTTATGAAAATTTAAACGTACATGATAGTATTTCATGGTTTCTACTTACAGCTTTCTAAGAATACACATATACTTGTATAAACATACTATATATATTCTACTACAGTGATTCTTATGAACATTGAAAAGTACATAGAAAAATATTTATTATGCACATGTCAGGCATAACGATTATGTTAAATTATTTTTTATGAGTGCAGCTTAATTTAACCATTAACTGGATTTTTGTTTGCAAACTACAGTTTTTATTATATAAACGTTGTATGTAGTATCACCATCACCATCGAATAGTTCTAAAAGAGATATAAATACTAATGTATACTAGAACACACACACTTACTCGTGTTTGTGTGTATGTATGTATGTGTAGCTGTGTATTTTTTCGACATACTTAAGCCAGTGTAATATGAGTTTTCGTACGCTTATCAAGTTTATCATACATTTCATATGGCGTTTTATGCGGGTTATATTTTATAAAAGTTTAATGTTTTATTTATTCTTTTTTTTTGTGTTTTGTGATTTGCATGTGTGTATAGCAGCTACTAAACTTAATTTACATGTGTTTGTTTTAAGTGCATAAAACTACCATTATTTTAATAGTTATTTAAAATAGCAAAAAACTGAAAAAAAAAAATATATCTATCTAAAAGAAACTGCTTTATTCTACAAGAGATCTTTTAAAAATCATCTGCATATTTTTTTAATAGCCTTTTTTAGAATTCACAATTATGCTGCATTGCAAAAAAAGTGCTTTCAAAGACAACTAAGTATGCATCGTATAACGTCTATTTATTTTCAAAAATGCTAATTATATCTGCTTTTGAACTGAAACTCTAGAAAAGGATGTTATCGTGAAAAAGAATTTTAAGCGTTGAAAAAAGAAAACAAAAATTTTTACTTAGACATGTTTATGATTTTATAGTTTATTTTTTCATATTGTTTTTTGTCTGCTAAATTTATTTGCATAAAAGCGATATATCTTTTTAATTGAGGGAAGATAATTAAAAAAAAATATTATATACTTAAGTTGGTTTTTATTTCAAAAATTGAAGCTACTGTGAGGATTATAATAACTAACCTGCATTTCTAAACTTATCTGTTCGTAGCTGTATTTTGATGTTGTTTCTTGAAGTTGATTCTGAAGGCCATTAAATACTATTTATTTTGATTTGGAGACGTTAGATATTCATTAATATATAAGTGATTTATGAAATATCAGACTACTGCATATATCTTTGGAATGTAACAAAATTGCAGGTTATGTCCCTTTGTGATACATACATTTGAAAAATATTTAGTAAATAAAAAGGAATTAAGAAAGAAAAGTGACGAATATTTAAATAAAGTAGAAGAACGGATGTTGTCACATCCACTACTCATGATAAAACAGTATATGATAGTGAGTTTGATCTCTACCAGTTTATTCGTTGGCCAGTGCTTTCGTTGGTCCCCCATAAAAGAACGGAAACAGGGAAGGTGGGATATTGATTCCGCCTTCTCCCCACTTATCAGAATTCACGAGCCGTTAGTCACATTAACTTTGCATGGTTTTTAAATTTGTAGTTACCCATTGAACACTACAACAAAAGGTCGTAAGAAATGAAACAAAAAAAAAAAAAAAAAAAAAATACGGGTAGCACTCCGGGAGTGCCGACAAAAGTGAAAACGTATATTTATAAATCATACAAACTAATAAAGTTTTAAAAGTCGACATAAATAATGGTTACAGTTTAGTATGCATACGTTAGAAAATGATTTAAATTTGTTTGTATATTTTGATATGAAGTGAGTGGTTTATACCAACAAACTACATGTTGTATTTGGATTGTTGTACTTGTTGTCGAACTGCGCATACCCGATAGTTTTACCATGTTTGGTATGTATGTAGTTGTCTGTTAAGTGTCAAATGTCCGGGCGTTACTACACCTGTAATTTGTTTGGTAGGCATTCGCACAAACAGAGATTCTACAAGTGTCCAAAAGCGTGACGGTGTCGCGAGTTCTGATATTTTGTCTCACCCAAAACCTTCGTACCGTGCCAATAGAAGTTTTCACTTCAAAAAAAAAGAAAAAAACTTAATCAACTTTCAGAATAGTACATGAGCTAACGCGATTGCCACACATCAACTTTAATGAGAATTCTTGTTTTGTAATGAAAAATAACTTGTTTTGCAGCAGATATTTTTTTTTATTTTTTATATGAAAAATGTCATTTAAAAATAAATTCGTCATCGGTGAATTGTAATGAAATTTTGTTGCTTTCGCCGTCACTAAACTAAAAATAAATATCACAAGTTCATTTTAGGAGTATTTATTTTTCACAAAATGTTTGTCTTTTGCCTAAAATAATTTTTTTTTGCCAAAATGTCCACTCTTAAACCAGATAAAAATATTTCAGTCTATTTGCTGACTGTCTTTCTAGCCAAAGGCTTTCGTTTCTCTGTGCTTTCGGCTTAGATTTTTTATGATGTTTGTTTATGATTTCTTATGTGTCCATATGAAGGGTATACATTTTGCAAAACTTATGTTTTATATCCCAGCAAAAATATCCTTTTCCTCTTCCTTATCATCCAGCTTGGTTTTGATGTCCCACTTAGTAGATATGGGTAGGTAGGTATTTTCTGTTCATCGTAGATGCATTAATATCATATCTATTCTTGGTTTAATTTGAAAAAAAAAAAATTTGTCTAGACTTTTAATTATTTGCTTTTGTATTTTATTGAAAAGTATTTTGTTTTAATTTTATATGCATAAATATGTGCAAATATTTATATATTTACATATGTTTTTTTAAATGTGAGACATATGTATGTATATTAGGATACAAAAGTATAAGAAAAAATTATTATTTTTCGCGTATTAAATCAATAATCGATCTCTTTATCTCCGTACTGGATGTATATGTCTGCAGAACGATTCAACAAAACATCAAACAACGAAAATAAGTTATTTTCATGCAAAATCGATCATTTTACTCACGTAAGCGAGTGAGGATAATCGATTAAATATTTTAATTTATATAAGAAATTTGTGGTTTAAAACATAAGACCAAAACGTCGAAAACAAACACCAGTAGATCTGTTGCAATGCATATAAAAAAAGCACTTAAGCTCTCTCCAGTTCGACCGGAGGACATCTGAAGGAGAAAAAAACTCAAGCAATAAAATAAGTTAATAAAATTACCTGCTCTCTAGAGGATATCTAATATGAAGTCGCCTTCGCTCTTTTAAAATATGAAACTTTACTTCGAAATGGATCATTTGTTAATCACACATTAAGTATTTTAATATTCGTGTTAGAAACTGAGTGTAGTAAATTTCGGTTACTCAATTCCCTCTTTAGAAAGGGGAAGAAAATGTACTTGTGCGTGTTTGTTTCTGCAAAGTCCTTTCAGAGATTTTCTTTGTTTTTATGTCTGCAAAAATTTCATTTCACTGGGATATTTCATTTGTCTTTTTTATATTTTAATTTTCTGCCTGAAATTTTTTTCAATTTTTGTTTTGTTCATTTATATTATTTTTAAGCTGAAAAAAAAAACCCTTTTTTTCCAACAATTTTTTAGCACAGCAAATCATACAAGTATTATTTTAAAGGGAATTTTTAAAAAATTTATACTGTTGTTAAACACATAACTATAAAATCTAGCAAAGAATACTTCTAAATACATAAAAAAAAGGAAAACAAAGAAATGTAGCAAATACCTCAAAGCACTTTTAAGAAACTTAAGCGAAGAAAAACGGGTTAAAAATTTGCCTTAAGTATTTTTATCACACTGAATCTATTTTAGGAGTTTTGATTGGGGTTGATGCAAGATTTTAGCTACAAACATGTTTGTAAGAGATGGTATCATTTTTCTAGACTAATTTCCCGCTTGGAAGATTTCAAGTAAAAAGCGTAAAACTTAATTAAATTTATTTATTTATTTAAGATTTTCACATTCTTACTCAAAATATTGATTAATAGGTCTGTTGATCCTACATAGGAATATGGCAAGTCACACATTCCTATCGGTATAGTTTCAAATCCGCAGTTGTACGGCGATCGTTTTTGATTTACTGTCTTAAAATTTCGTTTATTTTGTACTACAATTTTACAATGATCAAATTGTTAATACCCAGATCCGTTTGCTAAAATTGCTTTCACTAGCAAAGCTCAAATTAACCTTTTTTTATTAGCAAGGATTTGTATTGGCGCTTTTATTCTTAACTACCAATGAAATTGGTAGAAATATTCATTGTCAGTTCCATTTAGATTTATAAAAGTTTTTTCATTGATTCTAAAACTTAAATTTCCAAACGGAAACCACTGCCGATCTTAATACAGTGCTGTAAAATATTAAATTTAAAATCAGCTTCATACATCTGACAGAATTTAAACATTTTCCAATAAATATTTTCAACACTTTGGCTAACTTCTCCACCTAATATTGTATTTTATTTGATAAATATGAGTTTTAACTCTTTATTATTTCTGACAGAGCAATTACACAGCTCTACTACTAAAGTTTATGAAACAAAAAAAAAACAAAAAAATATTGTATATTAAAGTGCCAACAGCAAAACTGACCCTTAATTCTTTCCTAACATAAAATACTACATTCTGTGTAGTACTTTTTATTTCACATATACATAGAGATTTTTTCTGTCACGATCTTAATATTATTCTTTGCTCTTTTCATTTCTATAATAATTGGCATTTTTTACATTGTACATATAAGATGAAAACGTGATTTCATTTTGAAAGTGTTTTTTTTATTTTCATTTGACATTTATTTTAGTAAGAATATAAAACATAAAATACCAAAAAAAAAGTATATATATATATTCATATATATATATATATATATATATAAAACTTTGTAGTTTAGTGTAATACAAATTGATATGAAAAATTAGAAACTTGGGAATGTAATTAAAATTCAGCATTTGCAATATATTTTGGAACAAAATTTAATGAACTGGAAAGAATATTTGAACTTAAATATTTTTCGGAAGTTCATTATTACAGAATTAAGAAAACAAAATTATTTGAATCGAATATGATGATTAATTTTTCATTAAAACTGTGATTTTGCTTATGCTACATATTAACTAGAAAACAAAAGCAAATCACCAAATCTCTTATAACCCCAAAGAGAGAATATTCTAAGTCAACTTAAAACACATAACAAAAAACAGAATGTATAAAATTTTCCAGTGTTTACCCTATAAAAAGTAGTTTATATTTTAATCTGGATTACATTTAATCCATATACCAATTTTTATACAAATCCATTAATAAAACTTTTCAAGAGAAAAAATACAAAGGTAAAAAACAATAAAATTAAAAAGTACCATAAGTAAAAAATACCAATAATACCAGGTTTTTATCATTTCATCCTCCAGAATGTATGTTAGTTTATAAAAAATTATAAAGTACTCTCAAAAAAAAAAAAAAAAAATGAACTAAAATTTTGACATTTTTACTTACTGTCTGGCCCACGATGTCGAACGAATTTTTCTTTCTTACAAATTACATTTAAAACAAAAACAAAATTTTTTAAATTGTTTTGTTTTAAATGTTATTTGTACAAAAGAAAAATTCGTTCGACATCGTGGGCCAGGCGGTTAATTTGAGTTCAAATTGGTTGTCGTATGGCTCCAACGCCATTTTTTTACAGAAACTCAGTAAAAATTTAATTCATGTTAGGAATTACAAATTTCGTCTTTAACAGAAAATGTTTACTAAAAACTAGAAAGACAATATTCGTGAATTCAAAAAAAAAAAATATTGCAAAATTATACTAAAAACTTTAATTAGATCAAGTATTGTACAAATTAAGTACGCTGCACTAAAAAAATTTTTTCTCTTTTCACTTTAACAATTTTTCTATGAAAAACGCAACAAAAGAAATTAAATAAGTTTTAATAACATTTGAATGCGCACATAAATTTTCAATTATTTCTGAATTGGGATGAAAGTTTCCTTAACGGAAACCTAAATAAAGTTCAATCGGTTGTTTGGACTTCGTAATTATAGAACCAATCAAATTAAAATTCTGAATTGACGAAAACCCGAAAAGTAACTCAAGTCGAAAAATTGCTTATTCCAACATTGTTTCAAATGCACTAAAAATGTATGGTTTTATAATAGCAGCCAGTAAAACCGCACCTAAAGGTTTTAGTTAAAATCTTAGTATTTATTGTCTCTAACATTTTGTGAATTTTAATATTTGCCATTAAAACTTTACTATTATTTTTCCAGTAAATTAAACATGTTCAACTCACTTTTTATATATTAAAACAGAATTATTTCCATAGAATTCTTTAATGGTTCTTTATACGCTCGCATAAAATCAATAGTACATTAAGAAAATATTAATATAAAACTTTATACATAAAATAAATTTTATTCATCTTTGGTTTTTATGCTAAATTTTCAAGGACAGTAATAAAATACATACACACACACACAATTAAAAGTTGCAACAATTTTAAGCAATAAGACATATAAAATTATTGTTGTTTATAAGATAAAGCTTATAAATTAATTTTGTTTATTTCTTTTGTGAAATATTATAAATTTCGAAAAAAAAAACATTCTATTTTCGAAAGCTTTAATTGCTTTAAGGAAAAAAAAATATAAGAAACCATTTTATTTGATTTAGTAAAAAATCATTTCTATAGAATAGAAAATTATTTCTTTATTAAGAAAAATGTTTTTTGTGATTTTTTTAGTATTTAATTTATTACAAAAAATCGTTTGTTATATTTTCAAAAATTAATTTGTTTGTTATGGGTTAACTAATCTATCAGTAGATATATACCACCATGCTTGAAAAGTTTTAAATCTTCTTTACTTATACTCACACCCCAAGTCTGAACTAAGAATCACCAAAATACAAGTATAATAGTTTTGATGATTCTCAATTCTTGAGTATCTAATTGCTTGAATAAAATGTTATAATTTGAAAACGTTATATTACATCCACCGACGTGGCTGATAACTAATTTTGCTAGTCCACTAGTGCAAAGGTTTTCAGTTCGATGTTTCACTCAAAACGACTGATATTTTATTAAAATCCATCTAGAACTTTTTAATTTATTTACAACTAATTTAACATGAAATTAAGCAGCCAGACGTATACTTTTAATTCTGTTAAACATTTCGAAAACTCTTAATTTAAATACTTTACAAATATATAAACTAATTTGTTATTATAAATGTATCAAAGCACGTAATAATGTTTCCCAATGTGATCGTAAAAGAAATCATGGATTTTCTTAAAAGTGTATACGAATGCTATTTTCCTTGCCTTTTTTATGTGCTTGTGTGTGAAATTTTAGTGATGTGTTTTGAATTAAATATGTTTTTTTTTTGTTTTCTGTACGTACACAACTTCCATTTAGCCTGACCACCATGCAGGTATGTATACTTGTATATACTCGTATATGTATGTATGTATGAATGTATCAAAATGTGCGTGACAATCTAATCACATTAACTCATAAAATCTTTTCAGTCTTTAAGAAATCTTTTGAAAAAAAAAAAAAAACTTGGAATTAAACTATTATAAGCGTACGTGCTTATCACACGTTTGGACTGTTGTTTGTTAAATCTGAAATGTAATAAAAAAATCCTTGTGCTATTAATTTTGTATTGCTCAAATAATAAATATATATACTACAAATATTAATATATTAAAGAAGTCATGGTTTATACAGAACATTCGCAAAATAAATGTCAGTTCTTATACACATTTATACGGAAAGGCGATAATTTTCTCAGTTTAGTGAAAGGAGGGGGAGGAATATGTAAAAGGAAACTAAGTTTTTTTCTTGCAACTATGCTAATACGTGTTTTGTTAATCTTAGACAGTGTTTCAGTGCCTGTGACCTTCAGTAGATGCAATAACTTTCTTAAGCCGTTTAAAACATGCTTTTATTTCCACTTTGTTTCCACTAAATAACGCTGTGACGTACATTCGTATAACAAAAAAATTAGTCCTAGAATATTTACCACAGTGGCACATTTATTCATCTAAAAAAAAAAATTCAATATCTTGATGACTTGGTCTGAGCAGGAATTGAAATCATTTTGAATTCACTCTGAATTTGCTTTGCAGTCAACAGGTTAACTATTTAAGTCAATAGCATCCCCTTAATATACATATGTTTTAATGTTTTAATTTTTAAACAGTGTTTTTTTTAGTTTCGTCGTTCTTCTTTGTTATAAATTAGTTTGGGGGTTTTTTCATTATGGCGGTTTCTTTCCTTTCGGTAATGCGGTTAGAATTTATAATTTTTTCGCTTTGTCAGTTTTTTATTCTAGTTGATAAATTTTTTAATTTTTCGTCTTTTTGTTTTTGGATCTACTTCTGTTTTTTAAGTTATTTTAATGGTTTCTTTTATTTTAGCTATTTATATTTATATATCGGCCATTCCTTGTGTTATTTCCACAATACTATGGATCCTTTTATGCAGACGAATTCTGATAAGAGCATGCTGTTTAATGGACAAAAATCGTTTAATTTGAAATAAATGTTACTATTTCAAAGCACTTAAAAGGAAATTCGATTAAAAGAAACTATGCTTAATGAAAACATAATTTGCTTATAAATACGCTGATTTATATAAAACAAATATCGCATAAATGGAAAAAAAAATACTAAATAAGTCTTATTATTTATTGTTTGTATTTAATTTTATAAACTGAATCTGAAATCAAAATCATTTTATATGTGTTTTACTTCTTCGTTTTATAGAGCAATTTTGAAGTGATTTCGTTTAACTGAAAACTTTTTCACTTATCCGAACTTCTTTTTAGAAAAATCTCGTATCAGCGGCACAAAGTACATGTAATTTTCTTTTTTCTTTTAACAAAACTCGAGTCTTTAGCGGAGTTAAATGAACGTCTGTCTTAATACGAAATCAGTGTTGCGAAGCCACCAGAAGACGGTGCCTTTGTATTGAATATTATTAAAATCGGGATTAGAATTCAACACTCTGCTGCAATGGTACTGAGGCTTGTTAATTTGTTGTGTTTAATTATTTAATAAAAGCATCTTCTCTTTTATTTATTTATGAATTCATCTGTATAATCATATTCTTACAGATTACTTAACGAAGTTAATATTAATATTTAAAAAGAAATAGTTTGAACAAATTATAACTAATATTAAAATTTAAGAGGGGTGAAACTATTGCATAAATGATGCCATATTGCAATTGGTTCATTATTTACATATACGATAATTTCTCTGATCTTTAGGAGTGTTTAATTTCTGGACAATTAATATTATCGGATAAAATATTATACACTAGCAATAATGAAAAACAAGTTCTGCGATCTGTTACAAACCAAGTAACTTCCTTCTAACATAATGAGATGGTAGCTCGTGAGTCCACATTAACTTTAAATCAGTCTTAGTAAATATTTTCAATCAAACCTCTTTATTTTTCACGGTTGCAAGTGACCATGAAGGGAAAATATGAAATTATAGATTTGGAAAAATATCAAAATGACAAATGTATAACAGCATTTTTTTCGTCCACCCTAATATATCTTGGTGAAATATCATAATTTTCAAGAATATCATTAAATTTTTATTTTGTAAAACTTTTAATATTCATTAATATTAAATTTTGAGTTGTGCTTTAGATTACTTTCTCAAAAAAAAAAAAAAAAAAAAAAAAATATTATACCTTAAACAAAGAACCCACTTTTGTCATTTCATAAAATCTCAAATTTTTTCTTTGTATATCGTCCACACAGTGAAGAACAACACCGGAAAAAAAATTTCAATTCATTTTCGTTCAAGTATAAACGTCAGTTCTCAGATATTTTACTTGGAGATGTAGCAACAGATGTTTTCTCGCTTGATAGATCGTTTAGATGGTTCCTAAAAAGTGAATTTGCAATTAAAATTTGTCAATTAAATTGTGTTCCAAAATAAAAATTAGCATAAATATTCCTGAATAAGGATTGATTCCAGTATGCGACGTGATTGATTTTGGGTAAAAGTAAAGTGTAAGAATTTTAATTTCAAGCAGTTAATTTTGGTCTTAAATCAAGCCGAAAGCTTTGCTGAAGTAATCTTTTTTTTGTACCGTATTTTTTAAATAGTGTAAACTATTTTTTATTTCTCTGTATAGATTTTTTTCATTTCGAAATAAAAAATTCTACTGATTAAAAAAAAAACAGTTTTTACTAGTAAATACATTTTTTCTAGATGCATAATATTATGTTTTGTTAATTTTAATGCGAAATAAAAAACAACTTTATTGCCTAAAGTTGTAAGATTATAATCCAATAACTATTTTAGAAGGTTTGGAAAACTATCATACAAATATTTTCATTTTGATATTTTCTTTTACTCCTAAGCTCAAATGTTACAGGATGTCAGTTTTTGAAATGAAAAGCACATACTTTTAATGACACATAACCTATTTATTATTCATAAGCCATGTACTGTCTTGGTCTTAGAAACAGAACGAATTCATTAATGTTATATTTATTCAACCTTGTGGTTGGTAATATTTTCTTTTTTGGTTATCAAGATGGTATCAATTTTGTTTTTCTTTTCTTTTTTTTTTTTTTTTTGTTTACATATTGTTATTTATTATGCAGGCTATGTATTAATATATAATGATTTAATTATTTTTTTTTTTTGGTTTTTCTATTAACTTTTCATTCTTCTTATTTAAGTTACGTGGAAATGAGGAATTAAGGGGAAATGGAAAAATAAACCAAAAATTTTTAATGTAATTAAAATTTTAACAAAGCCACTTTATTTGTTTTGTGTCGTTCTTCAATCATTCTGAATATTCTATGACATGTAACTTGTTGCTTTACAAAATGATTAAACGCTGAACATGTGTCGGTTTAAAAAAAAAAAATTTTTAAACTTGAACGAAAAATTAAATTAAAGGAAGAAATAAAACAACCACATTTTAACAAAGTTGCTATAGAAACCGTTTTTTTTTTTCTTGCTTTTATCGTAGAATTATGTTTCTAAAGTAAGAGTTTGTGTAATATTTTTTTTTTTGTAATAAAATCCACTTTGCCTTGGCATGCTCTGCCATTACACCGCTTTATGGGTAATAATTTTAGCCGGTTTTATATTATACCTTTGTCGTTTTATTTTCATTATTTATTTATTCGCCTTTTTTGGCACAGCTGTAGGTAATTAAAATCCACACAAAAAAAAAATCAAAGAAAAAAATTACTCAAAGTGAGAAAAAACTTTTGGTACATAAAATACTTTTGTATTTGATTAAATATTTGTTAGTCAAATTAGGCATAACAAGCAGCTTTTATTTCAAATGAATTTAATAAATAATGTTCTTACATTTTTATTTACACGGCTTGAACATGAAAATATTAAACAAATATTCAAATTGAATGCTCATACGAAGTGAAAAAATTTTACTCAGACCTTTGCTTGTTATAATTCATTTCAGTTGTAATTCATTTATTTCATTATATATTCAGTTTGCAAATCTCTTCGATTGTTCAACATTTGTTGAATAGTATTTTTTTTTTATTTATAATGGATATTTATGCGACACATGTTTCCGATTTATTAGGGGAAAAAAAAAACTTTCTTGGCAACAATTACTTGGTAAATTTTTTACAACCGAATGTAATTACTTTAAAGGCGGCGAATATCCTTTCATCTTATATGTCAGGCTTAGGTGTTCAAAGGATGTTTGTTAAATAATTGCAAATTTCTTTATATTTATTATATGAATATAAATTATTATGAACTTGTTATTAATCTGTATTTATTTTTATACAAGAAAGCAGAAATTATATATATGTGTTATATCAAGAAGTAGGGTATAATTTTAATGTCACATGGAAACTGTGTATTTTGTTACTGGATCTTATCAAAAAGAAACAATAATTTCGGTGCATAAAAATATTTTTGTTTTTTAAGCTAATAAGGCCTAACGTAGTTAATGTTAATGAAATAGTTTTCATTACATTTTTTACCCAACGTTTCGTCAATTGTTTGTTGATTTCTTCAGTGGTTTCGTCTATTTGAATTTAAGAAAAACATTATATGTATATTTTGAAAAATAATAATTTCCATTTGCACTTTTGCAATGCCGTTTGGTTCAAACACAGTATTCAGTATACAAAATGTTTAACTTGTATTTTTTTTTGTAAATTGATTTGTAAGAAAAAACATTCGAAATTTAAAATACAGTCGACTTCGGTTAAGCGAAAATATAAAACTACAAATACTTTGTCCCGCTTATGCGAGATTTTCAATAAGAATAAATTCGGATACGTGAGAAACCTTTCGGTTAAACGAACACACTTCCAAATTGCTCTATTAAGCATATGTGAGTTACTTTTGATTTCAGATTCATTTTACAAACTGAAATATAAATAATAAAAAGTATTTCGTCGTCAGTAAATTAATATTTGTTTTATATAAATTAGCATATTTTTAAGCAAAATATACTTTAAATTAAGCGGGTTTTTGTTTTTAGCGAACTTTCTTTTAAGCGAATATAACTGCTTTTAAATTGATCAAAGAAAATATTAAGAATATTTATATTCAATTAAGTGATTTTTTCGCCTGTACTCGTCTTAGAAAAAATCTAAAAACTTTTATAGAAAATAACGCACTCTAGATGTTTCCACAATAAACTTCCAATTATGTTGTATTAAAAAGACACATTTGTAAAATTAGGACTTCATTAAATTTATGAAAAAAATCCAAGAATAGATAGATTTTGAATGACTCTAACAAATTTTAATTATTCCGGGTTAATTTCGTATAATTTAATTTGTAATAAAATTATTTGTTATTATAAAGGAAACAAACAATTAACATTTAGAATGCATGGAAGGTTGAACTCATGACATCATGAGGTTTTGAGACCAAACAAGGTCTCAATATTAGAGTTCTTTATCGCTTAGTCCATCTTGCTAATCACAACAACTTAAATCAAGTAGTTCCAAATCTTTTATTATTAATTTTACTTGAAAGTTTAATGATTAGATTTTGGACGACTTCCTTAACTGCGTATGCAATGCAAACATGTTTTATCAGTAACCCTACATTACATGAATTTAGGCACGGGTGCTGGCGTCTATTTTTTAGGAACGGACATTCGTAGGTCTTTTAGGCTACCGAACGAATGTAGTGTATTTCAGGCTGAGATCCTAGCGATCCTCAGGGTCACGGAACTAGTGACAGAACATGTAACTGGAGGCATTGAGGTAACATTATACGTTGACAGTCAGGCAGTGCTGAAAGCTTTGAAGGGGCATAGTGTCAAATCGAAGCTGATCAGCAAGTATAGGTTATCTCTCAACTTGCTTATGGACAAATTTAGCGTTAGGCTATGTTGGGTATCAGGACATTGCAATATTGAGGGAAACGATTTTGCTGATGAGCTGGTAAGAATTGGGTCAGCATTAGATGTGGCAGTTAGTGACAGGTCGGTTAAACCTCCAATCGGTCACTACTATAGGGAACTCAGTAAATGGGTAATTAGCAGAACTAACCATTCCTGGAGGAATAGAGAAGATTGTAGAGTATCGAGGTCCATATGAACAGAACTAGATTCAGGTAAATCTGATCTATTACTGGGTATGAATAGAAAGGTTTTGAGAGTCTTAGTAGGCGCCTTGACTGGCCATTGCTCGGTTAGAGCGAGGACCAGCATATGGGAAAATGGCACTCCGGATTTCTGTAGGATGTGTGGGGATTAAGAGGAGCCAGAAACAATAGAGCATATCATCTGTCATTGCCCAAGGCTGCAACGCCATAGGTAAAGGTGGCTGAGCAGACGTTTCCACGATAGCATAAGTGATACCGAGAAGTGCAAATTTGAGGATATCAGGTGCTTCACATGGGAATTAAATGTCTGAATGATGGATGATAACGGCTCTTTGTTTCTCCGTGGACAGTAAGGAGACTAATTAGTCAATAAATTATACATGAAGGGAATCACAATGGATCCAATTGGGTCTCCGAGTGGATGTGTATTTCACACTACCCTTCCTAACCTAACCTATATTGCAGAGAATTTCTTTCTGCATAAAAACGGCGTTAAGGAATGCGACCGTCCATGCATACGAAACAAAATTTATGCATGATTTTACTTAAAAATGAGTTGCAATTCAATAAGGAACACTGCCAAAATTTCAATTATGAGTTAACGAACTCTATGAATTGTTAATATGCTTTGCAACTTTTTCATATCAATGGTTTTGGAATTCACGATTTTCTTGTCTTATTATTCAATTTTATTGTATTTTTTTCACATTAAAGTGGCGTCCACGTTAAATATATACAAAATAAAAATTGAAATAATATCCTTTTCTTAATTTTTTTTTAAACGGCTTTAGGTATAAAATAGAGACATCTATTCAATTTGAAAAAAGGCATTTGTTAGGGCGAAGAACAAAAAAAAAAAAACTGCCAATTAATATTTAATAACTGTTAATAATTTAAATATTGCTAAATGAGAAACCGAAGTAAAATATTTTTCTTAGCAGGACTTTGGAAAAAAGATTTTATAAATTTTATTTCGAAAACAAGTGTTCAGAATATACGAGACATTAAATCGAGTGGTTTCAACAAAACCGAGATTCGGACTCAGCACATCGAAATATACCTAGAGCGGAATATCTGGTCAAACACACTTACAATTTTTCTGTTCTGTTAATCAATGCTCTTCTGTATTAGTCATGCGTATTAGTTGAATATTTATGATGTGGTCATATCCTAAAAATGTCTAGTTGTTAGCAGGTAATCCCATCCATCAATTAATTTGTTTGTAATACAAAATAACCCCGGTTGTCGCCATTGGCTGATAGGTAGCAATGGTATCCTAGTAGTATGCAAGATATCGGTTCCATTCGGTCATGTTGAAATAACATATATCGAAATTTTTTGGTGTGAGACTGAAAAATTCAACCTTCTGTTTTTCAATATCAAAGGAATTCTTTATTCCTCAAAATTACATTTAACAAAAAAAACAAAATTGAAGAATTACTTTTTGGTTTTAATATAATTAAAAGAACGAATAATTTTTGCGACCATAATAAACAGCCTGTAAATTATTGCACAAACAATTTTCACTTCAAAGAAATTACGCAAAAGATTAATTTTTTTTTTTTTATATAAAATTATTCGTTTATTTTCATGTCGTTCATAATTCTTTTTTACTTGGCATAAAATTGCGTTGAACACGAACATGCTGATGAAAATGTACTAAAAAAACTGGTTTACTTGTAAAATACACACATATAATTATTTATTTATAATAAAAATAAAAATATTAATGTTACATGTTAAATTGAAGCTTATTTAATTTTTACCGCATTCCGGCCGCTTTATTACTTCGTTAGGAAAAAAATAAACATAAAAGCACATGCCATAACATTTTTTGGTTAATTGCAGAATTATAATTGAAAAAGTGTGATGAAAATGGTCAGTTTAAAAGTACTCATTAAAATCACAGTATTTTAATTTCCTAGAAAATAATAAAAAACAGTAGTTAAGACTGGTTTTAAAATTTTTTACGACGAAACAAGCTACACATGTACGTCGAATAACTCTCTTATATGCAATATTTAATTTTATAAAATTTATAATAATACAACCCATATAAAAGATGACATGACTAAAACTAAACAAAAATTCTTATTATCAAATTGTTCAAAAACAGACAAAATTTTAACAACTGCAGAAATTAAAAAAGGTAAACATGGTTCGTAACATTTGACTATGACACTTAAATTGTTTTTTTTTTGTTTTGTAAGGATTTAAAAAAATAACTTTTAACAAATAAGCAATTACATAAATTTAGTGTATCTGTTGTAAAACAATGGCTTGCAAATTACAAACATTGCGAATACAAAAAGGTTTATGGATAAAATTTACATAAATAAAAATAAAAAAAAAAATAAAAACAAACGGATGTTTAACAAAATTCATACATGATTAACACATTCAGATACAAGCGAAAATATGTATTTGCACAAAACAAACATATATTGTGGTTTTAGTTTATGCTGAAATATTTCTAGTCATTAGTTTAAATTATGTTAAAAATATTTTGTGGCTTATGAGGATAATTTTTGTTGTAAGCATTCAACATAACAGAACATAAACCATGCGACAAAAGCTCGTAGTTTTATAACGAAATAAAATTCGCAGCTTCTTAATTAAATTCAGTGGCAATTGCAGATCAGACAACATAAGCAGCTTAAATAGTTGTCTGCCTAATTTTGTGCTACAAATTTAATAAATTTTTGTTTTGCCTTTTAATTGCAGAGATGGAAATTATGCTGCAGATGTATTTTTTTATTTTATTTGTTTGCACTGTAGTTCTATCTCACCATATTTCGTACAAATTAAAAATTTAAAAAGCTTCCTCTTTTCTATTTTTGAATTTGAAACGTGAAATGCTAATAATGCTAATATGCATAAATATCTGCATCAATGTGATTTATATTAAAAATATGTAACAATCAACACAGAATTTAAAATATTAAAAAAATAATGCTACAAATTTATCCTTTTTATGGCCTAAGCCAGGATGTCACACCATTGAAATTAAAAAAAAAGAATCTGATTTACCTGCATTCTAGCAATCGTTCTTATTTATTTGTTTAACTTTTGTGACAGTAAACAAATTATGAATTAAATAAAATCAGTTAATAATGGAACGCAAATTAGTTTTTTTGCGTCTAGAAATCCAGCGAACGATATCCTTCGACATTGTAGGCCAGGCCGATAGTTAATTTATTATGAAAACGCCTTAGCTTTTAAGAAATTCCTCGCATATCATGTGGAAAATTTTAAATTATTCAAGATAAAATAATAAAGGGAATATCAGTCAATTTTCAAATACTTAACTGACCTGATTATAATAAAATACTATTTGATGCAAGGTAATTTGCGTATATAATTCGTTAGTTCGAGAATTTATGTACAAAAATTAGGAATTTTTATCATTAGATACGATTAGATAGACGGCTTGTATTTTGTAAATATGTATAAGGTTTTCCAATAAGAATGATATTATTTCTTTAAAAAAAACACACTTATTGTTAAAGGCCTCTTTACATAGTTATACATGTATATCTGAATGTAAAAAATTTAAAAAAATCGTATCACGTAAACGCAAATTGTTATGAGTACAAGATAATACGGATAACAAATCTGACAAGCATTCGGTAAATGTTCATTTTCTAAACCATTTTAGAAACTTACGTACACTTATTTTATCAGAGGTAAGTTTTTAAGGCATCTTTAATGGTGTTTTCTTTTCTACACACAAAATGGCACCTTGTTGAAAGGCACATGAATAAAATGTCTTGCCAACCCTGTTACAATGCAACTCGTTATTTCAATAGAATAAAACTCGATTTATGAAAAAGTGGAACGCACTGTTTTTAACAGCTGATAGCGAAGCTTTTTCTACACAATTAAAAAAAATTCAACAAATCCTTTGACACGCGGATGAGGGCTACGACTTAATAAATTTAACATATCTTCCTCATCACATGAGGAGGATGAATCCAATAATTGACTGACAGTCATTTCTGCACATATAATAGATCCGGCAATATCCATATTTTTAACATTTTTGTTTAAAATTGCTGAATATGTTAAAAAATTCACAAATTTATTTTCATACAATACGTAAACATGAAAATACAGCTGCCAGATAGCTGATTTATCGATCTGAACTTTTAACGATTTTTTCATATGAAGATTTTGTTATGAGAGCAATTTTATAACACCGAATCCAGTAAGATTCTATATTACTAAAAATCTAGCATTAACAATGTAATGTTTTCTCATGGCTGGCCTATGAAACAATAGAAATTTTAACTTTAAAACCTTAACTTTTTTACTTCCCAATTCCAGGCGATTTTTTTCAACTTCGTCTGGTAACACTATTTATAAACAAAAACCCCATGTTAAGGCGACTTAATACCAGGTGGCGTTATTAGTGGAGATTATCTGCAGCTTTCTAACCAAAGTGTCAAACTCTATATGAAAAACTACACAACAATTTTTTGTATATGCATTTTACATTACACTTTGGTGAATGCTAGATCTTGTTGTACTAATAAGGCCACTTGGTATTATTCGCTTTGCTGTTTTACAGGGCACTTACAACACTGCCGATTTTAACGGGGCAAAAAGTGCAATGCCTTCCACCATTATTGAGGGCAATTTTTTTAGAATCAAACACACTGCCCTTTTAGAGAGCAAAACATTTTTAAGAAACAAACACGAAAGTACACTTTCTGCATGGAGATGTAGCATTCATTGAAGGTGGCACCATTTCTATACAATAATTACAGAAACAACTAAAACAAATTCATGTTGTTTTTGTAAATATTGCAGAACTGTAACCACCAGCTATTTCGTAGCGCAGACTTTTGATTTTATTAATTTTATCCGTGTAAACATAAATAATACCTGCAACAGACTTTTGTTCTCTCTTCCTATACACAAAGAGAATTTCATAATATTTAGATTCTCCAAAGTGTTAATACTTTGTATTGCCATGTAAACTCACCTTAAGGAAATTCAAAAGTTTTTTACTTAACGTGAAGTACAATCGATACAATTAAGTTCCTAATTAAACGTCATTCAAATGGCCTCCATGACTTCTTCTGCAGGAACGAAGTCCATGAACCCAATTTTCAAGCACTTTTTCCACTAAATCAAGTCGTATGTCATGAATGGCACGTTCAATATTGACTTGTAAAGCGTGAAGAGAGTCTGATTTATTGCGAAAGACCAATAACTTCAAATAACCCCACAAGAAATAGAGTAACGCTGTTAAATCACAACTTCTGAGAGGCCATTCAATATCACAATTTTCTTAATTAATCGAATCTCCAAACTTTACTCGCAATAATTCAATTGTTGCATTTTCTGTATGGCACGTAGCCTCGTCTTGTTGGAAAAAAATGTTGTCAAGCTCAACTTCTTCCAATAAAAAGTTGGTTATCGTCGATATATATCGCTCTTTATTGACAGTAACGGTGCTACCAGCTTCATTTCGAAAGAAGTACGGACCTATGATTCCACCAGACATTACTGCGAGTTTTTTTTTTCTTATTGGCACTTGCTCATTATGTAATTCGACGAATAGCGAGCACACTTGGACGATTATTACGACTATAAAATGGCAAAAGCGCACGAAAAGCTGCAATTGGAGAACGATTATTTTGATAATAAAACTGAATAATTTGGAAACGATGTTCTTGCGTATATCTCTCCATGATGAAATTGTAAACACTACTGAATGCAATGGAAAACAAATGACAGATCATGAAATATTACAAATGGCCGAAACGTCATTTCAAAATCATATCATCCCTATGGGAAAACCTTTTATGTATGCGTTTTTGTTGCAGGAGTCTCTAAAAGAAGAAATGATATCCACTTGTTATAAATTCATTAAAAATTAGAAATAAATTAGTTGTTGTTAATTTTTACATCAAACAAAATCAAAATTTTACTTAAATATCTGTAGATAGATCTGAGAGTGATATATTTTTAATTGGGATAAGCCCTCAGGCTGTAAGCCCTACACATGCAGCGCATTTTGCAAAACCTAGGAAAATTGGTTATGAGATAGAGAATAAAGAGAATAGTGTTTGTTGACATAAGTTTTATGCCTTACCATCATTCTGAAGGTGACAGGAAAAACCTCTGCCGGAAGTAATCTTGAATTAGCATAAGACATGATGTAACGAACATTCATATCAACACATAATATAAACTGATTTTATTGGATATTTTATAGATATATTTTTAAATAGGCACGAAATGAAGCCCTAAACTTGTATTAACTAGTTGTTCCAGTGTATTTTTTATATAATTTTTTTTTATAATTTAGGCAACTAAAACTACGTTAAAGATTAGATTTTTGCTAAAATTTGTTTAGAAAAAAAAATATCCCTTAAGATGTTTACAAAAAAAATTTAAAACATTTTAAACCCTAAATAAGAGTATCACTTGATTTCCTGTACCCAGTTTATCCTATAACAAGGTGCAAAATAAAAGCAATTTTACAATTCCTAAAATAAGTTCCAGATGTAAACTTTCAAAAAGTAGAACGGTATTTATTTTTTGTGACCCCTGCCGGAGTTAGTTTTGGATATATTTTTTGTGATGTAATTTGTACACAATCAAAGACATATTATCCATTAACGCTTTTCATTCAAGTAAAAACAATTATAAATGCTTTTATAATTGTTATATGCATGACAAATCGAAACTACAGTGTGCATAAAAAACATTCATATGATGTACATATATTTGTCATACGAAATGTTACATACACAAAAAACTTGAGCATATACGAGTAGTATGCAATTTTTAAATCATCTATGCTATTTAATCAATTAGAACGTGTTATTTTGTATATTATACCCCAACTTTAGGTTTAATTCTTTTGTCTTATGTGGAATGTGCAGCATTAATACAATCATAAAATTGATTATTCGAGTATAATTGAATGTACCATAAAAATCTCACTCTACACAGTTGGAGAGTTGGCAAGAATAAAATGGTTATTATGGTGTAAACAAATATAACAGATGACTAAGTCGTTCATACTACTGGAATACTAACTACCTTTGAATTCGACCACTAATAGAGGTGTGTGCTAACGTATACGTTATACATGACTACAAAAAATTTTATGCTACGTATACGATGTGGAGTACTCACTAAAAATAAATAAAAGTTGCCGTGAAAAATCGGTAACAATTTAGGCCATTATTGTGTAAATCATATCATTCATCTAAGCGATATTTAAATGGAATGTACAAACAAATTTGTAATCTTTAAAATTTTGGTTTTGTTAATCATAAACATTTTAAAAATTGTACATATGAAAATTAATATTATCAGGCTCAAGTTCAGTTTTATTGACCCTTATATTGAGATAAAATAACAATACGTTATAATTGCAAAGTAAAATACTTTGAGTCTAACGAACTATGAGTGTTTGTTGAATATTAGTAGTAAGAAATCAGACATGGGGAATTTCGTACTAAATTTCGTACTAACCAAAATTGTTTCAAGAGGTAAAAATGGAATAAAAAAGGAATTATAACAATTTTCGTATTCTATTTCTGTTGAAAAATTGGTTAAATAATTGACATTGTTCTCAATTAGTATCCATTTTACATCAATTGTAAAAATGAACAAAAGACGGCTGATAAGATGTGTAGCGGCCTTGAAATCGGTATGCTGTTATGATTGCTTATGCTAATGTTTTTTAAAAATAAAAAACTCATAGTTATTTGAATTTTCATTAATTCAATAAAAGTGAACTTTGGCCTAATAATAATAATTTTTCATATATACATAATTATAGTGCAAATAATAATTACGTTTATTCGTAATAATAATATAAAATATTTACATTTTTGTTTTTGCTTTTGCTTTTGCTTTCTATATTAATTTTACTTAAGTGAACTGATTTACACAGTTAGAGCCCAAATTTCTCTATAATTTTATGAAGTGATAAAAATAGGTTTTTCTTCTCTTTAAATGCTGATTCCATTTAGAGCATAAATAGCGTATATATGTAGGTATGTGTGTATGTTTATTTATATGTATTTAAAACAATCACTTGTGTAAATATTTAAAAACCAAACTTATAACTTTTAAATATTAACATGTAAATTAACCGCATTTGTAATCTAAAATATCAAAATATTTTTAAGCTTATTATATAATTAGTTAATGATATCACCGAGGTATTTTCTCATTTAGATTTTATCACGAATTAACGTTTAAAATTTCCTTAATTTAAATATTCCCCCTGGCATATTTTAAGTGGAAAAGTTAATATCCACCCGCTTATCAGAACATTCCAAACTTTATATAAAGTCATAACAAAATATTAATTATATTGCAAATAGAACGTGATGGACGCTACGGACAACTCCCACAGATATAAAATAATAAAATTAAAATATTTGTTATTAAATTTACGTGCTGCTATAAAAATAACTAAGAATTGGTAACAGTATAAATACTTTAAAAAATGTTTATGGATGCGAAAAGTAATTTAAGTCCATTATTTTAAATTTCGGATTTATATGAAAAACAGAGCAGGGTTAAAACTAAACCATTGGAAACAACAATTTTGTGTTGTTAAGCTAAAGCATAGAATCTAAAAATATTTGTTAGGAAAAATCTATATATTGAATTCATTTTCAATTCAATTTGATAACTTCAAGCAGTTGGTTTTAAACAACATTCAGAAAAGAAAGTTGAAGTCTTAAATACATTCCTCTTTATTATGTGAAAATTCGCAATAAAAATTATTCGATAAAAATTGTATATACTGTTATATTATTTGAGCTTAAGTTAAAGAAAAATATAAATTAAATTAACTATAAAGATGACTGAATAAATAAGCAAAGAGAAATTACTAAGACGGATATAAGAGAAAAATAACAGCAATCAAGTCAAGCGTGAGAATAAATAGAATAATAAAAACAAACAACAGATAGAAAACAGAAAACAATAGATAAAAGTAAATTTTTCATTTCCAAAACAATACTTTCCTCACTCTTTACTCTGATGAAAGAAATATATTTAAATAGTTTTTATTTATTTCACTTTTTGTATGGCTCTTTGTATCTATGTTTTTTTCCTATAGATATATATATATATAAAGATATATACATACATATAAATATATTTTATAAACTAATATAAAACAAATGTTATTGTATCCTTGAAAATAGGAAAAGGATAGATAGAAATGAAAGACAACAATCTACAAACAAGAATAGTAAAACTTAAGGAAACTTTAAAGTGTTGTGACTTCCTTGGGTATTATAAGAACAGTGGCTCATAAGTAAATATTATGGTGTTTTCATTATCATGTTATGTTCAGTATTTTTTATTATGGAGAAGAAATATATCTTGGAAAAAAATAGTTTAGTCAACTTTTTCACAAAGTTGATCAAGTTTAAAACACAATTTTCAACAGCATATTCGATTTTATTAAAGACACTACTACTCCTCATATTTCAACTTGGCAACACAAAAAGCAGACATCTGAACAGAAAAAATTAATTTCTACATAGAGAAAGCAGTGCCTAATATATACCTTATAAAATAGAAGAATATTAATAAGATATCTTTACGGATTTTTTTCAAGAAGGTAGTCGTGTTATTTTAATAAGGAAAACCTTTTTTAAAAAATCAAAAAGGAAACTAATGGTTATTATTAGGTATTCTTAGTAATTTTTTCAAAAAGGTTTTCCTTATTAAAATAATGAGACTTCCTTCTTAAAAAAAAGCCGTATTAATTATTAATTTTCTTCTATTTCATTAGGTATTTATTAGGCACTGTTTGCTCCCTGTGATGTTAGGAAATACAAATTTGATGTCATCAGAACGTCGTGGTACGTCCGCAATGCTAATTTACAACAGTATTATCTGGATGAGGGGTACTGAAAACATATTTATAAAATTTACGTCTGTTGGGATCCGAACCAAGCAGCTTCGGTTTCGTAAATAGGAACTCTAACCACCTCACTACTACACCTTGCTAAATGTTGGCAGCCAGTTTAAGAAGATGATTTATACATGATCATACAGGAACCTAATGAAATCAATAAGGAATACCTTTTTGGAAAAATCAATAAGATGGCCTAATGAAATCAATAAGAAATCCCTTTTTTATACAATTCATATGAAAACCTAATAGAATCAAAAAGTTTTTCTCTATGGATTGTTTTTTTTTTTTTTTGGTGCCAAAAATAACGGAAATTGTTTAAAAAAATTGTGAATAACAAGTTTTCTTCTTGATTTTATATATTTTCCTTCTTGATAAAATTATAAAGATTTACCACATAAAAATAATAAGGAATCTCTTCGGAAAAATCTTCGCTTCGCTGGGATACCCCTTAGCATAAAAACGTTTCATAGAGAGACTCTTCTTGATTATATTAGGCAGTTTTGGCTCTGTGCAGTAGTAGTGTTTTTCGCAAATGCTATTATATTTTATAACCACGATTCGATCGAAAATATTTTAAAAACATAAAGTCATACCATGAAAATTCTAACAATTTTCTTTTTTAATCACAATAATTAAAAATTTAGTTGAGTTGACGTTAAATCTGATGCAGTAACGAAAACATTGCTTAAATTATAATTTATAGCAAAACATTGTTAAAGATCGTTAAATATAAATAAAACTTTGCTCAGATATACCCAGATATATGGAGAATACTATGTTGTTATTAACTTACAATGAGCTTGTCTCGACTTAAGCTGTTTTTCCTTTTTGGGACAGAAATATTTTATATCTTACTTGTAGAGGCCGACAGTGCGGTAAAAAGATTTTTTATGGTCATATCGTTTATTTTCACTAGATACATACTTTATTTCTACCACACTTGTAAAACGTATACCCGGCTTCGATTATCCCAAAATAAAAAATAAAAGCGTGATCTTTAAAGAAAATTGCACAAATATTTCTCTCCACAAACTAAAAAAAGTATTTAATTTTTTAACCACTGTAAGTCTTTATTTCAAACAAAACAAAACAAAAAAAAAAAAATATTTAAAGAAAATACTTTTAGTTGTTGTAAATGTGCCAAGGAATGGAATGCGATGGTTGTTCAACCATGATGATGGTAAAATATTTTCTCTCTCTATGAGCGTAACACAAGAATATAATAAAACAACAATACAAAATACAATGTCTGCATACAAATATTTATTTAAGATGTTTCCATCCATTTGAAGAAATTAAACAATTTAGTTAGAAACAAATGTCAATAACTTTAAGGAACAAAAAAAAAACGCGCGTATTGAATCCAAGGATACTCTGTGTTGTCTATTATGAAGCAGAGAATTTAATTAAGTAGTTTCATGTTGTTTAGCATTTTCATTTTAATTTCGCTATATTTTCGGTCTAAAGTAATTTTGGCTTTCATTCTTGGTTTTTTTTTTCTCTGTGAATATTTATTTTATTATTTGTAAGATTTTAATCTGTCAGATCTTAAAAAGGACTGTTAAAACTGTAAAGAAAATTTCACATTAGAAAACGGTTAATTGGTTTAAGCAACAAAACAAAAAGAAAACTGAAAAAACAAAGAAAACATAGAAAAGGTTTTAATAAAATAAAATATAAATGAAATTTTGCTACAACGTTAAAGAACGTCTTAAAAATATATCTGTGGTTTTTAGGAATAACGAAGCAAGTCTTAAAAATGCTTTAGTTTTTAAATTTTTCTTTTTTTTGTTACCATCAACTCGAATGTTTGTAATTCACAGATAATTTATTTCAGTACAGATTTTAGGGAAAAGCTTATAAGAATGACAAAATAATACCGCTCAGTTTAATATCCAGAATACTCGAAAATAAAATAATCAAAACTTTATACGTTATGAAAATAAAATTTATTTGAGAATTCGGATAATAAAAATTAAAGTTAAATTTCGTTTTAATCCCCGAACAAAGAGTAAATTTCTTTAAATAAACGATTTCATTTTATCGATTATATATTTAGGGTTTGCGTAATAAAATAATTTATTTTTCTTAATTATAAATAAAGTATTTTTGTAATAAAATTCAAATTCTTGTTTAATTGGTTTCGCATCAGTGTATGCATACTTTTTTGATTTCAAAATTTTGCTTGATATTTCACAATCTATTTACTTAAAACGTTCTTGGGCATATGTTCAGTATACACAATGTTACAAGTATTTATAATTTATGCATAAATAAATAATACTACTGTACATTCCCACCGCAACTTGTCTCACTTTTTGGTGCCATCAATCGCATGTTTTGATACAAATAAATATTATGTTGTTGAGTGCAAGAAACTTTCCAATTCGTTACACTTGGCTTGAAGAGCTAATGAAACATTAACATGTTTTGCACGCTTTTACGCCAAAGGCTATAAACATAATAAGTCACATCAGGGTGGGGTAGATAGAAAAAATGTGCTTAGACGGTTAATATACATCTCTTGTACCATCAAACTAGATAGGGTGATACGTGCGGAGGTACTAGAAAATATAACTTTCGAAGGCACTAAGTTTTCAAAGAAAATATCATTCAAAACGAAACTCAAATGCTTTATGCTTGTGAAAAGAAAATAAAACTCTATTAAACATATTCCTCATAATGAAGAACTTAAACATCACTGAAAGTCTCCATCCAGTACTTTTATACTTCTTTTACTTTATGTATCTTTTTCATGCCACTTGGTGTAAGTTTGTCTTTTCTTTTCAGGATTGTTTCTTTTTTTTCCCCATCTAGCTGTAATCCCCGGTGCAAAACTAGTACGACTTTTCCTTGATCTCCCTCCATATCATTTTTCAAAGAAATTTTTGAAAAATTATTTCCTATGTATTAAAGAAAAAAAAAACATATATGTATGTATGTATGCATGTGTACGTACAACATCTATAGCCCACAAATATTAATTCCTAGAAAATTTCTATACATATAAATGTTTTTTTAAATGTTCTTCTTGTTTTTATTTGTGAGTTTACTAAAAATTTATTTAATTAGGTGTAAGGATTTCAAGAAATGAATATAAATAAGATTTAAAGAGAAAAATATGTTTCCTTGAAGAATTCACATAAATTATGAAATTTTATGGTTTTGAATTTGTAATTGGCACATGTGTCATGCTGTTTGTAGATTTGGCAAGCATTCTCTCGACAAAAGACATTTATATATATTTATGCATGTGCATGCATGTACGTGCACTAAGCAGAGTATTTTTCTAAATAAAAATCTGTGATCTTTTGACAAACCATTTAAGAATAATTTTCGAAGTTTTAAAGTGCACACAAGTACAATAAAGCTGAATAAGATCTTAAAATTGGACACAATTAAGTTTTCTAATCAAAATTTTATATCGACTTCTTTTCGTTATTCGAAACATTTACAGCTCTTTGTTAATCAGTTTAATGTTGTAGTTCGAAATTTTATTAGAATTGTTGTTACTAAATTAGAAATTTCTATATATCGGTCCTATTTTAACTCTCTAAGTTATTGCGATGTGGTTCTTTTACTCCTATATATTTTCCACACAATTGTCTATATCACTTGAAATTTTTTAACAAGGCTTAGAGATATCAATATCCTTTTGATCTAACTGTTTAAGAAACGCAGAAAGGTTCGGTTCTGATTATATACGATCCATGCGCACACCTAAAGTTTAGTTTATGAAATGGTTGATTTTGAGTCATTTAATAATCAACTACATATGTTTGTAAAAACAAAGTAGAAGACCTATAAAAAAGGTTTTTTTTTAGTTTGAATTTTTTTACAATGAAATATAGACGTCTAATAGAAGCACATATATTTTATGTACCAAGATTTAAAGATCTGTTTTTCCTTTCAAAATAATTCAACTCAGACTAAATATTTTTCTGAACACTACCTTTTAAAACTGCAAATAACCCATTTACCAAAAACAAAGTTGGTTTTTGTATTGTAAAAATATAATCAAATATTTATTGAACAAGATAAACTACGAATAAAATTTAAAAGTAAATTTTAAACAAATGTTAATCACAAAATTAAATTTTTCATATTACATCTTTTATATGGAATAAAGATCTCTAAGTTGCAGATGATTTAATAAAATCAATGACAACATAAAAAATTACTTACTGCCCAATAACTTGTAGAACAGATATAAATTTTATAAAAACTTTACCACTATCAGTTGAATTATATTTTTTTTTTTTAGCATTTTTTAAAAATGGTAGCTTATTTCTATTAACACAGTTGCAACACTAGATTTGAATTAGCAAAAACTATCATTGAAGACGGATGTTTTGTTAAGCTTAGCTGACATCTCTTATCTGTTTTAATGTGAATACATTAAAATTTGTCTAAATCAGTGATGACCAAAAGGAGAATCTAAATGGTAGTAGTGTTTATGAGTATATATTAGTGTAAATACCATGAGAGAAAAATGCATGAATATTTGCAAAAATGTTGAGATAAATGAAAAAATTTTAAGTAACAAATTACATCAAACAGGTATTTCATCAGAAACAATATAAAAATGTCAAAAGTTAAAAAACTTCCACGTTTGTCATTGGTATGGACGCAGAAATTAAATTATTATGGTAAAGAAATTAAAAGAAAAAATTACTTTCGTCCCCATTTTATCAGACATCATTTTATTAAAAATCTGCTTATAAATTATAAGCATGAATACAAAAATAATAAGGGTAATCACGATGGTGATTGTGCAAATATGCATTTTGCAAATTTGCTGTGCATATTACTGTACTTCGTGAGCGTACTTTTAAATTTATTGCATTTTAGTGAAGAGCATGTAATTTTGCATTCCGTTGTATACATGTAAGAAGCCGAATGAGGTTCGGAACTTTGGTGCTCATTTTGTCTTTGCTGCTCTTAATATGTGACCATACATATGTATATACTAGTGATGTTACGAATACTCGTATTCGATTACTCGACTATTCGCCTATTTTAAGATATTCGTATTCAAATTCAAGCGAATATTTCTCGAATAATTTGCACATACATTTTCCCAAAGAAAATCATACAAGAAATTTAAAAAAGTAGTACAGAAATATATTAATTTATATTAATTTTTATTTAAAGAAAGAAAGCCCTTTATCTTTGACGAAAGATAATAATCTTCTAAAAACCAAACGAAAATTATATTTCGTAACTATCATTTAAAAGTTAAAGTCTTATATGTAAATTCATATCATGTGAAGTTAGTAATCAATTCTCAGTAGAGGAATGTTGGACTTCAAAAATGTTCTTCCATTTAAAATTTAGCATGTGAAAGTCCATGGAGAAACGTTGCTGCGCAATCTGCGAAAATATGTTCTCCCAAACAAAACTGAATTACAAATTAAAAGCGCAATCAGAGTAAGAAAAATGAAATCTCCAAGTATGCATGTTCGGCATCTCAATGTCATAATAATTATATATATACCTAAAGTAGTGAGACATTTTTTTTTTCAATTTATTGTTACTGACGCCAAGGGAGGATTTTTTTTTTTTAATTAAATTTGAAATTTTATGTGGATCTAAATCTTAAAATTAATATTCGTATTCGTATTCGTATTCGGCGAATACTGTTTCAAATATTCGTATTCGTATACGAGAATACTAAAAATTGATATTCGTAACATCACTAGTACATACAATATATGTATGTATAGTATAGCAGTCCTATTCGGGATCTGTTGCATACATATGATGCATTTCTGTATATTTTAATAATAAAAGTACTAATTTAAAATACCATTTTGAAAATTCTATGACGTCAGACCATTTGCAAAATATTGTGAATAAAGTTTTTCACCTTGAAATGGGAATTGAAAAGTGTGTTTTAAGCTAGAACATAAAATAATATGAGCAAATCCATTCAAATTGCAGCTGATGTTGATGTCTGCTTAAAACAAAACTTAAAGAATTAACAAAAAAAAAAATTAAATGAATATGCAATAAATCTTACAAAACAATTATACACATTTCCATGCAGTGCAGTATGAACTAGCTTGCCGAATTGCTAATTTTTTCCATATCTATATGTAGCTTATGGAACAACTTAATATTGGAAAAGTATAGATCCGCTTGTATGAGCTGAAACTTCATCGTTATTATTATTTCATGATTCTGTGCGTCCTTATAAATTACTCATGCCATATAACAGCAACCTGAGAAATTATTATCATTAATCACTTTTCTTTATGTCTGTCAGCAACTTATATGAAGAAACCAACAAAATCAAGAAACATCATCAATTTTGAAATTAAATTTGAAGAAAAGAATATCTCATACACTTTGCAGCACAATACCCAGTGGGTGTGGGTAAATGCAACATCATATAACATTCACCACAATGTGCACAAATATAAGTGCACAAACATCTTAATGTAGAACGTCATAAATGTACGAGTGCATGATGTTTCAGGGAATGATGACGTTGACAATAATAATGTAAATGGGAGGAGGCAAAAAAAATATGTTGCTGATGACGCTGCTGATGAAATGTCAAGCTAACATAAGACAAAACATTAAACAATGTCATATGTGTGAATGAAAATGATTTTGAAAAATAAAAATGTAAGAATTAAATGAAAATGCAATGATAAACCAATGAACAAAACGTGAGGTAAACACGAAAAGAAGAACAAATAGAAATACCAGAAACAAACTGACTACTAATCCGATAAAATATTTCTGAATATTTGTATGTATATGTATGTACATTTGTATATGTATGTACATTCGGTTATATAATTGTGCAGATATTTTAACGATTTAGTTCTTCAAAGTAAATTTAATGTTTTTTTTTTTTTTTTAACTTCCATTTATTACAAAAAAAAAAATATAAATATGGTACTGACGTATCAGTACAAAATTTCATGGCATCAAGTGACTTTTACCTTCTCACTACAATGCCAAATAAATTATTCTTTTAAGTACTTGTCCCCAGTCTCTAACAGACCTGTTCAAAATTTTCATACGCAAACAAAAAACTTTCATGCAGATCTATTTACTATGTCTGGCTCCTTTATTTTTTGCATTATTGCGAAAATATTTCATATCTCTTCTTGTTTTGCAAATATGAGCTTGTACTCATAACCATATACAGAATGATAGTATTTGAGGGTAATTTTTCACACAAATATCTGTGTATGTATGCTGTTGGTAGCATACATATTGCGAACATGCCAAATCATTGTTATGCTAAATAAAAAAAAAAGAGAATACAAGAGAAGAAAAAAAAAAAAACTATGGTGCATGATGTGGCAATAACAAATACAGATTCTCTATCATTTGCTAAAACCTCAACGTAAAGTTTTCGTATACTAAGTACTTGATTTGACTTTGTCTGCCAAGTAATATTAAATTGTTTTTTACACTTTCAATGCAATCATTTTGTAGGAATAGCAATTTATAGAATCATTTAGAGATACCCACTGTTTATAGATTTCAAAGGCGTTGGCTGTCATTGTCACTCAGCCAGCAAAAAACAAAATAAAAATCATAAAAACGTGATAAAAAAAGAAAGAGCAGAAAAAATTATGAACTAACTATCAGTACAAATAACATAAGAATAAATTTTGTAAAAAAACAGCTCTCAAGCCATTGGGGTGAATAAGAAAATTTTAAAAAAATTGTCTCATTAATCATTTTCTAGCATACCGCAGTTGCCATAAAACACATTAAATTCTGTTTTTTCTTTTCATATAAATTTCTTTAAAGATTAATGATTTTAAATTTGAAATGGAAATCGGCAATATATTTATAAGGTTTCACAAAAGGAAATTTTTGTAACTTTCCTGACAATGACAAACCGCTAACAAATCGTTAATTTAAGAATTTTTCAAATTTGCCAAACTAGACAGCAAATATTAAACAATTTGTAACGTTGAACGTGATATTTGATTAATAAACAGGAGATGGAAAATTTTTAAAGGTTTTAGCACAAAAATAAAAAAAAAAATACCATATTTGGCAGTACATAGAATTGTATATTAATTCTTAATATTATTAAAATATTAGTTATTAAAACAGTAGAATCGCGATAATTTCTAAAACGATAAATTGTTCATTCCTTTAATTTGCAAAAATATTTAGCTGTTCCTTTTGATAAAATCGTAATATATCGTTTTCGTTGTTTGTATTTTTTTGTTAATAAACTATTTTATTTTAAAATTCTCAGCAATATAATAAAAGTAGTTTCAAGGCAAAATCAGCAACTATGTTCTTGCGTTTACCTCTCTATGATGAATATGTAAACACTATTGAATACAATGAAACAGTTGATGACATATTAAATTGCCGAAATGTCACTTTAAAAGCATATCATCCCTATTGGAAAACCTTACATAAGAGTCAAAGGATCAAACTTGTTTAAAAACAAATCAATGTATTAAAACCGTTAATCCAAAATCTGGTAAGAACGAGAACAATTAATCACATCTGACTTGCTATCGGTATTGCTCTTCGTAATTGATTTTTTTTTTTTTACTTTTGTAATAAAAATTTCAAAGCAAGACATATTTTCTTTAACTTTCCAACAGAAGAAACATTTTAAATCAGTTAAAATTAATGTATGCAAATTTTATTTTATAAAAAAGGATGATGTGTGTGTAAGAACCAAAGAACAATTTTGCCACTGTTTATAATAAAATTTAACAAATTTCTTATTGTAAGAACTCTTGTATACTCAACACTGCTATAAACATAAGTATGTATTGTTGATTATTTATTGTCTGCACCTGTGCAATTGTCTTCATGTAATCAACGCGTGCACGTGTACATACTTCTAAATACAATTACAAATTATTATAAAGTCTTCATTCAACATTAATCAAGTACATATGCAGAGTAAAGATACTGTATTCATTTAGGTTTAATTATTTATTAAATCAGCTGGTTGCAGCTTGTCTGTAGATAAGAAGATTATATTTAATATTATATATGTATGCACGTATGTTTGTATCCGAGTATATACACATGTAATAATATATTAAATGAAGTTGATACAAAGCACAATAGACAACTGTTTTAAATTATATTAAGGATGCATTTGACAATATATTGCCAATGTTAATATTCAAAATATTATATCGATAATACTGAGACCTCAATTAATAGTGAAGTAATTCTCGAATTCAATTTTCAATCATTGTAATCACATTTAACAGAGTTACTTCGTAAATTAAGATAATCATGATATTTGCGATCAGTGACATTGTTCTGTTCTACTATGATGTTTATATATAAATTGATGTTAATTTATTAATTGTTCATTGCAATATTATTAATGTTTAACTCTTTTTAAAAAAACCATTACGATCTTTAGCCCATAGAAATCATTGTTAATTATTTGGTCTTTAGTTTTTTCCTTGTTCCTTGAAAAGTTATTAATAAGAAGCGTTGGTCTGTTATTTTAACAAAAGAAAGCTATTCGAACTTTTTGCTTATAAGTATATTTTACGATTCGAAATACAGACTATTATCAGCTGTTTTATTGACGCAGGTGGCACAATTAAGTTTTTAAGTGACACCCTTTAGTGCTGTGCTTTCTGCGAATGGAGGTAATTTAGTTTTCCATCAATTACCTGCAGCCCATTAGATTGATATACTACTTCCCGATCTCTAATGTAACGGAGTAACGGCCCAGCGCATTATTATTTAAAGAAACTAATTTGATCTATGCAAGTCTGGTTGAGGATGGATTATTAACTTAAGTCATTGCGTTTTTATATCGAGGATCGACTACCAACCGTACAATGGTATCACAGTTCTTCACGATGCTCGGTAATCGTATCATTATCATCTTGGACAAGGTTTGCAGCAATTCAGGTACATACTTTAAATAATCTGGATCATGTTAGATTTTAAATTTGATCGAGAAACGGATTTGCATAATTCCTTTTGAAAAACTGCATATTAACATTAAAAAGTCAAAGTAGGCAGCAAAAGAAGCAAATAAGCGTTTAAAAAAAAAATATGCAAAATTATGCTGCAAAGAGTAAAATATGCACTAACAAATTTAAGAAATTCTTAGAAACTTAAGGTCTACATATGTTGCACAGCAAACAAATCTTACAAATGCAATTTTTCGGTTTCCCTGGTTCTAGTAAATATACTTACAATGTGAAAATATATTTATAAAAATCCAAGCAATAATATTTCTTACTTTTCTACACTTTAGAATTTTAGAATTTTATGACACGAATGTGTTTGCACAACTTTGGTGACATTTAGCATAATCAAGTTTATGTTCTATCAAATACATTTCTTCTTTTTCTTGTCTTAAAATTAATATAATCGAGCATTAACATACAAAAAAAAAGAATTGTTTAAATTTATGACATGTGTGAGACTTGTTCTGTGATTAATTTTGTCTTTTTATTTTTTTTATGTAAATTTCATTTTTTGTTTTTGATTTAGTGGGAGGGTGTTGTTGGATTTAGCTTCGCGCGACAATTGATTTACGACTATGATGTAAACACTTGCTTTAGGGTGATCGCTGTTGTACTAAAAATATTCGAACGGAAAAGGGGGATTTATCTACACACGCACACACACACAAAGACTGAGCTATGAAAAATATGAGCAATAAAAAACATTTATTTATGTTGTTTTATACTTTATGATCCACGAAACATATATAAAGTTCTCTAATTTATGTTGTAAATAATTAAGAGAAATTGATGGAAAATATTTTCTTGCAGCAAATACTCTTAATGTATAATCCAATTTTGTTATGTAGCTAAAATTTAATAAATTAAATCATAAATTTATTTTCTAATTAAATATTTATTAAAGTTATTATATTAATGGACTGGCAATTATTTTAAAAACTTCTAAAGAAAAATAAACATTTCTTTAGCAAATCTTCCCAATTTACTTGGCCATAAAAAAGCCGTTTTATTTGATCTTCCGATTGTTTTAATTGTTAACACACACCAAAGCGTCATGTTTAATTTATTAAGTTGTGCTTCTGAAGTTTTCATGGAGTTTTGCATTAAAAATAATGTAGAAAAAAGTTAAAGTTTACACATTTGTACTTTAATTAGTATTAAAAAAAAAAAATAAAAAAAAAACAAATTTACATACGAAACATATTTCGTTGTAAATATGAAAAGGGATTAACATTTAACGAAGAAAAAACTTATAAATTTCTTTGCATGACTGCATTGAAAAACAAAGTGAATGTATGACTGTAATGATTATACCTACACGATCCATATCAAAGCAATTAATTTGCTGAATATAGAATCACTCTGTTAATGAAAGTAACGCTACAGTGAGTTTTAACAAAACTTCAAGCAATTAATTTTTATGAGAGATTTGTAATATATATAAATAATATATTCTTATAACTTGGCTAGTCATTTACTATTCATAAATTACGTTAATGGAATTGTAGTCATCATGACTCCTAGGTAAATTTAGTATTATGAAATTACGAAAACTCCTTTGCTACTCCTTTAATTAACAATACTTACATCTACTCGTATAAGCACATACACATTCGCATAAAGTTTCCTTAAATCCTACGGTCGCTTAAAGTCGGCGTAACCTAAACTAAAAACAAAAATTAACATAATATTATATATTTTTGTGATTTGCCTTTTGCTCCTTAACGTTTATATCGTTGGTCACATATAGAAAGGCTCTAACTCAGACACTTGAAAGTAACAGGAGAAGGTAAAAACTTTAATATAAACAGCAATGATCAAATAAACTTTTTATTATAAAATTGCTTAATTTCGATGAACTTCCCCAACCTTTTTGTGACAGAGTTTATCATGCTGCTTTTAAAACTTCTAATTTACACGACAAAGTGCATGCGTTTGTTTGGAATTCACTAAAAAGTCAATTTTGTCATATAAATTCGAATTAGGACCTTTTTACATTAGAACAACGATATAATCTGATGTCAAGTAAAAACGTTGCATTCTAAACTCTGTATTTGTGTGGATGTTTGTGGTTGTGTATTTTAAATACTTTCGGGTTGTGCGGTTATGCTCTTAAGTTTATGGCAAATTAAATTTAGTTTTTATTTGAATGCGTTCTAGAGATGTTGCTTACATTGTTGACGTTTAATACTTTGTGCTTTCTACGAAAATTTATATTTGGTTAAAGTGCAATTGTTTGTTCTGTTGAATGCTTTCATGTTTGGAGTTTTAAATGCAATTAAAGTAAATAAGTTGGTAATGACAGAATAAAATTTTAATTAAAACAAAATATATTTCTATAAATTGCATATGCATAATTAACATGGACAAATAAATTTCGTATTTGGATTAAATAATTAAAAGCAAAGCTCAGCAAGTGTTTTAAGGTTCAATCATATATTTTATTGAAACACAGTTTTAAAACTGTTTCAAAAGCCATAAGGAATTTAAAAATTAATTGAAATTTTTATAAAAACTTGTCTTATATGAAATACATTAAAATATAGATATAAAATGTTAAGCAATATACATACGCAAAGAATAGTTATGTCATTGTTCCTTCAACATATGTCATGTTTCCCGATATACTTTACGATTTTAAGAACAAAGATATTTTTTTGTAAGTGATTTAAAAAATGCATAAACTAACGACAAACAAACTTAAGTTTCAATTTAATACAAGTATTAAAAACGACCGACACAATCGACCGTATTCTAGATGTAAATAATTTATTTTAATTACACAACTCCAATTCTATAATTGTGCGTTGCACGAATTCGTATATATTTAATATGAAACAGAACTTTTAAGTTTGATAACACTATACGTTCCAATGAGCTACAACTACTTACTGACCTCTAATCTCTTTTGTTCCTAAAATATTCCTACAATTGTCCCACACCGAAATAGAAAAAAAAATGTCTGCAGAAAAACAATTACATGGTTAGTTTGTTTATTTATATTTTAACTTTCACGCATGAGAAATGCATACATATGTGCATGTATAGGGTGATTTTTGAAGCGTAGTTTTTTTTTTTAATCTAATAAAACACTCAAATTTGCATCATGTATTCAAAATTTTTATTGGAATCGATAACTTGGTCTTTGCCATTTACATTTTAAAAATAACTTCATGTAAATGTTGCCCGCGGCTCCGGCACAAATGTTCCACTCTTAAGGTCCAATTTTGCACCACTTTTTTGTGCATTCGCGTATCATGGCTCGATATCGTTCGCCATTGGCGGTAACGTTTCTTCAATTGTCGTTTTTTGAAGAAAAATGGTCAGATGAAGCCACCAGCTTATAAAACACACCAGGTGCGCCAGTTTGTACGTTTCCATTTAGCCAGACATGAGCCTCATCGCTGAACACAATTTCTCGATAAAACAGTGGACTTCCATCGAGCTGTTGTTAGGTCCAGAGCAAGATTTTTGATAAAAAATTTCACCGATTTGCAGTAGTTGCTCGTTTGTGAGTTTCCCCATGATGAAATGGCAGAGTATACTAAACACTTTTCACTTTCACAGATGTCGTTTGGACACAATTACCAACCAGTGCTGCCAGTCCGAAAAACTTAATTCATAAAAAAATCACCCATCATAAGTAACATATTTAAATGATTATATCTCTCAAAATACTGAACCCACAATAATCCACAATATCTTGTTCAATTTTGTGTATAAATTATTTTAATTTGCTATATGTTTGGTAAAAATTTTCTAGAATAATGCACCGATAAAGTTCATCACCTATTATGGTCTTCCCTTTTAACTATTAGTATTCAACAACACTATTGAAGTCAAAAATTTATATTGCTATTGACAAACTTTTGAGATAATGTTTGCTGTCATCCTTGGTTGCATAGTTTTCTATCGATTTTATATTATAGTTTAAAGATACTTTAAGAAAAGAAATATCCGATAACAAATTTTTTATATTGATGATATAGACAAAATTGTAGAGTATACGCGGCAGCTTCTTTCAACAAAAATGTATTTTGTCTAGAAGAAGGGAGTTAGAAACTACTACACCTTGCCTCTCCTCTGCAGAAAGTTATGATAAAAACTATTTTTGTAATTTCTTACTTTAAAAGAGTTTTTTTTTTTTTTTTTATTAGTGAGTCATGAACTAAAAATAATTTATTAAATTATTTTCTTTAATAATTGGAAAATTTTTCAATATAAAAAGAGTTCTGAATTTAAGTCAAGGACAACAGTTTTGCATTTTTAACTACGCAAAGGTTTTTTAAACCATTCACGACTATGCCATTTCTTAAATATTTTCGTAAAACTAAAATTAAAATTTCATTTATATGACAAAATATCCATCTCTATTCATCTCTAGGTAAACTTGCAAGTAGAAAGAATGGAAAAGTTATTGTTCTTACAATAATTTTCGAATGAACAAAAGCACAATGCATGTAAAGAAATTTTGACATCCAATAATTAGTTTTCAGTTACTTTGTTAATTGCATCTGCTGCGAATGCTCCTTGATGTAATAAAATTTCAAGAAAAAGTTCAATGTATTTTTAACTTATATAACCTGGTAAAGTTGTGAAGTTTTAAATATTTTCATTAATCTAATATAATACTAACTGACAGTATTAATTTTATACATTATTATGTATGACTAATAAAAATCGTTTATTTCTCTTTTGTATTTATAGAAATGTATCCAAACCGTCCTTGGAAAATAAGGTAAGACACATTATTAGGAAAATCTACATACATTTAAAAAAAAGTGTCAAACCTACTTAAATTAAGCCCAAGCGAAGTCAAATTTATTATTATTAAAACGAATTTTCTTGAATCAAGTATAATCAAGCATTATTTAATCGTTAGATACCTTTTAAAAATCTTTGGGATTGATTTAAGGGGAACATTTGGATGCATGAGTCCATGTCCAGCATCTTCGTTCATCTATGACTTGAATCCAATTATGTCGCATATTGGAATCATTTGCTACTCGGTATTATTTATGCTAATTTTTATTCTGGAACACAATTTAATAATAAAATTTAAGTGTAGTGTTGGCTGAAGTGAATAGTGCGTTGATATCAAAGCAAACTTTGATTTAGAACCTGGGTTCGATCCCTGGTCAGACCAACTCATCTACATCAGTCATTTAAATTAATCTAATTTATCTAATTTACATTATTGTAGCATTTGATTATTTGTTGTTGAACTCTTTAAGTGATGAAGACAAAACACTAGTCATTATTAACCCCGCGTCGCCGTTTAGCAAAATTTTCGTTCAACTACTCGTACACTGAAAAAACATAAATTCAACGAACTGCAGTTCCTTTAATTAAATTATTTGAAGTTTAACGTATACGTTGTTTTAATAAAATATTCCTTGAAATTAAAAGTAAAATTTTATGTATTTATGAACTCAACATTGAAACCATTATTTGATTTTATTCGTTGAATTAAACAATGAACTAGTTTTTTGATTTAACGTACATATAATACGTTGAATTTAAGAAACTCGTTCATTTATTTAAACACAATGAACAAATACGTCGAGTTCAAAGAACCTGTTCCTTTGCAACAACGAATTCATTCCTAATTTTTCACCCAAGGTTTTGGTTGAGTGTAAAACAATTAATAAAGTGACTGATTTGAAAGCTTTAGAAACTTATCGCGTCTACTTAACATCAGAGGCGCTGCAAGACTGCTATTAAGTTAAAAAAACGCGAAATACTAGAGTTGTAAAAGAATTAAACTTTCTTCTACATTTTCATCATTAATCTTGTCTATTCTAATGCTTTATTCTTAGTGGTGGCACAATGTATTTCTCGCGTAGGGGTCATCTGTTCAGTGTTAATCCTACAAAAATAATCGAAAATAAAAAATTTTTTATTTGCTTTTTTCTGATATTGAAGAGGCAGCTCTAAAATTTTTGTTTCTCTTTTAGGATTATTTTAAGTACATTTTCTTTTTAATTTCCAATAACAACTCGTACTGAAAGTAATTTTCAAATATTAAATTTAGTATGAGTTTTTCTCTCTGTGTATGTATGTATATTAAATGTAATTTGTGCACTTAAAAACCATCTCATTATTGTCACCGAAATTCTTTTAATACCAATCAAACAAAAGAGTCTAGATGTTCGCAAAAAAATAAATTTTAATCGGTTTATATTCGACGCTGTTCTAAGATTACAAACGAAAAGGTATTCTGTTGAAATTTTTTTATTTATCATATAAATCACTATAGATCTTCTTAATAAAGAGTAAATATATATTTATTTTACCATTGAAAATTTGCAACAATTTGAAGCAACTTCCAGTTACAAGCCTCCATTACATGTAAAAAAAAAATTTTTATGCAAAAACCAAAGAAAACGCAAATAAATGAAATCTTTACCAAAAGAAAAAAAAAATACAGCAATTATTACATTACAAATGAAAGTAATATATTGCAGAAAACAGTAATGTCTTATCTGGAAAATAAATAACTGCAGGATAGAACAAATTGCTTTAATGAAATCATGCAAAATTTTTTTAGCCATAAAATGTGTGTTTTATAAAATCGACTTTTTTTCTTTTTCTTGTAAATAAACCTCGAAGACATAAAGTACCTTCATTAATGCGAAAGGGCGTTGATAATTACTAGTGAAAAACCTATAAATATAGAAACAAAGTGAAGCAGCAGAAATTTGTATTCTGAAATTATACTCGTAAAAATACACTGCGCCATAAAAGGTAACCACCAGAATTTAGTATACCAAATAAAAAAGTTTTAAATCAATTGTTTCTACGTGAAACGAAAATAACACTTATATGGACAAAAGCAGTGTAAGAATACAAAAAAAAAAAACACCTGTGGCTCTCGGATACTGCCGCGGTAGCCACGCTCAAAGCCCGCGATAAAAGTATGCAATAGCTTAAAAAAAAAAAAATAATCACTGTCGCAATATAAAACTCATGTAAAATTTATATATTTTCCCGACCTCCAAATTGTGTCGTCTACGGATTTGAATACATTTTTGCACGATATATAAAAATGCACCAAAAACATAGGTAAAGTAAAAGTATGTTGAAAGTTTTATTTAAAAGAGAAAAAAAATTTATACATTAGAAAATTGGTGGGACTGAAACTTTTCGTCCTTAAAATTGAATTTAATAGGAATCTTCTTTCTATTCTCTCTCTGTGCAAACTGCTACAAAATTTATTTAGTTTTTAATTGTCTTTCTATCTACTAAATTGTTTCCAGTAATTAAATTTTTTTAATAAAATAAAAAATTTTCACAAAATTAAAAAAAAATGTCTTACAGGGAATTCCCAGGGAAAAAACCCATTTTGCTTGAGACGATTTTACATCTCACGGTTCAGGGGCTTATGTCTTGTGGCCCACTGTATGATTTTAATTTGCCTTTGTATTCTTCCTCTTTAATACTTTATAAACACATAATACAAATTCATAGATAGAACAATAGACTTCAATGTAGAAACGTCGTATGCACGTGTGTATGTATGTGTATTAGTAGATGGTATACAAAATTCAAAGTTTCGCCCATTTTTGTATTATTTTTGTCAGTTTGCTTTGCAAACACAGAAACTCCAAGATAGATAGAAGTATGTATGTAAATAAAAGCTTTTACACAAAAGTATTTAGGCAAATATAAATGGCTGTCATTGTAAAGCTTAATGAGCCAAAATTTCGGTTGTAGTTTCTATTGTGTCTCCCAGCAATAGATAAAGGAATATTTCGAAAATACGCCTAATAAGCAGTTAAATGAAATCTTATATACATAAACTTAAGTGACGCAATAAACTTCTTTGTCCTTAATGTTAATAAAAATGACAATTAAATTAACTGTTGGCTTAAATAGTTGGTGTTTTGTATTATGTATATAAATACATATAATTAGAAATGAAATTATGAGTAAGGCAGATTTTTGTGCCAATTGAACATAAAGTTCTAGTGTTATGACTAGCGAAAATGGGACGAAATAAAGTCGTGGACAATTTAAGGATGTCATATGACTCCCTTTCAAGTGATAACGATCGGTCCGATTTCTAATGTCTCCTTTCTTCTCATTTTTTAAAAACCACCATAACCTAAGAACAGTATGTCCGATTTCGATCAACAAAACACCAATATCATGAAAAATCATTGACCATTAAATATTAATGTAAATATGTAATTTTATATAATCTATATGGGAAGTTTTTGATTATATCAATTTATTTGTTTTGTAAATAGTTGTCGAAGGCGAATGTATTACTTTGTTGCTCATTTTATATCTGTGCATATGTATTTAAATATTTTATCAAAAATATTCAATCTGACATATTAATAACATATTGTACAAAAATTTATTAATATTGTCTATTAAATAAGTAAAATTTAAATTATATCGTTGTCAGGTAATTTAAATTCTCTATTAAACATTTAGCCGTGTTGAAAAAAAATATATTTATCAGTTTAAATAATGAAGGAATATTCTTCATTAAATTTCTTAGATCTTAAAGTTTACTACGAACAAACTTTTACCGCCTTCGCAGAATGATATTTGAAAATCTATGGGATTCGGTTGAATAGGCTAAGTACGAAATATTTCAATCAATGTTGGCTTTAAAAAAAATGTATTCAATAATAAACTTAAATAATTTTTTTATTTTTTTAAATAATCGGAAATTGTACTCGTTTTGGTTTCTATGAAAAAAGCTGGAATTTTGTGATTATGAAAAAAATTTAGACTCGATGAATTTTATCTTTAGGCCGACGACATTTTATGTTAAATTACTACTTACAGTTTTGAAAAAGGATGTAAAGAAAAAATTTAATAGCAACTTCAATAGCAACTTCAGTTTCAGTATAACACATTTGACAAATTAGGAGTATTAATAATCTTGTATGCACACAAATATTGAGTTTATGGTTTGTACAACGAACTTCGTTATAACGAAAATTTCTTCTGAGTCTCCTGAAAAATACCTCGTTATTGAAAAGTCTTTCATACAAAAATATACGATAGCTATAAAAAAGAATTTCTGAGTAAGAAAACCTCTGTATAACAAAATATTCATTAAAAAGTGATTTCAGAATAAAGCAATTTTTTAAAATCCTATTGTTACAACCACGAGGTATAAATATGTATGCGAAGTATTCATTCAAATGGCTCTATACAAGTAAAAATTCTTAGTGAATTTTGTGTATTAGTACTTGCGATTAAAAAAGAATGCGAATAAAAAAACTATGGGTTCATAGCAGGTATTATTCGGTGATCTTCATATTTCGTTATACCCATGTTAGACAATAGCTAAAATGAAGTATTTTGCGATCCGCTAAATCTTTGTTATATCGAAGATTCACTGTATTATATAAGATATACATTATGCTATGAACGTATTATGTATCATTTACATGCAGACAGATTCAGGCAATTTGCATTTAAATTCTAATATTTTTTAAAATATTTTAATATTAAAGTTTTACAGCAATAAATAGAGACAGTAATAAAATAATTAAACTCCTCCTTTAGTATCTATTTGTAATAAAAATTAATGCGATTTAAGAAATTTTTAGTAAAAGTTTTATGATCTGGTCTTAGCCTAAAACCACACCGACCGACGTAAGACAAAACAGTTTTTATGACTAATACGACAACACAACATTAGATTTTATGAGGAAACCCGCATCGTATGAAACAAACGCAAAACTAAGTGTTTGACTTACGAGGTTTGATACAATATACCTACACAGAGTAAGAAGAGACCGAAACCTCGTTGCACTGAGTGCTTTCTTATGATGTAACCCAGACCAATTAAGACAAGCCAAAAATAAACATAAATAAACGTTATACAAAAAAGCATTGTCACATTTATGTTTGATTGCAAGTTGTCTTTTAAGAGAAACGCGTTTAATTTTTTTTTTTTGGTGTGTGGGGTTAGTTTCAAATAAGTGTCTTTGACTTAAAGGGCTAACACTTTTTGTCCTTCGTTGGTGTGTTTTCAGCCATAAATTAACTTTTTACAAATATGTACACAAATAACAACAAACTGCAGCAAAAATGTCATAAATAGTCAAATAGTTAGATTTAAAAAGCTGCTGCTAATTATTAGTTCCACCAAAAATATTGCTGTAGTATCGATGTTATCTCACACAGTTTCTATGCCTTAAGCTAAACGGTTTATTATATCTTGCTTTAAAATAAAAAAAAATATCGAATAAAGTTCATTTTATTTTAAGCACTTGAATGGAAAAACAGCTACAGCTTAAATTTGTCAATTTTAATTAAACATCAATCGGAAACTCTCCTAAGCTCTCTACACTATTAATGAACACCGACTAACAAAATAATTGAGTTCAAAAAAAAAACTGCTTTTGAATTGATTTGCATGTTGAAAAAAATATCTATTAAAAATTCATTATTGTTTTAGCTTTTATTTGCTAAAATTAAGAGGAACAAATTTATATCTTTTTCTATAATAGTTCAAAAGAAATAAATATTTAAAAACATAATTAAATATTTCCCATTCAATGGATTCAAGCTGAAATATTAAATTGCATTTGATGGTTTTATTTTGGAAATTATTTTTCCAAACATTCATGGTAAAAATTAAAAATATAAAAATTCTCATGATGTTGTCAATCAGACTAAAATAGATAATTTAGATTTCAAATGAAATCATTGGTTTATGTTTCAATAGATGTTCTAATGACGATTTACTTAGTGGTATTTAAGTTGAATGATATAAAAAATGTGAGTGGAATTATTCTTCATAGAATGCTCTTTGTAGCACTACTTTTACATTAAGAAATTATGAATATTTTTTTTTTGCTGTTGATTTCTTCTAAAAGTACTAGTCAAGCTATTATCATCATTAACAGAAAAATGCAACAAACAAGGTTTTAAGCAAATGAAAAACGACTGCAAAGTGCACAGTCTTCTGAGAAAGAAAGAAATTATGCAACAAATTAGAATTATAAAAAAGAAAAAAAAAAAACAGTTTTCAGTAGAATTTTATCTGAAGTATTATTTTCAATCTTGCCAGACAACTTCTGGTAACTGTGGTTTTATCTCTCTAATATTTTTCACACAACAACTACTTCAAGTATAAAAATATTCTTCTATGGATATGGATATTATTTTTTTTTCCATTTGTTAAGTAGTCTTGCAAAGTAAACCGAAAGCAACAAAGAATTGTACTACAAACTAAAGTAGAAAAACGTAGCTTTGATTCAAATTTCAAAAATGATATATAAAAAATTTAAAGTAGAAGCTAACTAAGAAATGGCAAAGAAACTGAATGAAATATGCTGGATTTGATGAAAGTACTCACTTAAAATTATTATTAAATTCTATATTTTTTAATTAGTTTTGCTTATCGTATAATTTATTGAAATGTTCTTGTGCAACATCTAAAAAAATAATAATTCTTGCAAAAAAGACCCGAATTCAATACAAAAAATCTATTCGAATAGAAAAAAAACGACGATGTAAAAATACATATATTAAAAATCGGTGCATATATAATGGATTTAGTTACTTATCAATATTTATAATGGACCAAACTGCAAGCGTACACTTTCTTAATGTGTCAGTATATGTAGGAGTTGCTCGAAAATCAATACATCGAACGAGCAACTTATCATCTAAATTGGTAAAAAAAATATATCACCAACCTACAGGTTACTCTTCACTAACAAGCAAATAATTAGAGGATGGTGTTGTAGTGCGTTGACTACTATGCAAACTATGTCTTTGAACCTGGGTTCAGACCCTGGTCAGATCAAGTCAATTAACATAATTAATTTTTGCTTTAAGATGTGCTTTAGTGTGGCAATAGGCGAACTCACTCTTAAGGCCGTGTCAGATACAACTTCGTCGCTTTGCGTGACGTTTCTAACTTTAATGAAAAAGCGTAAAGCAAAAGCCGTATGACATAATAAAAACTTTAAAAACACTCACTTTACCTATAAAAAGTGTTGGTAGTTTTTACATTTAATTGTCAAAGCGCACAAAAAGTTGAAAGTTGCCTAACTTTTGGCTTCGCGTTGCGTTAAAAGTGCTTTATGTGACTTGTTTCATATAAGTACCTACATTTTATCTTAGATGTCAAAGCGAATCTGCAACGCAACGCCTTTAGTATTGAAATCATTGCAGATTTTGCAAGTCTAGTTTATTTTCATCAGAGTGCAGCAATGCAATAACAAAATATATAAATTAACTAGACCTGCAAGATCTGCAACAGATGCAAGAGCAGTTTTCAACCAAGAGTGATTTTCGCTATTGTTTGTTTGACTCCTAAAGCCCTAGCACAATGCTTTGCATAAGTAGATGTCATCTCCTGAGTGCTGATCCTACAAAAAACTTTTAAAAATAGATAATGGTGCATTTTTTTTTTTTATCCGGTGATCGGCTGACTTCCAAAACGTTCGTATATAAAGTTTGTATACAGTATTGCTACTGCATGTAAATCACATACATATGCAAAGTTCCGAAACAATGAATCAACTATAAAACCGATGCCTTGTTTGCTTTCTTACTGCGTTTAAAATACTTGGCGGCGCCATTTTGAAATGATATACATTGTATAATTATTGTACTGCGGCATTATGAAATGTGATGCTTTGTTCAAACACAAAGCAATTGACGTTTTGGAAGTCAGCCATCATTATTTCGGGTAGATAAGAAGTTACCTTTAGATTTTCGAAAAAAATGTATTTCACAAAACTGCAAGTAAACCTTTTAATACAAAAATAAAGAATTATTAAATTCAGAACAGAAGCGTGAAATCTTAGAATCGACATACTTAAAACCCCTCCTGATTCAATTTGAAAAGGATTACTACTACGGAACCGCTTTTAATTTACTTCAGTGTGATTTCCTATAGAAACTTAAATGCCGTACTTGTTTCGCTGCCTACAAGCATTTTTACACATAAGTGTAGTTTGCCTCATCTAGGTCAGGTTTCTTTGGTCGATGAATGTTCTCACATTACTTTAATACAGTGTTGTTCACGCCTGCTGTCATTGACATTTCTTACTGTAAGTGCTACCAAATGGATTCCTTTAGGAATAAAAAATATTGTTGTTTTAGAGGAAGAATACATCCCCCTGATTTGAAAAAAAAAGAAATAGGAAAACAAAATGCAAGTAAACCTGATCAAACAAATACAAAAATTTAAAACACTCGGTCCATAAATGAAGGATTTTTGCGGTAAACAATATTTTGGGAGGGGTCACCTTGCCGTATACTTTTCAAGAAATCTTGATGTGACCATAATCCAAGCAAAATTGTTAAAACAAAAAAACCATTTTAAAAATCGATTTATGAATGATAGTATACAATCCTTAAATAAACCCAATGGAATTGCTAACCTCCGTCTTTTTTTTTTTTTTTGAAATCGTATAATAAATTTTATTTAATACTCAGATTTATTGTAATTCTCATATGAAAATTTCTGGTTTTATAATTTACCGAATGTACTTAAGTAACAATTGTTGATACACCGAGACGCACATTTTCGCTGAAGATTAGAGTTTGATTCTTCCGTAAATAAGAGGTTGTTCGTTCCCGCTTTGCACGGTAAAAATTATATCCGCACAAAACACAAATGAGAAAATAAGGCCAAGTTCCTATCCAAAATATTTCGGCCGTAAAAAGTACTGAGATCAAAATAAGGACCAAGTTCTTGATAGTTACAATTTTATCTCATTTCTGGGATCATTTGTGTTTTTGTGCAGATCTCACTTCTTTTTTCTAAGTTGTTTTTGTATAAATATTTATATGTATTGCTTATCTGGGCCTACCTCTGTACGAAATTTCATCTTTCTAGCTATACTGGAAGTGGCCTATACAAAGAAAGGTAACCATAGTCCCCCCAGGTGAAAAGTGCCCGTTTAAAAATTATTCCTTCCTGTCTACAGAGTTTCAGATCTCTAGCTACCGTGCGCCTAGATTAATGTTTATTTTTTCTAAATAGGCAAATTCTGAACTGATTGTCTTCATAAATTAATTATTCTGGATATTTCATCTTCATGTACACCATTTCCCATACAAAATAATCACCTAAATTTTGTTATTATATATTTTATATAAATATTTTTTCCTAAATATTTTATTGCAACATTTAAAGTTGATGTTCATGTGTTTCAAATGCAAAGAAAAGTTTTTCCTTGGATTTCAACTACAGCATAACAAATATATGAAAAGTTCGTTTCGTGACTTACATGTTTAACAAACTTTAATTTCTTTTTTGGCAAGTGGTAAAAGTAGTAAAAAAATTTTTACATTTTATATGAACTTTGTATTTGTGTATATTTTGTGTACATTTGTTTAGTGAACTGTTTTTACATTTGCTCTTTTAATAAAAAAAAATATTGGTACATAACAAAATGTGTATGCTAAACTTTTTTTTAGCTGCGAAATATTCATATATCAATTCTTTCAATTCTTTTTAAATACGTACGAGTACATATGTGTGTTAATTTATATATAAATTATGGCATGAAGATAATATAATGTTGGTAAAGTTACTTGGGTTATAAATATGATATGAAATGGTTGTTATCCATTCTTAACGGAAATGATTATGAGTAGTTGTCAGCATTGGTTTCGTGTTTGAGTTTTTGTGCACCGTCATGCACAATTTTTTTTATTAACCAAAGTCAATTATAAATCCGAACCATTATTAGTGCTGCAGAGAACACACTTACTTTGTACTCCTTGACTTTTGTTGTTACTGTACTTCCAGTAAGTATGCAATTGTTCTTAACTTCTAAACATTTGCTAAAATTCATATACACTAGATTTATATAATTTAAAATAAAAGAATAATTTTTTTGTAATTTACAAAGTAATATAAGATACTAAAGACATTTACTACACTTAAAATACAAGTATGCAGAGAAACATTAGCATTTTTTTCCATTTATAAAACAGCTTAAGTATTTTTATTATTTTTTTTTGTCAATCTACTTTAGGAAGAAACTGATATACTTTAAGTATTTCTTAAGTGTTTGAAAGTGGAAAATTCATATTTACGTGTAAAAATTACATCGACCATAACCATGAATTGCTGTAAATGCTTAATTTTTTTCATACAAGTTGCTAATGTTTAAGCTTTTTTTTTCTTGCAGATGACAATGAACTCGAAGTGGTTAATATGCAACGGTATTATTATGTTTGTGATGAAGTAGAAAATTGTTATTCTTAAGCGCTCAAGTGCATAGAACGAAAAATAAAAGAAACATAAAATAATTATTTAGTTTGGTATTCACAAAACTCATATTATTTCTTAGTACTGCTTAAGAAAATGTTTGAAACAGCTAAAAATTTGTTATAATGACGATTTTCACTGTTTGGTGCAAACGGTCTATTCGTATTTAAATTTTGTAATTATTCAAAATATAATTCAAATCTTGTGATGATTTGGTATAATCACCAATAAAATGCAGACATATGGACATGCTTAACTCACGGCAAATGATAATTTACATTTCAAAATAATTAAATTAAAATAGTATTTGATACAATGTTATGAGAGAAAAATTCGAACATTTATTTAAATAATGTTTTATTTACTCAGAAACTTTAAAAAAGATTTAAAATGATTTAACATATTTTTTTTTTTATTTTTATTTTATTTATTGTGTTTCACTTCCGTAACATGTCCTTGCATAATTACACTCTTAAGACATATTTTTCATCGTAATTGCTTTACTTGAGAATCCTTTTGTTTAATGTTCGAGACAATTCCTTCTTCTGCTGACTAGTTGTATGTTTATGCAAATCATTTGCTTGTAAGTTTGTATATTAACGAAGCATTGTAAGTGTCTAGGAATCTACCCATAAGTGCATACAATTCTCTTTCTAAACAATTGGAAATTTTAGTTGCCATTTTATATTATTGTTATTTTTTGCTTATGTTGCTATTTCCTTTCTGCAGTAGTATTGTTTCATATTTCCTCATATTATGTAGAATTTTCTAAGACTAAAACAATAGAATGCAACAATTCAACAATAGTTGTTAGGTTTTAAGTTGCCTTTATTTATAAATGCAGTGGCATTGAACGCAAAAATAAAATCTAAGTACACACATACATATGTATGCATGTATATGCAGCCAACAAAATGTAAAATTATAGTAGTTGTAAATAAAAACAGCTTAAGAAGACAATTGACAACAACAAAAATAAGAGATTAGTTAAATAACTTTACTAGCAGATCAAATTTTGTGCTTCGTACTTTATTAAGTATTTATTAAGAAAAAAGAGAACAACACATTTATTATTTAGTGTTAAAACTTATCAGACACTTTAAGATTGCAAAAACGTGTTATCAAGTAAATTTGAAAAAAGCAAACAAATTTTAGATGAGCACCTTTGTTATATTGACCTCATACAACCGCAAAGTGAACATATGATGTGATGCAATTTTAAAGTTTTCTTCGCATTTTTTTTGAATTTCTTCGTAAAATTACAAAAAAAAAAATTAAACTAGTATCTATCATACAGACAGAGTAGCAAAATGAAGATTAATAATGATTAAAACTTATATGGGACGTACCGAAATAATTTTTTTCTACTATTTTTATTGCTTAGGTCTAATATTTAGAATAACTTTTTTGCTTGTGTGCATAATTTTTCCAAGCTGGACCTTTAAATTAAATAAAGTATTTTTTAGTAATAAACCCAGTTAGTTTTACTCAAAATACCACTAAGTTGATGTACGACTAAAAAATCGTGGTGAAAGTTCAAGGATATTAAAAATACACAAGGGTTGTATTGATAGGTTTTACTCTTGATCAAAATATTAAAATATTTTTAATTTTAATCTCTAATGTAGTAATCACATTTTTAAGAAGTAATTTGGAGTCCATTTAATATCCTTACAAAAGAACAAAGTCTAATACTGCAGTATTCTATTCAAATTAAAGTTATTTTTAAGGAGATTTTTTTCAAATGCATTCTTAGGAAGAATATTTTCACAAAAACAAGAAAAAAAAACAAATGGAGATAAAAATTTACCGACTTAAAAAATTATATGGAAACTGAAAAAATTTTAATAATTTTGAAGTATATCTTTTCTTAATATTAAAAAGTTTACCGACGAATGCGTTGTTTTTATAAAAATTTTCAATTCAAACCAATTTTTTTGTTTTATAAAAACCGAACCAAATTCAACTTAAGTTGTTTTGCTTTGTGAATGATTTATATTTAATACATGCGAACATCAATCATACGCCATCAATTACAATTTCTCTTACGAACTTGCGTTACACTAATAACCGATTTAATTTAATTTATTTGTTTACTGGCACAAGGCAAATAATTAAAATGGATGGTTAGAAGGTCACAAATTAGTTGTTTTTTTTTTACAATTGCAGCATTATCGATTGGTCAATATCGTCAATCAGGCTGTTTATTTAGTACACAGTGTGTCTTGCTTTGAAAATATTTTGTAGCTAAGTCGCTTTGAATATAATTATTCTTATTGCGTTTATTTTTCAAAAATGTTTTTTAGAAAAACCAAAATTTGAGTAAAAATGTTTTTATTAAGTCTGCTGAAAGGTCTCACTAAGATGAAATAAAAATAAAAACCAAAGAAGAGTTGTTTCTTATAATCTTTTAAGTTTTTATTTTAAATAAATCCAATATTTCAGTTATCATCGATAACCATTATCAAGGAAAATAAAATAAATTTAATTATCCGCTAAAATATTTAACAGTAGTCCTTCACTAGATTTCAATTTCTGGACTTATTGTAAGGGAGCTTTCAGTGTAGTCAAAGCATATTTCTTCACTATTTATAGCCACAATACGCACGAAATAGAGAAGATATCAGTTTAGAATAGAAAAAAACTGCTAGGTATGCTTTAGAAAATTTCAACGAAAACATTTTAATTCATATTTTGTTTCCTTTTGTAAGATTAATGAAATGTGGTGTATATAACCTGTTCTTTGTTATTTTGTGCAAAAATGCTAGAAAAATTAAAAAACAGTAAAAAGACTAAACATATAGTAAGTTAAATGCAAAACTAAATTATCTTTTTATTTGAGAGACGTTTTCTTCCCAATTTATTTAATATTAATATGATTTTGTATAAAAACTTACATACATATTGATACATCTTTATGTGTATATTTCAACTGAATTTAAATATAAATACAAGAATGTTAAGGATATGATAGACTTTATTTTATATATTTCATAAGTTTTTTACAATGAGCTTAAATTATTTATATATATGTTGTTATTTTCTTACTTATCTATCTATTCATAATATTTGCAATAACTTAACATACTTGTCTGTTAAATCTATTTAGGAACTAAACACATAAATATATCTTACTTCTAAGAAAATCAACAAATTTCATAATATGGATTAACTATGAAATCAAACTGTAAGCAAATAATATGATTTATATGCTTATAATTTTATATTGTTAAACAATCTGAATACTAAATTATTTAACTACGGATTTAAGTAATGCAAATATGGTAATCTTAGAAGGTATGAAATAAAATAATTTAAACATGTACATATGAAAAGTATGAAAAGTATAATAATAATCAAGTTCATGTTTATTGAATTAATGAAAATTCAAATTACTAAAGGTACGTTCACATTTATCAAATATTTGTCGAAAAAAACGTAACCAAGAAAAAAACTAATAATTTATTTCCTTTAATTCCAATATTTTTTTAATTTTGGGTTCGAATTTTTTAAAAACTGTATAAAAATACTCTTTTGGAGAAGAATTAATTTTATTTTGTAATATAACAATCGTGTTAAATGACACTATCCCTAAGCAAAACTATTGGTTACGTTTTTTTGGGCAAATATTTGATAAATGTGAACGTAGCTTAAGAGTTATTTTATGTTAAAAAATATTATTATTTATATCCAATCAGTTAAGCAGAACATATCAGTATACCGATTTCAAGGCCTCTACACCTCTCACCAGCGTTCCATTGTCCATCTTTACAATTTTCATAAAGTGGATACTATTAGGAAGGATATCAACTGTTTAACCAAGTTTTCAACAGAAACAAAATACGATATTTAATTTAATTCATTTTATCCTATTTTTACATATTGAAACAATTTTGGTTAGTAGGAAATTCCCCATCACTGGTTGGAAATTACAAATAATCAAAAGAAACTCATAGTCCGTTATCTTCAAAGTATTCTACTGTGTAATTTAACTTTTTGTTGTTTTTACTCTATATTAGGGATATTCATATATTACTGTGACCCTTGTTATTAGGGTATGTAGCTCGTGCCCATGCTGAATTAATATTTTTTATATTATTACGAATAAAAGTAATTATTATTCGAATTTATATTGATGTACATATGAAACGTAATATTATCAGGCTCAAGTTCAGTTTTATTGAATTAATGAAAATTAAAATTACTAAAAGTTATTTTATATTGAAAAATATTATTATTATATCCAATCAGTTTAGCAGAACGCATCAGTAAACCGATTTCAAGGCCGCTACACCTAATTTTATTCGTAATAATATAAAAAATATAATTTAAACCTTTTTAAAATATGCATAAATTTCTTCTGTATGCCACAAAATATAAAGTTTCATCATAATTTACAAAACTCTATAAACATTTTGCGCTTTTGTATTTTTGGTAAAAATATTTTTCACAATAAAAATAAACTTTTTATCTTCTGCCTAATAGAGAAAGTCAGAAAATCTTTAGTCCAGTTATGGTTATTTTATCCAATACTTAGTTGGCAAGGAAAAAAGTATGTAGATCATAAACTAAAAAAAATCAAGCAACAATATAAATTAACAAGAAATTCAATGTTAGTAAGTGGTAACTTAAATTAAATCTCTTTAAGAATTTGTAACATATATTTATAGATTACTAATTTTTATTCTTATTTATTACCAACATTAAAGAATATTTGTAAAAAAAACGAAATATATTTCAACGAAAATAGAGCTTAATTTAGCATACGATAAAGTCGTTTCCTTCCCCTGCAAAAAGTGATAAATGGAAAATAAAAAGAAAGCTTTATTACATTATATCCGGTTAGCAGTCCAAACAGAGTTTAGTATAAATCAAAATGTAGCATATTGCAGGAAATTACTTAAGAGGTAAATGAAACATAAATTATCAAGATTTGCTAAAAAGAAAAAAAAAATAATTCCTACACGCATACAGATAAACAATGAAATTTAAATTTTGATATTCTTGTAATTTATTTATATACTAATACATATGTACACCCACACCTTTATCCACACAGGACGACACAAATAAAGAGCAAACAACGATCTTTTACAAAAAGAAAACAAGCAAAACAAACACACATATAACACATACATACATACACATGGACATACACACGCACACAATTAGAGATTTAAATAAATTTTAGCTTTTAAGCTTTCTGTTTTGTCAAAACATACAATAAGAGCAAAGTTAAATATTTTACTGAAAGAAAAACTTAAATGGAACAAGAAATGGTTTGGTTATAATTTCGAGATAAGAGTAACAAAACAAAACAAATGGATAAATGCAATGCCAGGCGTGTACACGTTCAAACATTTTAAATGTCGTATACACAAGAATACTTGTTTGTATGATGGCAATACAAAAAATTTCTTTTTCTTGACCCTTGAATAATTTCTGTAGCATCATAAATACATACAAACAATTTGTGATAACTTTTTTTTCTCCTTAAAACGTGTATATTACTTTTATGAAATCAAGAATACCAACCGCAAAATAGAACTTCCTAATTATCATGATTATTAAAATCTGGTTGAACATATGAACAACAAAAGTAGCTTAATCTCAGTTGAAGACTGTTCCCGAAAAAGCATGAAATATTTGAAATAAATATTTGGTGATGGAGAATTTTTACTAAATATAATAAATAATTTTTATTAAATAAATAAAGCTAAATATTTGGTATTTCTACTCACAAGATACAAATTTTCGAATTAGTTTACACCAATAAAGAATGATAAAAGCAATCTGAAAATTAAAACAGGTCCTTTCTGCTAATCAACGGCATTAACAGCGATAATAAAACTTTTCTCATAATAAGAATTTAAATTTTCATAAATTCAATATAACTCAACTATCTAAATAGTTAAAGGAAATTATTCACAAAGTACTAGGTGCTGTTTCCACACATAACAAACAAATGAGCTGAGTGAAAAATTTGTATAAAATTTACTCAGATTTTTTAAAGAATTCCATACAAATTTTTCACTCAAACCATTCGAAAATCACATAGAATCCGCACCTTAATTTTTAATTTGATTTAAGCCCTGAGCGGATATTACGGCTTTCAATATCGACTCAAATTTCCAAAAAAATTGTGTTGAAATATCGATCGAAATGGAATGACGTAATTCAATGCATTGTGCTGAAGATAGAATTACAGACTATGGAAAGGATAGTACAGCGAGTATTTGTTATAGATGTTTTAAAATTGACAATAGAGTGTAGTTCAGTTCGGCTAGGAACATATTTTCCCTGTAATTTGTAGTGAGATTTTCATTGGCGTATCGGCTACGAAAAAAGTGTTCTAATTAAAGAGGGCATAATTAAAATATGATTTTAAAACTACGCATATTCTATTCTTAATTTGAAATAATTTTTATAAGTTCCTTGAATAAGGTGTTATATTTAGAAAAATTTTAAAACCATGAAATGTTCATAATGTCACTTAACCCTAGAACACATACCCGGGTACAAATGTTTCCACTTGCAACTTTGCAGTGCTGTAACTCAGGAACAGCTTAACTTAGGGCATGTAGATTTCAGATCTAGCAAATATAATCTTTTAAAGGTTATTTGATCTAATTCGGATCAGTGGTTTAGGAGCTACGAGCTTCCAAAGTCGACATCTACATAAACACGCACCCGGGATACGTTTGTACCACACCAGTTTATATCAAAATAAAAGGCAAAAAACCATTTCATAGTTTGTTTAAATTATATTATATTATCTGCAAAATGAAAATGAGTAAATTCCATATTATAAATATGAATTATCGTTACATATTATGCAGTCGGTATTTGTGATCGAATGTTAAAGACACATTGGCTTCTTACATTTGGCGCACACCTTTCTGGTTTTTCTACGCTGTTAAGTTTCTTGATCACAGCATAAATATCAGGAACCGCTGATAGGTTTTGGCGTGCGGGCTGCTGCAGATGTCGATGGTTCCGTATTCAACATTGATTCCAGCGGTCGGTTGAAATATGACTCAATCGCTATTTTTGTAGAGAAGTTTCGCGTGACTTGTCGATTTACTGCACGTTCTTCAATAATTGGCATACGCAATGCTTCAGCCAAGCTGCGAAGGAACTGCTTACGCTTTGATGATTTAGCAGGCAGCATGGGGTTGTTCATTCCATATACTAGATATATACGCTACAAGAGCCGTAATGTCCAATATAGAATGCCAACGTTGACATATAGATGGCCAACGCTTCGTCTGTCGTTAAGTAGGATATTCACTGAACAATTAGTCCATTTTATCAACGCCCTTTTTTATATTATTTCATGCTTCCCACCCTCAGCTTACTCGCCATCATAGTGCATTGACGAAAGCAGCGTCATTAACTTATTTTTTCGTGAAACATAAGAATACATCATCACATTTTTTCTTAAGCCGAATAATGATGAACCAGTTGGCCTGTTCTTGTGCGCCTTCATTTCCGCAGGAATATACGTTTTGTTTTTGCGCAAAGTTCCAATGATTGTTATGTTCCAGGTGAGAAGAAGTATTGCAACTGGCTACTTCGTGAAAAAATTGTCCATTGTATCATTTCTTCCACTTCCTTCCCCTTGGTTCATTTTCCTTCCGTACGCTGCTTGGACAGTGTAAATTTGGCCGTGATTTGACCAAAATTTGATACCATATTTTAGAGGTTTTGATGGTATGTATTGTGTAAGCCGTGTGCGTCCACGGAAAGGAAAAAGTTGTTCGTCAATGGTTAAGTTTTCACTGGGCTTGTAGTTTGCATGAATATTGGCATTAATTATGAGCCACAACTCAGTGATCGGTGCTGCTTTGTCAGTTTGTGCGCGTGCAGCCCGATCCAAATACTACAAAAACTGGGTTTTCACTTGAATTTGGTACCTACATAAAAGTTGCCTACATGCACTCTTTCGCTTATATATTTTGAACCAGGTAGAATATTTGAACGCTTTAAACGTTAACGCTTGTTTCATGTTAGACTACACATTTAACAAACAAAAACTAAAAAAAATCGTTTTGTATTCATCAGAAATATAAAAAACAACATTTAGCTATTCAATGCCCGTGACTTTTTTTGTCTATATCTCTTAAACCAGGCAGGATATTCGCATGAAACAAAACATTTGTAAAATATTAATATACGCATTTAAAAAAAATAATGAAATTGGGCCATTTAAACATTAGAAAAAGCCAAAATAAGCTAGTAGGTACAAACGTATCCCGCATGTGTGTTTTCGTAGAAAAAGTTGGTTGTGCATTGTACGGTTAAAAAAAAACATTCAGGAAATTTTTTATTTAAGTTGAGTGCTTATTTTGTAAAAGTAAGAATGTGTCTTACTAATTTTAAAAACATTTTGTCATACAAATGAAATTATTAAAAAAAAAAAAAAGATTTAGGAAATGCCTGAATCCTGAACATTTATTTCATAAAAATTTGAATATATAAAAACGAAAAACGGTTATCCGCAATTTAAGTTCATATTTTGATCTAATATTGGAAATTTTTTCAAAATTTAAAGAAAATAATTTTTTAAATTATTTTTAGTTAATGGCACTAGTTTCAAAAAATTATTTTTGTTAATGTAAGAAACTTCCAATTTATTACTTATATGTATTAGCTGTACCTGTACGGTACCTTTTAGTAGTTAAGTATTTATATTGTCTATCTACTAAACCGAAGATCCTTGGTTCCAGTCCCAAAAGACGTAAGTTTTATAAAAATGTTTTCAATACCCCTCATAATACAAATACATTTTGCAAATAAGCATTCCGGACTTTGCAGCGCTCTTATGTGACATCAAGACCTTCTTTGTAGCAAATACTCCGGTACGTTCAGAAAAAGGTAAAACAGGAAATAAAAAGTGCGCAGCAAGAGGGCGGTTGTAGCTCATTTGACGAAATTTTTACTAATTTTGAGATAAAAATTTATATAAAATAAATTTTTACTGAGTTTTTGTAAAAAAACGGTATTGGAGTCATTCGACGACCATTTTGAACTTAAATTTAGTAAAAATTCCAAAATTTTAGTTATTTTTTTAGTGTCTGTACGAGCTTATATTCGTACTATAAAAATGGACATACATACTCGAATAAGCTAATAAACAGTACAAAGTGTATTGCACATACAATCACAAAGGCTCAGATCCACACATACGGATATAAAAAAAAAAACAATTGCACAAAATATTCTTCAGAGAGACAACACAACAATAGGTAAAACATTTTGGCAAGTACAGTGTATATAAAAGTTATAGGGTCAGGTTTAATAATAGCTGATATAGTTTAAAAATCACTCAATTCTCGATATTCTCCCAATGTTTGCAATATTATTTTTGCTTATATTTTAATTTTTATATCCACTACTTTAAAATTGATTATAGAATTATGATATGCAGTGTTTCCATGTATTGTAGTTGTAAATAAATGAAGAATTTTTACAAAAGCTTTTATTTTATTTTTAGTTCAGTATAGTTTGTGTAAAATAAGTAACACCTCAAACACAAAAACAAGTATTTACAATACAATTTGTGTTGTTTGCTATAATTAAAGGTATTCATTAATTTTTTGTGTTCTTCAAAAAAACTAATGAAGTTTATTTTACCGTAATTGCTCTGTTAGAGAGCCCTTTAATTTACGAATGAAATTACAAAGATACAATTAGACTGAAGAAATATTTAACGATATAAGTAGCATCAAGTAAATAATATAGGAATGATCCATATTGAAGAAGAGCTGATATTGAAAAGGAAAAATAATTGTACTCAAATTAAAAAGAAAAATACTTGGCATTAGCAACCAACAAAACACAGCATACATACATATGATCTAACCCATAACAAATAAATAAATTTTTGCCAACATAATTTTTTCAGTATTACCGAGAGTGTTTAGTTTATTTTATAACTCCAGCTTTTTTGGAAAATAAACAAAAGCATTAATTATATAAAAAAAACCTATTAGTGACCAATGAAGTATTTACAATAAAAACAATTTATTAAATTTGATACTGTCTAATGGTTGAAATAAAAAACAAAACACAATAAATATAATGGAAAAAAATTTACAAAAGATAACAAACCCCAACAAAATTCTTTTCACTACGACCAAAGCTTTATGGCACAAGTTTGCTTGCAAGTAATTCTAAAGAAGCCTACATTAAATTAAGTGTCTTCTTTTTGTTCATTCACCTAAATTTCACAAAATAGAGTGAAAATAATTTATTTTCTACAATAAAAATGATGCTGGAAGAATAAATAAAATCTCTGTTAACATCTAAGACAACATGAAGATGGTAAAAAAAATGTGAATACAACAATCATTAAAGTGGTGCTTCAAATGTGAAATTTCTACACTCATAAACACACACACAAACACACTCGTTAATATGAATAAATATGTAAATATACATACACATACATACTCAAACATAGTTTAAGTAGCAATTCTAAGCTAAATTGTTTTTACTTTACTACAAATAGCCTGTAATATATCTTAGAAAATTGCTTTAAATGCCTTTACCCTACAGAAATTTTACTGGACTATTAAGTTCTATGTAATCAAGGAAGATAAGTTTATATTGAATATTTATGTTAGTTTTAGTTTTATATTACAGATATTTAAAGGTCGACCAACTTTACTTTTGTATATAAAATAAATAAAAAAAAATTATAGTAAATACAATTCACACTGACCTATAAACTTCCTCGTTAAATAATAAAATGCCATATTAAATATGAAAATTGTTATTAATTTAGGTATGAAATCAAAATAAGTAGCCTATTAGTTATACACAATTCATGCTGTGTGTGATTTAGTAAAATATATTTGATACTTAAAAATTCTCCAGTAGTTTCCTTTTTATTTTATTTTTTTTAATTTCATTCTAACAAATTTTATAATTTTGCTTCTTTGCAGCACAACCTAATCACCATTTAAAATAAATTAGTTTAAAATTTATTTGTCACAGGTAAAAATCAAAAACTTGTACAAATAAATGAAACTTAAAAAGCGAGGAGCCGATAGCCCAAGTAGCTAGTGCTTTACTTCTTTATTAGTTTTATATTTATATAAGGCTAATATTATTTAAATAAATAATAATAAAAACCGAACATGTACAGAGTTACTTAAATCAATACCAACCGTAATAAAAACTACGATAAGTAGGGCTTTTATAGAAAAAAGTATAACAAGTTTACTCAATTACGGATTATTCAATATCAAAATGCGTCACGTTTGTGTGTGTTCTTCGATTTTTGACTTTTGAATAAAATTGATCAAAGAATATGTACTAATTTTGCGTTAAAAATTGAATAAAGTACTGCAAGGCACTTGAAATGTTGACTGTGATAGTCGGCGAGTACAATTTGTCTCAAAAAAGTGTTGATGCCGAGCGTCCTGGAGTTGCAACCACGTCAACAAGTCAAGAAAACATTGACAAAAAACATTGTCGTCTGTGGGGTGGAATAAGAATTTTATGTATTATGTTACCATGGTAGGGTGGGCAGCTAGAGGGGCAAATTCCACCATATGTCCCAACCTTGTCATTGTTCAGTTAATTGTGTCATTATCCGTCCGGAATTTTAAAAATAAATATTCAGTCCGTTTGACATTTTTGCAGTTAAATTTTTTGTGAGGTTTTTGTTTACTTGAAATATAAATTTTTTTGTCCAGCCCTGTTTTAGAAGCCGCGGATGGTACTTTCCATGACGTCCCTGAGTTAACTGGCAGATGCTTTGTTGCGGCTTTTAAAAACCCAAAATAAGGGTAGTATGACAAAATGACGTCATTTCACCCCACGACGGGATAGGTATCGTAGGGAAACGTAACACGTGACACTCAATGTGTTAAAGTCATTTGATTTATTTTCAGCCAAAAATTCAAAAAATTGTTTTTTTTTTTTCCCATTTTTTAAGGCACTTCTTTTTGTAGGACTTACCGAACGACACAATATATTTTGCACGAAAGTTTGTTAAATTTAATACAAAATTAAATTAAAGTCAACAATGAGTATGTTGAAAAGTGCCAGTAATTGTGCGTAGCTTTTTTTTTTGTCTGTTTTGTAAGTATGTAGAATAGAAAATTACTGTTCCATTTTAATCAGCTAAATACGTTAAATATGTAAGTTTGTTCGCAGTTCGTATAGACAAGTACTTACGCATTTTCATATAAAGCTCCTCGTTAACAAAAGTGTGTAAATGACAAGTGAAATATAATTTTACTTAATTAAGTTTGTACAAATCTAATCAGTCTATCTGTCTAGCTTTATTGTTCTCTGTGAACAATACACTTTGAATAATATAACAATAAAAAATAAAATAAAATAAAATTCAAAGCTATAAAATAAATTCTTTTTTGAATTATCTCTTAAATAAAATTTTGTTAAAATTTTACTTTTCAAATGATAAAAATAAAAAATAAAATCCGTTTTTCTTTCCTTTATTTGTGACAAAACAACTCAAGTATAATCCTCAGCATTTTCGAAGAGAAAAATTGCTGTTTAAATGTTAAGTGCATTTAATTTTTCGTAATTGTGCTTAACTATAATTAAATCGGTATTTAATTTTCTTTTTAATTAAGCTAAGGTTTTAAAACTTTAATATATTTGTGTTGCCTTGGAAACGTTTCGTTAACGTTAAACAAAAAAATTAAAAACGTTTTTATGTCAACGTGAATGTTCTTGTCAAAATTCGATATCGATGGCTTAATAAAGAAACGTCGTATCTCGTTTTTTTTTTAAATCGGTTTTTTACATGGTCTGGTAGACAAAACTGAAACACACCTCCCTTTAAAAATTCAGTTTCCTATGTTGACGAATAACAGATTTACAGTAGTTATAAAAAACCATAAGTCTTTTTAAAAAAATAAAAAATAAAACAGAATTCAATTCTGGCTTGTTGGCTTTTTTAATAAAAATATGCCTAAAAAAAAAATATTGTATAAATTTTTCAGATTTTAATGAGTTTTTTTCTTCTCGTTTAAAGTAGATTAAAGTCGAGATACGACCTTTCTATATTAAGCAATCGATATACATAAATATCGAGTCATAACGGCAAAAATAGCTTAAGTGACAAAAACAATATTAGCTCAAGCAATACGCCACTGTCACGGAAGATGACAAACAGACTATCTATACACTCTTCAATTAAAATTAATTTTGTTCCGAGCGTAAGCATGAAATTGTAAAAAAAAATTTAATTTCGCGGCTAAAGCTTGATATATGTATCTGTAAATATCCTTTACTAGTTTAGTAATAAATAAATCACTCTAAAAAATTCACGCATTTTTGTTTTAGACATAAAACGTAAAGTAAAAATATGTGTTTATAATAATTTATTAGTACAGATTTTTCTCAATGGCAGCAATAATTAAAAAAAATATATTTCATAGAAAAGGTATGTAAAACTTTTATTATTCACTCAAGTAAATGGAAAAATTGAATTGTGTCTTTTCTCAGGTATTTATTATTCAAAAAAGATATTAATATTTAACTTTTGGAAAATATAAATAACTATGATTACTAACTCAAAAATATGTTTTTTGAGTTATGACGTTGTCGCAGTAAATAATCGATATTTATATTCCATGTATTAAGTACACTTATTTTATATATATTATATTCTTGTATGAGAATAAAACAATAAAAATTATATCACCAGCAAAGAAAGTATTAAAAGAAATAAAATAAAAATGGGTTTATTCAAAATACCAAATAAAAATCTGTCTGCTCAGCTTTTCATATTTGATTGCCATTGTTACAATTTCATTTTATATTTATATATAAATTTTGTTTTGTCTTAAACTCAATTTTGTTTACTGCCAAGCATGACAATATTTATAGGAAAAAATATTGTATACAGAAATGATCACTAAGTTAGCAGTAATAAAATATAATACATAAATCTGCATGTGCTGTTTTAAGTCTTACGTGAGGAAGATCAATAAAAACATTGAAAAATTCAATCAGATTAGCAGAACGTATCAGTGTACCGATTTCAAGGCCGCTACACGTCGCTTCAGCTTTCGTTTGTTTGTTCCAAAAAGCTCTTACTAATTTGCATTTTCATTAATTCAAATTAATTAATTAACTTTTCACAAACTTCAAGGAAGTTACCTGAAACAACAAAGAAATATTAAAAAAAAAAATACGGGTAGCACTCCGGGAGTGCCGACAGAAACTGAAGTGTAAATTTCTTTTAGCGCGGTACGCATATTTGTTTTTAATTATCCAGACGTATGTGTAGAATATGAATATGCATATATGCTCACACGGTGTCGCGAGTTCAGAGATTTGGTCTCATCTAAAAGTATGCGTACCGCGCTAGAAGAAGTTTTCACTTCAATAACAAAAATGCACCACTTACCTTTAATACAGCGATATTTGTAGAACAAAATAAATTTGTATATATATGTATATGTATATCCGCTTATTTGACGACACGTGCTAGTTTGGAAACACTTAAGGTACGGTCACATCTGTTAAACATTTGCCCAAAAAAGCGTAACCACTAAATACGAATGAAAAACTTTTTGATTTATGCATTTATTTATTAAGTTAAACAGCATCTAATAAGATATGATTCTATTACATTTTCTATAAATTATGTATGAAACTGTTTAACGTAATAAACAGGTATCTAAATCAAAAGTGTTTTCATTCGTATTTAGTGGTTACGCTTTTTTGGGCAAATGTTTGACAGATGTGACCGTACCTTTAGCCAAGACACACTTGTGTTTAGTCGAGACACAAAGTCTTAGCAAAGACGCAAACCTTAAGCCAAGACACAAATCACCTTCGGGAGTTCCCAAAACATTGAACAAAAATCAAAATCCTCAAAATCCCAGAAATCACGGAAAATTTTCCGGTAAAAGTGGCAACATTGAAAATTTCAAAAATTTCCAAAGCGGCAACCCTGTATAGTCATCATACATAGATTATACAAAAAAATATCAATGTCTTTCTTTTATAAAGCGTCTCATCACGGTGTCGTTTTTATTTAGCGTCTCATCACGGTGTCGATTTAGTATCAGCTAAAAGAAGTTTTCACTTCAATATCTAAAATATGCGTAAACCGCTAAAATTAGTTTTCACTTCAAAAAATTACTAGACAGAGAGAATTATTCATCAATTAATAGTATAGAAAAAAAACCTTGAACTAATTTAAAAAAAAAGGATTTAGGACCAAACTGCTGGAAACCCGTTTTAAAGAAATAAATGAATTTGAAAACTCGGTTCAGAAATTGTTGAGTGTTGAGAGAATAAACACAAAAAAAAAAATTAAAAAACGCACACGAATCGATAACCTGCTTCTTTTTTGAATTCGGTTAAAAGCAAAATAGAAAATGTCTACTAAAATGGAATATTTTGAAATAAATTTTTAAAAATATTGCTTACAAAAATACTTCTTTACAAAACAATCATTTGATGCAACTTAATGAAAATATTCACATTACATCTCTTCAATGATGTTTCTCCCACTTTGTGTTCAATGCATCTTAACATACAAACTGAACTAAGAAGTGATCAAGACGTATTCTAGCTGTTCTCCAGCTTATGATGTATTTTTGGCAATATTGAGCCTTTGTGTTCATTGGATGAAAACTGAAGCATCCCGCTTACTTTGTCTATAAGTGAAATGCATTTACTTCTTCAATGCGGAGTGTATATTATTATCTATCTAGCATGTGTGCATCGAATCATCTTTTCTGTAATTGAAATTTTCGTACCTGGATAATATCCTTAAAGCCGCCAGTGAGAGAGCCGAGCCAAGAAATTTCTATAATAGAAACACGATTTCAGAGCAAATGTGACTAATTTTAGCTGGCGTATTACCTTTACACGTTACATATAATTAGTTGATCTTCAAACTTAATATTTTCCATAACTTTAATTTTTATACAGTATATAAAAAAATCATTGGCAAAAAAGAAAAAGCGCTTAAGTCGAGATAAGCTGATTTTGAGTTAATATCACCATCGTATTCTCCATATTCAAAAGTATCTTTGGGCAAAGTTTTATTTATATTGAACGATTTTTAACGAAGTTTAAGCACAATTACTTGCTGCTTTTCAAAATACATAACTATCCCATATGGAATAACATCTTATTTTATCTTATAACATATTAAATTTCAAATTGAATATATTTGGTATAGTGAACAGAACCATGTTTTAAAAAATCAGAAGAATCGAAAAACGAATGATTAACATTTAGTACAACGCGATTACATTTTTATCAAACCACTTATACATTTAAAACTGCTTTTCTAGATCAGGGGTTCTCGCCAAATTCCTGGTAACGGACCCCTTGCAAGAAAATGGTTTTTCGCGGACCCCCTTTGAAGCCCAGTTTTTTTTTTTTTTAGATTGAATTAAAAACGCAAAAAAGTAGAGAACAAAAAAAAAATTGTTTTATTTTCAAAGCCGGATGATTTGCTAAAAGATGCCTCTCTATTTAAGATGGTTTCTTCGCATCGTTCGAAATAGTTTTGTGGCATACAACGTACTGTAGACTTCACCGTTTTTATTTAAATATGTAAAGCTAAAATTTAAATAGACTTCACAATATTTTGTTTTCTTTCAAACTAAATTTTATGGCAATAAAAACAATATCAGCTATTATATGATAGTGACGGCAATAACTGTCAGTGCAGAGTCTGGGGTACTGTATATTAAAAATTGAAAAGTTAGCGATTGCACTAATATTTTGTTGTTTGTGTTTGAAGATTTTAAAACACAAATACATACATATGTACGAATATGTACGTATCAAAAAAAAAAAAAAAAATAAAATAAAATAAATCTAAATAAAAACTTATATTATTTTAAAAAAAAATTTTTTTTTGATAGACTACTCAGGCAAGTGATGACTGGCAGCAATGGTCGCTGCTGTGCTGATAATAATACGAGTAGTGATGATACCATCAATCAAAAATTGCTCTTCTAAATATTATTTGCTGCTTGTATTCTGTGCAAAACTGTTCAAGGATTTATCCTTTTATATTTGTCAAACTTGAAATTTTGTTTGAAGTGGTTACGTTTGTTTATGACATTTTCTTGTTATTATCATTTCGATAAGAGTCCAACAATAATCATCAGCTTAAGCTTCAACAAAAAATTTTATATTGCATGCAGACACATCACAGAATATTTTTATCATATATTTCAGTTCTAGAATTTCAGTATCATTACAGAACATTCATTTTATTGGATTTTGCTTTTTCTCTTTTTATAAAAGCATTTCATTTCAATTTTTTTTTTTTTTTTCTTTTGGGTGATATCAAGTTTAACCATTTTTATTTTTGAATGATAGAAAATATGTTAAAGTGAAAGGATTACTTAAGTAATTACTCGTATATAGAACATAAAATATGTATATATAAAATATGTGGTTAGCTAAGATAACACATGATGTGTCGAAAATCTGGTTTTAGGCAAAGTTTTAAAACATTTTGCAGAGTCAGATATTTAATTATGACTTAAAATTTATTGTAACTAAAATTTTTTAATAAATTTACAATACAATTGATTTATTAAATCGAAATTTTTAATTTATCGCTTATATAATATCTTTTTTTTTCTTTTTAGACGACATATCAAAACGCTAATGGTCACAATGATTGGTTGAAAGAAAGGGATCTAGATAAAAATAATAGAAAAACAACTAAAAGTTAAATAAAATCCTCTTTTTTCACAATGAATAAATCCACATGACTCTGGGAAATATCATACTACGAGATGGAATAAATGGTTTGCCAACATAAAGAAAAAAGAATATTAGCACATTCTAGATAAGAAAGAGACGAAAATCCGGATATAACAACCAATTGGTGTTTATGTGAAGATGTTTGGTTGCCAGCTAAAACGAGGGAAAAATATGCTGACGTCAGTCAGCGAGAGTAATGAAGACAGAAAGATAAACTAAAAAAAAAAAAAACAAAAACTAAAGCTTAAAGTTAATAAGAAGCAAAAAAGAAAATGAAAATTTCAAGAACAAAAACAACCTAGTACTCCAAATAAAAAGGATAAACAAACTAATATAGCATCCATAAGAAAGACAAGAAGACGCCTAACTATATGACAACATTGTGGTAAAGGGATTTAAAATAAAAGAGCAAAATAAATATACGCACACATATAAAGAAAAAAAAAAAAAAAATAAAGATAGTAGAGCTTTATATCAGATTAAATGACAGAAAAAAATGTAAACAAAAAAAAAAAAAGCGCGTAAAATATTCTTTTTCTGATAAAAGAATTCATCTATACCTTGGATAAGGACATCTACAAAAATTTATTTTATCGCTGCCATTAACGTGATTTTTATTTAGAGCAGGCCTTAAAAACTCAACAAAACTACTTTGAGCAATTCGGTAGGATAAATACTGGAATAGAATAAATAAAAAAAATCTTTAAAGAGCCCCAGCATTCCTTCAAGTGGCTTCAAAAATTTGAATTTATTATTTGTTTTCGTTTTTATCAAATAGATGGCATTCAAGTTGCTTCAAAGTTCACTGATAAATAAATTTTTTATTATTTCAAGGAATCCTTTTTTACGTAATTTATGACTTTTTCTTTAATACATTAAAGACGAGAAAATAAATATTTTAGTAAAGAGTTTGAATAGCAGAGTAGCAAGCTCACAATGTCTTGTTCAAGTTATAAATCAATTGTGTTAATAATCTGCTCTATGCTGCTCGTCAACTGTGACCTTATCTACAGTGCTGAAGGTTGTCCAGCAGAAGTTTGTATATGCAAATGGAAGGGTGGCAAACAGACCGTAGAATGTGGTGGACAATCACTGCCCAATATACCAGAAGGTATGGATCCTGGTACACAAGTATTGAACTTTAGTGGAAATTCTTTACAAGTTTTACAAAGCGAACGATTTTTGCGTATGGATCTATTAAATTTACAAAAAATTTATTTGTCACGCAATCAGCTAATAAGAATACACGAAAAGGCTTTCAGAGGACTTACCAATCTTGTTGAATTGGACTTGTCAGATAACTCACTGCAAAATATACCCACGGAAACTTTTCAAGACTATAGTTCTTTAATGAGACTTACATTAAGTGGAAATCCTATAAGAGAATTAAAGTCAGCTGCATTTAGGTATCTTTCATTTCTAACTACCTTGGAATTAAGTAACTGTCAAATAGATAGAATAGAAAATGAAGCTTTTGTGGGTATGGATAATTTAGAATGGCTTAGATTAGATGGCAATCGTATTAGTTATATTCAGGGAAATCATATACTGCCAAAATCTTTGCACGGAATAAGCCTTCAAAGCAATCGCTGGACTTGTGACTGCCGCCTGCTAGACTTGCATTATTGGCTCACCAGCTACAATACACCGCAGACAGAAGAGCCGAAATGTGTGGAACCACCTCGTCTTAAGGGACAAATAATAAAATCTTTGAAACGAGAAGAATTTGCCTGCTTGCCAGAAGTTTCACCTCAATCTACCTACACTGAAGTGTCAGAGGGACGAAATCTTACCATCTCATGCCTAGTAAGAGCCATACCAGAACCGAAAGTATTGTGGCTCTTCAATGGACAAGTGATGTCTAATGAAAGTTTTGTGGATAACGTACACATGTTATACTATATAGATGAATCATCTAATACCTCAGAGGAGAAGAAAAGTGAAATATTGATATACAATGTAGGCATTGAGGATAATGGCACATTTTCATGTGTGGGACAAAATGTTGCCGGTACTACATTTAGCAATTATACTATAAGAGTGATGATTAAAGAACCGCCAGTTGTTAACGAAGTATCCTTTCCACAGAATTACATGAATTATATTGTAGCCAGCTCTGCTGGTGGTGGAATTATTTTTGTACTCATTCTATCTTTTATTATTATACAGTGCAAAAACCGTCAAACTCCAGTTAAGCGCAAAAAATGTCCCTCCTCAGGTGTTAATTCTGTCAATGGCAATAACACCTCTTCGTCGGACGGTTCATCTAACAACGATAATGGACTTATGAAGTGCTCTTCCATAATAAACGATAGTGATAGCTTAAATGGAACTTCTGGTTTGGTATTAGGCCAGTGTGATTCATTAACACCAACAAAGCTCTCCAAGGAAAACGGTGTAATACTGGGCAATCAAATAAAGCAAAATATTATGTTGTATAATCCATTGGATAGCTCAACGCAAACGTTACAATTAAGTGTTAATATGGGACCGGGATCAATTTTGAACTCAGGTACACCACCACCACCGCCACAATCACTCATGGTTAATCCTAATTTAAGCGCTACTTTAGCTTATTGCTCACCACCTTCGTCATTGCGAAATTATACCGAAAAAAATCCAGATTTAGTAAACGATGCCGAATCGGGCTTCAAACATAAACTGAAAACTTCATCGTCACTGGATACTGGTAGCTTAGAATATGACAGTCAAAGTGATTGTCAAAATCCTGTACAATATGATCAGTTTTATCAGCTTTCAGCACCACAGTTTGGTTCACAAATCCTAAAGCCTAATGCTACTGCCGCTATGTCTACTTCTAGATTTAGTGGCATGACTACATTGCCCAGAGGAATGCAGTTGAAAACAGTTATGAATTCAATTCCCACTCATCCAGTGGATGTACATTTAAATCCTGTTTGCTTTCTGGGTCAGGATGGTTTTGCTTACGATTATACAAATGCCCATTTACAACAATCACCACAGCAGCCTCCGTCTCATCATCATATAATGCAACAACAAACATCAGCACAGCAACATCAGCAGCAACAACAACAAGTTAATATGCAACAGCAGCATCAACAAAATTTTTATCGCACTTTACCACACAATAGAGCACACAAACTGCAACAATTCGCCAATGCAAATAACAATAATGGCATGCGCTACAGTTTAGAGGCAGAATTTTTGCAACAACGTTCAGGAACAGCAACATCATATGATAAATACAATATGCCAAATGTACGATTCACTGCAGAAGGATATCCACAAACGCATTTAGTACAGTATCCATCACCTCCGGAGGGCTACAAAAGCAACGCAGATCAACTACAGCACCAACAACAACATCAGCAGCAGCAGCAACAGAAAATACATCAGCAACAGCAGCAATGGCCACCCTGTCTGCCGGGCTATCATGTCCAGCCAATACATTATACATCCAGTATATTGAGTATGTTAAGTCCACAACAACAACACCAACAACCACTTACCTCTACAAATAGTACTGCAACACAGTTAAACAACACCAACAATACACCGCCTGTTACAACCACATCATCAGCATCATCGCAAACAAATATGGATGCACAAAGAAAAAGGTGTGGATTGGCACAGGCTGATTCCTCTACAATACCGGAATGTGATGAATCGGATGTATCACCAACAACATCATCTCTTATAGTTAGTTTGACACAACAACAGCTACAAGAACAAACCAAACAGGAAACATCTTCCTGTTCACTTAATTCCACAGAAAAAAATACTAAAATACGGCATTTAAATGATCCACTAGCAGACAGTCCCGATGAAGGCTACGTAGGCGATAGTCAAGAGACAACGATGACAACAACATCACCTGGCCCATCGCAGGAAATATGACAACATCCGCCATCACGTTTGCTTCAAGTAAATGGTTCACAAGGTTCTACAACCCTAACTTCCACCACCGCCATCGCAATATCATCATCATCAGCCTCACCTATTAACGCGAGTAATATTCCACATAATAATAATAATAATAATACCACCACACCTGCCTCTAACCACCTGAAAGCAAAAATGCTTGCACCTAGTAGAAATGCATCAAATTCATTTTCTGGCGATTCAGTGGCGTTGTAAGAAAGAATATTATCTGTAATTGTGTAAAAGCTTTTAATTTTTGTTTAAGGATTCTTTTTTTTTTTTGTTTTTCTTTTTTGACAAGTTCAGTTAATCTGTAGAAATTTTGTGTAATTGCAGTTTTTACCAAAATTAGGTTTGCATTTCTATCCGGAAATATAAAAGAAGAACAATTTTTATAAAGTAAAATTAAATTGTTGAAAATTTTGGGTGCTGTTAGCAGGAGTTCCCTAGGAATGAATTGTTATTTGACATTCCAAGCATTCGCTTGTATAATCGTTCGACGATTACTATTTCGATTTCAATACTCTTAATGAATGAAATTTTCGAACAGAGTCTTGTTCTTTTATTTTTGATTTTGTGTGGACTAAAATCTGCGCCACTCCGATGAACTTGTTTTTTTTTTTTATTTGGACCAGCACTCAGGGGATGACACCTACGTTTGCAAAGCATTGAGACGAAACTAGGAAAATAGGTTTTGGGAAGGAGGATAAAGGGAGTAGTGTTTTGATTTGAACCCAAACACACTGATAATGACAGGAAATACCTCTGCGGGGAGTTTTTTCCACGTACGAATAGTACGGCTAAAGTACGAATTCTTTCTGCGGTTCACTGGCATATTGACCACAAAGGGATGTGCTCTTGATGAAGAGCGTGTTGTACGTGAAAAGTGACGGCTTTCAGGAACAAGTTCCCTGATTTCATTAGAACAGATTCCGTTGTAGTAGCGATAGAAAATGAAACACACCTAACATTGCGTCGATGCTCCAGTGAGTCAATAAACTTGGCTACCCTACTGTCACCGATAAGCTTCTTCGCCCTATCCTGTATGCGGTCGAGTAACTTCAAAATAGATTTTGAAGCACCGGCCCATACATGAGAGTTGTTATCCATTTTTGTCCTTGTAGTTATTTAACTTCATTGAATAAAAATTTTTTTATGTAAAACTCTAATAAAAAATTATGTGATAACATACAAATGTTCATATTCACGTACATACGTTTACATTCGTATGTACGGGCGGGCTTTTAAAAAATTTAGAAATCTAAAATATACATTCTTGTCTCTTCTGTGTGTAGAATGACTAGAAAATATAACGAGCTTAAATAATGTAACAAAAAGAATGCTACGAAAGATATTTTGCACGTTTTATGAATAGTTTTTTAAAGCATTTAATATTTCAAAAGGAGAAATGCAACTGTACACAAAGTGCAAGAATTTGCTATTAAATTTTAATTAACATTTCCCTGAAGAAATTCTGATATACATCCATACAGATATCATGTATTTTAGTTTTATTACATTTTATTTTATATTTTCATAGCGTAAATGATGTTAACATATTAATTCTTTAATATAAAATAAAAGACCTTCAAGACTTATAAATTTAGTTTTATTTGTAATTAAAATAATAAAGAGAATTTTTAATCAATAAATTATTTTGTAAGAACTAAAATCTAGAAAAGCACTTACGAAAAATATAATATAAAAATATTAAAACCAAATTAAAAAAAGCTATAAAATACTAAGAAATGTTGTAGAATTTATATTGTAAGTGTAATTAAGTTTTCACAAAATTAATTGAAATTAAAAATTTCAATGTACAACAAAACAGATGAAATAAAAGAAAAGTGTTTATTTTCTTAATAACATGTAAACTTATTACATATATAACAAGTAAATGTATTAGTAGCACCATGCAAAAATGAAATTGTAAATGTATACCAAATTATGTGAATAAATAAATCGTTATAAATTCTTATTTGAATGAAATCAAATAATATTGGCAAATAAGGTTGTATATATTAGAATTTACTAATTAGATTTTAAACAGATTTGGTAGATCTTTGAATAAGATTTTACACATACATACTTAAATAAAACTACACACACATTCATGCATGCATATATAAATATAAAAATGTACAATATCGATTAGATAATTCCAACCACTTTAACTTTTTTATGTTAATTGGGAAATTTTATTTCCTACAACTAAAATTTTACTACCAAATTATAAATAAAACTAGCAGCAATAGAATTTTGGATATCCTTAAAAATTTTATAATTAAATGGTTTCCATTTATATCATTTGAACTTTGCATACTTTGCATTTTTACAATAAATTATTATTATTTCTAACTTGCTTTAATCCGTGATTTCGTTCACACTACATGTTAAATGAAGGCATAAACGGCATGTATACCAAATTTAACGAAGATAGAAAGAGGTACCAAAACTTCCACTACCAGGACTGTATGTAATGTAAAATATAACTTGCAAAAAAACACAAAAAATAACCAAAAGTACCAGCTTTTTATTAGTTTACACCCAGAAAGTAGATTGCATATACAAAATGTAAACAAAAGTAAAAAAGCAAAGAGTACCAAAGGTATCAATTTGTAACGTTTTTTTCTCCTTAAAGTACCGTATCTGACTAATATGGGTAATATTCTATCCCTCTACCAAATTTCATACAAATTCATTAAGAGAATTTCTCCAGAGAAAAAGTACCATGTAAAAAAGTACAATAGGTACTACTTTGTTTCATATCAGCCTCAGTAATTATGTTAATTTATAAAATATTAGTCCAAATATAAAAAGTTCCAAAATTAACAGAGTCCCTTTTTATTCCTTAAAAAATACCCAATATTTTAAACTATGTTTAAAGAAAATTTATCAAGAGAAAAGGTACCAAAAGTAAAAAGGCAGAAAAAGTACCCAAAATACCATTTTTTTATATAATTTAAGCCTTTTTTTTATAAAATATTTGTACAATAATAAAAAGTACCAAAACTAACAATGTGTCTCTTTTTGAACTATTAAAAATTACCCTATATTTTAATCTGGTTCAAATGCTAACCGTTTACAATATTTAATATAAATTCATTAAGAAAATTTCTTCGAAGAAAAAAGTATTGAAAGTATAAAAACGGCAAAACTATTAAAAGTACCAGTTTTTTCTCATTTCAGACTTCAGAAATTATGTTAATTTGTAAACACGTTATAAAATAATGATGCAAAAATTTAAAGTACCAAAACTTTAAATTTGATTATCCTTTAGTAAGTATTTTATATTTGACATACAAACAAGATTTATAATATTAAAATGATTATAAACATTAGTGGAAAATGTTGGAGAAAACTATTTTAAATTAGTGCAAACATCGAAAATACCAGGAAGTACTCGTATTATTTTTACTAGAAGAGAAAAACTATTGAGAACTTCGCCAAACTCTTCTACTTTGATGACTAAAATCAGGTACATATCAGGCTTTTATCCAGGCATGTAGCTGTACTAAAGAAAAAGAACCATTTCAACCTGTAAATAATTAAAATAAAAAAAGTTTTTGAACAAATTGGCGCTCGATATAATTACAACTTGTTAGAGATCATCTGACATCATATTTTGGAAATTTCTAAAAGTTACATTGAGCTCGTTCAGCAGAAAAACCTGCTACTAAACAGTTTAGATGTAGCATCTGGATTTAATTAATTTTTCTGAACGGTCTGCTCACTTATTTGCCAAAAATATCAAAGAATTTAACTTTTCAATAAAAATTATTGAATTTTATTATGTAAAAAATTTCATAATTTTTATTTGTGCATTTAAATTACATATTTAAAATCAAAAAATATATTATGCAATTTGATTCAAAAGTCAAACTCAACTGAAATATCGTAATTTGATGAAATGTATTGTATTTTACCAAAAACAGTGAGCGCTCATACAACATGTTCACTCATCGCTCAGTAGTCAAAATGTTCAACAGAAATTTACACTTAAAATAGTGTTGTAATAAACATTGGTTTTGTTATTGTTAGTTTTGTAATCTTAAGAAAATATACTTTCCATAGTTAGTATAACATTAAATTAGAGTTAATTAAAGTGGTTGTATTTATCTGATGCAGAGTGTGTGTATAAAACAGTTAATAATTTGGCAGTTCATATAAAGTTTACATATTGTTCTAGAATGTATTTTTATTCTCAGAATTTATTATTATTTTTTTTGGTGGATTTTTGATTTGTTTTGTGAGTTGCAGTGAGCTGCAGAAAGTGCTTAATTTTCGGGTATACTTAATATGCACATTGATTTGTATGATCTAATCGTTTTTGTTCAAAAACAAAAACACTTGTTTACGCAACCGTTCGTTTCAAACATTCAGTTTTATTCACTTGCTGTTTTATGCTAACATGAATGTTCTGACTGTGTCGTTTCACATCAAATGATCGAAATGATTTAGACTTGTTAATGAATTTTCTGCTTGTCCATTAAAAGCGAACGAGTATAAAATTGAATAATACTTGTTTGTGTTGTTCTTAAAATTTAACGTTAGGGAATAAGTAAGCTCGAATATACTTGTTTCAGCTCACTGGTTAGTTAACTTGAAAAATGGTGAGCGCAGCCTCTTAGAAGTTATCATCTCTTTTTCAGCTGTTAAGTTTTAATACCAAACACCTCTTATTTTTATCTTTATTAAGATTGTTTTTATATTTTCATTATTCTTTCTTACTAATAACAGTTTTAATAATCTCTTTTCCAAAAATATACAAAGTGGTAAAAAAAAAATATTGTATAGAAAAATCATGCAGAAACTTTTACCAATACTACAGATGACTGCAGTCTACTTCAATAAGCAGGAATATTTAAAAATTTGCTGGCAATAAAAAAAAATTAAAAACACATCTGCCCTTAGTTGTGTCGGTTATTGTTGTATGTATATGAAAACACACTTTCAAACAAAATTTCTCAAAACAAAAACAATTTTAGATCAATTTATATTTGTTGACAGAGTTTTTGTTTGAAATTGTCTTTTCATATACAAAAAATAAGCAATACAACTAGGCTTGTGAATTGAGTAATCGATTTAAAATTGTTATTTCAATTCAAATTTAAATTTTCGAAAAAGAAAATATTCAGAAATTAAAACCATTCTAAAGCTTAAGCTGTTTTTAAGTATCAATTTATATTCAAATGTAAACTACGCAATAGAACAATATGCCAGTTTGCTTTAAATTATCAAAATCACAAAACAAGAAACAGAAAAACGATGATGTAAAAAATATTTAGCCTTCGAATGAAAATTAGATTAGTTTTATTTATAAGAATTTCACATCTTCTTAAAATGGACATCAAAGATATTTAAAGTTTATCAATAAATTAAACAAACAGATTTAATTTAGTTACAACAAAAGAAAAAAAAAACCAAAGTCATACATAACGATCATAAAAAAACTCATCAAATTTACACAGAATTTAATTATAAATTAGATAAGTGTAAACAAGTATCTAGATATAAAAACATAAAAACAAAAAAAAGTTTAAGCCATAGAATACTTACATGTGTAAGCAATTATGTAAAATATTGTAATAACATCTAATAATTAATTTAAACAATGTGTAAAATTAAGATTTATTTAAAATAAAACTGAAAATTTAATTTTTAAGAATTAAATGATACAGAAAAAAATATGAAAGAAATAAAAAAACTAAAATTAATACCAAATGAAAAATATTTAATAAAAGAGTTTTTATTAAATTTAATTTAAATTATAGATGCCAAACGGTAAGTGCAGCAAATAAGAAATACTCTTTTTGTATTGATTTTCCCGATTTATTTTACGACAAAGTGTCAGTAATAAATATGGTAAAAATATTATAAAGTTAATGAAAGTAATTACAAAGAAATGATTACTCATGTCAATTGTTCGTTTTATAGAAATGGCACTCAAGTCGGTGTTGTTTGGAGCCAATCGAATTTTGTCAGTTCTGTGAACTATCACACAAAGCGGTTCAAGTTACTGAAATTATTCAGTCTAAAGAACTGAATAAAAGAGAATGGTGCACTTGTACAAATAAATTATTTTGTAAATTGAAAACAATTTTATGTATTTATTTATTGAAAATTAAAAAAAAAAAAATCAATATAAGATACAGATAAATTAAAAAAACTCATTGAAATTTCTGCATAAACCGTCAGGCAGAGACGGTGCAACCGACCCGTATTTTTCACTGTAAAAATATATCCACACAAAAACATAAATGTGAAAAAAGGCCAAGTTCGTATCCAAAAAGTTTCGGCCGTAAAAAGTACTGATATCAAAATAAGGATCAAGTTCTTGATAGGTACAATTCCATCTCATTTCTAGGCAACCCGTAAGCTTAACTAAAATATGGACTTTTCATACCTTTATATCTCGGGATGCTTTTATGGTAGAACTTTCAAACCTGTGAGGTCATCTCTGTGGGGAGACCTTATGTTTCAAGTTTCATTATATTATGATCAGGGGTAGCAAAGTTATGAGGGGCGTAAAAACAGTAGTGGCTAATTCAAATTAGATTTGGAAACTTTAATATTAAAAGTTAGTTTCAAACATTGGAAAGTTCACTCGTCGTGTACCAGCCTAAATGAATACAATAATATTTAATTAACTAAGCTTTTCTACATATGAGCCGTTTATTTTGAAAGTGGCATATGTCACTTTTTCAAAAAAACGAGTTAACGGCAAGACTAAATACAATTGAACGGTATCTTTTCATTTGTAAAAAAAATGCAATCAACAAAAAAAAGTGATTTATGCCACTTTCAAAATAAACGGCTCATATTCATATCTACATACATACGATTAAGTATACAGGAATCTTACTAAAATTAAATTAATTCTTCCTGCATAGTTCATTAATATTTTAATATGTACTTAAAAACGGAAAACGGAAAACGGCTATCCTCAATTTAAGTTCATATTTTTTAAATTATCTTTAGTTCATGACTTAAAAAATTCAATACATTTTTTTTTGTTGCATTCCGGACGTTCCAGCACTCTGTTGACATCGAAAGCTTTTTTGTAGCAGATAGGCCGATGCAGAAGAAGGTAAAACAACGAAATTAAAAATGCGCAGCAAGATGGCAGATGTGGCGCACATGACGAAACTTTTACTAATTTTGGGATAAAGACTGAACTTGTTATTAGTAAATAATTTTAAATTTTTTAATAAAGTTGAATTTGGTATTAAGTAAATTTTTTATTGAGTTTCTGTAAAAAACGGCATTGGCGCCATACGACAACCAATTTGAAATCAAATTAACTCCAAATTTAAAAATTTTAGTTAATTTTTTTTTTTAATGTAAATCAGTTAATTTATTTAAATTTTTAGTGGACGTTAGGCTTGCTTGAAAATTCCAAAATCAATTTATTTCCTATCGAAAATCTTAGCACAGTCCATTGAAGAAACTCACAAATAATATTTATGAAATATCAAATCTTAATTTTTGTTATATATAAATCTTACATTGTTTTACTTACAATTTGTGATAATGTCGATACTAGCTGGTTTTAGGTTAATATTATATTTAAATATTCCTTTTATTTAAAAATACTCGTTAACAAAACGATAAAATATCACTTAAGGACTTTTTGACTGTTTCATAAGCTTCATAATAGCACTCAAATTGTAATTTTATTTTATTCAAGGTAGATTTAAAATATTTTTTTTTATTTCGTGAGCACCTTTTCGGAGGGCATCCTTAAAATATTCTTACTAATATTATCACAAATAATCATGAAGACAACTTAAGAGTTGGAAAATCAATAACCTTGATTAACAAACAGTCAGTTATGGAAAGAACTTGTCATAAAAAATAATAAAGTTCAACACAAAAATTTGAGTACAATAAAAAACCATATAACGCCTTTAGATGTTGAAATATTTATGCATAAATTTCTGTTAACCTTTCTGATAGTGGAAACTATATAGAAATATTACAATCGGTAAATTTTTTTCACACAATTGCAATAAAACCAGAAATTATAAAACAAAAGCATGGACACTCTATTATATAATGCTCTCTATAGATGTTTTGACAATTATTTGCTGTGGTAATACAAAAAGGAATATGAAACGAAAATGATAAAAAGGTAAATTTTGGCAATACGACTTTTTGATCCTTTTCAACACATAACGGTATTTAAATTAAGAATCACTTCCATTATGTAAAAAAATAAAATGGTAAATATGGTTTATTTTAGTTTTTATAGGCCGTTAAATAAGAGCTTAATGTTATTCTGTGCCTCTATACACTGAAAAAACAGTTTTACATAAATTCAACGCACTCCCGTTCCTTGAATTAAATTCTTTGAAATTCAACGTATATTAAGTTATTTCAGAAAAATATTCCTTGAAATTCAAAGTAAAATTTTATGTATTTATGAACTCAACGTTGAAACCATTATTTAGTTTTATTCCTTGAATTAAACAATGAACTAGTTTTTTGATTTAATGTACGTTAAATTTAAGAAACTCTTCATTTATTTAAACACAATGAACAAATACTTTGATTCATAGAACTTGTTTCTTGATTTTAAGTAATATACTTTGATTTTGTTGTATGAATACGTTGGATCAAGGAATAAATTCTTAAAAATCAACGTACGGTTTCAAAGTATGGTTTCTTAACTTCAACGAACTGGTATGTTGAATTCAACAAGCCAATGATTGCCAAACGTCGAGGTCACAGAACATGTTCCTTGGGTGAAAATTAAGCAATAAATTCGTTGAATTAACGAACTTTTTCCTTTAATTTTTGGATGAGTGTAGTAGTATTTTAACAACGACTACATATCTTCGCTTACAAAAATAGACGGCTGAGTCTTTGATTTAAAAATTTGCGACTCAATAATTTTTCACTTTAAACTATTAGCCGACTATCAAGTATGATCTGTTTTATAGAATAAAATAACAAAGAAATGGAAAAGAAATGACGACGCATATTTTGCAACTCAAAACAACAAGCAAAGTTATAGGAGACTGAGTTAAATATTTTACCATAAGCTTGACAAGTTCATAAAAAAGCTCCTACAAAAAGCCTTGCTAAAAAAAATAATTTAAGCAAAGTAATATGATTATTATAAACTTTATTATTGTAAAATCGAAATACAAAATAAACGGAATTTGACATTATCTTCAATATTTAATTTTCTGGATAAAACAATCGTCAAGCATAGAATTTCAGAAAAGTCATATAACTTATTTGAAACTGGCTTTCATATCGAAAATGAAGTCATTAGAAAACAAAAAAAAAAGTATTAAAAAAATTCAAAACGGATTTGACAATTACATATTTTTGTTAATTTATTTTTACTATCAGTAAAATAAGTTTTGCATGTCAATAAAAAAAGCCTAATGTGAGGTTTTCTAGTTAAAATAATTTAAACAAACGCCTTTGGGTGTAAAAACCTTGATTAGTGTAAAATTGAGATATAAATTAAACGGAATTTGACTGAAGACTGTAAAACTAAAACGATGGGAATACAAGGACGGAATTGTAACTATGGAATAGAATGTGTGACTTGTCCGATTATAAATATATTCTTTATTCATAAAATGATTTGATTTTGCTTTTAAATAAATGAAAACAAAACTTCAGTCAGCATGGCTCGGTAGCGCTTGCCGATTACTGTAGCGCCAGCTCTTAGCCTTTTCGAAACATAAAAGGATTGATGAAGCAGTCAGCGTTTAAACTGCACCAAACAGCAAATGGACGTATTTGTTATTCGTTAACAGCTTGAGAATTATTTTTTTTTAAATACGGCAATTTTACTTATTGACGTTGCCATTTAATAATTGCACTAGGCCGATTATCTGGACCCTGAAAAGAAAGAATTGGTCTAGGAACTTTCCGAACAGATTTTTTTTTAAATTAAATTTTCACAATTTGGAATCGTTGTTGTGGCGTTGAACGATTTACGATAATTTGCAAAATCTAACTTAAGCGAAATGTCAACACAGTATGACATCGATAGCACTCACTCTCGCAGCTGAGAAAAAACACCCGCTAAAATCGCATATTTATACAAACACTTATATTATTATATACTATAGAAAGTATTTGAATATTGAAATTCTTATCAAAACTATAATTAACATCACTACCAATAAAACTATGTCAGCTCTGTTAGTTGCTGTTTCTTTTATGTCAAGGATAATTGTTATTTTCAAAGAGTGTACAACGAAAACATTAAACAAAACGTGAATATGTTTTCAAAGCAAAGAAATTGATATTTAATACACTCACATACATTCACATATATTATTTTTTGTGCGTGCTTCATATATTTTAAAATGTCAGCTAAAATCTCAGCATGGTTATACACTCATTTTTGTGCTCTACATTTACTTGTAAGTCACTTGATTTTATACGCCTATTAATAACGTATTTCTTTCTGTAGTTCATTACTACGTCTGTGTTATCTTCTCGATGTAGTTTCATGTTAACATTGCTTATTCATTTTATTTTTGTGTTTTTCTTAGCTTTTGTTTTTATGTGTAGACCTTGAAACTGTCATTTAAAGAAATGGAACAAATTTCTTTTAAGGGAGTTCCTTACAGAAAACTGTTTTTGCTTTAAAATACTAAAGGTTGGATGATTACTGGAGGTACAGATATGTAAGTTTTTTATGTCTAGAACATGGAGATGTTAAAATAAAGTTAAGGGTTATAGAGATCAATATATACTGCTGCATTATACCTAATAAATTTGCTGCTTAACGTAATTCAGCTAAGATATTGCAAGCCCCTTGTCTTCTGATACCACTAAATTTCCTGTCAAAATATATAGAAATTAATTGTTTGAGGAACATCCTAAATTATTTTATTTTATTTTATTGTATTGTATAATGAAAATACTTAATTATCTTGAATAAGAAATATATTATACTTAGAGCAGCAATCATGTCACTGTATGGAACATGATCCAGGCATTGTTAACGTTCACTTTTGTATCTGTGATTTCTTAGATATGACTTCTTACAAGTACTTCTTCCTTTATTTATATATTTTTTTCTTTCTTATTTAATGTTTACAATTTTTCTTTTCATATTACTATAGGCGACAGTATTTGTGGAATAAAATTGTTTCCATTATGCTAATGTTTTACTGTTAATCCTTAAATTTATGACACTGTTTATGTGTTTTAGGAAAAAAAAGAGCAAATGTTATGCCTTTCTTGCTACAGTGGTTTAAGAACATTTCACATATATTAAATTATTTGATTATAACAAATAAAAATTTAAATTATAGTCTTACTAACGGTGCGGCAAAAGAAACAATAGCTTTTAAATTCTGAAATTCTAATTCAAGTTTTTGTTTTTGCTGAGTGGCTAGAAAAACCCTTTTATAATAGAAAAATAAATGTTTTCTCTACTGAATCTTAAAATTAATTCCTTAATATAAATCTATTAAGACGACTGTAGGAGAAGGAGAAAATTATGTATAAATATAATATTAATAGCATTTGCTATTTTGAAGCGGCTGCTGATAAAATTGGATATAAAAATTGCATTTAAAAATATATTACGAGGGTTTTGATACACAAAAAAAAATATGGGTAGATCTAACCAATCATAATTGCACCAACCAATGAAAATAGTTAAAACATTAAATAAAAATTGTAAAATAACAATTTACAAAAATTATGGTAACTGCACTATTATTGTGGTTTCATTACAGTTATAATTAATACACATATTTATCCTGGAACACAATTGAATTGATATTTTTAATACCCTAAATTTGTTTGGTTACTTACTCGTTTAAGTTTTTTTATAAAAATTCCAAAAATAATCTGCTTAAGAAGTTCAATTACTGCTGTGACATGGTTACTTTAACCATTAACAACTGAAATTGGTTGGATTAACCAACAATATTTTTTGTGTGTACATTTAAAAATACACTTAATTCATTCTTAATCTGTTAATAAAATTAACAAACAATTGCATTAAAATTATATTGAAAATTTTTCTGAATATAACTTTAAGAGATACTTACAGGCCATATACTATCAATTTTTTTTAGTAAACAAATATAATTAAACATTTACCGCCCAATTCATAAAAACATAAAATGGATTTAAAATCTATTTTAAGAAAAATTTTTATTGAAATTTTGTACTAAAACGCATTTTAAATCTGTTTTGTTTTTTAACGGCTGTATTTATAATGAAAACTTGGCATGAAGTTAGCATAAGTGACGAAATTGAACTGGATCTTATTGAGTTTTTCCACATGATGTGCAATCAGAAGTCATCGTAGATTATAGTCATGAGTCCTGACTAAAATCTACAGTGATAGTCAATGTCAAATTGTAAAAGAAAACTCGCTAAGCTTCAGTTCAATTTCGTCACTTATGCTAACTTCATGCCAAGTTTTCATTATAAATACAGCCGTAAGAATACTACAATTAATGTACATGTAGTTCTAAGTAATTTCTTTTCAAACGAATAATATTTTAAACCACTGTGCAATACAAACAACAAAATAATTAAAAGTTCTATATAAACGAATGATTTAGAAGAACATTTTAATGCTACCATTTAATATATTTGTAATTAACGCAACCTTTTCAAATGATTTTCATAAATTCACAAAGGAAGTGTGTGTATTAATTGATTAAAACATTCAATTATTTTGCTGCAAACACTTTAAAAGTGAAACTATTTATCTGAAGTACTTTTAAGTCATCTGCATAAATAAAAATTTCAAGCAATTTTAATTAATAATAACAAAAGCATTGGCGCCTTAGAAACTCCATTATTATGTACAATAATTTTTTCTCAATACAAAATTATAATGTCGTAATAAAATTAACTAAAGCCACTTCCTATAATTTTATAACAAAATTCATTCATTGAAGTTACCGTTAAGATGATTTTATTTATTTTTAAATAATACTATCACCTGAACCTTTTACCGCATCTTAAGCACACACATTAGGACTATAAAGTGTTGTTTCATTTTAAGATTTCCAATGTTGATGATGTGACTATCAATGTATCTACTCGTATATACTAAGAAATAATGCAGAGAATAATACAAAATGTATGTGTATATCATAATATGACTATAAATAGTTCTATGGATCTATGTGTATTTTAGATAACATGCAATATACATACATAAATACATACATACATATCTATTTACTTTATCGCATAAGCTCGGATGTTATAAACTTCATGTTTATTTATAGGGGAAATCAGTCTTGATAGGAAACAAGTCATGCAAACCTTGTGGCTCTTTAAACTCTAACGCATATGATACACCATGCACCACACCAACAACAAAAACATATGTGACGCACAGATTTTAAGGACTATAATTTACTAAGAAACTATAAGAAACTGGTGTTGGGACAATTGTATTATCAAAAGCGGTGGGAAAATTAGAAGCTTCCTGGTGAAGGGACACATGTAGCTTATGTGCATATCTTAAGCTTATACAGGAGATCTATTATTTTATTATAAAAGTTAAATTTAAAATATTTTTTGTTTTACATTTGAGAAATGAATATTATTTAGGCTTAAGTTCAGTTTATTAATTTAATGAAAATTCAAGTTACAAAGAGTTTAAAAATATATAAGAATATTCAATCAGACTAGCAGAACATATCAGTATACCGGTTTCAAGGCCGCCACAAATCTCATCAACGATCGTTTGTTCGTTTTTGCAACATTTGTAGGACTAGCACTGAGAGGATGAACCCTACTGATGCAAGGAATTGTGCCAGAACTTAGGGGAAGGATAAAGGAGATGTATGTTGAAAATGTAGAAGCCTTTATTTTATTTACAACTCTGCCTTTATCCGATTTGTTATAGAGCAGAGTTTTTTTAATGTTTTTTTTTATTTCGCCAATGGTCCCGCTAACTGACGAAGCGGGCCCTTGTCTTGGAACATTATCAATCGAATTTATCACTTAATGATGTTGCCCTGATAATATATATAACCCAGCTGCCAATGCATAGTTGGATTAGCAGTCAACGCGCTAAGCGCTTTAGCCAAAATAATATCAAACATTTAATAAAATTTTGAAGAGAAATACAATTAAAAAATTTGTGTATTTCTTTTTATTAAATTTTACATATTGAAACCGTTTTCGGTTAACCTGTAAAAAATAAAAAATATTATTGGTCTATATTTAACCGAATTTATATGTTCGAATATGCTGTTTCTTAATTGCAATCAATCTTTTTCAATTGTGGGTTTCCTTTTTAAATCGGTATTGAAATGGTCTTCTCTGGCTAAAAAACAGAAGAGATGACATGAAATATTTTATATTTCTTTGCTAAACAACTGCATTTGAAACTATTGCTTGATATACATACTTACATCCACACATACATATGTACATACTTAATTTATAAGTTGTGTTATTTTTGGACAGAAAATGCTAGATAAACGCGTCAACAATTGGCATATACATGGCCAAACATATCGGGTATTTACACACACTTCAGCACAATTCCAAAAATTAAATTTTTCACTTTAAGGCGAATATGGAATAGTCATATCGATGTTTAAGTTGTATAAAAATATTCATGCATACATGCAAGAAACTATATTTCATATGCGCATTCTTAGAAAAGATTGTAATATTTTTTTTTGTTATTCCAGTGACTTGTATGCAAATTAAACATTTTAGATTCGTTTTTTGCTAAACGTGTCTTTTGAGTTATAACATTGTTTGAGCAAACGATCAATATGTAAATATTTACATACACATTGTGTGTGTGTGTTGTTTTTTTGTTTTTCGTGTTCTGTTTTATTTAGTTTAGCTTGCTTACAATTCGTAGCCACTCATGTAATGCCAATAAGTTGAAAAATGCAAATAAACTTCAATGCAATGCGCAAAATAACAGTGAAATAAAGAAAATCAAATAAAAAAATAGCCAGATAGAATTGGTCGGTCGAAATGAAGCAAAACTTGAGTTTTTATTGAAGTTTTGGCTTTCAACATTTCTTTTTTTTTTGCTGGTATGTATGTATGTATGTACATATATTTGTATAAAAAATTAGGGTCAATTTGAGCCAAGTGTTTTGTATTTTAGTTTTAGTTTCAGTTAAATATTTTTTATTTTAGGTTTTGTTCACAACTAGTGTTTTGTTTTGCATCTTTGCTTTGGTTTGATGTGTTTTTCCTCTTTTTTCTCCTCATTTAAAGTTATTTTGTTTTCAATTTATTTTTTTTATATGTATAATGCACAATTTTACACAACTGTCAAACTTTTTCTGTCATCTGTTTTTCTTCTTTTATTTTTTTTTTTTTTTTTTGGATGCATGATGTCGTTTTATTTTATCTTCATTATTTATACATTTGTCGCTAAATCATGTTGATGCTGCTACTGTTGTTGCTTTTCTCATTCTATAGTTTTAGTTTTTTTTTTGCGAAATCTGAAGGCAGCCAACATGGCGTATATTTTATTTGCATACTTTTCGAGAAAAAAAGAAAATTAGAATCGTCAATGTTTTTCCCATTTTGCATACAAACACAAATACATGTGTATACTTTCTGTTGGTTAAAAATATACATATGTACATACATATCGCCGAATGTATTGTAATAGGGTGCATTATCACATATTGTAACTTTAATGTAGAGCTAATAACGCGCAGTTTTTGATTAGTACACATTCGAACTTTGTTATGAAGACTTACACATTACTAGACTTTAAGGCTGTTTGGCAATAGCGAATTTTGAGCACACATTTTCCAAGAAATGCAGTGTTTTTTTACTATACCTTTCCCTAGTATTTCTGGCTAAATGCATTCCTCAATTAGTGCTCATTCATATTTACAATTCAGTCAAATATTTTAAATTATTAAAATGTTTTTAAGAAAATTTTAATTAAAATAATTAAGAATTAAAAATTTAAAAAATATTTAAATTGGAGTTAGCAATTTTTTTATTTTAAGGACTTAAATTCCCTTTGAAAAGCTTAAATTTTAAGAACACTGCACTGCACACTGTGCTAGAAATTTAGTGAAAACGAAATCAACATTGCTGATAAGCCTTTTGTATCATTTTCATTATTCTCTATTAGGAAGACTATTTGCGATGTCCCTTAAATATATTGTTATTTCTTATAATTTAACGCCCTTATAAAGGCCTTTTTTCTGAAACGAGAGAGCTCAAGATTTATTTACTGTCTGTGTGACACAATAAATAAGCATATTTGTTTTGCAGTAGGACACTTTCACCTTTTAGATGACGATAAGTAGATATACAAGCATCACTGCTTGCACGCATTTCAGTAAATATTCTAATATTTACTAAAGTTTTATAATGCAAATTTTATATTTATTTTTTATATATTATTTAAAGTGTCAAAACAGTCAATTTATAAATTTTAAGGCAATTTAAATAAATTTTCTAACATTTGAAAGTTTAAATATCGATAACAGCGATGGAATTTATGTAGAAATATATATAATTTTTTCCTAAAAAATCAAGTTTTTTGTTATCTTAGAAGAGTTTTTCAAAAAGTTTGCGACAAATCATGTACTTAGTGCAACAAAGAGATTAACTATTATATCGGGTATTTTCTTTAGCTGCATAAAATCTGAAAATGATAAAACAAGACGGAAGTATTGATGAAATGAACTTCTTTCTATTATAATCTGGTAGATAATTTCATAGCATTTATTTTTTAAAATTGATGGCAGCATGGCTCAACAGCGCTCGATACTCAGCAGCTACCCGTTTGTTGCGAAAGAATTGAATTAATTTCAGATTTTTAAATATATTTAAAAAAAATAAAAAGTCCTTGAAAGTTAAGTAGTGATTCTTTATCGGCTTGATTATTTTTCTCGCCACGACAATTTTATTTATTGACGTAGGCGTATAACCAGAAATTAGTTTGATCGCTTAACACAATTCTGTGATAAAAGTGCTTATCGAAGTTATCTATGAGGCGAATAGATAACGGAAGCATTTTTCTGGCAATAAACGATTCATGACGACTTGCCAAAAAACACTGAAATTGATAACTATGATATCGATGTCACTATCATGTAGCTAAAACTACACAAGATATTTTGTCTGAAGTCTTAAAATTGTAGCTGTAATTATAACCGATGTTACATTCATAAATCTAAAATTTATTTTTATGTCGAGTCAAAATTAGAAAATAACTTTCAAATGATTAAATTGGATGATTATGAATGTGATATTTTCACCATAGCGTTAAAGAAAGACTTACTTAAAATAACCAAACGCGTTAAACAAAAACAGAAAACTTCGTCAGTCAGTTTTAGTTTCTTTATTTAAAAATACAACTTTTTAAATAATTTGGCTGACTTCTAAAATGTCGATTGCTTTGTAATAGAGCAAAGTATACAGTTTTATAACGCCATTGATAAAGCATACCTTTTTAAAACGATGTCGGCAAGTATTATACAACGCCACAATCAATAAAGGCTGCATTTTCAAAGTGTAACAACTTTGCATATGTACACTATCTTAATACTGCAGCACAAATTTATACAAACTTTTCTATTGATACGTTTTGGAAGTCATCCATAATTAATATAATAGACAGATAGTCTTGTGCCACTTATAAATCATGTCTCTAGGGGCTGTGCACATATTACGTAACGCTCCAGGGGCGGGGGGGGGGGGCGGTTTAAGATTTGTTGCGGATTGGAAATTTCGCACTGAAGAATTAGTAAAAAGCGTTACGAAGGAGGGGGGATGGGTATAAAATCTCTGAAAACAGCGTTACGTAATTTGTGCACAGCCCCCTAGCAATGAAGCATATTCAAAACAATAAACAATAATTTAGTATTAAAATTGCGTAAACCCTAATAAGAATTTCTTTTATTTTTGTTTATTTAATTTATTTTTATGTCAATGTTTTTTCATATTATATTAAATTATACACTTTGCTTTTGTTCATTATATAAAGTATGAGTATCATCTAGACTGCAAACGAATAAACATCAACAATCAACAATTGTCGAGTTTTATTTTATGTTTATAATTGGGTATATTTTTTTTTATTTTAAATTAATTTTTCTATAAATTTAGATGTAAAATAAATTTAAAACAATATAGACTAATTGATTTTCTTTATTTAATTATTTTAATTAAAGTACTGGAAACATGTTTGCAAAGACATCAACTGGACAACTTGTTTAAAGTGTTATAGGCTTGGAAGCAAATTTTTCAATAGCAAAAGAAAAATATCCAAAATTTATAAAAGTTTTTCCAATAAGAGTGATATAATTTCTTTAAAAAAAAAGACTTATTGTTAAGGAAATTCAAAAGTTATAAATAAAACGTCATTTAAATGGCCTCCACGACCTCTTCTGCAGGAACGAATTCGATGAACCCAATTTTCGAGTACATTTCCACTAAATCAAGTCGTATGTAATAAATGGCACATTCAATATTGACTAATAAAGCTTGAAAAGAGTCTGGTTTATTTCGAAAGACCAATGACTTCAAATATCCCCACAATAAATAGTCAAATGGTGTTAAATCACAACTTCTTGGAGGCCATTCAATATCACAAATTCTTGAAATAATCGAATCTCCAAACGTTTCTCGCAATTCGAGCTGTTCCAAGGAAAAATCAGCAAATTCACGACGTTTCTATACGGATGCAAACCCAAATTATTTCTCAAAATCCGCCAGGTTGTGGTTTGATACAGTTCCAATTATTTAGGACGTCTTGAAATCGACAAATTGCGGTCTTCAGCAACACTTGCCTGAACGGCAGCAATATTTGCATTACTTCGAGCGGTTCTTTTTCTTATTGGCACTTGAACATTATGTAAAGAAAATGTAAGCTCAAAATTTTCAGTAATTCGATGAATAGCGAGCACACTTGAACGATTATTACGACCATAAAATGGCAAAAGCGCACGAAAAGTTGCAATTGGAGAGCGATTATTTTAATAATAAAACTGAATAATTTGTAAACGTTATTCTTGCGCATATCTCTCCATGATGAAATTATAAACACTACTGAAAACAATGAAAAACAAATGACAGATCATGACATATTACAAATGACCGAAACGTTACTTAAAAATCGTATCATCTCTATTGGAAAACCTTATATTACGTCCCAGCATAGAAAACATGAAGTTCAAATTAGGCTTAAAGAACTTTCTAACATACTTCAACTTTGCAGAAAAATTAAACTTGGTAGTAAAATTGTAGAAGTATCCTTTTTGAAATTTCTGGTTTCCTTTTTTTTTTGTATTTCACTTTTCTAATTTTCAAACCATTGACATAAAGAAGCAAATAATACCTTTTAACACTTAACATTGCGTAAAGCCTTAATTAGACTTAATTATTTACATTGTGTTTAAGAAAGGAGAATGTATACACTGGTGTCTTTGTTAAGCATTTTAGCAACAACATTTAATATGTTTGTGTACTTTTTGTTTGTATGTATTTCTGGTCAACCGAATGACAAGTAATAACAGCATTTTGGGGAATGTTTATTATTCTGTTAATACACAAAATGATGATACCAATCAAAGGCATAATACTATAGTATCAACACATCTACTACAAATACAAATGCACATTACAAAACATTACATACGTATGTATATCGATTATAGTTTACATTATTCTCCTAGAAGTACTGTGGGTTACTAGCATTTTATTTTGCATATAGCTCAGAAACTTTTAAGAAATTTAAGAAATCATCGGTGGCTGTACAGCTGACTGGGGCTTTCAGATCGCTTCCATTGCAGATATTTTTTGTTTGTTAGTAAGTTGCATTTAAGATTTCTTTGAATTACATTATAAATTTGAAAGAAGCTTAAATCAGTTAAGAACATAGAATTTCTGCCTACACTTCCCAAATGCATCTATGGTCTTATTTGCTTTCAGCAAAATCTATTAGAACACAAAAAATCTAGCTGCCTTTGTTTTTTGTCCACTAGTTACCAATATATTTCCCTAATGATAGCCCTTTAGCCACTGTGCAACATTTCATAATCAAATATGCGAGGTTTGTTCAATAGAAAAGTTTAATTTTGAATTTTTTGAAAAGTATTTACGTATTCATCAATATTCATTTTGTCCCATTCAAAGTAATCCCCCTCAGGTATAATGTGCTTATGCCCGCGCTTCTTCCAATCCTCGAAGCACTTCTGAAATGCTTTTTTCGGTATGGCCATCAGCCACTATCAATTGTGGCAAAACGCTTTCTTTTCATTGGTCTCGTTTCTTCCTTTTGGGAATAGCAAAAATTCGCAGGGTGCCAAATCTGGTGAATAAGGTGGTTGAGGCATTATTAGGGTGTTATTTTTGTATTTGCTCATAATATAGCCATTTTAAGACAAACTTCGCTGCCACTCGTTTCATGCCCAAAACTTTCGAGAAAATTGCATGGCATGAGAAATAATTGATATGCTAACATCCTGTCCAACTTTTATAATAGTGATTCGACGATTTTCCGGATTTTTTTCCCACTGTTTTAATGTTTTCTTCACTTGTTGACATGGTAACAACTCCAGGACGCTCATCGTCATCAACATCTTCTCTGCCTTCTGTAAAGCGCTTAAACCACTTATAAAGACTTTTTTAAGACAAACTGGACTCGCCTAATGCCACAGTCAACATTTCTAGTGCCTTGCAGCACTTTATGCCATTTTTAAAGCAAAATTTAATACATATTTTTTGTTCCATTTTAGTCAAAAGGCAAAAATCGAAAAATACACACAATCGTGACTAAACTTCTCAATTGTCAACAACAATCTCCTAATACCAATGGACTGATAATGTCAAAATATAACTAACACATTTGTACCACCATAACAAAAAAAAAAAAAAAAAAAATTTCGATAATCGAATGTACACTGCCCGCGAAATTCAAAAATTCACTTTGTCTTTTGAACAAACCTCGTATGTATATTAAAAATGCAATTGAATTTAAATACATTTGTATCATTCATTTGGAAAGTCTAGTGTATTTAAATGAATGACTGGTATGTCAACATAAGCAATCAAGAGAATTTATTTGTATTAAATATGCATGTAACAAATGGTCATATACTGATTACAAAGATTTGTTTATACAATAAATAATTTACAAAAGCATTTCTATTTTCTATTACTGTATAGCATTCATAACAGTGCTTAATATGAAAAAATTCACCAGTGTAATAAAAAACATAATTCAACTTTTTCATTTTTAACAAAGAAATTTAATTTCGCAATTAATACATCTTCTGAATAATAACTGCCTCATATAGAGAGGTGCTTCTTTGTTTTCGAAGGCTTAAAAAATTCATGGTTGCTGTAAAATATGATCAACTATTGTCAGAAATTAGGACATAACTGTGCAGTACTGATTTAAATGTCAATTATTTAAAAAACTTAAATCAATGCAAAAGATTATTTACACAAAAACCATAAGTAAGCAAATGAAAGGTTAAAATGAAGAAATATTTTTACAATTTGTCATCGGTTTCAGATAACAGGCGCTATGGGCTACAACAAACAAGATTTAAAATACTATAATCAGTAGATAAGTCAGAACTCTTGAGCAAACATTCTGTTAGATAATTTTTCCGTTACTTAATCCACGGATTAAAATTTCATCAGGATCATGAATAAGGAAAGAAAATGTTGTTTCATGCTTGCACTAAATCCGAAGCAAGATCAAAAAACTTTTGCAAAAAGAAGAGGTTATATTGTAATAAAATTACTATAATATATGTAAGAGTTTGCAATACATACTGTTTTCAATTTCTGTCTTTAGTGTCATACGTGGCGTATTAGTAATTTGTAATCGTCAATCTTAGAAAATTATTACTCATACGTAACTTTTGCTCATGCACACAATAATCAAAAGACATTTTCGAGAAAGTAATCTGTTGAAATAGTAAATACATATGTACATATTTTATTTTTTTTTTTTCAATTTGTCTTTCACTAAATCGAAAATCTTATTTTCTATTAATTTTGAAAAATATTATACATCTGCAAATATAACCAAAAAAAAAAAAATAAATAAATAAATAGAAAATTTAAAGCAATAATATATTTATGAATAGCTTCAAACTTTTATGCTTTCTCTACAGTTACTGTTGATTGGTTTTCACAAAATACAGCTTAATAAAAAAGAGTAGTGATAGAATGTTACAAAACTTTGCTATGATACCTTAAACATTTAACTGCAGTGTATTAAATACAATTTTCTAGGTTTTATTTATTTTATTGAATATGTAAAAGTTTTTCTTAAATCTTCAATGAATCAATTTATTTTGTTTAGAAAGTAATTAGAAATGTCGAATTAGTTTTGTGAACAAATTGCCATTTAAAGATTATATAAATCTAAAATAATAAATATTTATTTTTACTATAAAATAAGGAAATTGTAATTTTACGGCTGGGAAAATTATTAATATTTAAATAACATTTGTGGTATTAAGCCTGTAAAATATGGTATTGTCAAGTCAAAGGTAAATTTAAGTAGATAAAGTTAAGGTAACAGTGCTCATTATATCCTTAATAAGAATGAATTTATTTATTTTAAGTAAAACTGTTCAACAAATATTACATTACAGAATCATTTTTTTTAAACAACACTCCAGCTCTTATACTATTTTTGATGATTACATTTTTATTCATTATTCCCATACATATATTTGTAAGAATAACATTTCCAAAAAGGATGTTTAAAAAAATACATTAATTAAAAACCAAACTTTGTTAACTTCGTCAGAAAATTCCGTTGTTTTTTTTTTCGTAATAAAAAAATATGTGTTCAGTAAATGCACTAAAATGTTTGTATTCAAATTAAGATATTTAATAGAAAAAAAAAAATAAAACCCAAGAAAGGCGGTAACCACAAAAAACGTTTTATAAAATTGCCAAAATAACCTGGATATTTCAAAGGATATTCCAAAATATATGTTTGTTGTTTCTCTCTAATTTTGAGACACAGATTAAACTGGAAAAGACTGAAAAACTGCTAAATGTAACCATGCAGTATTGGCAAGAAAAGAAAAAAAAAATTTAAGTTATACAAACAAAACAATTGTGGACGAAAATGAATAAAAGAAAAACGCCATACAAAAATATCTTTTGAAGTAACTAGACAAAAAACATTTTGAAACCTAGAAAGAATAATAAAAATTGAAACAAAATGTCACAAATTGACATGATGAAATCCCTTGGTTGCACATTGAGTGGTGAGGGTTAATCAACGAGATGAAGGGGCAAAAAGCCATAAACAATTTTTTTGCAAAGAAGACTTACAGACGAAAATATTTTTGGCATTCATCCAAGACTGTAGGGAAAATGAATGTATGTTCTTAGTGTAGAATAGAAATATTTTCAATATTGTTTATTGCATGTTAATTTAAATTGTTTTTTTTTTAGATTTCTAATCAACCGCCTGTACATAAATATTTAAATAACTTTTGTCTATAACCACATAAAAATTTCAAATATGAATAAATTTTTTTTCCATAGTTTATGGTATAAGTCGTAAAATTTACATGCATACATATAAAGAATAGGGCTAAGTATTTTTGTACAGTGATTTTCTTTATTTAAATCTACTTTTAGCTGGGAGCCCAGCACAAAATTCAAGCAACACTTGAAAATCATTTTGTTTAAGTTAAGTGTTTTATAATATTATTATATATTTGGTTTTTATATAGAAACAAAGAGTTTACAAAAGTTTAAAGTTTAGATTTCAAGGAAATGGAGGCTTGCCACCTCTGCTGGTATGAATTTGAACATTGCCTACTTGAAAGGTTCACGGTGCAGTGGTGGATATTTTCGCTTGAAATATTTAGTCGATGGTGAGGAAATGTAACCCATTACTTTTACTGTAGCTTTGCTGCCATGCCATAAAATATATTTTTTCTTTATACCTTCAATCGTCATAATAAAATTTGCTGACATTTGCTGTCGTCAGTCAGAAAATATACACTTTAACAATTTATCTGACCACCAGTATTGCATTCTTTATAAAATGAACGATTCTCATTTAGTCGATGTTTTTTCCAAAGTTTTCGAAGGCTTTTTATAAAAAAATTATTTAAGGAATATGAAGAAAAAAAAAAAAACAATTTCGAGATTATGAACCTTTTAATGTGATAACAATTTTTCATTCAATGCTTGAATAATTGCTACTATAAAAAAAACATATTTTTTCCGGTGTAACTCCCAGACTAGGTGGCATACAATCGTTCGCCACATAACATCATCTTAACGAATTTTTACACAATTTTAAAATTTCAGCTGCACACAAATATATCACATCGATGCCAATAATTTTGAAGATTCTAGTTTAAGTCAATACACGGAAACTATAAAAATTCATTCAAGTGAATTTATTACAAATTGAAAATAGCTATTTACTTTTACAAGAACCGTACAGACAGTTGAATACAGGCCATAAAGACAGACATATACAATTACGAAATGAATGAGTAGAGTCCCAATATTATTTTGCATACAGAGATAGATACATAAATTTTTAACAAAATAGACAGGAGAAATCGATTATATATCTGATCTTTAAAAGAGTTTAATATACCAAAAAAAAAAAAAATTTTAGCATATTTTTGTTCTTGGAAATATGCTAGCAAATGATTTTCTTACATTACACAGTCGAAGGCTGGTAATTGAGACTCATTGTTATATTGGAATCAAAAAGATTTTTAAGAATAACCAATTGTATCAGTGTGTTCTTAAAATTGTGTGTACTTTTCTTTAAAATTGGTGAAGGGTATTATTGGATGTTGTTAATAATAAATTCCTAAAAACTGGCAAAAGCAATTAACAATAGACGCATTCAAATAACTAAAATTTTGCAAAAAATTTTACATTATCTTGCAAAGTGCTTAAAAATTTTGCAAAGAAAATTTAATTTTAAAATATATCTGATACTCATTGTATGTATGTAAGTATGTTTGTAACCAGATGTATTGCTACGAAAATATTTTTTTTCATATAAAACAATCAAACAAATAAATATTTTACTATTTTAAATAAACGATGACTGAACTGGAACGAAAAATAGTCTGTCATGGAGAGGTAAAGAAAATCACAAAAAATCGATCAACATTTATTAGCATTAAGGTGGCACTCTGTTGTATGCAGTGAAATGAAATGCGACCAGATTAAAAACTACTGCACTTTTGATTATTTTTGGTCAATTTGAAAATTCCTAGAATAGATGAAAAATTTATTAAAGGGTTTCACTCAAGCTGGTTCATATATAAAAAGAATTGATTTGTATGGATAATATTTTGCTTCATACTTTTTATGGATTGAAACGTACATTATAAAATTAAAGTTTCTGTTGTTTTTGTGTTGTTATATTTGTTGCTGACGCCACGCTTTCTAAATAGTAAAATTAGATCGTTTACATATTTTTATTCATTCAAAGCGATTTTCTTCCATCAATTTTGACTTTTTTTTAGAGTATACAGGAACACATATACAAACAGACGATATACGTATATATACTCGTATGTGTACATTTATTCCATGTAAATAAATAATCAATATATAAATATTTAAGCTACGTTCACATTTATTAAATATTTGTAAAAAAAATCGTAACCACTTGTTTGATAGTTTAGATAATGTCATTTAACTTGGTTTTTATTACAAAATATAATTAATTATTCATCAAAAAATTATTTTTATACAGTTTTTAAAAAATGCGAACCCATAATGAAAAACTTATTGGACTTAAAGAAAAAAAATTAGTTTCATTCTTGGTTACGTGTTTTCGACAAATATTTGATAAATGTGAACGTAGTTTTATTAATATAACTTCAAAAAAGATAAAGTAAAAATCATTTTTATATGGCGATGAAATGGAAATAATTTAATATTTGTTACAAAAACTGTATGAGGAATTATAACTACAATTTCCTGTTAAATTTGTATTCCATAGTTATTGTGAAAATCATTAATTGAAAAATTTTATATAAAATGTAAAAGAACTGCATGAAAATTGCAAAAAAAAAATCTTACCCTTTTGTTTAATTTTCATTTGTATAGAGTCATTGGTTCAATATGCTTCAAATATAAAAATATTGTTTTCATTTAAAAAACAAAAAAAACCGAATTAGAGCAAAAAATTCAATTCTTTTGTTGTTTACTCGTAACTTTCAACGATGGTTTTTTATTTTATTATAAATACAATTTTTTGTTCTACTTTAAGCATGTCTACATTTAATATTAATTCCATTCCATATTGTCCTTTTAAATCAACCACAAAACCCACAAATAATTAAAGCAAATCCTTAAAATAAAACAAGTAAAAAAAGATGTTATCAAATACAAAAGAAAGTTACGATTATCAGCAGTTATGAGCGTAAGAATAAGTTAAATTTAAGCAAAATAACAACAACATGAATAGAACTCGCTATCACTTTAAGCTCTACTAGTGAGTTGAAAAAATTTAATAGAAGCAACAGTAGGTGTTGATTTGCGTTTGTTGTTCTTCCTAATTAAAGGTCTCAAATTCCGTTAGTAACTCACGTATTCATTTCAGTCATCCAAAATAATTTAAAATTTTAATAAAATATTTAATAAAAACCAATTTGTAATAAAAAAAATTTTGTTGTTTTTTCTATTTCTAATGAAGTTGATACACGAAATATTTATAAGATGCTGTTTCCAAAAGACGAACTAAATCTTTTAATAAAAATTTACACTGAAATGTTTCGTTTTAAGTGTTTCAAAACTATTTCAATAATTAATAGTATCACTAGTATGTACATCATTCGAACATGCGAATTTTCACATAGATGAAGGCGAAGTCATACAAGATGGTCTTGAGAGTACAGTTGAGTATATTCGCCATTCCCCCATTTTCGTCCTTTGAACTTTTTATTTTCCTCAAATGTTAAAATACATTTTCCATTACATGTTTTTACATCCAAGGTAATAATTTTTTAAGACGCATTGGGACGAGACCACTCTGTATGACTTCGCATTGTTAATGGATGATATTATTATAGGTTTTTTCTGGAAATAAAATACTCACTTGAAAGATATAAACAATAATGCAGGAACAAATATCATATATCCAATTCGACAAGCATCGTCTATCTACAGATGCCTCAGAGGCTGAATATAAAGTTTTCAACATTTGTTGAAAACAATGCCGAAGATTCTTAAGTGATTAATGGGGCGGAGTTGCCGTGATTGTATTAAAATATTACCATCCAATTAGGTGCAGTTTCCACATGATGAACAAACGAAGGCAACTGTAAAATTTAAAGTTTTTTCTTCCGAAATATGGAAATATCACCTTCATAATCTTTGAACACCATCACTAAAATAAAAACGTGGAAATCCAATGTCACTTAATTTTATCAGGAATTTATTTATAAAGTTTAATTTGTTTACAAAAGCTTAAGCCAGAGATCACTTCTGGATTACCTGTGAGGTAAGTAAAAACTTTACAATTATTTCAACTAATTGATTCTGCTGAAGTAATGATGTATTTTAAAATAAATTTTATTACTTTTTTTTATTTTTTAATTAGAAAGAAAAAATTTTAACTAATAAAAAAAAGTAATAAAACCACAAGCATCATTAGTAAAAACTGTGTAACTGTACGACTTTAATTTTGTAGATTTATTTTTTTTTTGTAATAATTTGAACAGCATTAGCAATAAAAACACGAATACCAACAATATTAGCAACTAAATAGAAACAAAAGGAAAAAAGATTGCATTTGTCCACAGAAAACCACAACATAACAAACATTGTTTTTAAAAATACTATATTGAATAGAGTATGCAGATAAGGAATACACACATGGACACAGAAACAAGCACACAGAAAGTCACCAACATAACATGCATACATGTAAATTCTAATTGAGGAGGAAAAAAAAGTAACTGAAAAATAAAAACATCACAGGACATTGTAAATATGTGTTCGTATTATATTTGGTATCCATTTGTGCGTACGTGTACTATCCATCTATACAATTGCTAAACTGTATGTGTTTCTATATGTACGTATGTATGTATGTTGAAAACCACGGACAATAAACAATGTTTACAAAACTAACGAATACGTATGTACAATGTACAAACATATTCAATGGCAGAAATATTTTAGTTGTTTCGGTATTCAGTTTGCTTTTTCTTTGTGTTATTCGAATTATTTTTTTTGTTTTATTGCTGGTTTTGTTGTTTAGAAACAACTGTACAACATCAAAACCAACTACAAAAATAGAAACCGTTATAAACAATGCAATAAAGTTATTCCAAAAATAAAGAGCACATAAAAGAATTGGACAGCTAATAACAACGCCTGCCAAACTGCGGTCACTGAACTTTTTTAAGTTTACCATTTTCAAAAGATTAATCGATTTTATTTAGTGAAGCAAAAAGAAATACAGATAACCAAAAATGTTAATAAAATAAAAAAGAAAATATAAAATTCAGTTCGAAATCAATGCAAAACCACAATACAGTTCATTGAATTAAATAAAATAAAATGAACTTTTGATTAGAATAATAAAACGATATTTTCGAAAATTTAAACCATTAAACCAAAGAAAAACAAAGTACAACTTAAAGAATTTTATTTCAAAAGAATAGAAAAAGGAACACTATGACCAATGGACAGAGCTATAAATTGTTGCAATCAAATTGCATTAAATTTTTTTCTTTCATCACAAATAAAAAAAAGTCCGAAATCATATACACTCAGAACCTAGCAGTTTGGTGTGGAAGCCGTAAGTGATTTAAAAAAAAAATTTTTTGCTGATTTAATTTGTTAATAATTGCAAAAATTTTTTGCTTAACATGAATCTTACGATTATATATTGCCATAAAAAGTATTAAAAAACTCTACTTTTTTAAATGTAGAAAAAAAAAACATAAAATTCCTAGAAGTTTATTTTCTTCGAAGTTTATTTTATATTTAGACAAGCGAAATTATTCGAATGTTTCACTTTTCTTTATTGGACAATTTTACATGAACTTTTTATAATCAGTATCATTTCTTATAATTTTTTTAGCTTAAGGATTATGTAGGTAAACTTTTTACAAATGGTTTTCAAAATCGTTTTGATTTTTTGGGAAGAGCGAAAATATTATAAATATGTTTTAAATGTATGTACATATATACATTTTAGATAATTCTGCTAAAAGATGGAAATAAATAACACGACTATTTTAGTTGGAATATAAGTATGCATCATTATGTTACTATTATATGAAACCAGATAAAGGTTATTCATATTATTTCTCTGTTTGTGATGAAAATTTAATTTAAAATTTCAGTATGCCTAAAATACCATTTCCTCTTTGCTATACATTCAATTAATTTTAAAGTATTTGTTTTTTATACATTCAAACACAAGCCTGTGATTAGCCTTGATTTTTGTTATCATCACCAACAACAATGTTAACCTTAGTTTGCTGTTTATAATCACGTAACTCGTGATAAAACTAATTACATCAAGTGTGGCACTCAAAAACCCACCCAGGTATGTTATTCACTTGAGCCACTGCGCTAACAACAACAACAACAACTAAAGCAAAGGTATAGTACAACAAAAATGTTGAATTCACATTATACGGTTGACCCTTCTTTCAATGATGACAAAAATAAACATTTGAGGTTCACGTTGGTGTCGTTTAGTAGCCATTATGATAACGAAAATCATAGGAAAGAGGAAATGGAACAAATTGCAAAGCAAATAACAACGCGTGCTTGAGAAAAAAAAACCATAGCATACTTTTAGGTAGACTGTACGTGGAGAAAACTGTTCATATTAAAATATGCCAAAAAGAAATATATTGAAGATTAGTTTTAATCATATAGTAATTAAATTGGGTCAACTGATATATATATATATATATATATATATATATATATATATATATATATATATATATGTGTATAAGAATAATTTTTTTCTTAATTAAAAAACATATACAAAGTTTTTTACATGACGAGAATTGCATTGTCTTTCCATTTAAAAGAACCTTTGGTTTGAGCTGTTTTCTTTTTATGCCTTTGCATACAAAATTACAAAAATTCGAGATTAATTTTTTTTCAACTTAAAGCCATTGAATTGTTTTTATCACTCTTTACTTTGCATATAGAATATAAATGTGAAATAAGCTTAAATATAATAAGTGCAGGAAGTTGTTTTAATAAAATGTGTATGTCTTATTTATTTTTTTTTGCTGACTACTGCCAAAGAATCAATAAAAATATTTAAATAAAATATTTGAGTCATTAAAATGCTTCATAGCTGATCACAGCAGTCGGCTTAACATAAAATTATAATAAATTATTTTTTTATAATTAAGTTTAAAAAATATTGTCGGCCAAAAATTGTAAAAGTCATACGTCATATTAAAAATATGTAGTGTAGTTTGCATTAATATTTGTACTTTTATCATGTAAACTAAAGCGGGTTCATCAACGTTTGTGCTTAACGAACATACATAGAGACTCACAATTTTATAAATATGTATATGTATAAACTCGTATATACATGTACATCGAAAAAAGTTTAAATTATTAAGGACTTATGCTTGCCATTGCCAGGAAGCTCATTTTTGTTTCTATTCACTGAGATGAAAATGATTTCAACCATGTTTTTATCACATAATTTTTGGTATTATATGATTTTCGATATATTTAAAAATTACTAGAAATTTTTTATTGGGATATTAAAACACAGAATATAACATACACACAGAGAAAAGTCGTACTAAATTTAAGTACTTAATAATTACTTTGAATTAAAAGTTGTGATTAAAAATTTTGACCAGACAGTTTTTAAGCCGTCTCTGTTCAATTACAGAAATAAACATATATAAAATTAATTTTTCTACCTTCGATGTCGAACGATTTTTTTTTTGCGTACATATTAAATAAAAATAAAATCAAAATTTTAGAAGTGTTCTCGATTTAAATGTAGTTTGTACGAAAGAAAACTTTGTTCGACATCATGGGCCACGCAGTTAATGTGGCTGAATTGTCTAAGGCGACGTGTTACAACAATTCCAAAGATGGACAAAGATAATTTTTAAAGTAAAAGGAATAAAGGAGCAATTAAATTTAGATCAGTATTAAAAACAATAATTCAATTGTGTTACAGGATTAAATCGTGTGCAAATAGTCCCTATTAAGGATTGATTCAAGTATGCGACAGAATTGATTTTATGTTAAAGAAATGCATATTGAAAACATATTAGTTTTGGCAACTGATTTTTTTGCATATCGAATTGTGACGGTTGCACTGACTATTATATAATTCGGTCGCTACAACTGCAATTTTCGTGCAGTACCACTGAGTTTTTAGTTACGGCAATTAATCTAATAGTTGCGTCAAAAGATAAAAATTGGTTCGAATCTTAAATGGAAGCTCATTTTTATCATGGAACACATTTAAATTGATTTTGAATTGTTGTAAACAACTCATCGCAAATGTTGAGTAAGTATGGATTTTACTATAATTGGTTATGCCAACCGAATAATCGGTTAGGAATATCAACCAAACCATATTCATTGCCAATTATTCAGTTGTGCTCGCCCATTTTGTCATTTAGTTGTAGCAAAATAATGCCTTCGGTTGGAACCAAAGAATGTTGTAAGCGGTACCTGTTATGTGGGCAATGCAACTGATATTCTATTGGCTGATATTCTATTGGCACAAACGTTTTCGAGCCAATCTTATTTCTGGATGTGTGTACGTCTTTACAATTGGATGCACGAAGATGATGAACGTGGATTCTTGCCTTAACTCAAGCCGGTCGATGTTTAAAATAATCCGTACTTGAATTAATCTTTTCATACACGCAATTTTGGCATCGCTTGGGATTGACTCAGTTGAAATTAATTATTTTCTCTGTGTACATGCATATTCCTATATCTACAATAATTATTTACACTATGTTAGAGATATACTCGTATGTATGTATTACTATATGTGCAAAATGTTTTACACATTGTGCTTGTGCGATTTTTATAATCCTGCTTTTTATATATATTTTAACGGCCGAAATCCCCAACACGTACGAGCACTCATGCGTTGACATGAATATATGTACGTATGCATGTGGTGGTAATAAGTAGGCCAACAATGATTTTGAGGTTATTTATTTAAAATTCACAAAGTTTTAGTTCGTTTCTGGAAAATTTATTATACAAAAATAAAACAAAAATTTGTTGACCCCAATGCACTGGAGATTAAATTCTATAATTAAGAAATAATTTAAAATTTAAACTAAATTAGAGAACGTATTTATTATACGAAATTCTTAAATGAAATACAGGCAGATGGATGTGTTGGACATATGGACGGTAAGTTAGCGCAGCGAAAAAAAAGGTAGTTGCAGCTTTGGATGTACAATGAACACAGAGAAAACAGTGCCTAATAAATACCTAATAAAATAGAACAAAATTAATAAGATATCTCTACAGATTTTTTTCAAGAAGAAAGTCTTATTGTTTTAATAAGGAAAACTTTTTTGAAAAAATCCAGAAGGAAACTTATGATTTTTATACAATTCAGAGGAAAACCTAATAGAATACAAAAGTTTTTCTTTATGGATTGTTTTTTTTTTTTTTGGTGCCAAAAAATAAAGGAAATTGGGTAAAAAAAATTGTGAATAACAAGTTTTCTTCTCGATTTTATGTATTTTCCTTCTTGATAAAATTAAAAAGATTTACCACATAAAAATAATAAGGAATATCTTCGGAAAAATCTTCGCTTCTTTCTGCTGGGATGCCCTTTAGCCTAAAAACGTTTCATAGAGAAACTCTTCTTGATTATATTAGGCAGTTTTGGCTCTATGTACAGCGCCATAAAAATACCTTTTAGGAAAATTAGTTTTTAGTGCATTGAAGACTTTTTAAATTTTTTCCCTCCCACTTTCCTATCATAAATTAAGTCTAATCAGATGCTCAAAACGTCTTGTTTATCTGTTGCAAATTATATTTAGATTATTAATATGAGTATATTTGAATTTAATAAGAGTTTAATTATGTAGACTTTAGTAGAGCACAAACATTTGCTTTAAATTCTATATTTGAAGCGACTTAATTTAAAATTATTAAATCGACTTAAGTACTTTTTGTCTAAAGCCCACATAAATGATACTTAAGTTCTTTAAATGCATTATTATTATTAAACATAAATGAGATTACAATTCTTTTGTTACACAACAGACACACTTAATAAAATATGAAGTAACATACTCTTATAGTTTACAGCTGTAACGAAGAGTATAATTAAATATAATCTATATTTTCTTAACAATTTAAAATTGTTTTATGTTTTCAATACTTTATCTCGACAAATACATTAAATAATTAAAAGAAATAGGTCAAATAATGGTAAATAAAAACTCCTATTAAGCGAAACAGTAAAGAATGAATAAATTGGAATTGTATTATGTTTGCTATGAATTAGATTTACTTAATATCTACAAATCAATACAATGTAAAACATATTCATCACTTAACCTACTTTAAATAAAGAGCTAAATAGCATACAACGAATAGATAAAATAAAAAGCAAAAGTACAAATAAACAAACGATGTAAAAGGGAAAGCATACGCCTCTTACTCAGAGAACTAAACTGGTAACATAAATAAGTACAGTTCAGTTCTTTTCTTCAACTGGTATTGAAAAATTTTCACTTAGAACAAAATTCTACATGAGAGTTGTAGATCAGATTAGAGAAGATCATATATTTTTTTTTTAAATCTTTACATTGAAAACGTTTTCACTTTTTTCCTATTTATTTTTTAGTGCATTTTATGCCACCCTCTGCTTTTGAAAATTCCGTATACTAAACATTGCATTCTCTGATCAGCCGCAGCCCTCTCCCAACTGATTGTCCTTCTAATAAAGGATTATATATATAGACCGTAATATGATCAACACGTATATCTATAACTATACGAAAAGTTAAAAATTAAAGAGTGTGTTTGAACTGGAAACGAAAGATGGGAACGTCTATTAGGATTTGTAATGAATACCAGACAGTTTCACAGCATCTCAACTTTTATGGAAATAAAAACATCAACTCCAAAGTTCAAATAAAATTAAATACAGAGAGTATTCCATCAGCTATTGCAATTTTGAAATTAAGCTAAATCTTGTGAACTGTATTATTTGTAATCTTGAAAAATTCGCAGTTATTATAATTCTGTAGAAACTAGATATAAGTTTATAGCTAATAGGCCCTAAAAGTAATGCCATGTTCAAGATGAAAAAAAAAAAATGGTCAAGACGGGGAAAAATGTCAAACTAAAGCAATTTTCTCAGAATTAAAAAAAAAATAACAAGAGCTAAATATTTTGAATTATTTACAGTCTCTTAGCGTTTTTCCGTTTTTTGTTTCCCCATTGAATCCAGCCTATCTTTTATTATTCTTTTCCCTTTATAAAAGGTTTTCCAATAGGGATGATATGATTTTGAAGTTACGTTTCGGTCATTTGTAATATGTCATGATCTGTCAGTTGTTTTTCATTGCATTCAGTTGTGTTTACAATTTCATCATGGAGAAATAAACGCAAGAAAAGCGTTGCTGATTTTGTCTTGAAACAAATTGAAAACGAAAACGATTTTTTAAGAAAATCATCTTCTGCGATGAGGCTCACTTTCATCTGAGTAGTGCGGTAAATAAACAAAACTGTATATTCACATATTATTCATGAAAAATCATTACATTCACCTAAATTGGCAGTTTGGTGTGATCTTTCGAAATGAAGCTGGTAACACCGGCACTGTCAATGGAGAGCGATATAGATCGATGATAACCAACTTTTCATAACCGAAATTGGAAGTTGATCTTGACAACATTTGGTTCCAACAAGACGGGGCTATGTGACACACAGCAAATGCAACAATTAAATTATTGCGAGAGTTTGGAGATTCGATTAATTCAATAAATTGTGATATTGAATGGCCTCCAAGAAGTTGTGATTTAACAACGTTAGACTATTTCTTGTGGAGTTATTTGAAGTCATTGGTCTTTCGAAATAAACCAGACTCTCTTCAAGCTTTACGTGCTATTCAAGACATATGACTTGATTTAGAGGAAAAAGTGCTCGAAAATTGGATTCATCGAATTCGTTCCTGCAGAAGAAGTCGTTGAGGCCATTTTAGTGACATTTTATTTAGAACTTAATTGTTTCGATTGTACTTCAGATTAAATAAAATACTTTTGAATTTCCTTCAAAATAAGTGTGTTTTTTTTAAGAAATCATACCACTCTTATTGGAAAGCCTTATATATGAAGATTTCCATTCCTTAAATTTTGGAATCAGAAAATTGTCACAAGAATTTAAATCTAGAGCGTTTGCTGGCGACTTTAGGAGTTCGGAGCTACTTCGCGGATATGTTCCAATGCAAAAAAAAAACCAAAAAAAAAACCAACACACTCCGTTTTCGTAGTATGAAATGATTTTTATTTAATCAATATTCTCTGAGTTATCATTGCATTCTTTCCGAATTAATATAAGAGAAGGACACCTCGAATATCTTTAAAAAAAAATTTGTTGACCGACACACCTACCTTATGTTAATTTCGGGTATATTCACCCGAAGAAATCCTCTGCTCTTCGGACTCTCTAATATTATGTTCGATCTATTTTTCTTTCACAAGTAGATATCATCCCCAAGACATCGTTTGGATTGCTCCTGAAGATTGTCAAACACCATCGTGTGGTTCAACGTGAATAAAGACGTTCTCAGCGCACCAATATATAATTTTTTATCCTAATAGATTTTTTGACTATTTATAGCGCGATAAACTACTCTGGTCGATGTAAAAGTCTGCCTTTGGGTTCTTAAACTGACTTTAAAACTATCTATGGGAGTTAAAAGTAAGGTTTTAGACGCCCACCGATTACGATATCTTTCCAAGATAACAAACGTTACAAACGTTACAAACGTTAGTAAGTAAGTTTAGATTAAATGTTTTATATTCCAATCTTATCTTACAATACAAAAAAATTAATCAATCTTATAAATATAGAAATTAAATAATTGGTGAATTGAATAAAAACAAGCAGCAAAACAATATTTATACTCGTAAGTGTGCGTTGTAAAGTTATGAGGTATAAATTATATATTTATGCCCACAGTGCGTATGTGAAATAAAATAAATTAAATATTGACACCATCAATAAAATTTGCAAAAAAAAAAATTAATATACATACATACATACATACATACGAATTTACGTAAATAATATAAATATATATACTTTTATTGTTCGTCACATTTACTGTTCGAACATGTCCCTGTTCTTAGCGTCCTTGACTGTATGATTTAATATGCAATACATGATATATTCAATTTCCTGTCTGCTTGCTTAATGTCAATCAATCTTAAAAAATACATAAGCTCAACAAATACATACGTACATATGTTTTCCATATATATTTTTTCTATTTAGTTTAAGCTCTACAACATAGAACCATAAATAGTACATGAATACACAGCTGTATCAGTTATAAAGCATTTACTAAATAGGCCTAATAGGTTTTCTATGGGATATAACACTGATTTATTTATGCTTTTCAATTAAAATCTTATATAAAGAACACTACATCTCGCAATTACTTTGTTCTTTATAGTAGTGACAGATTGGAAATTTAAAAGATCTGCCGCTAACTTCTTCATCTAGCGCTAAGCCCATGCCATTTTAATTGTTAAGCTTAGCAATATATATGTTAGTATTTGTGGTTAGTCCCGAAACATCATAATGAGAGTTCAGCCTTCCATAAAGATTAATTTTTATTTTTTGTTCAATTGTTACGAGCTTTTAGATTCTCCTTTCTTATAAAATACTGTATTAATAAGAAATTAACTGAAAAACGCCTGAATAATTAAATTTCTTTGATTAAACAAAATTTATTGCAAAATAAAAAAAATCGGGTGTAAATAATTTATGTGTATTTTACAGAACAGGCAGTGCATGTGCCTTTCAAAAAAATTCCGGGGTCGTTATAAAAACAATGTTTCATATAGAAATTGCAAATACGAAACGTTTAACTAAAGAAAACTAAAATGATTTAAGTTGAATTTTAGGCATCGAAGCAGAGAAATGCTTTGCTATGAATTATATATTATTTCGCAAATATTTTTGAACTTCTTTAGATTTAATATTATTTTTATAATTTTCAGCTAATTTTCTAAAACTTTTTATATTGTTTTAATAAATATGACTTAGTTTATAGCCTTTAAAAATACTTCAAAATTATTCCTTAGCTGGGGCCTTTCAACAGCCATTCTACGTACAGTCTTCTAAGAGCCATTAATTTGATGCCGTTTCAGAATCATTGCCAAATAAACGTGAGCGGAAGGGGTGCGCAATAACAGCGTTTTTAAAAACGAAATGAGTATCGAACGGAGCGAATACGCCTTGTAAATCCAAAAGAAGGTGTAAAGAGGCCTTCTAGCAGGTAAATGTACTTCTTATTTTTGCCGCTTGGTCCTAGCGTGCAGATATTATTATTTATAGAACGATGTGTGTATAAAGATAAGCAATATTGGAAATATTTTTTTTTAATTTGTAATATTAATTGTTTAAGCACAATAAATAAGCATAAATTTAAAGCGTGTAGAAAATAAATTTTCATATGTGTAGTCTTTATCTTTTTAAGTTTCTCTGTATATAATCTCGTCAAGTTGTTTAAATTTTTCGAAAACTTTTGCTCTTTACTGTTAGCAATTTTGCATTAATAAAAAATCTTTTTACGGGTATAAAATAAAGAAAAAACAATTCTAAACACAAATTGGTTATTTGGCACGTGTACAATCTGTAATGCGTGGGTAACAAAATATTTTGCTAGAAAACTTTATGTGCCACAATTCCACAACAAGTACATAAAAATTTTACAGCAATACAAAAAAGTATACATACACTTCTGCACTCTGTAATACAAATTGTACATACATATACACAATCAAAACCATAGCAATTTTGAAAACAGAAAAATTTTTACATTTATTTTATTAACTTTTCTTATTTCAACTTGTTTGTCTGTTTGTCTGTTCTTTCTGTTGTGTCATATCAAATATATTCGTGAATATGTACGCATCAATTTTGCTTCATATACTCGTATATACATTATTCTGTGTAGAAAAAAGTTGTTTCCTATTTCCTATTTTTTGTTTCTTTTTTTCATTTCTGATTTGATTTTAGAATGCGAAAAAAATATCATAATGAAATGTAAATATACACAAGCATACACACACACCTATATGGAAAAACCTGTGCTTGTTTATGGCTTTCAATAGTTAGAAGCAGTAAAGTATATTTGATTGATTGTCTTTTTAAAATATTTTCGTCTTTGTAATTTCGAGAAGTCAACACAACTTTTGTTTCTTTGACTTTGTTTTCTGTTATTGGGGATTTCTATGGCCCTGACAGAAAAAAATACTGAGAGATTGCTAACAGTTTTATTTTTTGAAATATGAGTTTTTTATTATTTTGACAAAAGATACAAAAATTAATACATAAGTTAACAAAATTTCTATCGAACACTATCCAATGATCTTTTATAATTCCAGCAGAAATCCCACTTTCCTTGATATCGCTCTTTCATAGTCCTGATGAAATCTTTTACCCTGCTTCCCACTAAAATCATCCATAGTTTGTTGAAATCAGTCTAAATGTGAGTGCAGATAGTGTATGATTATTAACATTTTAACTTTACTGATATTTGAGCATTTACATTTCAAATACGAATCCATTTAGTTTCCACAAGATGTACATTTGATTCAAGTGTAAAATTTTTATGAAAAACACTCACGTTTGGTAATGAAAAACTTTACACGCAAACCATTCGCTTGTCTTGTGAAAGCATGACTTCTTTCCACTAATAATTCAAACACTCCCAGCATGATTATGAGTTTGAAAGATTGTATGCTTGATCCACTATAAATCAAAAATCGCATAATTTATTTCGACACAATTTTGTAGCACATGATCCGAACAAAAATATTTATATGGAAATTTTTAATATGTTAAAACAGTATGCATTGGTAGTTTTGGTACTTTTTATATTTTTCACTAATTGCTTTTACAATTCCATGCACTTAACTTTCTTGAGAGAAAAATAGAGAAAAAGCTGATACTTTTGGTACTCTTTTACAATCAGTACTTTTTCTCTTTTTGATACAGATAGTTAGTTGCTTATTGCAACATGCAGTTTAAACAAAGTCACGGGTAACATGTATTAAAAAACATTTAAAAATAATGATGTTTTGTTTTCTACAAGCAAATATTTAGCATTTTTTTGTTATTTTTATTACTAATTTTTAATATAATGATTTTGCTTTAATATTAATTTATACAAAAATATTATACCATCTCATACGAAGATAGCTTTTTCCTATAAAACAACGTTAAGTTGCATTTTTTTCATTAATGCTATAAAAGTGTTACAAATATCCTATATACGATTTAAATTAAAACTGATTTGCCAATAGATCGGGTTGGAAATGCAAGTGGTGTGGAAATTATGGTATGATATGAAATTTCAAATATTTTTTGTGATCAGCTGACTACAGAACTAGAACAAGTTTGTCAATTCGGGAAGAATTTTTGTATAATTGCATACCTATAACTCTATCATTTAAAAAACGATTTAACATTTTTTATTTCTCTTTGATTTGCATGCAGTTTGGTCCCCAACTCTTGATCGATTTAAAAAATTATTTTTCTCTTTGATCGAATACTTTTCAGTTTGGTCCGAAAAGTTTTTGTGATAAAAAAAAATATAAGTGGTTCCCTAAAATATACATATATTAAGAAGTTAATACGCTTTTAATTTTTATGTTACATATATAAAATTCTTGTGTCACAAATTTTCGAAATAATACTCCTCCGAAACGGCTTGACTGATTCTGATGAAATTTTTTTATGCTTATTCAGTAAGTCTGAGAATCGGCTACAATCTATTTTTCAAACCGCTAGGGCACATGGATTGGTGGGAGGGGGCAATTTCTGTTTTTCCGAAACGGCTTAACCGATTCTTATGAAATTTTTTATGCATATGTGGTAGGTATGAGAATAGGTTCTAAAGTATATTTTAAATCGCTAGGGGCACGAGGAGGGGAGGGATGGGGCAATTTATGTAATTACTAAACTATTAACCCAACAGATAGCGCTATGTCCGCCTCATAATTATTTTTGTTGTTGAATGACAGATGGCGCAATGTCCACCACATAATTATTTTTGTTGTTGGATGACAGATGGTGCTATGTCCGCCTCATGCAGGAAAATCGTGTTCGTTCGTATTTCAAACAAAATAATTGTTTGGTATTTTTTTTCATTGGCGGTCATCGTCACACACAATATATTCGCTATTTTTTATATAATACCCAAAATATGCTCTAGAAATATTTTTTATGGCAAAACAACGTTTGCCGGGTAATCTAGTATAATACATAATTAAATTTATCTGATCTTAAACATTTGCGTGTAGCATAGATTTTGTACGCTGTTTTATTTATCGCACGTGTAATAAGCAAAAACTCAAAAGACGTTTAAAATATATGTTCGTTTAAATTTGGCATAAAAGCAAATTTAATTATATAATTTTACTGCAAAGGAACCATCAACATTTTACCTGTTCTTGTATAATACAACTATTTTCATTTTAATAAAAGTTGCTGCAAAGAAAAACAAAGTAAACTGAAGCGCAGCAAGAGAAATAAAATACAAAATATTTTTTGTGTAAATATTATTGCGTTTATATATAATTGCTTTGTTAATTGTTCTATCAGATGTTTTTGGAAAAGTGGATTTTAATTATAATTTACAACAGGCACACACATGTTTAACTGTCCCAACATATATATAATTAGGTAGATAAATATTATCATGATGATGTGTACTGAGAGTGGCGCACATATTCAGCCGGAGACAAAACGTCAATTGTTTTGTAATTAAATAATTTATTTCCCAAATTATTTGTCGGCTAGACACGCAACAAACCAAAAACTCAAAAAGAGTGAAACGAATTAAATCTATAATTATTTGTGTTTAATGAGTGCTGTAAAATGTTACAAAAGCTATAAAAATGATAACACATATTTTATTACCGAATGTGTTTATAAGTGTTGGCTGTTAGAAGTACAGCACATTTAACCTTGAGGTGAAAATGATAATTGTTTTTTTTTTTTCGAAATAAGTGAAGTGATTAATGAAAATTGTATCGTACGTAATAAACTTAACGGTTTACCGTAAACATCACTTGTTGGGTTAAAATTATATTTTATTTTTCCAGAAAACTTAATTACAGTCGAATTCGAATAAAAGCTTACTGTTTAAATGAAAAAATCGCTAAATTGAAAACAAAAATTCTTATTTATTATATTTGATCAATTTCAGAGCACTTACATTCGCTTAAAGAAAAATCCGCTTAAAAGAAAACCCGCTTAATTGAAACATATTTTGGTTAGAAATAAGATAATTTATGTAAAACAAACTATAAATTTATAATTTACTGGTAACGAAATACTTTTTAGCGACGGCTCATTTCAATTAAATATAATTAACTATTTATTATTTTCAAATATAATTGCAATCTTATAATTCAATTTTAAAAATGAATCTGAACTGAAAAATACATCACTATTGTTTTACTTCTAATGCTGTATATTCGTTTTACAGAGCAATTATGAAGTGAGTTCGTTTAACTGAAACGTTTTTCACTTAACCGAACTTCTTTTTATCGAAAATTTCGCATAAACGAAACAAAGTGTTTGTAATTTTACATTTCCGCTTATTTAAATTCGACTGTAACTAACAAATTATATTTTACTGAAGAAATTATAAGCAGCTAAATGTCGATTTGGAAAGACTTTGGCTGAAATAAATCCTACCTGTATTCCTACATATTTCATAACTTAACCCTAAAATTATCCCACTAAGAATATCGCATAAGAACTAGAATGGAGTCTCATTTGATCCCAAGTTAAATTAGTTGTGTTTAATATGTATCAAACTAATAAATTCTTAAAAAAGCAAAAAAAAAACTTAACTACACTAAAATAACTTAAACAAATAATGTGTTAATCTTATGAGGAAATTAAGCAGAGTATTTTGATTATTTTTTACAGTTTGTAGGATCACAGGCATTACAGAGTACACCAAATTTTTGACATTTTGGTACTCTAATCACTTCTTTCAAAAAATTTACGTGATTACTAGCATGGAGTGATTGCTTAAAAGATCAACGCTGTGGTATTTGTGAACCCTAAATTGACAGTTACTATAATGTTAACTTTTGCTGCTGAATTTTCGAATAAATTCAAAACATAGTAACTAATTTTTTTTAAAAAGAAATACTTTGACCCCCTGCAAGTAGCGAAGTGTTAAAAATAACAATCTTTAAACTAATTGAGGAAAATTTATTCCTTAATATTTAAATAAAACATTATGAAAGTTATTTTTAAGAAAACAGTTTTATAACAGTTTCCATAACATCAAGAAGTATTTAAAAATATAAATAAATCAGTCAAATTGAATATGATGCTAGTCAAAGTCATAAGATATGAAAATAACTATTTGTTGTTGGAAGTGCAATGCAACGAAGTAGCTTTACATCGAAGGTGTTAGACAGCAGCAACAACTTGTAAATTTTCGGGCATAGTTGATTATGCACAATGATTTTTTTGATATAATCGTTTTTGTTCAAAAGCAAAAAACACTTGCTTGCGCAACCATTCGTTTCAAACGTGCTAACGTGAATATTCTGACCGTGTCATTAAGAGTATGAAACTCATTTTGAATCGCAGCCAAAGTGTTGTTAGCGGAATAAGTGTTTTTAAAGTAATTTTGTACTCGTATTTGAATCAGTAATTTTTATTTATATTTTCATTACAGTTTGAAACATGCCCACATACATATTTATACTTTTGACTACCGAAATCAAATTTTCTTCCAAGAAAATACATAGAGTTGGTATTTTTTGTATTTCTGCATATCCCTCATATTGATTACACCAGATCATGCTCAATCGCATCAAATGATCGAAATGATTTACACTTGTTATTTAATTTTCTGCTTGTGCATAAAAAGCGAACGAGTATAAAAATGAATAATACTTGTTTGTGTTGTTCTTAAAATTCAACGTTAGGGAATAAGTAGGCTCGATCATACTTGTTGCAGCTCACTGGCAGCTATCGGTCCTTAAAAGAACGTTGCAATTTGTTGTATTTAATAATATTTCCATTGCTAAACAAACCATTAATTTTCTAATAAAAAACGCTAATTGCAAGCCAATCTACAAGTCTTATATTAAGCATACTCTGTGGCTTAGCGTACAATCCACATTGAAACTCATATACATACGTATAAATATTTGCAATTTATGATGGTGTTTTTATCTTAATTTACCCCTAATTGGTAAAAACACTCACTAACTGGTCTCTGTATTTATGCTGTATAATACATAGAAAAAGTCTATACCATCTTTAAAGAAAATCGACAAATGTCAACAAAACTCCAAAAAAAAAAAAATAAAATAAAAATAAGACCAACTCATGAGTGGTTTGTTGTTCAAAAGATGTTACATCCATTTAAATGCAGACAATATTTACACAGTCGTTAATTGGAAAAAGGCGTATTTGCTGAAACTGATGGTAGTGTAATTTAAATTAAGTTTAAAGTTAAAGTTAAGAATATAAAAACTATGTATTTATATTTTTTAGAGTTTTTGTATCGACATAAGGTACTGTTTCCAAAAGATGGACGACTAATTTGAGTGAAAAATTTGTATCAAAAGCACTCAGTGTTTTTACCTATTTCCATTACAATTTTACTTCCAACTCATTCGTTCGTATTATGGAAAAAGTCTCTTAAAATGTGAAAACTCTGGATGAGCAATTTGTAAATAATCAAGTTTTCTTTGCCTCATTCCAAATCTGTGTAATTTTTTACAATCAATTCGATATTTTTCTTATCGTTTTTATTTATATTTAAAAACAAACCTTCATTGACATATCATCTTTATTAAAACAATTTTATAGATAAGACTAACATACTTTTAGAGATAACGCTTAGCAATAAGTAATTGCACTCGTAAAACTAAAAATCCATACGAAGATTCCATATCTAAAGTGACTGTAAAACTTAACAATCCCACCTTTATTTTACAAGCGAGTGGTTTTCAATCTGACAACGATTCTTTTCTCTCTTTTAGCAATTCAAAAATCTTTTACATTTGGATTTTCTGTTACAATCAACCCTAAAATAACAAATTATACACATTTGAATAACCATACATTCCAATTCAATGCACGTTTAGAAATTCAATAAATCTTCAAGATAGCGAAATTAAATAAAAAATAAAATAAAAAAAAAAACAAAGTGAAAAAGCTAACACCAAAAAGGGGTAATAAAAACGAATGTAAAGTAAAAGTACCTTGACTTGTGAACTCTGTACGATTTTTCTAAGAACTACTAGCTGTCTGATAAAAAATAAACAACAAAAATGCACAAAAAGTGTGAAGCCACTTGGTTTTTCGACTTTAATATGTGAAGTAGATTTTCGAATAATAAAGAGGATTTTTTTGTAAATCATTTTTAGTAAAAATTCTTACATTCTAACAAAGTGTTTTGTTAAGCAGAATTATAAAATAATTAATCCATTTACAAGATAAACATACATATATCTCCTCTAGCCTATCCTTTTCTACAAAGTTCTGGCCCAATGCATTGCATAAGTAGGGATAATATTGAATACTCAGAGAAAAAAAGCAATGTGAGAACCACTTCATTTAGAATGTGAATATTAAGGACACATGTTTCCATATACATACATTTATTTATCGAAATACATATATACATAATATATATGTACATACTTATTTGTGTATGAATGTACCCAGCTAGCATTTTCAATCCTAGAAGAGTCTACTGGGAATCTCATGACGACTGTTTTTGATCGCCGATGAGCGTATTTTTTAATCGTAGACGATTCCTTGCCAGGGAAAAACTGTTACATGGTACAATTCTTTCATAAAACATGCCAAAACATGTCATCGTCCAATAAACACATCAAGAATAGCATATTAAACGTTTGAAGATCAAAAGACGATCTTTTCAGAAAATGTGTAAAAAAGTAATAATTAAAAAAAATATTGGATGTTTTTCTTAATCCTCTTTAAAAACAATATATTATTTTAAATGAAGATAATCACAATAAAGTACTTTTCACATTTCTCGACCTCTACACAAGCCAAGGGATAGACAGACGGAAGGTTAGCGTAGCGAAAACAATATAAATTTTTTCACCTTTGGTGTTGGCTGAAGTGATTAGCTCGTTGACTACAGATCAAACTATGACTTAGCAACTGGGTTCGAACCCTGGTCAGAGCAAGTTAAAAAACATTATAAATTTCTCTGATGTGCATTAGTTTTGCATTGTATTAATTATTTTTGGAAAAAAAAGTACATTTCCTTGCAGGTAGTGTTGATAGCACAGCTGATTTAATTAGTTTTTGCCTGCTGCTGTCAAAATTGTACCCAGCTCTTAAAAATCATAGATTTGACAGAATCAATCAGAAACAAAAGAAAAGGAAACGCCATGTTGTTCTTGTAATATGGTACTTCCCTACAAAAATTATTGGCTGACATGGTCCATTTTAGATAAAAGGAGTAGTTTTTGGACTACTCCTATGTAAGGCAGCCGTGGACCATTTCATTTGTACACACATATATAGTTAAATACCATTTGGCAACACTAAAAATGTTTGGAGTTAAATTGAATCTGTGGCAGCTCCCCTGTTAAAATTAAAACAAATTCATGGAAGCTCAAAGAAGCACAAGTTAGCTCGTTTTTTCAATTTCTGAATTTTATTTTGTATTTGTATATATGTAATGTAATGGAGGGGCTGAATTCACACATTTGTATGTACTTAAAATATCATTCAATTATATTCGTGGCAGAGATATGTACATAGATATGTATGTATACATTTTTACCGGAGTTCCCCTGTGGGTACTCCATGGAATAGCAAAATAGAGTAGTTTCGAAACTAACCCCTGTGGGTAGCCCTTGGATTAGTAACATGGAGTAGTTTTTGGGTTACGTGGACCACCCCTAGGACATCGCAATGTAAATTGGACCATGTTTTTTTCATACACTTTGGCTACATTTGGAGTACTCATAATCCATTGTGGAGTAGTCCATACACGCATGTATAGAGTACACTCGTTTTTTGTAGGGTTCTTTCAATATGAACACTTCATTTTTAATAGACCTATCTGCTGTGAAAGGAAAACAATAGTTTTTTCTTGTGTCCATTTTGAAAGTCAAGAATAACAACGCCGTCAATTTTGTTTTCATATTTTCATAAGTAAAAAAAAATATATGCTTTACGCATTTCATTGACAATATAAGTGACAAATTTATATACGAGTTTAAAGGCTTTATAAGATAGGTTTTTATCCTTATTTGTTTTTTTTTGTATTATCTTCTTTTTAGGGTTTTCTCCTCATCCATTTTTTTTGGGGCTTTAAAATTATGCATATTTAAATTTTATACTTATTTGATTTTATTTAAAATGTTAAGGCATTTTATGACAGTGTTCTTCCAAGGTGTTACTCCTATTTTCGTTAATCTGCATGATTGCGTTTATATGTACGTTTGTAGGTATATTACTTGCCTTTTTATGTGTAGCATTAAACATTTTTTTATTGAGAAAATGCGACAAAAATCAAACGTGTTAAGCTCTAAAGAAGGTTTTTAAAATCAAATCAAATCAAATTAAATGTGACTTAAAAAATATCTAAACAAATTGTTAATATAATAATTTTCTTAAATTAAGACATTATGCATAAGAAACACAAATTTTGTTTAATACAAATAAATATAAATTTTATTATTTTTATATTATTATTATTACGAATAAACGTAATTATTATTTGAACTTATATTGATTTACATATGGAAAGTAATATTATCAGGCTCAAGTTCAGTTTTATTGAATTAATGAAAATTCAAGATTACTAAGAGTTTTTTTTGTGTTTGGAAAATATTATTATTTATATCCAATCAGTTTTTAGCAGAACGTATCAGTACTGATTTCAAGGCCGCTACACCTCTCATCAGCGTTCAATTGTCCATCTTTACAAATTTCGTAAAGTGGATACTAATTGAGAAGAATATCAACTATTTAACCAGTTTTCAACAGAAATAGAATATGAGAATTAAATTTTAATTAAATTTTTATTCTACAATGAAACAGTGCTGGTTAGTACGAAATTCCCTCATTACTGTTTGGAACTAATAATCAACACAAACTCATAGTCCGTTATCATCAAAGTATTCTACTTTGTATTTTAACGTTTTTGTTGTTTTTACTCTATATTAGGGAAATTCACATATTACTGTGACCCCTGTTATTAGGGTATTTATAGCTCGTGCCCAAGCGGAATTAATATTTTTATATTATTATTATTACGAATAAACGTAATTATTATTTGAACTTATATTGATTTACATATGGAAAGTAATATTATCAGGCTCAAGTTCAGTTTTATTGAATTAATGAAAATTCAAGATTACTAAGAGTTTTTTTTGTGTTTGGAAAATATTATTATTTATATCCAATCAGTTTTTAGCAGAACGTATCAGTACTGATTTCAAGGCCGCTACACCTCTCATCAGCGTTCAATTGTCCATCTTTACAAATTTCGTAAAGTGGATACTAATTGAGAAGAATATCAACTATTTAACCAGTTTTCAACAGAAATAGAATATGAGAATTAAATTTTAATTAAATTTTTATTCTACAATGAAACAGTGCTGGTTAGTACGAAATTCCCTCATTACTGTTTGGAACTAATAATCAACACAAACTCATAGTCCGTTATCATCAAAGTATTCTACTTTGTATTTTAACGTTTTTGTTGTTTTTACTCTATATTAGGGAAATTCACATATTACTGTGACCCCTGTTATTAGGGTATTTATAGCTCGTGCCCAAGCGGAATTAATATTTTTATATTATTATTATTACGAATAAACGTAATTATTATTTGAACTTATATTGATTTACATATGGAAAGTAATATTATCAGGCTCAAGTTCAGTTTTATTGAATTAATGAAAATTCAAGATTACTAAGAGTTTTTTTTGTGTTTGGAAAATATTATTATTTATATCCAATCAGTTTTTAGCAGAACGTATCAGTACTGATTTCAAGGCCGCTACACCTCTCATCAGCGTTCAATTGTCCATCTTTACAAATTTCGTAAAGTGGATACTAATTGAGAAGAATATCAACTATTTAACCAGTTTTCAACAGAAATAGAATATGAGAATTAAATTTTAATTAAATTTTTATTCTACAATGAAACAGTGCTGGTTAGTACGAAATTCCCTCATTACTGTTTGGAACTAATAATCAACACAAACTCATAGTCCGTTATCATCAAAGTATTCTACTTTGTATTTTAACGTTTTTGTTGTTTTTACTCTATATTAGGGAAATTCACATATTACTGTGACCCCTGTTATTAGGGTATTTATAGCTCGTGCCCAAGCGGAATTAATATTTTTATATTATTATTATTACGAATAAACGTAATTATTATTTGAACTTATATTGATTTACATATGGAAAGTAATATTATCAGGCTCAAGTTCAGTTTTATTGAATTAATGAAAATTCAAGATTACTAAGAGTTTTTTTTGTGTTTGGAAAATATTATTATTTATATCCAATCAGTTTTTAGCAGAACGTATCAGTACTGATTTCAAGGCCGCTACACCTCTCATCAGCGTTCAATTGTCCATCTTTACAAATTTCGTAAAGTGGATACTAATTGAGAAGAATATCAACTATTTAACCAGTTTTCAACAGAAATAGAATATGAGAATTAAATTTTAATTAAATTTTTATTCTACAATGAAACAGTGCTGGTTAGTACGAAATTCCCTCATTACTGTTTGGAACTAATAATCAACACAAACTCATAGTCCGTTATCATCAAAGTATTCTACTTTGTATTTTAACGTTTTTGTTGTTTTTACTCTATATTAGGGAAATTCACATATTACTGTGACCCCTGTTATTAGGGTATTTATAGCTCGTGCCCAAGCGGAATTAATATTTTTATATTATTATTATTACGAATAAACGTAATTATTATTTGAACTTATATTGATTTACATATGGAAAGTAATATTATCAGGCTCAAGTTCAGTTTTATTGAATTAATGAAAATTCAAGATTACTAAGAGTTTTTTTTGTGTTTGGAAAATATTATTATTTATATCCAATCAGTTTTTAGCAGAACGTATCAGTACTGATTTCAAGGCCGCTACACCTCTCATCAGCGTTCAATTGTCCATCTTTACAAATTTCGTAAAGTGGATACTAATTGAGAAGAATATCAACTATTTAACCAGTTTTCAACAGAAATAGAATATGAGAATTAAATTTTAATTAAATTTTTATTCTACAATGAAACAGTGCTGGTTAGTACGAAATTCCCTCATTACTGTTTGGAACTAATAATCAACACAAACTCATAGTCCGTTATCATCAAAGTATTCTACTTTGTATTTTAACGTTTTTGTTGTTTTTACTCTATATTAGGGAAATTCACATATTACTGTGACCCCTGTTATTAGGGTATTTATAGCTCGTGCCCAAGCGGAATTAATATTTTTATATTATTATTATTACGAATAAACGTAATTATTATTTGAACTTATATTGATTTACATATGGAAAGTAATATTATCAGGCTCAAGTTCAGTTTTATTGAATTAATGAAAATTCAAGATTACTAAGAGTTTTTTTTGTGTTTGGAAAATATTATTATTTATATCCAATCAGTTTTTAGCAGAACGTATCAGTACTGATTTCAAGGCCGCTACACCTCTCATCAGCGTTCAATTGTCCATCTTTACAAATTTCGTAAAGTGGATACTAATTGAGAAGAATATCAACTATTTAACCAGTTTTCAACAGAAATAGAATATGAGAATTAAATTTTAATTAAATTTTTATTCTACAATGAAACAGTGCTGGTTAGTACGAAATTCCCTCATTACTGTTTGGAACTAATAATCAACACAAACTCATAGTCCGTTATCATCAAAGTATTCTACTTTGTATTTTAACGTTTTTGTTGTTTTTACTCTATATTAGGGAAATTCAAATACCCTAATAACAGGGGTCACAGTAATATGTGAATTTCCCTAATATAGAGTAAAAACAACAAAAACGTTAAAATACAAAGTAGAATACTTTGATGATAACGGACTATGAGTTTGTGTTGATTATTAGTTCCAAACAGTAATGAGGGAATTTCGTACTAACCAGCACTGTTTCATTGTAGAATAAAAATTTAATTAAAATTTAATTCTCATATTCTATTTCTGTTGAAAACTGGTTAAATAGTTGATATTCTTCTCAATTAGTATCCACTTTACGAAATTTGTAAAGATGGACAATTGAACGCTGATGAGAGGTGTAGCGGCCTTGAAATCAGTACTGATACGTTCTGCTAAAAACTGATTGGATATAAATAATAATATTTTCCAAACACAAAAAAAACTCTTAGTAATCTTGAATTTTCATTAATTCAATAAAACTGAACTTGAGCCTGATAATATTACTTTCCATATGTAAATCAATATAAGTTCAAATAATAATTACGTTTATTCGTAATAATAATAATATAAAAATATTAATTCCGCTTGGGCACGAGCTATAAATACCCTAATAACAGGGGTCACAGTAATATGTGAATTTCCCTAATATAGAGTAAAAACAACAAAAACGTTAAAATACAAAGTAGAATACTTTGATGATAACGGACTATGAGTTTGTGTTGATTATTAGTTCCAAACAGTAATGAGGGAATTTCGTACTAACCAGCACTGTTTCATTGTAGAATAAAAATTTAATTAAAATTTAATTCTCATATTCTATTTCTGTTGAAAACTGGTTAAATAGTTGATATTCTTCTCAATTAGTATCCACTTTACGAAATTTGTAAAGATGGACAATTGAACGCTGATGAGAGGTGTAGCGGCCTTGAAATCAGTACTGATACGTTCTGCTAAAAACTGATTGGATATAAATAATAATATTTTCCAAACACAAAAAAAACTCTTAGTAATCTTGAATTTTCATTAATTCAATAAAACTGAACTTGAGCCTGATAATATTACTTTCCATATGTAAATCAATATAAGTTCAAATAATAATTACGTTTATTCGTAATAATAATAATATAAAAATATTAATTCCGCTTGGGCACGAGCTATAAATACCCTAATAACAGGGGTCACAGTAATATGTGAATTTCCCTAATATAGAGTAAAAACAACAAAAACGTTAAAATACAAAGTAGAATACTTTGATGATAACGGACTATGAGTTTGTGTTGATTATTAGTTCCAAACAGTAATGAGGGAATTTCGTACTAACCAGCACTGTTTCATTGTAGAATAAAAATTTAATTAAAATTTAATTCTCATATTCTATTTCTGTTGAAAACTGGTTAAATAGTTGATATTCTTCTCAATTAGTATCCACTTTACGAAATTTGTAAAGATGGACAATTGAACGCTGATGAGAGGTGTAGCGGCCTTGAAATCAGTACTGATACGTTCTGCTAAAAACTGATTGGATATAAATAATAATATTTTCCAAACACAAAAAAAACTCTTAGTAATCTTGAATTTTCATTAATTCAATAAAACTGAACTTGAGCCTGATAATATTACTTTCCATATGTAAATCAATATAAGTTCAAATAATAATTACGTTTATTCGTAATAATAATAATATAAAAATATTAATTCCGCTTGGGCACGAGCTATAAATACCCTAATAACAGGGGTCACAGTAATATGTGAATTTCCCTAATATAGAGTAAAAACAACAAAAACGTTAAAATACAAAGTAGAATACTTTGATGATAACGGACTATGAGTTTGTGTTGATTATTAGTTCCAAACAGTAATGAGGGAATTTCGTACTAACCAGCACTGTTTCATTGTAGAATAAAAATTTAATTAAAATTTAATTCTCATATTCTATTTCTGTTGAAAACTGGTTAAATAGTTGATATTCTTCTCAATTAGTATCCACTTTACGAAATTTGTAAAGATGGACAATTGAACGCTGATGAGAGGTGTAGCGGCCTTGAAATCAGTACTGATACGTTCTGCTAAAAACTGATTGGATATAAATAATAATATTTTCCAAACACAAAAAAAACTCTTAGTAATCTTGAATTTTCATTAATTCAATAAAACTGAACTTGAGCCTGATAATATTACTTTCCATATGTATATAAATTTTATTGAGATTTTTTTATGTGAATCGATATTTTAGGAAATATATATATTTTCAATAAAATTTATAAAAACAGATAATATATATATATAAAATTATAGATTGTTCATTTTAAAGGGTTTATTAACTATAAAACTCTTATAATACGTGGTAATTAATGGTTCTTAAATAATAAATATTTAGTAAAGGTTTCCTGATAACTCTGCTTATGTGGTTGTTGGTGAGAGACTAAAATTATTAAATAAGTATCTAAAATTCAGTAAATGCGTTTTAAAGCAAAAAGCTACAGTTTTTTTTCACACCTGTACAAATAAAATTTTTATATCCGAAACTAGAAATTATAGTTTATCATATTCAAGCTACGATCATTTTCACAGTATTTTCAATGTCGATTTTAATGGAGAAACTCACTCACCTACGGTATGTTTATTTTGTTTTTTTTCTTTAAACTTATCCTGAAAATTGTAGCCATGAAGGTGCAAATACTTTAATATATACATTTACATATTTGTACGTATATCTATTTGTATTTAACAAATATAGCAAATGAATAGTGAGTAGTACTTTTATTTATTTATTTTGCCACAAATTCATTAGCGCATAGCTGATTTTTATGCCGCACTTATTTTTTTATTTATTTATTTATTTAAAGTGTATTATTTTATCTGCATAAAATGTATTGAAAATAATTTTAATCGAATTGTTAAATTTTGTATGCGAAAAATATTGCAAATTCAATAGTGGTCAATAGAAATAACATATTGATAATCGCTTCTATTCATTCACATCTGTATGGTTTTAAGGATTTCAAAAAAAAAAAAAACTTATATAAAATAACTGGCTGCAGCCGGTGCGCTTCGCTGTCCAAATTTATTGTAAAATAAAAGCAGCAGTAAGTATAAATAACTGATTATTCTATCCTATCTATTTTATTTGTCCTAGGGCCCCAAAATTATGCTGTTAATTTAATTATGTTATTGATCTGACCCACACCGAACTTTAAGACACTCCGTGCTCTTGTTCCGCAGATATATAACTATTAATATTTTATAAAATATTATATTAAATTTATCCTTTGTTGCTCGAAATATGTTTACAATGTCTGTTTAATATTTCTCTAATTATTAACCTTTACGAACTTTAGCCTATATAAATATTAACAATTATTAATAATAATAATTTAAAAATTGCAATTGATATACATTAATATTTTATTTATAAGGGAGTGCCCATTCCATTTGTCCTACTGATCCAACATTAAACTGTAAGTTAAAACTTTTCTTATGTTTTCTTATATTTGCATTTTTCTAACAACCACTTTTACTAAAAATATTCTTTGGAATACAAAAAACTATTGACCATAAACATTTCCTATTCATTGTAGAGTTATTCAAGAGTTGTTTTTATTCCAAAATGGTATTTTAAAAAAAAAATTGGAATAACATATTTTTTGCAAACAAAATTCATTTATTTTGCATACAGAGCAGCGAATAGAGTACACCTGAGTTTGCATATATTTTCCAACAATAAAGATAAATAAAAGAGAAAAAAAAATATAGGGAAAAGTTATGATGATATGAATAAAAATTAATAAAAGAAAAAAAAAAATAGTAAACAATTTCGGGATTGACTGATCCCGAAAATCCCGGATTTAAAATCCCGAATCCTGAATATCCCGGGATTTTGGGATTGGCATCCCTTGTACGGCTCTCAGTTGAATGGATAAAAAAGCCGGCAATTTCCGCTTTAATAATATATTTAGGCATTAAATAATTTGTTCTTAAATCATTATTTTTATACTTGATTCAAGAAAATTCGTATTTACTGTATTTTTAACTTCGCTTTGGATTGATTTAAGTATGTTTAGGGTATTTTTAATTGTTTGTGTACTGATATAAAAAAATGTCAAACTGCTGGTTAATAGAAAGAAATGAAATAAATTTCAATATATTAATTTTCCAATAGTCAGTAATTTGGATCCCATTTTTTTTTTTTTTTTTTTTTTGAAAACGGTCGCTTTTGCCGTTTGAATTCTAATGAGTAACAAGCAACCAAATAGATAAAAAGAAAGACAAATACATATTAATTTTTATAACCACTTATACATTTTTACATATGTATATACATACATACATACATACGTAAATACATAGACGAATATAACATTTAATATTTGTTCAATAAAACAAACTAACTGCATGTTGTTTTTTCTAATTTTGTTTAGTTTAAAATTAATTATGTTTATTGCCGTTGTTTGGAAAATATTTTGTTAATCTCTGTACATGTGTTCACCATACCAACAACTGTTTGAAAACAGTGGTAAACTATAGAATTTAATAAAATATAATTACACAAAGGAATATTGTGTGTAATAAATCAAGAGATATGTTCATGTGTATAAAGCCACTGCTATATATACGTATGTATGTATGTATGTATATATTTGAAACGCCCATTTATTTCAACAACTACAAATAATTATTTTTATTTCTAACTTAAAAGAGGAGCAAGCTGCTCTAATCGTCTAGACCACTTACATACATACATATAGAAATCTATGCAAAATTTATTTGTGCTATAAATTAATATTATCATGTCTAAGCGTATTCCGAAAAAAACAAAATGTGCAAACATTTCTAAAAGGCTTCTACATAGGGAACTATCACACTCAACTAGACAAAAAATATATTACAAATACCAGGAAAATGCACTACAAATTGAGAAAATTGTTTGTGTTTTCATTTTCTCTTTTCGAAAATATTGAACATGAATGTAATTTAAAAAATGTATGTAGATTTGTACATTCTCGTCGTACATTTGTTTGACTGTAGCAATTGAAATACTTTGACATTTGACAGCTATGTCACCAGCAAATTAACAATCAATTGAAATAGTGTATTATAAAACTGACAAACAAATTTTATAATAGAAATGTTTGACAATGATTTATTTATATGTGTGTATGTAGTAAGTTTGTATGCACATGCAAATTTACGTGTGTATATGTATAAAAATCTCTGTTTTAACATGTTTGCATGTAATATAAAATCTAATATGTACTGTCAGAACTTTATTTACGACTTAAATGAAAATATTTGAATAACTTTGAAAAACACCAAAGCAAATCTTATCCAAAAAATATACATACATATGTACATATGTATGTATGTATATTAGCTACTCTAAAGCTACGTTCACATTTATCAAATATTTGTCGAAAAAAACGTAACCAAAAAAGAAACTAAAAATTTATTTCTTTTAATTCCAATATTTTTTTAATTATGAATTCGCATTTTTTTAAACTGTTTAAAAATACTTTTTTGTGGAATAATTAATTTTATTTTGTAACATAAAAACCAAGTTAAATGACATTATCCGTAAGCAAAACTAGTGGTTACGTTTTTTTGGACAAATATTTGATAAATGTGAACGTAGCTTAAGAAATACGAATACGAATGCGTATACGACTATTTGAAACAATATAAGCCGAATACGAGCACGAAAACATTAACAAAAAATTAAAAAAAAAAAAAACTGTCACAGTATATACCTTAGATATGTAACGTTATTATGACATTGATATGCAGAATTTGTAGATCTGTACTGTACATTTTTAAATTATTTTACTTACATACTTTAAGATTTCGTTCTTCTCCCTTAGTCAGCGCTTTTAATTAGTAATTCAGGGCTGTTTAAGAGAACATATTTTCGCAGAAGGCGCAACCACCTATGTCGGTGGACTTTCACATATTAAATTTTACTTCTTCCATTTTTTAAGTCCAATATTCCTGTACTGAGAATTGATTACTAACTTAACATGATATAAACATAAAAGATATTAACTTTTAAATGCTAGTTGAAAAATATTTATTTGCGTCGGTTTTTAAAGAATTTTATTACCTTGCATCAAAGATAAAGGGTTTTCTTTACATAAACATTATTAAAAATTAATATATTTTTGTACATTTTATGTACTTTTTTAAACTTTATGTATGTTTTTTTTGGAAAGTATATGCAAAATATTCGAGATATATTCGCTTGAATTTGCCGAATACCAATTCGAATATCTTGAAAAGGCGAATTGTCGAATATTCGAATACGAATACGAGTAATCGTAACTTCGCTAATAAGTATACGATCCCAGCCAAAAAAAAAAAATGGAGTAGTTCAAAAGTTTTTCTTAATAATGACAAGAAGTAAGTTCATTTTAGTAAAAATACACTTGAAAAACAGGGAATATTTAATATCGATAAAAAAAAATTACAAATTGTCTTCCAATTGAAGAAAATGCAATTAATTCTGTTTATTTATTTTAATGAAGAGCAATTTGCTTAAATTCCCGCACAAACACATGATCTCGATTGACATGATAATGTCATTCTTGTTTCATCTAAATCGAATCAGTTCGTAATCATTTGAACAAATAATTCAATACCGTTTTGATAATGATATTTTTGCTGGTTTTGTATACAAAATTATGTGAGTTCAAGCACTTAAAATTCCTCCTATAGTTGTAAATACACAGAGAAAAAACTTATATTAGCAGAAGATGACATTTTTAGGAGACGCATTTGAATCCATCGTGATTCCCTTCATATATTTTTGTAGGCTAATTTTCATAGCCGCCTTCATATCTAAAAATAAGTCAAACAGCCATTGCCTAGAAATGAGATGGAATTGTAACTATCAAGAACTTGGTCCTTATTTTGATCTCAGTACTTTTTACGGCCGGATAGGTTATAATAATACCATTCATGTTTAATTGAACTGAACAACGATTTATTTTCTCAATTAGATTCTGCTCTCAATATGTAAAAACTTAAAATAAAATTTTATAAAATTTATGAAATAAAGCCCGTATACAGCATTTCTAATGAAAAAATTTATACATGTTTACCTTATTTAAATAATTCGCACTGTATATAATATTTAATATACTTTCATACAATCATTGAAGAAATTTTTGCACAATAAATGTAAAGAAAAACTAAAATAAAAATAAAAATAAAAACGCACGTGCATGGCATGTAATATTACATATAAAAATTTAATAATCATCAGTATCCTTTATCAACAATAAACATACTTAACTGACTCATACGACAACATAACAAGTAAAACTATCCCATATAAAACGAAGTAAAAAAATGCTGTAAGAAATACGACATATTTTGTTTATTAATTCTTTTATGTTGGCCATTCTCAAGCATATTACATTTACAATTTTCTTTATCACAATAAAACCAAAAAGAAGATAGCAACGGTCAGTGCAATAAGAAACTCAAGACATAAACATAAGGCTACAAATATTACGCTCGTATATTTATAAAGATTTCAAAGTCACCTGCAACATGTAATCAAGATCATATTTATTAACAGGATTCAGGACACTGTATAAAATTGTAAGAGATGTTGCATAAAAGGGTTACCAACTCTTCATTTTTGTAGTAGGTCCGTTTAGATTCAGCTAAAAAAGTTTTTTTTAATGTTTAAAGTTCTTATATTAACCGAAATCTTACACAATAGCATGTGTGGTGATGCTTGTGTTGAGCTTTTATTAAAATGCAATATATAACAATCAAAAAATGTATTAAAAAAATTCTTAGCCCATTTTAACAGTTGTGGTGAAAAATTCCGTAATTTATATTAAATATTAATATTTTTATGCTTATTTTACTTTTATTAGCCTTTATATTATTATGTATGTTTGTGTGTATTAACATTCACACATATGAACATATTTGAATATATACTCGTACACACCTGAGTGTCAAAGCCATTAAAATAGCTTGGATATCTTTCTTACTTTTGTGATTACAAACAAAAACTTTCTTTTAATTTTATTACAAACAGCAAACTACATTGAACACAAATACATATACAGAAATAAAATACCACTAAAGAAATCATGACATTTTTCCGAATATCTTATTAAATTTTAACATGCATGTCATGTACACGCTACCTCTTAAGTATATTTTAATGCCAAAAAAATCACAGTCAACGTGATACGTAAAATGAACAAATGCCAAGAGGAATAAATATAAGAAATAAAGAATAAAAATATTTATTTTCTATCAAATTCGAAAATTCGGTTATAAAATAAAAGAAAATAATACTATCCAGAAATGTGATCATATAAATACATATTTCACTTGAGTTTATAATAATACGAATATCAATAATTTAAAGTTATTGCAAAGAACTATTTTTTTTTTTTTATTTTGTAGTTAAAGGATGTGAATATATCGGAGTTTCTACTCATAAAAATCTGAAATGAACCTAGAATCCAGGCTCTTAATAAGTTAAATATTATCATAGTTCTGGACAATCTTTTAGCTGAAGTGGATTGAGTGGGTAGTAAATAAATCTTTTATTACTCCTTCGTATTTTAGAATAATTTTTACAGTAAAGCTTTTAAACTTCACCTAAGTTGTATCCTTATTTATGGGTTCGCACAATTTTAAAATTACACAAAAAAAAAAAAAAAATATAAAAAACAATCACTCCAAACATACATAATCTAGCCCCAAATTGTCACAACCGTATGTATGTTGGTTACAATTTTTGTATTATGATTATGATCATGGAATGTTGTTTGGATTCATAAAATATTGGTAGTGGTATTTACCTGAAATATAGTCTATGAAACTAATAATATATTCGCACAACGGTTTTCTAACCAATCTTTTTTCTGGGTGTACTTATGAAATGAATTGTTCCAATAACTTGCCCAGACCAGGGATCAAATTTAAGTACTGAGGCATAGTTTGTTATGTAGCCAACACCACAATACTTCCATAATTTGATATTTTTTCTTGCCAATTTCAATTTCAAATATATTGATGGTTAGACACATATTTGTAACATATCGACGTAAAGCCAAGAAATAAGTTTGATTTTTATTACTTTCCTGCTTTGAACAGAGGCAATCTTTATTGTTTTCAGTATATGACTCGTACCCAAAGTAAGTGCTTAATTTTAGTACGAGCTTTTCTTTTGTGTATCTGTAGAAAAGTAGAGTACTAAACCATCGTTAAAGGTTTTATCTGAACCATCGATTCTATTTATATAAAAATATTTAATTATGTTGAAATCAAAAGCATATTAGTGTAATTTTTGCATGTTGAACATAGACAATAAATTACTATTTCTTTAAAAAAAAAATAAAAAAGTTAAAATTAATAAAGGCGAAGAAGAAATAAAACGATAATTTTATTTTAATAATAATTCTAATAGGTTGCCTAGAAATGAGATGGAATTTTACCTATCATGAATTTGGTCCTTATATTGATCTCAGTACTTTTTACGGCCGAAATATTTTGGATAGGAACTTGGTCTTATTTTCACATTTGTGTTTTTGTGCTGATAAACTTTTCTTAAAGAAGAACGTAACTTTTTGTACGTATGTATGTATGTATGTTTTGTTGGAAAAATTTAAATTTTAACTTAACAGGTCCCATATATATTTTTAAAATAAGATTGCTATAGGAATTTTTAGATCTTATGAATATATTTTTAAAGTACCTCATACATCTGGACTTCGATATAACGGTAAAAATATATGTATCAACGTATGAACGTGTCGTTTCAAAATTTTATTTTACACCTTTTTAATTTTATACTAAGAATAAACTTAAATTTCAAAAGTAAACGTAAATAAAACACATATAAAATATTTTTTTTTTTCATGATATTTCTTTTTTATTATAAAGTTTGAACGTTGACATTATGTGTGAAACACTACATCACTTAAATGACCACCACGCGAAGTGTTGCAAGCATTGGTTCTTTTGAGGTAATTGTCGACCACTTTTTGACACATATTGGGCGGTATCTCAGCCATAAATTGACGAATGTTGGTTTTTAAGTGCTCAAGAGTTAAAGGTTTATCTGCATAAACACGGTCTTTCGCGTAGCCCCACAAAAAAAAATCTAATGGTGTCAAATCGCATGATCTTTGTGGCCAGTTGATATCGCCACGACGAGAAATTACGCGGCCAGGAAATGTCTCTTGCAATAAAGCCATATTCGCTCGATTTGTGTGGCATGTGGCACCGTCTTGTTGAAACCACATATTCTCCAAGTCGTATTCTTCACTAGCAGGCAAAAAAAAGTCGGTTATCATATGACCATAACGCTCCGAATTGACGGTAACAGTCGTTCCATCTTCGTTTTCGAAGAAGTAAGGTCCAATCACACCTTCGGACCAAAGAGCGCACCAAACAGTGACTTTTTCTGGATGTAATGACCTCTGTTCAATTACTTGAGGATTCTCAGAACCCCAAATACGACAATTTTGTTTATTAACATATCCACCGAGTGAGAAATGTTCTTCATCGCTGAAGAAAATTTTGTTCGAAAAATCGCCGTCCACTGCCTGTTGTTCAAGCACCCATTCCACGTATCTACGACGTTGTAAATGGTCAGCTGGCTTCAGTTTTTGTGTGAGCTGGACTTTATATGGATGTAGGTGTAGATCTAAATGCAAAATACGCCATAATGTGCCTTAAAAGAGTCCTAATTACTGAGAACGACGAGGAATCGACACATTCGGGTCTTCGGCAACACTTTCACTTACAGCAGCGATATTTTCAGCGGAACGAGCGAACCGATGATGCACAGACCTTACAGTATTTGCATAGACCTTCAAATTTTGCCAATTGCTTGCGTAGTTTGACGATTATGTAAACCATAATCTCTTCTTAAAGCACAATATGTGGCTGTGGCATAATCACCATTTTTGTAGTATGTTTTGATAATTTTTATGCGTTGTGTGATAGTTAAGCGATCCATTTTCGTCAATGTCAGACTTTCAACTGAAAAGAAAAAATTGCTTTAACACTCCACATCTAAATCTTGTTAACTATAATTGTAAAACAGATTAATCTTGTGCTGTAGCCATGACAAAATAAAATTTTAGTGTTCGGCGATATAAATATTTTTGTAACGAAATACTAATTTAAAATTATACCAAATTAAGTATCTTAAAATTCTACATTTATAATAACTAACTTTTTTAAATTGCCTTAACTCGACTTAAGTATTATTAACGAAAGGTCTCATGCATATACATTTGTACAAGAACATTAGTACATATATGTAAGCATATAAATTTGTACATTTAACTCAGTTTATCTGATTATTTTTAGTATTTTACTGACGTTGATTATTTTAGTGCTACTGTTGTTTCCAACATTTACATGACGCGGAATAACTCAATCAAGTTGTCAGAGAACAAAATATAAAGACGTGCAAATATATATATAAATACAACTGCAATGATACGTACAGGAATTATGTGAATGAGTAGGAAAATATGTTTGTCCACATTAGTGTTTCCTAATTAATACATTTCAATTTTGAATTTTCAACCAGCTGTAAAGCTAAAATTTTTTATAACAAAATAAAATCAGGTGCTCTACGCCCCCCGAGAAATCATGTTGGGGCTATGCATTTTCTCTTTTTTTTTGTTGAGAACAAATTAAATAACTGTAATCGCGACCACCTTAATCTTCCTTATTAGATTTTCCGACGCTGAAGTTAAAATGAAAGGTAAGAAGTTTTTTAAAATAAATAGCATATGCTGCAGCTGGCAAATACTGCATTACGAAAATGTTTGTTGCAAAATTTTCATTATTGTTATTTTTAAACATTAAACAGTAACAAGAAAACTAACAGAATTGTTTTAATAAAAGCAGCAAAATTATTCGTATAAAAAAATATACAATGAGCTTAAATAAATTAAAAAATCTAATAATATATTAACAAAAGCAAAAGAAACCAGTCAGCAAAAGTTAACATGATGAAATAAATTTTATGTCCCTACAACATTGTTTCTTTACTCAAAGATTTTTGCTGGGAAATTTGTGGTAAATCTGCTTAATTTTAAATATTGGATCTAACATGGACATACATTTACATTTTTGTTCCAGATAACGTAAATACCTGCCTTGCAGCCTACCATGAACACTGACCTTCAATTTTAATAGCAAACACAAAACTTACTATTTCCTATTTTTTTTTTTATAAATTGAGGGGTGGAATAATTTTCAGAAGAGGACATATACGGGTTTTTTAGGCGGTATACTTGGGTGGGGATTCCGACATCCCACGTACTGTAACGACCGATGTTCTTGCTGAAATGCATTTTCACAAAAAAAAAAAAAAAAAACAGGCACCGCAACCCGAAGGATCTTTTTTGTATAAAGAAAACTATTTTTTACTGTGAGTAATTGTAAATCTTATTTGAAGTCATCAATTTACTTGCAACATATATTATTCTCCGCGCCGTTGCTGCTGGGAAATCGCATCTCTGAGACATTAGTAGTAACTTTAGGGATTTTCTTTGAGATAACGTAATAATTCATTGGGCTTGTTTTCTTCCATGAAGGGCTTCCTAGTGGCGAGCAAATTCCATCTGAGCCCAAAACCTATTCTGTTCTTTGACATATCCACGTTGCGATTTTCTCTTGGTAGACAGTAGGTGATCTTTTCAAGGTTGGCTTTTGTGGCCAGAGACGCCATCATAACATTAGTTTATTTTTAGCGCCAGTTAGATACGTAACATATTCCATGACAACACCCTACTTTATTTAGTGAGAGATTAAGGTTATAAGCCTTGCCTGGCCCTATATCACCATTTGTCTATTTGCAGCCGTCGGTGAAGCAGATCAGGTCAGAATCTTCGTGCTATGGAACATCAAACTTTTTGTTCCGGACTAATATCGGTTGTATTTTATCTCGTGTTCTAATGTATGGGTCGTTTACGAATTTTCTCATCATGCCCATGTGCCCAACAATTTGCAAAGGTCCAGTTAAGATATTTATGATTTAAGTGCTGTAATAATAACCGGATTTTCATTTCCATAAGTTTCATCTTCAAAAGATTTACTTGTTCAGCTTCCTCACTCAACTCGTTTGTGTCTGCATTTACCACAGCAGGAAATGAAACCATTATTTGTGGCTTAGGCATAAAAAAAACATTGAACACAATAAACAGCAGAATTAAAATAGAAAATGATTCACAGTCAATATTTTATGAGAAAAAAGTTTGGATATAAATCATAAGCAGTTGGTAAGAAAACAAAACATACTACGTCCCAGCATGATACGATTGCAATGACACTGGTACAATATTTTCTCCATGTTTTTTTATACAATGACTTGCTATCTGTTTGAAGTTCTAACTTAATACAAATATTAAGCACGAAAAAGCTAAAATTTAATTTTAACAAATAAATGAAATAGTACAAGCGAAACGATTGATCTTAATACTTATTGATTTGTTTACAACACCTTTTGTAATGTTGCATTAATTATATTGCTGGGGAATGGCTTAAATTTGCTGTTTAAATATTTTTTTTAAAGCGTAATAAAATATTGGCATTTTTATTTAATAGATTTTAAAATAGTTGTTTCCCATACCGAGATTGGAACAGTTTTGTGATCCGAATAATTACTTAAAATCTATTTAACTGCCTTTAGCTGATAGTTTGCGTTACTTAAGCATTTCACTTTTAAATCCTTTGTAATTGTAATTCTTTGAAATTTAATGGAAACCAAAAAGAATTTCACTAAGTCCAAATAATGTTGTTCGTTGCTACTCGAGAAGTTACATGAGCATAATAATTATTAGGGTTATTTGCCTTCAAAAAATCAAGAATATATTGGATGAGTTCAACAGACACAGTTTGCTACACAGCTGTTGCTTAACAATATGCTGAATACTTTGATTACTGAGCGTTGAGCAAACATGTTGACTGAGAGCAAAGAAAATGTACGATACATTTCAACAAATTACGATATTTTAGTTCAGTTTGAATTTTGACTAAAATATCTATTTTTGACATACCCAACACACAATAATTGAATTTTTTTTTTAATTAGTTTTATTTAGAAAGAAATTTTATTGGCTTTATGGGGAGTTGAACAGATATCTTGATGTTTCGAGACAAACCGCGATCTCACCTTACTATTCTCCGATTACATCTGTTCGATTGTGGAAGTGGGCTTTCTTTATAATAATTACTGTAGAATATTTTTTATTGGAATCAAATAATTTCGAAATAGTTTTTTATATGTAACTAATAACTTGTTGCTTATGAATTTTGTATTTACCCTGATATTGGCTACAACATGGCTATGGGTACTTCAAAAAACATGTACACAAATATATATTATTAACCCTAAAAAGCAAAATCGCACTATTTTTTATACTACGAGTATTATCGTAAATATTTAGCATCATTTACATCAATTGCTGCTAATAAGGCTGTCCACTTAGCACGTTCCATATTTGGCTATTATTCCAGCATACTTCCTGCACACTTCATCATACACTTGTGCAAGTCAGATGTAAAGTAATTACCAAGAATATAAGCAAATGTTAAAAGCTCAACTATTTTCTACTTTAGAAGTTTTATGTTCATTTATTTCTGTTTGTTGTTTCTACATGCATTCTGTTTTTATTTTTATATTTTGGTTCCTGCGGCGATACGTTAATTATAAATGTGACCTACTCTAACGTAAGCTGCAATTCTCTCAACAACTTCGCATAATGTCGACAATTATAATACTTGATGTTTTGGTATATCAAAATTATGCAAACAAGTGGTATACGTGTGCCAGCAACTGAAACGGGAGACTTTTTAAATCTTGTATTGACTAAGATTATTTTCTATGCAAGTGGATGTGGGCAACAAGAAATGTAGGTAGCATCATTGCAAATTAATTGATAGAATTATATTAAAGAAATATTATCAACAATTCAAGTAATATATTTTTGAATTAAATGAGATATTTAAAAGTTATATTTTATCAAAATTTTACATTTATTTGAGCATGTACTCAAGTATTTATGTTTTAAATTTAATTTATTTGTTGCGGGTTAGCAATATCTAAATATATATTTCGTTGGTAGCCATTCCAACTCATCAGTAGATGTTTTACCATTTTTTGTTTAAAAAATTTTTTAAAGCTCATCTATTTATACAAAAACTCACAAATATATTTTTGTGAATTACAAAGCATAAAAATAGCTTTAAAAAAATTTTTTTAACAAACACACAACAAATAATTTTCCATTATGAATGTGTTGAATGTTATATCTATAATATGTTATATTTTATCTTTATATTAGCCCTATTCACAATCTTGTGCAAATGGTCTTACATTATTGCATTTGCAAAATTGAGTAGTATATTTTTAATCTACACTTTGCAAATAAGCAACACTAAAAACCAATATCTTATTTTTATTCTACTTATGCAACATTTAATTGCAAAATGACAGCTGATAAGCGATGAACTAAGCCGATTTTGCTTATTCAAATTTTAATAATTTTATTCAAAATTATTTAATAAAAATATTTCAAGCAAATGGAAATTAACCAGACAAACAAAAATTAATTAAATAAAATAATTTAATAACAAAAAGTAAAAATTGACAAAACGCAATTCATAAAAAATCAAACTATTCAAATATTCATATATACATAAACATGTGTATGTATTATTTAAAATCCTGTACCTCGTTTATGCAATTTCTCACACAAAAAAAAAAAAAAAAATGTCATATTATATTTGTCACCCAACCTTTTGTAGGATTTTTATATTAGCAACCCTGCAAATATAATAAATAGTACCAAAATTTAAATATGTTTTCTCACGCATCCTGCTTTTCAATATTATGAGAATGATAATAAACTTTTCGATGCGAGAAGCTCTCACATTAGTTACAGAAATTAACTAACTAACTAACTAACAAATTAATCCTTATTTTTATAATAAAAATCAGAATTATTTGATTAAGCAAATGTTTTGATACTTAAGTTATTTGTAAGATATATGAGTATGTATTTTTTAGGCCGAAACTTCAGTGGAAAATAATTTGTTATTTATTAATCAGCTGTGCATTTTTTGTTTTGCAACAAGCCTTGCAACCGAACCCAAAGATATCATTCACAATTGATAGAATAAATTTGCAATTGCATAAATTTGCAATCTCTAATGCTATTATTATGGCTATTAATTGTAATTTTTAAAATTACTACGAACTGCTTATTATTCACACAGGCTAAAGTTCGTAAATGCAATAAGCCGAGAAATATTAGACATTATTAACATATTTCAAGCAACAAACGAAAATCTTAATATCTAAACATTCTTTTAGATTTCAACTACACGGCTGAAGAGAACAAACGTTGTTTTCGGTAGAAACTACTAAATCTCGTCAGTATTCTTGTGTAAATGCTTTCACTACTTGTTGGGTAGCTCTGTTATATTTTATCTTTGGGTCCTTTTTAATGCATGAAGTTTTTTTTTCCCATACACAACTTTTTGTATTATTCGTTTGAAGAATTCATTTTCAATTTCAATAAAATAATAAAAATTTTACAAAATATCTTGAATCTATAGAAGATAAATGAACTGAAATTCTGTGATAAATCTTTACGAATTGAAAAACGAAGCAATTGGTTGAATATTAAAAACTGTGTGAAAAGAAGTAGTGAAATTTTTTCGTTTATAAATTAAAAGAAATCGCTCTTCGACTTGGTATGAATTAATTAATCAATCTTGTCGGGATCACCCTTATATGGACTACACTTCTGTTCACATGAATTATTTCCCATGAAGAAAAAAAAAAAAATAATGGCGAACCATATTACAAAGTAGTATTCTAACGCAAAAACTTGCGAACACATTTGACGTGCACTTTTATTGCCTGTAAGATCGAATTACTGTTTCTGGTTTTGCAAATTGTACTTGTTCTGTATTTCTCTCCGTTAAAGCTTTTTGTTCTACACTTGTACAACCTTACATGTGCTTCGAGTCTTTGGCAGGCCTTAGGTTAGTCTCCTGTGGAATGTGAAAAATGTACATAAACATGTCGTCCTCCATATAAGTTTGGAACATTTTTAATGCAATGCATGGCCAATTAACCTACCCAATTTGTATATCATCAAATAGGTTTCTAAATACCAATTTTCAATGAAGACTTTTATGGTAGAAAACCTGAAAACACTTTTGGTTTTTCTCGTGAAATCGTATTAGCCTAAAAAAAAAAAACTCGAAAATAAACAACACCATTTAAACATGTTCGGAATATGTGAGTCCATGTCAATGATGCAGTTGTATACTCAAGCGAACGATCTTATTTGAATTGAGTGAATGGAATGGTAGCAGAAGCAGTTTAAATATTAGACAAAGTGTATGACCATTTCTTTGGGCACATTTATATTCCAAAATTACACACATACACATGCATACATTCACCCATACATTCATAAACACATACGAATACATACATTGTACGCGTATACTGCTAACGGCTTCAGTTTTAGTAGTGGCTTAAATTTTTCTCTACCAATATTTGTGAGTACATACTTGTGTATGTATGGATGTATGCGTGCACTTATTTAACATTTATTCGACATTGGTTGGTTGAATTCCTGCTTATCTTTTCTCTAACATGCTCTATTTCACTTTGGATTTTGGTCAAGCTCAAGATAATTGACAATTGTTTGTTTATCCTCAAATTGACCTCAACATACAAATTGCATCCAATGTTGATTGCACACACAAACATATACGCTTCTTTGGAAAAAAAATAACAGATTTTAAAGTGAAAATTTTTCATGTTGCAATATTTTTGTTGTGCTTCTAAAACCAATTCATTTGAAAGCCACACACAGTTTTTCTCTTTATTTATTTAATTAAACTCTTAATAAATTGTCAAACATTCATCACTGTGTAGAGTCTTATCTTCTTATCTTTCAAAAAATAAAACGAAATAATAAATTAAAAAATAGCTGAAATAAGGAAACAGCATCATTCTTGCAATTTTCCCAACTAAACTTTATTTACACTGTAACAAATTGCATATTTTTAGTTCATTGCTAAGAGTTTCTTTAAAAATATTAATCATAATGGTTTGCAGTTGGGAAAAAAGTAGAACACAACACATTCATTACTGTTATTGCTTAATGTGTATAATATATTTCCTTTTTTTTAGAGTATTATGTAATGTGATTTAATAAGAAAATTTAGTATGAGCTAAAAATTACAGAATAAATATTAAAACAAATTAAATTGTTTTTGGACCCATTATGGTAACAGTATTAAAAATATTAGATAAGGGGCTTTAACTTTTAAACCATAAAAGGTAAATTCTGAAAATTTTCAAAAACAGCAAAAATGAATTCCTAAAACTTTATCAATTGCTATGGTTTTGTAGAAAATGCAGAATACTTCAAACTTAACAATTAAATTAATTAAGTTATGCAGCACAGCACATTTCCAAGTATTTTAATTATGACAATTTTGTTGTTTATTATTTTATATTGTCGATGTCTTCATTTTCGCGAATTTTCGTCTTGTCAACTTTTATTCTTTTTGGTCGCTTCTTTTTTTGGGAGATATTTTTTTTTAATTTGTGAAATGGTTTTTGTTTGTCCACTAAATCCGCAACAATATAAAATAAATCGTCTAAACTAAAAAAAATTACTAGAAAAAATAAGTTTCTGTTGTTTTCTCAAGTTGTGCAATTTTTTCGTTATGTTGATTAAGTTTTCCTCTTTCGTAAAAGTTGTTCCTAAAATATTTCAATTAATAAATTTAATCCAAATTTAAAACAAGAAAAAAATAAATAGGAGCGAAAAAAAAAACAAAAGTTAACGAAAACAATAATTGCCACAATGAAAAAATCGATAATACAAAAAAAAAAAATAAAACAGAGTATTGTCATAATTATAAAAACATCAAAATTCAAAAATTGGTTACCAAGAAAAATTCATTTAAAACTTAGAAAATCGTTTATGCTAAAACAACTGATAAAACGCAAAGAAGCCGCTGATAAAACTAAAAAATATAAAAGGGAAATAAGCACGGGTGCTGTCGCCCACTTTTTTTTTATGAACAGGCATTCGTAAGTCTTTCAAAATGCCAAATAAATGAAGTGTATTCCAGCCTAAGATCCCAGCAGCATCAAGACCACGGAACCGGTGGCAGAACATATAACTAAAGGCAGGGAGGTAACCTTCTACATTGACAGTCAGGTGGCGTTGAAAGCTTTGAAGGGACGCAGTTTTAAATCGAAGTTAGCCAGCGACGATTATAAGCTCAGCATTAAATGAAGAAGTTAGTGATATATCGGTTAAGATTGCAATCGGTTACTACTGTAGGAAACTTAGTATTTCGGTGATCAACAGAACCAGTCATTCATTATCAATCAATCATTACTGGTAATTAATTTAAAGGTTTTGAGAGTCTTAAAAGACGCACTGACTGGCTGGCCAATGCTCGTTCAGAAAAAAAAACCTGCAGATGGCAAAATGGCACTTGGAATTATTGTTGGATATGCGGATATAAAGAAGATCCAGAAACTACAGAGCAGACAAAGATGGGTATAAGTGATAACGCGAAGTGCAAAATTGATGATATTGGGGGCTTTATGATGGACGATAAGGGCACTTTCTTTTCTACCTAAGTATTGAGGAGGCTATTAAAATTAGCCAACAAAAATATGTGAAGGGAATTACAATGAATCCAATGGGGTATCCGATAGGATATGTATTTGCACACCAGCCTTCCTAAAGTAACCTATCCGAAAATGTTAGCAAAAACTGCAAAAATGCGAAACTACAATATTCACAAAATTGTACAATAAATCGCAGACACGAAAAAAAATTTAATCTGTAAATGCAATTCATAAACTTGAAATACATACATATGACGAAAACGTAGCAAAGTCATCAAAATTCAAAAATCTTACACGCAGAAAAAAGACATGATTGCAAAATGTTCACGTCAACTAAGTATATCTGCCACAACCAAATAATTATTAACTGAAGCAAATATGGTTGCATTAAACATTCTTTAATTATTGAAATATTTGATACGACAATAAAATAATCATTCGTCCCATAAAAATTAATGTATCAAAAAAAGTATTTTCGCTGCTACAAGAGTATCTTTTGCAAATGAGAATAATAAAAATTAATTTAAAATTAAAGGTTATTGTGAACATACATTGTTTGTGTTTTGAAAAGAAACAAACTAGCTGTCAATCGTATGTAACTTCAGTAGTTCATAGAATTAAATAATACGAGGAGATGTGAAGTGACCAAATTAATGTTAAAATTATAATAATATGATGAAAGTTATTTAATTTTACAACAAAATAAAAGTGCACCTGAAATCTTCAACTTTATTGGTTTAAGGCACATATTCGAGTAGATACTAATATATGGAGTGAAATAAATATACGAATATATGTTTTTTTACAGCATGACGAAAAAAAAACTACTACGGAACTGCAAAAGATGGCAACTGGATTTTACATAAATATGCCGATAAATAATTTACTAATTTTGAATTTTATTAAATTTAATTTGTCCAGAAAAGTTTATTCGATAAATATTTTCAAATAAAAATATTTTGTTGTTCGCTCAAAAATAAAATAATTTAAATTCAAATTTAATCAATTTAATATAGTTTTGGTTGTGTGTTATAAAAAAATTAAGAAAAAGTTTATAAGTTTTGATTTTCTCTCCGTTAACAAAGCACCCATTGTGCCAACATTATTCGTCAATGCGTTACTGTCAATTGAAAAAGGCTTCTTTGCTTGATTAATCATTATTTCTTTAATGCGAAAACATAAATAGATGAAAAAATAAAATACTTTTTTAAATTTTAATCAACAATAGATCTAACATCAACAAATGAGTGCACATTGTGTATTTTATGAGAGAAGTTATTCGCAAACATAAACTAATTATGAAAATAAACAAAGCATAAATTAGCAGGTAAATTCCAGCTAGAATGACGGAATTTTATTGTGGTTTTAGTTGTTTTTTTTTCCACAGAATACACTGCTCGTCTAGTGAGAATTTCTGCGTTTTCGTAGTCATATTTTTCAAAGAAAATATATGTTAAACCAGTGAAATTATGTAAATTAACACATTTTAGCTCAGACTCTTGTCAGGCGTGTGCTAGACGACTGGTTACGAGTATAATAAACGAATGCCCAGCAGAATTATTTGTTAACTTTAAATTATACTTTAAAGTATTTTACATATGTATATGTTTTAAACTTAAACAAATTTTAATGCTCAAAATAAATCTTATTGGACATTATTTTACTTGAAAATTATATAGAACTAGCTGATCCCGGTGTACTTCGCTACCCCCCTCGTTATAAAATAAAATTAAAAGTATTTATATATCCTATTGTGAAAATTTAATGACCATCGGTCCAATAGTTAAGACTATATTAAGATTTTTTATTTTCCTATAAAGGGGCGTGGTCCCACTCACTTTTCTCCTAGTACGTATTCCTAATTATGTCAATACTATATGTACCAAATATCATCGGCGTAGGTCAAAAAATGCCCAAAATATGGCGATTTCAATTTTTGGGTTATATGGGAGCTGCCACGCCCACTTGTCCGATAACGCCCATTTTTGTCCTGATTACTCACATTAGTAACATATGAACTATTGCAATGTTTCAAAACTCTTGCTATCACAATAGTCAAGATATATGATGTTATTCAATTTATGTGGGAGGGGCTACGCCCACTTGAAATATTAAAAGCCTAAAACCATCCTCTATAAATTCCCTTTTGAATGACACCAGTTTGGGTCAAATCGGTTGGATAGTTTCCGAGTCTATAGCGAACATGGGTACAAACATTTTTTGTATTTTATATATATAGATATATTCAAATTTATTCCGTTTTTAAAGGGAAACTTTTTAATTTATAATCGATACTCAATTATTGATTGGTGAAGAGTACAACATCTAATTTTATTACATCATACAATATTATTGGCAATAAATGGCACAATATGAAATTTAAATCATATGAAAAGCAACTTTTAAACTGCTGTTATCTTGTGTTTTCGCGGTAGAAAAATAATGTACAAATTTTAGCAACACATTACACAATATATTGGACTTGCTTTGGGTACACAATTGAAATCAAATGTCTTCTGATTTTTTTCCAATAATTGTGCCACCTTCGAATATGACGTATACTGTGTCAATACTGTTGTGCAATACTAAAAATTTTACAATTACCTGACATGTGCGTAGGCCGCTTTAGATGCTCAAAGTATTAAGTGACAATTATATAAAGGATAACGTTTTTAAAATTTAAATGCAACTTATTTGAAATACAGGCAACTCGACGGCAGCAAGTATGGTAGCACAAAAGCATGCATACATTTTCCATCAATTGCAATTGCATAATTTACAAAATCTCTTTTAGTTTTTTAACTCCCTAAAACGTTCAATTCAGACAATGGACAACGTGTTGAAGTTCTTTTCATGGGAATCATCGCCGTTCCATTTAAGAAACACATATGATGCAAACGTTCTGTGAGTTAGACATACATATATCGTTATATAAAACGAAAAAAGGCGATAATTTTACAGGAAAAAGTTAAGGAAAAACACAACTCTCTACTTAATGGTATCGAAATTCGAAGCTTTTTAAAAAAAAAAAATTTATGCAAAATTTAACGAAAAACATAAAAAACTTTTGTACCGATTTTGTGTGTTTAATTAAGAAAACATGCATGTAATTTACATGATTAAAATTAATCAATTAATTTGTGCCTTCAAAAATGATTTCATTACCATCTCATCAGTAGATCCTTAGCATGTTTGAAAATTTCCCAAAACTCATATGTTTTACACATACTCTCCACCATCAACCAATAATTACTAAATATCTGCTGATGACTTTGTATTTAGCAACCAATGAAATGCAGCATATATATTAACTAATCCATAACAATTAAATAAATTTTTGAACACGTAATTTCTTGAGTATTATGCTTTGAAAATTTGTGTCACTTAAATGGCTTTTCATTTCATTTAGCGCTATGTACGACTACGTATGCTTTTATTAGGATTTTTCCTTTTATGCTAAACGTAATAAAAATGTACTTAAATATTAAGGTGACCCTCTGAGCAAAAAATTTTTATAAATCATATGCAACAACCTAAACAGAAACCAAACTCCAACCTAATCTATGTAGTATTTCAATAGAATTCTGTCTAGAATTTGTTCAAGGATTTCATACATAATTCTATCTTTGCTACAGTTGACAGCACGGACATAATATTATTATATTTTTTTCATTTTCTTCTATAGCTTTGAATTTAGTTATTCGGAATAGAAGTACTTCGATTCGTGCGATTTGCATATATTTTCTAAATAAAAAACAAAAACGAAATACATTTTTATAAAATAAATAATACAATTTCTTCCCTTGTATTTTAATACCAAACTAGAGAAAAAATTAATATCAATAACCTTTACCAAATTTTTTCTTTTACAGTTAGCTTTAACCTAATAACTAGGTGGAAATATACTTGAGATATCATCAGTGACGATTAAATTCAAGACAATGCTAAGCGCCCTTCAAAAGTTTCGGGACCGAAAGAAAATATAGTCCACGAAATTTTTTAATAAATATTGGGAAAATCTTACATGATTCATGGGACACAATATCGCTGAGCTTTTGCCGTGGCAATCTTTAGTTGATACGAAATGTAGAACTGATGTCGATCATGTTGTTCTCAAGTTATGCAAAACGTAACAGTGTCGGTAACTGAAATTTATTGAAGATATTTTTGCTCTTTAGAAGACAAGCATAGTTAGTTTTAATTTTTTTTTAAGAAAGCTGATTGACGGCAACACTAACGAAATTTTTGATCATGTTATCCTCAACATGCTATAATTGCTGACAAAATGTAAGACAATGTCAATTATCTTGTACTTAACAAAATTTGTTATTTACAAAATGAGTTAAATAGTAGACAGATTGGAAGACATGTCAAATTAAAAGCAATATGACATATTGAAGGCAATATAGAAAAAATAATCGCTAATTTAATCGTCAATAATGTTTAATAATGAACAGCATAACAACTAAGATTTATTCTTTGATCATAAATGTCATCGACAGGACGCATATGGTACATGAGTCGTATCTTATACCACTCTTTAACCAATAGGAACGTACGATGTATGAAACTTTAGAATATTTTGCATCTCAGTATACTCACCCAATTTAAAACAAATATAAATTTAAAAAATATATTGTTAAAACGGTATAAGTATTGTATAAATTGGCTCTACAATATGAACATAAAATGTATGGCAAAAACAACTAATTTTTTTGTCTTAATTTATACTTTGTTTTTTATGCCAATAGTTTGAACTTTGTTAGGTTAGATCACTGCTCCATTTATCATACATCACAGAATCTTAATCGTAGTTTCATTCGAACTACAAAATAACAATAATTCAGATGTGACTAATTTTTTTTATATTTTTTTCAACTGATTGAATATTTTTTTGCTAAGAATTTAAAGACGTTCTTTAATTTTTCATGAAGCAGCGGTGGCAACCTAATAATTATGTACAAACATACATGTACACATGTATGTATATGATTCACAGAATCTAAAGGCAAACACAATAAATGTCAAAACTTTTAACAACACAAAAGGGCACAATTAACCGTTAAGCTTTATTTATTTGCTGTAATAAATAATCCTTAACAAAATTATCACACTTTCAAACAAACGAAGATATAATTTTAAAAACTGATATATATTTATACATATATATATGTATTTATAAAATACTTTTATAATCATATATAGGGCGGCGACATCCATTTTGTTTGTTGTTCTTAAAGTAAAAAGCGACGGATTATATTTATGCCCAAAGCAAATGTAATACAAATAAAACATATTTAAATTGTTAATGTTGGCATATGGGCTGGTTGAATTCGTAAAATGATCAAGAAGGCTTTTACAATAACAATACTTTTGTTTTGTCTGTTAGTTTCAATATACATAAATTATACTTATATAATGCATTACTAATATATGTCTATTATATTTATAAGATAAAAAGAAATGCAAGCACTAAATAAATATAATAAATTATGTAATAATATAATTATTTAATTGAATTATATTTATATGCAGGATCGTTACTCTTTGCAAGAGAAACAGGATCTATTTCATTCTTTTGCCAGATTTTTGCTTTAATTGTATTTAAACAAAAATCTTTAGTAAATTAATAAACATAACGATAATTAACCGAATTACGGTCTTCATGGTAGAAAAAAATATTTACCTCATGATGTTGTCATTGATCTCGAAATCATCATTAAGCTTAATTCGTTTCCTGCATAGTAAAGAATTTTTCTATGACTTTTTAGTTTTTACTTGATTTGAAAAATTTCTTTCTCAGGGGAAATTATATTTTACTTTAATTATCAATTTATAGATATTTGTTTTCGTGCGGATACTCTTTAAAACTTGCTCAAAATATGTTTATTTTAAGTTCATATAAAGCAGATATACGTGGTAGCATACTAAAATAAGTGACATCATCTTGAAGCAGAATCATATTATTTTTATATAGAGAAGAAGTAGTATGTATGTATCTAAGCTGCTGATATTACGAGAGCTTAGAAATAAATGAAAATGTCGTTCGTCCTTGCTGACCTTGTAAAAGCTCTAGAATAAGGACAAGATCTTTATGTTGGCAAATAAACTAGAACTGAAGTTTGAAAATTAGACCCATTCAATAATTGTTTTTTAATTGACAATTTTAATGTATTTCTTAAATTATTTATTTTTAGTATTTAGACATATATTTTCAAGAACTTTTAAGCTTTCAAACTGTCCTGATAACATAGGGGGAAACAATTTTTTTTTAGAGATTCAATCGTCTTTCGCTTCATCGCTAAATTTGTGCAACATAGTTTTTTTATTTTAAATAGTGATGCTTAGATCAAAGTCAGTAATAATTGGAAACACAAAAAAATTTAAATTTTTGTTTTACTGAACTGATGCTTTTACCAAACTTATGATGTGTTGAACAGAACTACAATTACACTGTCAATATGTTATTCGGTAAGAAGCACTTCACGTCGATCTGATTATTTCGATTAGTTGAAAACTCCTTATTAACTATGAATTAAGCAGATTTATTTACAAATTTTTTAGTTTAATTTTGATGGTGTGAAAATTCACTATATTTCTTATCTCTTGTAACTGAGTTTTTTTTATTATTATTAATTCTCCATTAAAAACTTTGAGCCGTTGCGGAAACTGAGGTGTGGCTAAAAACGAGTCAATAATATTTGTGCCGTTTTTCGGTTAAAAAGCTTATGTAAAACAAATTAAATGGTTTATTTAGAAATACAAATGTTAACTTTAATAATACCTAAATGCATTTGTTTAATTATAATAAAGAAAAAAAAATCATAAGATTATATACAAAATACACGTCAAGTTAAATATTTAAGTTTGGAACGGAAAAAGAATGAAATTTTTGATTGTATTTTTTAGAACATTTATTTTAGAATGAATTTCTCGAAGCTTTTGCAAGATCACTATGTCTTCCAAAGAGCTGCTGTTCTCATTCGCCTATTGAAGACAAACGCCAAAGTTTTCGTTTGAATTCTGACATTTAATTTTTGCAAAAACAAAATTTTCATTACAGGTATGCCGCTTTCGAGTTTCTTCAGAATTTCGCTCTTTTGCTTTATTTTAAGCTTAACAAATTTTATCATTACAGGAATTTTTCCTTATTCAAGTAGAACAACCCCTTACCAAGAATTATTATTATTATTGAGTTGATTTTAAAAACAAAAGTAACACGCAAAAATTCTTTGTTATTCGTAGAATAGCGGTAAACTAAAATGATTTTTGTACATAAACATAAAATTGTATGCGCGTAAGGTTGTAGTTTTTTAAGTCATTTATAAAAAACTAAAGAAAAAATCAAACAGAAAGAGAAAAACAAAACTTTTTTTGTAAATTTATGTTAATTGAGGTTTTGTTTTTTGAGAAGTTGCGTTATCAGATTCACCAATGTTATGAATTTGGGTGTTGCGATAATTGAGTTGTTGCGTATATCCAGTGATGTTTTTTTGAAATTTCCGTAAAGCCTTAAAAAAATTACCGTTTTTTGGATAAAATTACCTATGGGTAAAGCTTTGTATAGAAATAGTAATATTTACTATTAAAATAGGTTATATTTTTTAATCAATATAAGTACATATTTAAAAGACTACAAAAACTTAAGAAACATTTAGTATTAATAAAATATTAGAATTATAACTTATACATTCAATCACCGTTTTCTTTAAGTCTATATACACACATATGTATGTGTATATAGCTGTGTATACATACATAAGTATATAAATTATTTTATATTTAAAGCTGAGATAAAAAGTGTTATTCATAGATTAATCAAAGATTTTATATATTTTCGGACCACCCCGTGATGTCGATCAATCGATAATGCTGAAATTGTAGACGAAATACAACCGGTTTGCGACCTTCTAATAATCAATTTATTATTTACGTACTTAGCTTTTGTGGCAGTAAATAAATAATAAGTTAAATAAAATCGGTTATTAGAGAAATGCAAGTTAATTTTTTTTTACATATAGAAAACCACCGATCGATATCATTCGACATCACAGGCCACCCATTTGTTTCTAATATGTCACCCAAGCAAAAACAACATTTTAGCTAATGCGAGTACCTGTATAAATATTCCATAGGAGAAATTTTTAGCATTTAGCCACAAATGGCATTATTACAATGTTTTAGGAATACCGTGGGTCTTATGATTTTATTAAAAATTACCTGCCTTCCTTTTGCAGGTCTAAATTACCGTACAATACGGTAATTACCGTACAGTTAACATCACTGCGTATATCGTTGGTTGCGTTAATCGAGGTTACACTGTATTTCGGTTTCTTTTTAAGTAATTTTTATCTTAATTAGAATATTGGTAACTGTATTTTTTGTTTATTACCGGCAGAAAGCTGAAGATAGGTGGCTCAGGTTGAGCACGTGTAAGGCGGCTAAGAAAATGTGACCTTGCTACAACGATAAGCACATAACACAACTAATTAACAAAAATCGCAGGGACATCTCGAGGCTCGTCGCAGTATTAACGTGGCACTGGGTAATCGGGAGACAACACGCTAGCAGGATAGGCCTTTCCTACAATACGTTCTGCCGTAGTTGCCGGGATCAAAGCAAAGAGGAAACAGTCTTCCACTTCCTTTGCGAATGCCCGGCCTTGCACCTTTCGAGATAATTTTTGGGCAATAGCATATTAGACGTTCTCTCGGAGGTATCTAATATAGGTCTAGCTGACCTAATTAGATACCTTAAAGCGACGGGATGGATCTAGTATCTTGCTCCGAATCTGTGGCCTGGATTTGGACCTAAATTTAGGTTGACACTGCGAGTGGAATGCTTGAATGCTTGTGTATAATAAGCAGCCACGTAAACCATCCACCAACCAACCAACCATATTTTTTGTTTGTGCAAATATTTTATTGAAAGATTAAACTCAAAATAATCATAGAGGCTGCTGTAGTCAAAGGAACTAAAGGTTTGCATGGCCTACCTTTTTAAAAAATCTTTTTCAGATAAAAAGAGATTACGAAAATAAGGTACACAAAATATAGTGAAAATATAAAAAACACCGATATTTCGAAAACGTGAGGTGAATAGAAACAGCATGGCAAACATATTTAGTAATGAGTTTCGCTGCACATACGAGTACATACCAATTTCATACAGCTGAAATTTCCATTACGAAAAGTTTCTTGCGCTATACAAAATATGTTTGATATTGATCTCCAAAGATCAAGTGTCATCGATTAATATTTTTTTTTGGTTATTATGGAAAGTTTTTTGATGCCAATTAATAAATTTATTATAATATTTTGCATTACTAAATTATTTTGTATTCAATTTATGTTACCTATGTGCAAACTCCTTTCGGAAACTTTTAATCTTAAAAAATACATATTTACATTCCATTTATATTAATGTATATATGCGGTATAACACTCTCCGTATAAGATAGGAAATAGTCACGTACAGGTGAACATTTTAATTAAACCTTAATAGCCGTGTATACATTTAATGATATTATAAAGCGAATGTTCCTTCAGACATGTGTACACACACACACACACACCCTCATTCAAAATGAGATTTAGAAGAGAACACTTGTAATCATGTGTGTTTGTGTGTGTGTGTGTATATTATATAATTTTGCTGTTTATATTAAATTTTAAACTTATTGTTTATATAACAGCTTCATGAACATATCCTTATAAAGTTTTTATGTGTGTTATGTCGCAGTTTGTATTTTTCAGTTGAGGAAAAAATCTGTTCGATAACAAAATCTTAAAATTTTGATTTTAATTAATTGACTAAAAAATCTTTAAGTTTTAGACTTGATCTGATATAATTAAAATTATTCATATTAGGCGATAATAAAATTTATATCACAACTATATTTTAAAGCAGAATAGTAACCAAGGCCTTCACTCGTTGTGACGAAGCAGACCATGGTTTTGGTAGAACGCGAATTCAAAACCTAGAAACTGATTAACTAGTACGCTACACACTGGCCTACCGCAACAAAAAAATTTTGTTTTTCTTTTATTATAACAGAATTACTGTTTACCTTACCCAATTATATGATATGCTCATACTGGTATAAACAAATATTTACATACATTCTATATTAAAATTATTTTCTATACAAGATGTAAAATTTTTCTATTAGCAATTAGTTTACAGTAACAAGTGTTACGTGATTCTTAGCCAAAATAATTTCTACAAACATTCACACAACGCACACGTCGCTAGACAAACAATGCCTTATCGGCAATACAAAGTTTATAGGCTAAATGTGCTGTTGTGTTTGTAAAACAATAAAGTTTGTTGAGATTTTAGTTTTGTTTAATGTGTTTTTTTTTCTAACCATATTAAAGGTGCGAAATAAATGTAATAAGTTTCGTTTTGCTTCTAGGTATTGATTAGAAGATGTCACGAACTTTTTAAGTCTTCCTTTAAATGGAAGTATGTCATAAATTCTTAATCCCTAGGAAATGGCGAAAAACACACTGTTTAAATCGAATAAAGCATATTAAAATGCAAAATACAAGGAAATAGAGGGTGATGTTACCTGAAGTGTTTACTATTACTTAGGACCTGGGTTCATCCTTTGGTCAGGGCAAGTCATTAACATCATTAATTTGTAATTGTTGTCGGACTGGTCACTAAAAACTGTTGCGACAACGATTGGTACTGTTCGAAGCTAATGTACACCACAGAAGTAAAACATTTAATAAAATTACTGCTCAGATAGCTTAAGAAATTTAATGCGTCTACGTAACACCAGGGCACAGCTCTAAAAATGCGCAAAAGCAGAGCTGTAAAAAAATTAAAACTTCTACATTTTGAACATCTATCCTCTCTTTCCTATCTCTTTCCCTTAGTTATAATACAATGCATTCCATTCCCTGAGTCCTGGTCGTACAACAGAAAAGAAATAATTTAATCCCTACATTTTAAAATGTATGTGACTAATATATTCTAACAATTTGTGGGTAATCTTCGAAAAGATTTAATTTTAAAGAAGGGAATTAATATTCATATTGCAAACGATTCGTCTCTAACTCATATAAATCTTTGATAATTTTTATGGAAAAAAAAGAGAGTTAGTTATTTGTTTCTTAACTTTGTTAAATGAAATGCGTCTTAGCTATAACACATGTCTTGAGTTGCAGTTTCTATTCGCTCAAATCTTTTATTAATATGACATCTAAAGCTTAGCAGGAAGTGTTTGCATAAATCTTTTTCTAAACTTCAAGTGTTTTTATACTTGATCAGTTTTTGTTTTTGATTTGATGATTTAAATATTATTATGCTGATTTTGTAGATTTTTAAGCTTAATTTAAAAAATTTTTATTTGATAAATTTTCGGACAATTTTTAACGATAATGTATATTTGGATGTGTATGTATATTCTAAAGAATACATTTTATATATTTGTTTTAATATTATTCTGAATGATTTTTACCACACGCATACATCCTCTATGAAATATAAATATAAGTTAAGAATAAAACACATGTAACTAAATATTACATTTATCTACATTTCATTTTATAAATTTTTACTTCGTTGCATAAAAATCAACGCATCTGTTTAATGTGAAAAATTGTGTTGCATGTACGAGTAAATCGTAAATAATACGAAAAAACATGATCGTAGGCGGCATAATATACTCGCTCAAAAAGTTTTCGTAAAATATTAATACGAGAAATCCTTCTCTTTGAAGTAAATGTTAATCTATTGAGTTGAAAAAATTTTCAACATATCGATTTTACTAAAATTCAATTTCAATCGAAAGGGGAAATTCCATAACTATTTTATTTTATTTTTTTGCTTTATGAAATACGTTATCAATATTTCTGCAACGCCTCTGTTCTAACAAACTCTATATTATGTTTGCACTTAAATTTTTTTCGTGAGCAGAAGCAAGCCTATAACAGTTATTCATACCTTTACACATACACATACTCGTATGTATATTTTACAAGCAAACATATTTTATGTGGAAAAAATGTGTAATTAAAAATTATGTAGGTATGAATTTAGTATATTTTAAATATGACTACACAAAACTATTGTTTGTTCTTTATTTCGTTTTATCTCTTTATAAACATTCACTTAACAAATATACAGTCACTTGTATAACAAACTAATGGAAATTTGTAGACCGCTAAAGCTTTTGTTAAAAGTACTATAAAGTGGTAACTATGGCATTACTAGTTGAATAGAAGAAAAATTTACATATACATACAAATGTGTATATGTAAATTATACATGTTTATATATATACTTACATTCATGTTTAATATACGTACTGATATAAGACATGTAAACAAAATAAGTAGCTATCGGTTCGAGGCGATCATTGATGCATAATGCCGATAAAAAGAGACAAAGATGTGTTAAATAGTTACATAAATATCTGCCAGACTTCTTATGCATGGACCGTTAATCATGTAGAAACACCTTGCTCAAGAGTTTTAGTTATCTAATCTCGTAATCTTTCAGTTGTTTACGTTGCTTAGCAAAATCAAATGGAGTCATGACATTTTTTGTCCAAAGTCCATACCGTCACTAGCACTTGTCGAAGATCAGTCATGTAACCTCTCTAAATGGATGTGGTAATATCCACAGCTACTACTTGTACTCCCGAAGGGGACCTCCAAAAAAAATGGTCACAAAATCCTGTCAGCATTGCGGAGAGCACGATCTTTACCGGCATATACAACTGCAAGTGGACAGAATATGCACATCGTAAGTTTAGTGAAATATAAGTGGAACAATTCTCTCAGCCTCGATTAGGTATTCCTCGGTAGACGTTAACGAAGCCCGTGGCAGCAGTGTGTGGTTAGTCTGTGGTCACACAATGCGAATCTTATTTCTAAGATTGCAAATTTTTAGACGAGGGACGCAAAGAAAAAATGAAATCAGTACATAACATCATGTACTCGTGAGATTAATTTTGCTTTCTTATTGTTAGTGTAGCACACATATTCTCACACTGTATATACATTCGTGTAACCGTTGGAAACATTTCAGCTAATAAAATTTCTATTGTGTGAACGCCGAAAATAGTGCAAAGAATAAAAAGTGATAAGTTTTGCAACACGATTTTATGAATGTAGACTTACTAGTCAAAGCTCAAAAAGAACCCCTAGAGATGCATTTTATATACATGGTTTTTTTGTACGAAGACTTTTGGTGTCTGTTCACTTTCTACCAGACTCACTAATCTCTCACGTCGTTGCTTAATTGTTTTGGAGATTGGGTTGTATGGTTCATTGATCAAAAACCTGATTACCCATTTCGATAGAATGCAAAGTATCAAGCTGTTGTTAGTCACAAAGAAGCAGATCTGTGCTACCCGGAGGTTACATTCTTTATACTTTTTATAGAACGAACATTAATCGAATATATCAAAATTAGACTTCAACATACTTGCGGCCTTTCTAACGCCAACTAAAAAGTGTCTAAATGTTCCCTAGGGGGAAGAATACAAACAAAAAACGTAGCACGTGACTAGTTGTCTGGTGGTAGCAACCAGTTCGATTGCCGACAGTTTGTATGCAAGAGACCTATTAATTTACCATGGTTTTTTCATGGGAGGGAGAAATTGATACCTTTTAGACACTTTGTAATGGGTCACTAATTTGATTTTAAGAATATTTTCGGTTACAGTTTCTACAATACTGATGTGAAAGTTTGTAAGAATCTATTTGTACAACTGACTTTGAAAAATTTGTTTAATTAAAAGGTCCTATTTTTTAAAGTTACACGTCTAATAGATGTATGTATGCATGAATCTATGCATTATTATGTTTTTATTTTATACTATAGTATTCTATAGTGAATAGTAACTAAAAATAATTCTCAAAGGTTTTTATACAGTGTATATATAAGGAACTAGCAAACAGCAACATAAGTAAAATTAAAATACAAAATGCTTGTGATGCGAAATAGAATACAATATGTTCTAAATGTATAAACTTATAATTTACTTTTTTTGTTTATAAAATAGGTGCATACATTTCTTGTTATTTTTTTTTATACATATACATACATATACAAAATAAAAAATTTTATTTTGATATTTATTTACTAAAAAAAATTTATAAATCCCCACTATTTTCATAGTTTTTATGAAATCTTTCACAATATGTATTAGCAAAAATTCACCAAGTTTTTGACAACATATTCATTACATTTTTGAATGTAGGTTAGGTTAGGTTTCGAGGGCCGCCACATCTGAGACGTGACGCTCTTGGGTCCGTTAATTCGGTCCCTTTGTGATACCCTACAGCAGAGAGGGCTCAGTCAATTGGTTATTCAATTACCTGTGATTGCCCTGTCGCCGAATCAAACCATCCTGATTGTTGCAAGAAGGAGGATATGTTGGTTAGCCCCATGTTCGCCAGACTGTCGAGGTCTGGCAGAGTGTTGGAGCCCATAGTAACCGCCCTATTGCTGTTAATTTTTGAATGTAAGTTTGGTGACTTCCTTCAGAACAACGTTGAAGATGTTGATACTTAATATGATGGTTATTTTTCTTATGATACTCATGAAATGCGTTTTGTATATGAAACTGATTCGTATATATCTTTGTTAGCTAGTGCAACAGTTATATCGATTTAATCAAAATATTTTTAATTACATGCTTAAAAAAGGAGAGAAAAAATTAATGTTACATGGTTCGTTTATAGATTTTTAGTTTGAAAAATACTTCATATATAAATTTAAAAGACTTTCATTTGTTGTAAGTTAAAGATGTATTTAATCTTTTCATTGGCAGTTATTTCGTATCATTAAGAGACTAGCGATTGATATTAAAATTTTTTTTTAAATTATAAAATTTCAATTACACTAATAAGATGGCAAAGTTTTGTTAACCAATGAGACAAAAAAATAACTAAATTTAGAGATATATAGGAAATGTTGTAAAATTTTCTTTAGATTCCAGTTTTGGCAAAAACCTTCTGATGAGGTTTTGATGAATCAATTTTTAAAACCCAGTTTTGATTTTAAGAAACGTTCTATGGCTTTATAACCCCAATTTAATCTTTACATAATTTTACCAAAAACGATTTTATGACAGTCTAATAATTTAGAATGATTCACAATATAGTTATTAAATTGGCTTTATTTTCATCGATTATATTAACCTAAATATTTTTCCAAATATAAAATAATTTTTCGCAAGGAAGTACAAAAATAACATTTTTACTGATCCAAGAGTATATACCTATGTGGTAAAACAATTATGTGTTTAGCATTTGCACCAACAATAATACAACCATTGAAAAAAATTACGGTGATGATGATTATCATCATCAGTATGTTCATACGTACAATAAGGTGCAATAATATACAAACTAGTCAGTCTGTAATGAATAATAAATGAACTGCGAAACGTACAAATAGTGAAATTGTTACAAATTTCCATAAAATAAAAAAAAAAATATATGAAAAAAACATATACTACAAACCCGTATAGAAAGTAGAAAACAGGTACAATTTGAAAGAATAAATTGTATCTCGTATATTCTATGAATGTATGTACACACATATCTGTATATGTATATGTAAAGGAACGAGCACTCAACCCTACAATGAGCAAGTTAGTGATTGAATGAATTTTGTGGCATCGTTAATGATGTTGTTGATGATGATGTTGAAGTACATACTTACACCCACATACAAAAGCAAACTAAATTGTTGTAAAGAGGTAAGATATTCGTATGTAGAATAACAGCAACAAAACAAAAAAAAAAATAGGATTTAAAAAATAGATGTTGTTATTTTTATTTTAGCATACCAGACACTTAGAATATGTAAATATAAAGCGGTTGAATGCATCATGGATTGTACTGGAAAAATTCAAGTGTTATTTATTTATGCAAAGTATATACATACATACATATAAATATTTTTTTAATAAATAAATTTGATGAAAGTCTGGTTTTTGCAAATGAAATCGATTTTCTTTGTCTACTTAAAACAAACATACATACATACGTAAGTACAAAATGTATAGAAAATATTTATTAAGATTCGTACTATTCAATGAAAATATGTGAAAATTCAGTAAATATATACGACTAACTTTTCGCAAAGGAGAAGAGGTGAAAATTGTTTTTGTATTTCCTAAGGAAAGTCATTATCTCGTATAGAAAAAATTTTCTTACAATATTTCTTCATAGCAAACAAAAAAAAAAAATTCAGAGAGTTTTTTTCCGCTTAGATATCCTTGCCAATCACTAGAGCTGCATTAAAATAGTTAATAACCCGTATTATTTATTTCAAATTTTTATTTATTTGTTGCGGGTGAGCAATATCTAAATGCATTTCGTTGGTTGCTATACCAACATCTATTTACGTTTGAAAAGTTCCAAAACTCATCTACTTATACATAAACTCAAAAATACAATTTGTCAATTACAAAGCACGAGCAAAATAGCTTTTCAAAAAACTTTACAAAGATCACGCCAAATAATTTTCTTCATTCATTATGATTGTGTTTATTTTTCTACAACTATCTACAATTAGACAACCGTTGGTTGCCAATAAAAATATGTATTTATAAGGCAAAATGAAAAGCAAACCTCCCCTTTATAAAATTTGTCATTTATTTGTTGCGCGTTAGCAATATCTAAATATTTAAAAATATAAATAATTTTAAAAACATAAATTCTTGAGTAGATGCTCGAATAAATGTAAAATTTTATCACGTATTATTAATTAACTCTACGAATCACCTGAAGATGAGACAGTAGTTGGACTGGCAATATCATGACATCAGTTAGTTTTTATCCAACGATCTTCTGCAGTTTCATTGTTAATAAAATACAATTTAAATAACAATTAAATTATACGAACTTAAGCGTATATAATTAAATTTTCTTTGGATTAAACATTCGACTAAAAATTCATCAATATTTAAGAATTTAAAAGTCGAACAGACTTAAAATTTAAGCAACTGCTGGTAAACATATGTATTTCAATTAAATTTATAATTTTTTGTGTATAAAATTGATGAAGCTTATCCTGCGCGAAGTATTTTAATTAACATATACCTATAAAAAGAAAAAGTTTATTAAATTTTTCACCGACTTCTTTCATCTACTAAATTTCATATAAATTTAAATGATTACACGAGTTTGCAATTTTGTAATATTTGCTTACAAATATATATATTTTTAATAATAATTTAATTAAAATAAGTTTCCGATTTTTGCCAGCTTTCTTAATGTTCGTAACAAGTTTAAACCACAATTTAATTAAAGTTTGGCAATTGTTGTTATGGGTTTTCTGTAACAAGTGTAATAAGGAGAAAGCAAACTTAGTAATTGCTATTAAGCAAACCTTAAATATAATTACAGCAATGAACTTACATACATACACACTTCCATACATACATATGTATATCATATTAAATCTTCTATTTTGCCAAAACTACCTTTCAAACAATAGAAACGAAAAATAATAATTTGCGAAAAATAAGAAATTAAAAGAAACATCAACAAGCAGACAAAGAATTTTAGCTTGTCTAGACATATCGACGTCAGGAAAAGGGATGTTTTGTAAAGAAAAGAAAAACTTAATAAAAAAACCAAATACAACAGGAAATCCATTTAATGTTAAAACTTCACAAATCAAATAAGCACACAGATTCACATAGCCATGTATGACTAGACAAGCACACATACATAAATGTAAGTAGTTATAAGGCACATGATAATGGCGGAGCAGCGAACTTAATCGTAAAGAACCGAATACAGACAACACAAAAGGAGACAATATGGAAAAAGAGAAAAAAAAAAACTTTTCTGAAAAGAATTCTACCGAAAGGTTTTGTTATTTTAAACATTTACCGCAATAATGTATTTATTTGTATGTTGTGTTTGGCTTTTTGTTTTACACAACTTGCTGCAATAAAGAAACGTTGTAGAATTAACAAAAAAAAAAAAAAAACTTAACAAAATATTGGTTGGTAATGGAAAAGTAATTACTGCAGTGGTAATAATTAAAAGAAAATTCATAAGGCAATTGAAGCAAAACAAAGTTTTGTACAATTAGAGATTCGCATGTAAAATTCCTTAAAAGTGTTCGTTCTACTGTAGGGACTGGCTCAAGAGGCAAATTCATAACAGGTATTTTCGACAGCACAGAAGATTACTTTCCCCAGTTGCGTTGTCAAATGCCTTGTTGGCTCAGTCATCCAAACATTATTTTGATATCGTAAGTAGATATTTTTTAAAATGAAAGCTCTTTTTTATTGTGAAATTAATATTAAATTAAAAATTTTTTAGAAAACAAAACTGATATGATGGTACGTTTGGTCTCAATTTGCTTAGTAAGCAAGCGAGTTCCCAGGTACACAAATACAACTGGCACTTTAATGTAGACTTTATTAAAAGAAGAATGTAAAATACAATTAAAACAGCAACCACGAACCAGACATTTAAAATCACATAAGCCTACAATCACAGAGTCCTACTACTGACTATTTAATTGTTTTTTTTTTATTCTCATTTTTACTTATTCACTTTGTGCAATTATCCGTATTTTTATTTCAATATTTATCTACATAAATTTTCCAGATAAAACTATAATTTGCCCATTATAAAATATATCCATGACTACATATCCTGCATCTTTACAAAAATTTCATATACTCGTATCTATCTACAAAAAAAAAAAAAAAAAAAAAAAAAAAAAACAGCCCCGTTGCGTCTTATACATTTTATGACTTTAACTATAAACTATTTTCAGCTTATATGTGTACTTTGCTTTAAAATAAATAAAGCGAAGAATAAAGAACAAAACAGAAAAATCCACAAAATGTGAAACATAAATTTTGAAAACTTTATTACAAAACAGTAAAGAGAGTTTCCTTTTACCGAAAGAACGTATAATACTTGCAGTAGTATAAGGAAACATGTTTAAAACTGTTAAAGTTCCTGTAAAATTTCTCTGCATATCCTGCCAACAATTTTATCCTTTTTTTTTTGTTGTATTATATATTAAAAACAAAAAGAAGAATAAAAAAAAAACCAATGAAATAAAACAATTTACATGCACAACATAATTTGGCTCTTTAGTGCAATGAACCTAAAATAAATAAACGAACTTTAGGAATTGAATGGCATACAGTTGATGATGATTTTTTTTTTTGGTTTCTTTAGACTCGTATGTTGTTTTATAAAACAAAAAAGAAGAAGGAATTTTTATTTATGTTTCATATATGCTGAATGTAAATTTATGTTTGAATTAAACTACATGAAATAAAAGGGAATATGGAAATGTTTTTGGCTAAAATGTGGTAGGTAATCTTTTAAAGAAACACAATCGTCATAGGATATATTTTGTGATTTAATCAGGCATAACTTAACTTAATTGGACATGTTAATTGCATAATTATTCATAAAGTAATTGAAGGGAAGTCGAGAAGACTTTTAAAAATTATACAATGCTGCCTTTTTCATAATAATATTTACACATGATATAAGCAAGGATGTCGGAGTTTAAAAGTAAATGGGTTCTCCAATATTTAAAATAACTATGTTAAATTTTAACACTTAAAATATGAGAAATATTAAATACTAGTATACCGACCCGGTACTTCGTTACCTGTGATTTTTAAAGTAAAATATAAATAACATATTTTTCATGTTTTCAAAAAACATAAGCATCTTAAAGCGCGAATTTCTTAGAATCCCTATTTCGGTTCGAATCTGCCTCCCAAAAGGACCCTACATTCCAAATTTCATATTCCTGGACCGTTTTTAAAGATATTCTCTTTTGGGCCGTATTTATCCATTAAAGTGCGAATTTCTAAAAATTTATATATTGGTTCGAGTCTATTTCCTGAAAGGAACATATATTCCTGGGACCATGTTTAAAAATGTCCCTTTTTGGGCCGTATTTATCCCTTTTTACCCCTTTAAAATGCGAATTTATAATAACACATATTTTGGATCGAGTCTGCGTCGTAAAAGAAACCTACGTTCCAAATTTGATATTCCTGGGATCATTATTAAAGATTTTTTTAAAAATGTAATTTTTCGGCCGTTTTTACCCTTTTTTACTCCTTAAAAATTCGAATTTCCAAAAATTCCGTCTCAATGGATCTACATTTGAAACAGTGAAAATCATGCTTATTTTTAAGAAATATGAAAATTTACCTTTTTATTTTATTTTTCTAATAATAATATCATTGTCATTGTCGAAGAAAAAATATTCCCTGAAGAAGCTATCCATTGAGATAGCGAAATATCGGAAACATAAAAAGTCACTGCTACTGTTACTTTTATAAAAAGACCTTGTGCTTGATATTATTATTAGAAAAATATGAAAATTTTCAAAACAGTTGTTTTGCTTATTATATCACAAACTGATATCACATTTTTCGCAGATAGTGTGTGTAAAACCCTTGCAGTCCAGAAACTTGCATATTACTTCAAATATTTTTTTTTTTGTTAAATTTAAGAATCGTAAAACCCGTTTGCACTCGTGCGTTTCTAAAAAGCAACACAAATTCAAGTGTTTCTTAGTTGATATTAAATCAATTCGGAGCTATGTTGTAAATATAAAACACCGAGTTAAATCGTTTTATTAGCATTTGCCGCAATTTTATATTCCTTTGAATGGAATGTTGCAGAAATGCAACATGGCTTCACAAAGTGTTAGCATGTTCTTGTAAGAAAATAATTTTCTTTGCAAAGAATGTGTTGTTCTCTGAAAAAGGCTGGTATCTGATACATATTCGAGTAGCTTAACAATAGGCTTTAGAGCATCGTTCCATATACTTATCAGTTCATTTATTCGTAAAGAAGCTAAATACATGTTTTTGAGCTTTACGATAGCAAAAAGTAACTTTCTTAAATTTTTAGTTCCCAATAATTCTTAAAACTATAAATGCAGTTTTGTCATATTATTGACCTTTTTTTGTTGCAACCAATCATTAGTGTGATTTTTTTCTTCGTATTTTTCATTCTTCAAAGGGATCTCATCACTTTTTCCTTGATATTTTAGGACTTGGCACTTTTACATATAAATAAAAGCAAACTAAGAGAATGATATTTTTTCTTTACTCTTTTGCACCGAATTTTTAAGAATAAGAACTTACGATTAAAGTTAACGACTGTTAAGATTAAGACGCGTATTTCATTATCAGTAAAAACATTAAATCGATCTTATGGAGTTTATTATTTTTGTCATGATCTTAAAAGCAGCTGAATCCTTTTTGTTTGGAAATTTGAAAATATGTATCCCTTTCTGAAAATCGGTATTACGAGTACATTAGAGATCCTACGACACGCTTAGAATTCACTATAATGATATGAATATATAAAGGAAAGACAAGCTGTTTCTAGTCAATACCACACAGAGCAAATATGCTTGCCCAGGGGTTTTAAAGTTAAGATATCTGTCTAAGTAGCAGGTAGAGTAAAATGTCAAATACTGTTTTATAGAGAAGTATTGGAGCAACAAGAACGTATTTCAGCGCAAGTCTCTTTCTGGACCTACTTGTTCTCTATGAAGATCTTATATTGCCTCTAAAACAATGTGTTACTATGCTTTAATTCGTTCTGCGATTACTTTGCAATCTATTATGAACACCACCAATTCTAATACATTTAAGAGATCTAATATATTTTAATTAAAATTTAAACACGTTTTTTAAATAAGTTAGTATAAAAATTGTAAATAAAGGGTCCTCCAGATAACTTGTTTTTTTTTTTAAATACTATAAAAAAAACTACTGAATATTTTCTCAAATTTCTTTTTTTATTTGAAAGTACAATCCTTTCGGTTACTAATGAAAAATAATTTTATTCAAATGGCTGCCTCTGCTGGCCATGCAGTAGCCTACATGATCGGTCCAATTTTTAAGCACATTATCGATTGTGTGCAGCTGTATTTCACCAATGGCTTCACGAATATTGTCCTTTAAAGCGTCAATTGTCTCTGCCTTGTCGGCGTAACACTTATCTTTAACGGCACTCCACAAATAATAGTCCAATGGTGTCAAGACGCAGCTCCGAGATGGCTAAACGATAACAGCTCTGCGGCTGATAATGCGATCTTCAAAAGCAGGGCGCAAAACATCGAGTGTAGCTTCGGCTGTGTGGCACGTAGCGCCGTCCTGTTGAAACCAAATGTTCCCAATATCCTCCTCTTCAATTTTTGTGAACAAAAATTCGTTCAACATGGCCCGATAACGATCGCCATTGACTGCAACGGCCACTCCTTGCTCATTTTCGAAGAAAAATTGCCCAATTATGCCTCTGGTCCAAAATCCGCACCAAACAGTGACTCGTTTTAGGTGCGTCGGCTTTTCAATGTATGCGTGAAGGTTTTTTGTGCCCCAAATGCGACAATTTTGCTTGTTTACATACCCGCCAAGATCAAAATGAGCTTCATCTGAAAAGATGATTTTTTTTGGGAAAATCGGCATCTTCTGCAAGTCGATCGCAGGCCCACTTAGCGAAGCGTTGCTCAAGCGTATACACAAACATATTCGTTCAGCGGAAGGATAAAACTAATTATCTGTCAAATCAGACATGAGCTAAGTGTTACCATTCACGAAATAAGCACTAGTTGAAAAAAAAAAAAAAACGTTAAATGGCTGACCCGTTATTACTTTCCCTAAAGGATATTTTGGCGCAGAATGTTGAAAGTGTGAATATTGATTCTATAAGTTGCTTCAGTTATTGGTTGATCACAAAAAATATTAAAAATTAAGCAGATATCGTTACAATTTACTCGTTCAACAGATGACAGAAGCTCTTCTATTCTAAAGGTTTGACATGAACTTAGTCATGATAAAATTGCTAACGCTCAAAAGTCACGCCATTTTTCTCAGCGATTGAGTCTGCGTTTTTGTTACATCATGACATACTGAATGTTTTAGGAAATTAGGAATGATCTGACCAACTAAAATTCTTCCAATATAAAAAATGCCATGAGAAAATTGTGGCACATCATGATGCGGTGACCACAAAGACGAATTCTGAAAATAAAAGTGTTTTTGATAATACAAATAAATTCGTGTTTAACATATACAATTAATTAAATTTATTTATTTTTTAATCTTTAGAACTTAATTATATATTTCTTCTAATTTCTTCGATCTTTTATTAAATTTATTTTCAGTCTGGTTTTCCCGAGTTAAAGATCCACTTTTTTGTTTTTTTATAAAAAATAACAATAACAATCTTTATTTTTAAAAACCAATATTTCGCTACCAAACAATGGGTAGCTTCTTCAGAGTTATATTACGTTAATATTTATATGAAAAAATGTTTTGTTTGTTTACAAATTTTTGATAGGAAATTGTAAAAATTATTTTAAAACACATTTTCTGGCGCCAAATCAAAAAATTAATTTTTGTATGAACGAATTAACAAAATTATTTTAAAGCATATCTTAAGGATTATAGACAACATTAATATATAAAAACAAAACAACATATTTTACAAAAAGTTAACTTAAATTTCTACTTCTATTAACTAAATATCTATAATTCTGAGCTATATTTGCTGTATCTATTTTGTAATTAATCCGTTGTGTATTGTGAACTTTACTGATCTGTAACATTTCTAGCATTAATCTACGCTTATAATTATTTTCTTTGTTTAAAATTAATGTATTTTTAAAATCAGGACAATCATTTGAGCTAGCGCAATGTAATGACAAAGCTGTCTTTTGTGTTAATGTAGTGTTTCTGTATTTATAATCTGATTTATGTCCCGCAATTCTACTTTTTAATTTGTTCTTGGTAGTACCTACATATACCTTATTACAATTATCATTATCATTTCCACCACATGGAATCTTATAAACTAAGTTAGACATTTCTAATTTATCTATCTTATCTTTTGTCTTACTGAATAGTCTTCCTAATGTATTATACATTTTATGGGCCATTACATATTTCTTATTGTCATAAATCTTCGACTTTTCTAATCTTTCAGATATGAGAGGCACATAAGTTAGTGATTTATACATCTTTGGTTCAATACTTGGTCTTGTATTTAAATGATTAACAAATTGTCTTATTAAACAACATATCAATTGAATTGGATAATTATTCTTCAATAAAATACTTTTAATTCTTTCTATATTAGTCTTATGAAATTCTTTATCACTAATCTTTAGTATTCTCTGTATTAAATTTTTAGCCGTATTGATTATAATCCTTTTTGGATGTTTAGAAAAATAATTAATAAGCCGATCAGAAGATGTTGGCTTCTGATACCAATCAATCAATAAATTATTGCCTCTTTTTATTACTAATGTATCTAAATATGGAAATGAATTAAACATTGATAAAATAACTTTAATTGAACTATCTGAAGTAATGCAAAAGAGATCGTCAACGTATTTTAATACAACTTTTGGTTTAATTATTAATTTTTCTATAGAACTATCTAATAATTTTTCCATAACTATATCTGCCATAATTGGTGAAGCAGTAGATCCCATTGGAAGTCCCTTTAGCTGCATGTATATATTTGTATCATATTTAAAATACCTATTGTCTATAATACAAAAATTCGGAATACGCATAAATAAATTCTTCTCAATTTTTGTATATTCCTTTATTGTATCCCATTTTTCCTCAACAATATTTAACTCGGGAAAATCAGACTGAAAATGAACTTAATTAAAAAACTTTTTTTTATTTAAAAAACTTTTTAACAAAATAAACTGAGTAAATAACAGTTCTAATCTATAAAAAATTAGGAAATAATTTCTTATATCCTTTAAAGGGAAGTAAACAGAGTTATGATATTCTGACACATCGATATCTTTACTGTACGAACAAGTAACATTATCGTTTTTATTCTAGAATTTGTTTCTTGTTAATTTTCGATAATTATACTCTTTGTGTATCTATATTTATTGCTTAACATATTGCATGCATATGACCCCAAATACTAGTAAATTGTAGTTTGCTTTGAAGCCAAATATCAATTGGCCTCGAGCATGAATAATTAAAATATTTTAAATTTATTTATTTTATTATCCTTGTTTTTGATGAGTTTTTTGATAAAACTTGCTGCAAATAATTCAATTTATTACTACTGGCAACAACTTAATTCAATTAAGTTAACCAAAAGTTTAATATAAAATTTCAACAGGTAAATTTGTTTGTCAACAGAATCACAAAAAAGGTTATTTAGTAAATGTTACTCGTAGTTAAAATATATATATATATATATATATATATATATATATATAGATATATATATGTATGTACGAGTATATGCGTTTTAACAAGTTTGCTTATCATTTAGATTTTCTGCAGCTTGTGTCATTTAGTTATTGGTTGTCGTTCTATGAACTGTAACCACATCGTTTTTAATTAAGTTTTGTTTCTCTCAAAATATATTAATGACTGTAGTTTGACTAGATAATTATTGTATTGGTTAAGAGGGACAATTTTTCTCTCTTTTTGCACTGAATTTTCTAATGAATTTTAAATCGGAAACCACTTCAAAATGGTCATACAAATTGAAATAACATTTAGTAAAATTAGACAAATGTTTAAGTAAGATTGCAGCTTTCGATTATTTGTTTATTTAAGGCAATAATCACCCTTATCGCGAAGTTCTTGTGAAATGTGATCCCTTACCTTAAAATAGTGGTAATAAATTTTTGAGGTGTTGGTGTTTAATTACAATTATTTCTCCAAGAAAAAAATTTATATTATGTTTATAAATAAAAGCAAAGGCTGCAATCTGCATTTTTACTTTTTGTACAAAATGTAAATTTGAGGATATTAATATTTATTATCTAACTGGTTTTCTGTTCATTAAAAACTAGTTTATACTAGTGTTGTTACGAATGCTTCTATTCGTATTCGATTATTCGTCTATTCGTCTATTCGCATAATTCAAGTTATTCGTATTCGGCCAATTCAAGGGAATATTTTTCGAATATTTTGCACATATCTACTTTAAAAAAAAAAAAAAATTATATAAAATTTAAAAACGTACAAAAAAAATTTACAAAACTATACTAATTTGTAATATATATTTTTTTTTAAACAAGAAAATATGTTATCCCAAACAAAACTGAATTACTAATTAAAAGCGCAAGCAGATTAAGAAAAACGAAATTTGAAGTAAAGAAATACTTTTAAAATGTTTAGTAGTTGTCCTCAAATTTGGCATCGCAATATCATAATATTAAATACATAGAGTAGTGTGACAGATTTTTCAATATTTTGTTACTGATCAAAAGGGGAAGGATTTTTTCGAATAAAAAATTAAATACAAAGTGGCATTAAATTTAAAAATTTATATTCGTATTCGGCGAATATTGTTTCAAATATTGGTATTCGTATTGGCGAATAATAAAAAAAATTATATTCGTAGCATCACTAAAACATTCAGAGCGTTGATAAAAGTGATAATAACATAACTGAAAATATTTGTGTATACTCTAATTAAATGGACATTGCAACTTTTGAACTAAACGAATATGGATTTTGTTTGTAAATTGGTCTTTATATTTAAATTTTTATTATTTCTATATTCCTTTTTCACTTCTTGGTGTCTCTAAGCTTTTTCCTTGATTGATCTGAAGAAGCTTCATAGCAACTAAACTTCATCATTACGAGAAATGAAAAAATTAGAAATTAAGAAATAAAACTAACTTGTTTGCATTAGCTCTGTTCATTTACTTGCCATCACTACCCACCGGTAAATTGGACGAAGTACCTAGATGACAGGATGACATTTTAAGCGAACGATATAAGTACTTAAAATGATATCTATGTATGTGTAATCTAATTAATTTTATCCACTCATTATAACTTCGATTACAATATAATCAAAGAGTTAGTTGAGTATATTTGCAAATATAAGATTTATTGATGTGTCATTACCGTTGCTTAAGGCTTCGCTTATGAAGTAAACACAATTTAAATGCGACTCACTGACATCGCTGCTTACTCTTTAAGCGAAAGCGCACCGATAAACGACCTATGTGACACTCATATGCTAAATTTAAGTGGTAATATAAGCGACAGAATCATCACTGATAGCTACTATATATTGCTTACATCAGCGATTAAATAATGACAATTTTTACCGGTGGGTAGCCATCCACGAGAGAGTAAAACGAAATTTTGTAAAATTTCTCTAAATATTTATACGAAGTAAATGATTACTTTACCATCCAAAATTGTCTAACCAAAATAGTGTTGTAATGTTAACATTAAAACACATTAGTTTATAGAAATTACATAGCCCCATACATTGCACCATCCTCTTATCCTAATGAACTACATCCTTTGTTACTTAGTTCCAATCCTTTGGATATGATATTTACTACTTTACGAAAGTAAATCCAAATTGTAATAAGAAAAATATATATTATCATTTAAAAAATGTACTTACAAATATTTCTATTTTTATATGCAAAGGCAACGCAAAATTTGCCAAAATAATTTTGTTTTCAACTTATTTTAGAAAGCTTGTTTTTTAAATAAAAACACAAAACAGCTGCTTGGATAATTCTTGAAAATGAAAATTTTACTATCAAAAATCATGCACATCTTTTTGTCTCTAAATTTTTTACTCTCTTTTGAGGCTTTCTCGTTGTAAACTTTTAGAGTTAATGAACACTTTTTTATCAACAATTGTTAACAATTTTCAGTAAATGAACAGACCGATTATAAAACCAAATTTCTTGTTTGTATTTTTTTTAGTTTTGTTTTGCAAAATAAAAACGTGTTATCGATTTTTTTAAATTAGTTGAGAAAATAAGTTATAATTTTTTAACTTATGACCAAATGGACTTCAGCGTTTTTTCATTAATTCTTAATTTTTAAATATGTATTTCAAAGTGATAAGAGAGCATCTGGATTTCGATATCAATCACTAAATACCACCAGATGGTTTTATTAGATCGTTTTTGATAAAAGTTTGCTTTTTTACCCGTCATATATATATTAATTTTATTTTCTGTATTTGGTGTAGTGCACAAATTAGCTGTATAATTTTTGAAGAACACGAAAAATTTTGCGACATGAACCGAAAATACAAGATGTTGAAAATTTTTGGGCATATCCCAAATATATACACTTTCCAATGAAAATTGAATACGGGATTTACTACTAAATTGATGTTAGCTATTGTTATGTTGTCTATGTTTAGTTATGAACAGATTTTTAGCCGATATCAGTTTATTTCCTATCACGTCGTGGATAAACTACTGCAAAAGTGTACATACAAGAGTAAGAATTTAACGAATACCACACTGTTCTGCAAAGGTATAATTAATTTACTTGGGGCTAAAATTATAACGTTTGCATATACTCTGAAAACCATTTATGCACAAATGCAAAATTTGTCACAACTATTTATGGATAATTAGAGGCGCATTAATAATTATGTATATTACAAAAGCTGGCATTCTGTTTTATATAAACAGCCTTTAGCTACAAGAATGATTTGTGGCTGTAAAAAACCCTCGAGGCTAAATTTGTTTTATGCAGTCAAATGTTGAGGGATTAAACATGTTGTTAGAGTTAGTTTCTAAGGCTACAAATTTACATGAACTATAATTATATTATGAATAGACTTATATAATTTTTGTGTTTATTGTACTGTGGATACGTAATGCATGTGTGCTTATTAATGTTCTTAGATTCAGTGAAAACAAAAATATTGCACAACAAGAAAAACGGATGTATTAAGTTTAACGTATTAAAAATGTCTGTTTAAGTAGTCTGTGAAGTACAGATGATAAGGATGTGAATCGTACTTCGGATTTAACGATAAAATGTTAAAGAACTGTCTATATAATTATGAGTTTATTTTGTTTTGTTTTGTTACTCTCTATGGATTTATTCTTTACATACATTTTGCAAATAAATTACAAGTAACAGATAATGACTTTAAACAAACATATGGTACACTATAAGTTTTACTGTGAATTAATTAAAATAATTTGGATTTATTTATATAAATGATTAAATGTATTACATATTCCTCTAAGCGGTTCAGCATCAGCATAATTAGCTATGAAAAATTGCGGGATAGTCGTTGCGGAATTTTGAAAACAATTTCGTTCATCAAAAATCAAGCGCATACTATATCACCTTTGATAATATTCAAAATAAATGACACATTGTTTTATGGCTTTTCAAAGTAGGCAAGTATGAAGGCAAGTAAAGTGAATTAAATTGTAAAGGAAAAAGCAGGAATTTCTTCTGTTCTGACTCAATTGCATATTGTTACGTGACGTCTTTTCGCCGTGTTTGTTTCGCCAGCCAGCTCACACAAAAAGATACACACTTGACTTCCACAGGTAGGTTCCAACCCACAAACATGACAGAGACACGAACAATTAAATTTCTAAAAAAAACTAAACTCAAAAACGCTAAAAAAACAATGGAAAACGCTTAGAAGAGTGGACAAGTTGGACGTCCACTACCAGCCCTCCCTTCCTGGGACCGAATCTTCCAACAATACAATTTTTTTGGTCCCCCAAAAGCCACACACACTCACCTCACGATGCCGTCTCACATACCCTCACCCGATCAATTTAATTTAGCACGCAAACATTTCGTTCTATTATTTGGTTTACATGCTTTATTAAAATTTAAATTAAAAAAAAACTTATGTTACTAAATAAATAAAAAATGCCCAAAGAATCGATCCATACTCCAGAATCGGGCGAATTAAAGCATGTTCGTAGTATACGGGTCATCAACCTGCCTAACATGGAATATTATACAGCCAAGTTTACCCCTAGCTTTATTGTAATTCACACGTTAAAGTTAAGTTTAGGGTCAAACCGTATACCAATATCCTGGAAACTTTCAACTGCCTACACTTTATATCCTCCTAAGGAATAAAATACAATAATCGAGATATTTCTTGCAAAACGTTTTCTTTAAATTTAGCTCCATGAAGATTATGTTGCACCAACCATAATCCAAAAAGTTGGTTATAGCATAAAAAAAAACATAAGAACATTACAAAACTTCTTCACTCCAGGCAAGTAATTTATACAGAGTAGAAACACAACGGTCGAATGTGGTTACCTTGTGGTACCACTGATATCACATTAATAGATTTAGAAAACGTTCTACTAAAAATGACAGTTAGCGTTCCATTCGATAAATTAGAAAATATTCAATTTACGCTAAGCTCCGTAAACCTTTTATTTTCACTTTATTTGTCACAAGTAAATGATTTTATATGATGAATTGATGGAAACAAAACAGATGTCGGAACGAATTTTGGATATAAAAATTATACTCCTCTGGGTTATTAGATAATTTAAAACAACGACATGTTGTTATAATTAATAGTATTTATTTAAAGAACATTTGCTTAATAAAATCTAATTATGTTAATTACAAAAGTAAGTAAGTATTAGCAATATATTTGAGTTTAGTTACGTGACAACTGTATATAGGAGATTAATAAAAAGCAATTAGAAATGAACACAATGCAACAAATAACCATTATCGAACAAATAACACAACAGCCCAAAAAGTGGCTTTATCTCTCTCTGATTGTATAATGATTCAGCAAACCACATTCATATTCAAATAAGTAAACACAAATATGCAATATTCACCTGTCAATATGTCGAATAATAGATAGTTTAAATTTTGCAAAAAAAAAAGTATATAATTATATATTTACTGGTATATACATATGTACATACATACAAACGTAGGTATATATGTCCAAATTATGTAATACAAATAACCACAAAAAGTACCAAAAAGTCACCACGTATTCATTAGTATTATCACTGTTTATATGCCAAATGATTTAGTTTTGTTATTCTAAACAACCAATTTAAATTCAGTATATTTATTCTCAATAAAATTAACGTGATTTTAAATTAAAGTCAGACCACAATATTGTTGAAATTCAAGCCAAGTGTAAAATTGTATTAAGTATCAGCACTTTAGTTGATAATATTTATGTCATGTTTTGTAATAAATTTGGTGCCTAATTACATACATTTCAATATGCAGCCACATAAATAAATTCCAATAAAACTGAAAAATTCCATATATTTTTATAAAATACTAATTCAAAAAAAATATATATAAACGGTTTTTATAGCTTAAAAAAAAGTAATCCCCATCGAATATAGTATTCCTTCTATACATGAATATATATTAGTGGCTTTTATATAAAAGTTATAAAAGCCAAATATTAGCTTAGTGCCAGAATGGAAAATATACTTTAATACTTTGGACACATGTGTGCATAGATTTACCATAAATTTTATCCGCAACCGCAAAGTTGGACAACTGGTATTAAGTGGTTGAGAAAGAATAGAAAGAAATAAATGAGCTTAAGTTGTAAAAATTACTAATACGAAGCATCAAATATATTAAAGCAGTTGCTTTTAATTTAAATTATAATTCAAACTATTTGACTTGACTTGAACATATAATATATAAGTTTAAATTAATTTAAAATAAACTTTAAACTAAAAATTACTACATAATAGATGATGTAATTCATCTATTAATTATCAAAAAAATTAATATGTAAAAACAAAGATATTAACACGTACGGGTATGAGTGTCTATGATTGTTGGCCTTAAACGTAAAAAATCCTAATTGATGTGTTAAATACAAATCACTTATTTAAACACTTTGGCGGCCTGATCCGCGATATCGAATGATATGGTTCACTGAATTTCAAGACGTAAAAAGCCAACTAATGTTTCAGTAATAAACGAAATAGATGATTAGAAGGTCGCGAATTAATTTTTTGTTTGTTTAAAAATTCAGCTTTATCGATCGTTCGATATCGTGGTTCAGGCCGTAGCACTAAAAAACGTTTGATAAAAAAAAAAATCGTACATGCAAAGAAAAAACATGTTGGATGGAATCATAAAAAACAAACTATCATTAATGTTCAGATTAATGATTGAGGCTACCATATATCGCATTTGCCACTTAAGGAACATAATATGGTCCCCATAAATCTCCCTCTGACAATATTATTGTATGAACATAGTATGCTCCGCAAATTCTGAAATATTTGAGACCATTATAGTAGCTATGAAAATGTGTTTTTCATGCCATTTGATATTTTCTTTAGATAAAAAAAAAAATAACATAAAATAATATTATATCAAATTATATATATGATAAATATTTTTATTTGAAGATATTTATCAATTACAATTTCCTGCACAAATTAAAATAAACAAAAATTCAAAATAATTAACTAATTTATATTATCGGAATATGAAGAACATTTGCTGCCTCCTTAAAAAAAACAAAAACAAAAAACATACATTTGTATCAGTGTATGAGCTTCAAACCAATGGTGTTAATAATTTTAACATTCCTTTTTTTCACTTCATATCTCCTCTTCAAATACTATGAACGACCGAAGTTATATACTACTGACAGCTATTTGTCTAGCCAAGTGTTGAAAACACAACCAATGTATGGTCACAACAAACTTGAAATTTTAAATAAACTTTAAATATTGTCATTTGCAAAAAATACTCTTGTAGCAGCGAAAATACTTTTTTATACATTAAAATTTTAAGAGACGAAAACTCGAAATGATTGTTTTATTGTCGCATTAAATATTTTAATAATTGAGGGATGTTTAATGCAACCATACTTGCTTCAATTAATAATTAATTGGTTGGGGCAAATATACTTACTTAACGTTAATATTTGCAATCATGTGTTTTTTTGCCTGTACGCATTATATGTCGTCTAGGAAAACAAATGGCACATATTATGAATTTTGCCCAGACGACGAATTCATCGTTCAAAATTTGCTTTATAAATTCGTCGTATAAAGCATAATAACGACAAAGTAATTACAGCTGTTAAATGAGTAAAATTTTTAACTTTTTTTGCCAACAAAAGAAATATGAAGAATATTAATCAAATTATTTAAAAGTTTGTAAAATTATTAATATAGGCTGACTTCCAAAACTTTCGTATACAAAGTTTGTATACAGTATTGCTACTGTATTTAAATCACATACATTTGCAAAGTTCCGAAACAATGAATCAACTATAAAACCGATGCCTTGTTTGCTTTCTTACTGCGTTAAAAATACTTGGCGGCGGCATTTTGAAATGGTATACATTGAATAATTATTATACTGCTTCGTTATGAAATGTGATGCTTCGTTCAAACACTAAACAATTGACGTTTTGGAAGTCAGCCATAATGAATATTAAAAACTATTACTTAAAAAATTAAAAGTTAACAAAACATTTTCACATGGTATTAATGGTATATAAGTAAATCTGTTGCAGAGTTTGGTGAGTATGGAAAATTTCATATAATCAAATATGTTTTATTTTTGGTAACGAATAATCGCTGACAATAATTCGTCGTTCCTCCCAGGTGTTTTCTTAATATAAAGTTATGAATTTTTTCTAAATTACTTGAAATTGATTGTTTAGATTTTTCTATAAATTTTAATAGAAAATTGTCATTCATATAAGTAGACTGTTTATTTAAATTACGTTTAATAGAGATAGCGAACATATACTGATAAGCATTGTACATACTAAAAATTATGTGTTAGTAGTTTCTGGAAACCTTATGTCGCATTGTCTCTTTATATACATAATCACTTTGTGTTCAATATAACAAAAATTACAAATACATGAATTAAACAATGTTATATACTTTATTTAAGTTTTCTGTAAAATTTAAGATGTCTTCAATAAAGAAATTCCAGATATATTTTTAGATGTGTGAGCATATCGTTGTTAATACTATTTGAGTTACTTTATTGCAGTAAATACTTTTATTGGAATTACAAAAATGACATTTTTGTAACAATACTTTATACGTAATCCTCTAGAAACAACATAAAACACGGAGGTATTTAACAATTTCTTTAGTTTATTCAAGCTTAAAACTATAAAATGAAACAAAAGAAAATGAAAAAAAAAATGTTGGAAAGAATTTTCAGATGGAAAAAAATTAATAAATCTAAAATCCCTAAATCTAAAGTGATATTTTTAAGTAAAAACTAGCAACGTTTTTTTTTCAGAAAAAATTCGTACTCAGAAAATATGATGAATAACTTAATATAAGTTTTTAATCTCCAATGTTTGGAGTACAACTAAAATGTGTAATATAATTGATTCGTTACAAATTGTTGCATGTGATCCGATCATAAAATCTGTGATTAAATTTTATATGCCATCAAAACGAGGATTGGCATCATATTAAAGATCTTATATGATTTTGAGCATAACTGTCGTTCATGTTACCCGAAATAGTTTATAATTGCGAGAAATATATTGTTTTTGTTCTAATGACTGTCATCATATGAGAATTTATAAAAATTGCAGCAACATATATTGTTAAAAAATTTTGATATTTAAAATCTTAGTTTATTAAAAAATGTTACTAAGTATGATTCTACAACAAAAACATACACTTTTAAAACAGCTTGCTTGCAATTATATTATGGTTATGTAACAGACAGTTTTTGTTCTCACACTTTTCCTTTAAGTTTTGAAGTTGTTTTTTTTTTTTTTTTTTTTTTTTTTGGACCAGTAACCATTATATAACTCATAGCTATTTTTTTTAGGACCAGATCGAAGGATATGACCTCTAAAATAAAATTGTTCTTATTCAAGCGTAAGTTAAGAAAATTTAGTACATGTTTACATTTTCTAAAACATAAAAAGGACGCATGCTAAGCCTACCGCCTACCGCCCAATCCAAATGGAATTTTTGACATAAACTTTTTTTACGATTTCTTAGAATAAAGTCATAAAATGCCTTTTGCAGGGTAGTTAATATGTTCTACAAAAATATTTGCCATACAATTTTCTACAAAGTTGTTAAATATATCCTTCACCTCCGATATAAGAAAAACATAGTTTTATATACCGACAAGCAAGATCTGGGAATCTTTAACTACCTCTTAAATAAAATGTAATGTTTCAACATACTTTTATTATTTTTTGTCTCCTCTACCAGGATGAATTGTAGGAATACCATAACTGTTTTTGCGTTTAAACTGTCTTATTGATTACTACACGCAAAGAAAAAACATGGTTGATGGAATCATAATATAAACTATCATTTCCTGTTCAGATAAACGATTGAGTTTACTATATTTTGCAGCTTTCATCCCAGAAACTTTATACGGTCCTCATTAATCTCTTTCTGACAATCCTATTGTATGAACATAATATGTTCTGCAAACGCTAAGAAATTTGAGCGCATTATAGTAACTATTAAGATGTTTTTTTCCTGGTTTATGTTAAAAATTTTGCTTACTTAAAAGAAAAATGGACACACAAATCAAATCACATTATATTTTTTGTTAAATATTTTTATTTGAAAGTATTTATCGAATAAACTTTTCTGAACAAATTAAATTTAATAAAATTAAAAACAATTAATTTATTTATCGCCATATTTATGTAAAATCTTTTGAAGTTCCATAGTAGTTTTTTCGTCATGCTGCAAAGAAACATATATTCGTATATATAAATTCACTCCATATAGTATGTATTCGAATATGTACCACTAAAATTGAAGAATTCAGGTGCATTTTATTTTATTGTAAAATTAAATAACTTTCATCATATAATTATAATTTTAACATTAATTTTTTCGCTTCACATCTCTTCGTCTTATTAAATAATTCTATGAACGACTGAAGTTACATACGATTGACAGCTGTTTTGTTTCTTTTCAGAACACAAACAATAAACAATAAACAATAAACTTTTATAATTCCCATTTGCAAAAGGACGAAACTTACAATGATTATATTATTTTCGCATCAAATATTTTAATTATGGAAGAATGTTTGACCCAACCATATTTGCTTAAAAGAATAATTATTTGGTTGTGGCAGATATACTTAGTTGACAATAACATTTTGCAATCATATCTTTTCTCTGCGTGTATATTTAGGCGTAAAACAATACATGTGACATTTTACTTTAACAACAAAAGAACCCCGCTTAATAGACACATATTTTGGTTAGAAATAAACTAATTTATATAAAACAAACACGGTATGTAAGAAAAAATGTTTAATTTACTGGTGACACAAAAGTTTTTAGTGACGCGGAATAAACTGCTAATAATTATACAATTTTGCTTAACCGATTTTGACTGTAAAGTGTATTTCTTTAGGATTAAAAACCCATAAATAAAAATAGAGTTTTTTTTTGTGTAAGCAGATTAAAACAGACAAAAAAATCCAATATATGTCATCTTCTTTTGTGTTCTTGAATAAAGTGATTCAAAAATGTTCTTTTCTCTTGTATTGTTTTTATATCTAAACATATAAAAATTATAGTTCTTCTATGGTGTGCAGAGGTATAATAGACTACCACTTAACTTTATTCAAGGTCATAAAATATTAACAAACGTGATTTATGCTTCCCTATGATTTTCTTTTGCTTTATGTAACTTTACAATTTTTGTTCGCTTCAAACTACGCAACAAAAAAAAAAAAAAAAAAAACACACACGCACATTGGTTATATACGAGTAGAGTAAAACTAAACTATTATTTATAATAATAATAAATATTTTTATTTAAAGGATAAAAAAAAGGTCATTCGACAATTATGCTATAAATATATTTATGTACGGTTTGCTAATAAAAACTGCTTTTATATAAATGGGTAGGAGCAGAAATTTATGATTTTAAAAACCTGGTTGGGTTAGCAAAAGCTTAATGGGTTGCCTGCAGACTTTTGACAAGTAACTTTAAGTAATCTGTGCGATTAAATTTAAGAAGCTTATAAATCTTATTTTATTGTTTTGTGTATAGAATGCTAATAACAATATAAGTATTTGCTAACAGCTGTAATTAGGGTTAAATACTTTATGTGTTTTTGTGTAATAGATTTAAATAGTGCTAATTATGACATTTGTTCGTGTTTGTGTTTATGTTGACATAGTAAAATTATATATGAAGAGGCTGTTAAGTTTTGAGTGTTTGAGGTTGACTAAATTTAATAAAATATAATTAATATTATACCTTATGTTATTATTATAAATTTTAACATAATATATGTATGTATTTAGTACTTCCTTTATAAGTTTTATATATTGCTGAAGCTATGGCACTTTAAGTAAAGCAGCAATATATAAACTTATAGACATAAGACCAACTCACTTTTTATTAAAATGAAAAACTAAATTTAATTTAATTTTTAAATTTATGTTATGTTTTAAATTTACTTATTACGCACAAAAATGCAGTCGTATTTAAAATAATTATATAACTAATTAAGCTGCTGCGTGTTTAAGTAGGGAAGGAAAGGACAGGTTTCGTTTCATTGAATTTTTAAATATGTTTTTCTATCTAAAAAAGCTTTTTATGGAAAATTTATTATTGGATTTGCATATAATATGAAATGTATGTATATAAATGCATACATGAAATATAAAAGAGTAATATCTCTGATCTAAGGATCAAACGGTATGTGATACATACAAAACTTTTTTAAAATTATAAAAATTCCTAATGAATTTTTAATATTGACAATTTTGTCATGGTTTTTGAACCAACGTGACGTTTCATTCCTGTTTCAAAATCAACTGCCTGGCCCATGATGTCGAAGGAATTATTTTTCGTACAAATTGAAATTAAAACAAAAACAAAATGTTTAAAATTGTTTTTATTTTAAATCTACATCGTGGGCCAGGCAGTAAATAATCAAAATGTCATACTTAAAATGAAACTTTATCGTTTCTATATGCAGGTATAAAAATGATTGTTTTATTCTTTGGTACACTTAATTTACGCCTCTCTTGCTTTGGTCATCTACTTAATTATTTTATTAGAAAGAAAAATCTAGAAGCCCGTAATAGTTTAATAAAAAAAAAAAAAAAAATAAGACTTACACAGAAAAATTTTACTGCACTAGAGCATGAATTGACATCATGATGTTTCGAGACCATAGTCTCATTATCAGATATGTTTACCGCTTAGACCACACGGCAACTGAAATCAACAAGTTAAAGATCCTCTATCATTAATTGAATGTGCTGAGTAACATGAAAGTTATTACACTTCAGCAGGGGTGGTGTTGGGTGAAGTAGTTAGCGTGTTAAGTTTAGGTGAACTATGACTTAAGATCTGGGTTGAAAGCCTGGCTAGAGCAAGTCAATCAACATCATAAATTTCTCTGATTTGCTTAAGTGTTCTTTGTACTGATTATTGTTCGACTTTTTAAGTGATGGAGGCATAGTACTGGATACTAAACAACTGTTCCTGCAGCGATTGATACAATTTTTAGTTATTATATACACAGCACCCTCGTTCGTCGGTTAGCAGAATCGTCGACGAAGTAAAATAATTAATAAAGTGACTGCTCACATACACCAGACGCGCTGCAAAAATGTTCTAAAATTTCACTTAGACGTGCCTATTGCAGAGTTCTAAAATAATTAAGCATTTTTATACATCTTCACCATTTAATATCTCTACACAATCCCTTTCTCCAAAGTTCTGGCACAATTCATACCATAAGTAGGGGTTATCAAATGCTGATCCTACAAAAAAAAAAATCAATAATACAAAAGTTTTAATGTCACTAAAAATTCCATTGTAGTTTCTGCACACATTAAAAAGCGAATCAGCCATTTGTATTTTTTCAACATTTATATAATAAAAAAAATCATGTTTTTTTAACTGGCAATTTGATTTGTATATTGATAAAAAATTTTGGTTTTTTAATTTTTAAAACCAGAAGTATTTCATTATTTAACAGGGCTGCCACTAGCAAAAAAAAAAAAAACTCCCGACTATTTCAAGATTCCAATTTTTTAAATTTATTTTATTAAATAAATAGTATTATTTTTTTTTCATTATAAAAGCTAATAGTGTGAATCTTTATCACAGTTTAAACTATATTTATTTATTACTAAGCAATTTTTTAGTTTACAATCTATTCAATTTTATATAAAATATATACATACATACTTACGTTAAGCTACGAAACATTACCAGCAAATGTAAACTGAATAGAAAAACACATGTAGTTTAAAGATGTTTAAAAGATAAAAAAAACAGCAAGAAAACGAACAAACACACCAGTGTAAGTAAGTAAATAAATGAATGTATGTTAAATTTACTATACATTTAAGATGAAGAATATAAAGAAGGAAATGCAAGCTCATGTACACTTAGAATGTATGCATAAAAAACCAGAATCTTTTATATTGCATTGTAGTCCTCTCGTTTATGTAGTATTGAATGAGTTACAATGAGCTTAAAGCAGTTTTCAAGACAAGCAGCTTAACGTGCGTGACAGCAGCACAAATACACAGCTTAAGGCAGAAATATAACATACATACATAAAAAACGTACAAGAACATACATACGAGTATATGTTATATGTATATGTTATGCATAAAGCAATGATTTTGCAAATGGCTTTTAAATTTACACAAAGATTTCAGATTTGTAAGTGAATGAATGATAAATTGCAAAATTTTTGAAAGCGCATTAAGTTAAATAAAGCACTGCAATGATTAAATGGGTCGGTCGGAGTCCTAAAGATATAATTTAATTTTTTTTTTCTTTAAGTTCTTAGTAAAAAAAGTATATGTATATCTTAAGGCCATATACATGTTGTATAAGAATACGGAGGTTTAAAAACTTTTTAAGTATCTGGGAAGAGGTGTAGTGATGAAATGACATTTGGAAGTGCCAGCAAAATGTATTCTTTTACAATAGTTTTTTTATTTTACAACAAAGAAATTTCTTTAAGAGATTGGTTGTTCAATTATAGCATCATCAGTTTTCGGATCCAATGATATATGATCCATATAAAACTTTCTTAGTTGGGTAATAGTTTTAATTTTAATATAAATTTTATAACCGATCTTGCGTATTATTGCATTTTAATAAGAGAAACACCCCAGCAAAAAATTATTATGTTTCCGGAAGCAGTAACAAAATTTTAGGCTTTCGAGATGCGCAGTTGTGAAGCCCTTCCTAAGCTGCGCAAAAAGAAGGCAGAAAGATCGCTCAACTTATTTTTAAGCACGTTGAAGTTGGTCGGCAGTTTACATTTAGTTGACACGAATAATAAAGTAAACAGCGAATGGAAGAAAAAAATTCATTTAGATGCTCTCTGCCTCTCTCTATCTCTCTCTCTCTCTCTCTCTCTCTTATTTATTTATTTAAACTTGTGTATTTGCCTATAGATGAATTATGTATGATAGTAGATGACGCAGTAAAACGAAGGCATAACTCAGATAATTCAAACATGATCTTAGCGCATTTTGGATGTAAAAATCAAGAGCTCCAAAGTGTGGCATCTCGAACAAAAATCATGCATGTTCGAAGCGCAATAACAACAAGCATCTCTCCCTTACAAACCTGCTTCGGCCGAAGCAGTAGTTTTTGCTGGGACTCTATTATTTATACAGCTTATGTGGTAGAACGAGAGTATGGGACTAGTTGCCTCAAACTCCGCATGAAAGTGAAATTTTGAAAAAGATCATTAAAAAATATTTAGTTTTGTTCATAAAGAAAAAAACGAATTTGTAATTAGAATTGAAATATAAATTGAGATTAATTTTTAAGTGAAACCTCTACATAGACATAAATGCTTTCACTGGAAATAAAACAGCGCTTTTTGTGATTTTAATAAAAATGGCAGCTAAGATACACTAAAACTGAAATTTTATATTAAATTTTAAAACTAGTATTATTTCGGCTTAAGTTCTAATTTTTGAAATAACGACAACTACACTGAGAATATTAGTATAAACCAATAAGCAAAACGTATTAGCGATAACCATGCTTCTACAGCTCTTATCAGCAATATATGTTGACAGGTTTATTGAGCTTAAAATCAGTGCACCGTCTACAACGTTCTTCTAATCACCATTGGACCATAGCGAGCTGAATCTATTTCCTTTTTACTAGCAACATGTTAACCAACGTTCTACTAATATGATTGGATATTTTAATACTCCCACACTTTTAATAAATAGATTTTTCATTATTTTAAGTAAAAAACTGAAGATAAAATAGTGTTTATTTTTAAACTTACACTCATACAGTTGAAATAAAATTAGCACGAAACCACATTTTAAGTTTTGTAAGATTTCTGGCATTCAATTTGAAAGCTTTTGCAGCTTACGACATCGAACCAACTTTAAATAGAAATATTTTTAAAAAATAATTTAAGCCGCTATGTAGTCTCTTTTTAAATAAAGTGAAAAAACTAACCCTACACTGAAGACTAAGTATGTAGTATTCCCGACTTTTTCTACAAAGAAATTCTAAACACATATATACATAACACTAGAAACGCCGGAACTCAGGAAGCTCTTTAAACCGCCACCGTGCCTAAATTGCGCCTTTGTATTTATTACAACGTTTTTTTTAGAATATGACATAAAGCTTATGATTAAAACTTTATTGCGTGATATTTTATACACGCTAACAAAATTAAAAAATTACAAACAAATTTTTGGTTTTCCCTTAACATAAAAAACGATTTGCTACTCTTTTTGAACTGAAATTTACGTAAAAAAAAACTAATCAGACATTTATTTATGAAAAGATATTCTTTTCATCATTTACATATTTACTTCAATTTCAAAATACAAAAAGTGCTTAGGCATTTCTTTATTTTCAATGGGACCAAAATGGCCCACCAGCAGTTCTAGGTATAATGCATATTTTTCCAATAAATCCACGTATTAGAAAATTGAACACTTTTAGAAATAAATAAATACAAAAAAAGTAATAAAAGTTCAACGGTTTCAGAACTTTAAATAAAAAAGTTGCAGTCCACCATACCCACGTTCGGGTCAAAAGTGACACGCCAACGCTTCTAGTGTTAACCATAAGCATTCTAAAAGTCTGTTTGTTGATTCACACTAACGATGCACCATAATTTGGATTTAGATCGGTAAAATAACTCCCAGATGTAAACTTCCAAAGAACCAATACACGAAAATGTTGCTTAGAGTGCCCTCTACCTGAATCCTGGTTTATTAAAAAAATTACGGGTTGCAATCCGGGAGTGCCGACAGAAACTGAAGTGTAAACATCTTTTAGCGCGGTACGCATATTTGTTTTTAAATAAAGACGTATATGTACAATATGTATATGCATATATACACACACTATAGCTGCGTGTCGCGAGTTCAGGGATTTGGACTCATCTAAAAGTATGCGTACCACTCTAGAAGAAGTTTTTACTTCAATAACCTTTAACCTTTAATACAGCGATACTTGTAGAACAAAATAAATTGTATATATACTATATATGTATATATGTATATATATCCGCTTATGCGACGACACTTGCTAGTTTGGAAACACAAGCCGAGACACAAAGTCTTAGCAAAGACACAAATACTTAGCGAGGACGCAAACCACCTTCGGAAATTCCCGAAAACTTGGACAAAAATTCCCTCAAAATCCCATATATCTCAAAAAATTTGTGGCAGAAAAGTGGCAACACTGAAAGTTTCAAAAAAATTCCAAAGCGGCAATCCTCTACAGTCATCATACATACACTATACAAAAAATGTCAATTTTCTTTTTTTTTATAAAGCGTCTTATATTGGTGCCGTTTTTATTTATCGTCTCATCACGGTGTCGCGAGTTCAGAGATTTAGTCTCAGCTAAAATAAGTTTTCACTTCAACATCTTATATATGCGTACCGCGCTAAAAGAAGTTTTCACTTAAAAAATTTTAAGAATTAATATGTACTATATTTTATGTAATTTATTTTATTTTGAAATTTATGTATACAATAGTTTAAAGATATGTGTAAATCGAAAATAGTATATTTAGCAGCAAAATTTATTTTCCTATAATATAAAGTTAAAGATTTTATTTTTTCTTCTATAGTCGCGTTATATATTTTTAAATGAACAAATATTAATTCAGGATATGCGTACAACGCCAGGTAGCAAAACATGTTTCTTATCTAAAAGTTATAACAAACGAAAAAAAAAAAAATCAATGAAGAAAAATTATAATTACTTTCAATTCATTCTCTATGAATAAAAAAAAATTATATAAAAATAGAAAGTCAGGCTATAATTCTTTAACCTAAGTCCTAGAAACTAATTGCACATAAAATACACGAAATTATTTACAATTTTATTCTTGCATACGGTATAAAAAGAACTTAAATTAATCGTGTTGGTTTTGTGGTTTTTAAGTGTGTCGTTTATGTAAACAAAAAAACTAAACGAAGTAAAAAATATTAAATGGAAATAGAAAATTTTTAGCACAAGGTTAACGATTCAACATCATCATCATCATAAACTCTCAATAAAAATCTCATTTCTTAAATACCCTACAGAAGCATATAGAGATTTTTTCGTTTGGTTTAACTTAATGTAAATCTGTGTAAAATAACTATGTTATCATATCAAATACACAGTTTATTGGAAAATAAATACACACAGTTATTAGATGAGAAAATTGGTAGCCATACTTTGATTAGATTTTCACTTCCTTCTCCCGTGATATTCGTTAAATTTGTACCGCCTTACTGGCTTATGAAACCAACACTAAGTTTATAACACAATAAATGAGCTTATCGTAAAATAAATAACTCATTACAATGAGTTTAAAAGAGATGTTAAACTCTCTAATCAGATCTCATACTAATCTTCTGTTGTAAAAGATAATATTATTTCCAACTATCCAATCACTAAATGATCAAACCAACAGGTGTACATTTGTATAAGTTAAATGTTATATGCGAATATGACGAAAAGTTTAAAGGTTTATTAAGTCATACTCCAGACAAAACGACCGATTGCAAGCTCTTTCGAGACGCTGATACCATTTTATCTGCTAGCCCCAAAGTTGAATGGCCAGTCTCCTAAAGGCTTAAAGTTTAAGTAATGATCCTGGCGAAAAACACTATATTCTTATCAGGTTGAATATGCTACCGTACTTCTTCTTAGATTCGATACATATGTATGTATATTCTGCGACCACTTTTTGGTAAAGCATTATTTACCTGCAACGCCACAAAAAGTTGTTGGCTTAATGACAAATGTTCTACCAATACTAAACTTCATAAAACCTATCTGAGCATCTTTCTGTTTAAGTTGCAACTGTAGGAATCTGTCGTTGGCTAAAATGATATCGCAGTATAGCTTTTATTTGCCTTTTTTTAGTTAATTTCGACCTTGTTTGTAATTCATTGGATAAAATCTTCTGATTTGCCAAAGCTTCTGCTGTGCTAAGAGATCTTTATGTTTAATGGGTGATGCTGTGATCTTTTTCAAGGCGCAAATTGTTGTGACTACTAAGTTTCATTCTGACTATAATCTTAAGCACAGCCTGTAGGCTAAACGTTTGCCGATCATTGTCATCATATTGACAACGTGCTATTATTTTCTTTATTCGTTTGCTAATTTTTTTACTAGGGATGAGCATTTAATTAGTTATTCAAATTTTTGATTTATCAAAATTCATGACAAGTTAAGAACAAGTTAAAATTTGATAATTCAAAGTGAGAACTAAATGTGACAGTACAGAGCCTACGCTACGTCGAACTTGAAAGCGTAAAATTCTTACGTTTGTACAAGATACTTTGAAAAACATTCTTTCATAAAATATCAGACTTTTTTCGGTTGTTCATATGAATTTTATATAAAATTTATATGTAAAAATAGGCCCCATGAAAAATGGCTCCAATGAAATATTGTCCCAAACCAAAATTGGAAAATGGTCACATGTTTTTGTATTCAAAACAATAACACGAGCTTTGAGGCCACTTTTTCTTTTTTGAGCAATATTTAAAAAAAAAAATTTGTCTACATGAGGAAAATGGCCCAATGCAAAATGGGCTTAAGCTGAAAAATGAAAAATGGCTTAAAAATTTTTAATTGAAAACAATAATATTTTATTTGGCTCATTTTTCATTTTCTAGTTTGGGACTTTTTTTTCATTTTGGGGCCATTTTTCATTTGCAACATTTTTAATGTAGCCGTACAACCGTATGTTATTTTTATAATTCAAAATTTCAAAAACATCAGTTTTTTAAATTATGATTTTTATTACACAAAAGGCATGTAACAACGCTCGAAACTGACAAAATTTGCTGCAAGTTTTGAATTATTTTGTTGTAATAATTTTCTTTAATGTATTTTATTTTTATTATATTGAACAAAATAGTTCAAATTTGAATAATTAAAATTTAACAATCTCATATATTCTTGAACTCTTGAATAACCGATTAATCTCATTTTGGTACTATCAACAAAAAAAAAAAAAAAATAACTATTCATAAACAAAACATTTATCTCATCTATTTTCATTTCATCAAAACAGTTGTTTTCTCATATTATTTGCTTCAGTTTTAAGAAATACTTTCACTAACACACATATAATGTTTTTATATACATATTTAATTTAGTATATTGTAAATTGTATTTAGGTTGTGCATGTCACAATAGCAAAACGATTCACATACTGTGAGTCCTGAAAAGGAAATTTATGTTAATAAAGGACCTTTGAATGTGCATTCAATTTAAAGGTTAAACTAAATGTACATGCACACATAAATACATAACATTCATACATATATGATACTCGACAATTTTTTTATCATTTGTTGCTTAGAAATTGTCTTTGTTTATTTAAAAAAAAATTCAATCCACTTTCGCATATATTTTAAAGGTTAACTTTAACTTTTAATCAGGTTTTTTAACGATTAATTATACATAGATTTAAAATAATTTGGTTTTTTCTTCTTTTGTATACTTTAATGCTTGTTATTCAAATGTTACTAATATATATTTATATTGTAACAGTTTTTAAGGACACATTAAATATTGTCACAAAGGAGCAAGTTACTTAGTAAGTTACTAATTACTATCTAATTCCATGCTAAAACCCCTAAATATTGCATTTATCAGTATTAATTATCTTGTTTTGTATATAATAATGTGTTGGACTCAAAACATTTCTTTTGAGTTCGTATTTTCTACTCGGATGCTGCAACATTTTACGACCTTGAACTTTAGTTTTGTGTCTCAAAAATTATTTTTAGCCACTTCTTTTGAAAGGTTGACCTCCTTTCTAAAACTAACTCCTTTTCTGAAAACTAAAATTTAAGCTAGATATTCTTTGATCATATTAATTCTTTAAAATATTGCTTTATATTAATTTATTTTTTTATTGAAAATAAATTCTGATAAAAAAAACTTTTTCTACACTTTTTGTTATGAATTTTTATCATGCACACAAGTTTTTGCAGTGCCACTCGAAAGTTTTGGTTTCTTCTTATATGTATTGTATCCCAGCAAAATATATTTACTCAAGCAAAGCTAGCCAGCGGGAAAAGGTAATGAATAGTAAACGAGAGAGTAATGTACAGCATGTTTAATTTTTCATTCCAGAATTCATTATTGTTAACACAGAACATGTCCTAGGAAAGTAATGAATTCGTTTAATGTGTATGGCGAATAAATCCTATAATTCATTTCCTTTTAACAATTTAAAAGCAAAATGCGAACACTTGTGCACAAGCAAAAACAATACATTCCTTCATCGTAAGAAGTGGTAATATACGTGGGAAGCAATGTGGTATTTTTGTGTGCGATCAAAATACCTTCTCGTTTCCAAAGGATTGCATTGTTTTGCTTTGGAAAATAATACATTATATCATCCATTACATATATAATCAATGACCATTTTCCCCGCTGGGTATTTGCATGACGGTGTTCTTAGTTGGTTTTCAACACCAAACAATGCGCTAAATACCTAAAGAATAAAATAAGGTATAAATCATGAAAATCGATTAATAAATGCCGATTTTATTCTCAATTTACCGCAGGTACGCAATATTGAACGATTATGTGTGCAGTCAACCATACAACATATGGCGATGAATGGGATAGCCGAGCGATAGAAAAACACTACAACGTTAAAATTTGGCCGGCAAGAGTAAATTTTTTTTGCAGGTATTTAGCTCTCAGAAAAATGTGTAAAATATATAATATTGGCTTTTTCTTTTTCTTTATTGCACTTTTAAACTGGAAAAAATAGCGAATTTTGCAAGAAAAAAATTGTTTCCCCTCTAAAATTTTTAAATAATTCCAAAACGAAAAAAATATAGAAAAAAACTATATTAAATTAAACATAATTTTTTTACGCATCGTTTGGTATTTTGTTTACGAAAATCGGATGAGTCGTTCTCGAGTTAGGCTGAAATATGTCTTCGTACTTGACTAATTTAAAGGGGAAAACATTGCCACGCCCATAAAAAAAACCATAAGTGATGGAGAAAAACCGAAAATGGATATGAGTTTAGGACATCAAAATCTATATAGTCCACATAGTTTTATTTAAAGGAGAGCCAAAAAATCATTTTTTGCAGAGCAGTGTTTTTTATAAAATAATGATATGACAAATATTTGTTAGAACATTAAAGAGCGCTTTTTTTATTAAAGGTGTAGTACTTTTCTAAAATTAAGAATTTTTTCGAATAACAACGAATGTCTTACTAACATTTCAGTTACTACTAGTTCTGCGTATTAAATAGTGAATATTCGACAGATGTAATGTTGCGTTTATACGTTTACTGGGACACTTTAACATTTATTAAGTAAATGCACATGTGGCTGTGACAAAGCATCTTTGAATTCGAGTCATTCTGTCTGAATGCTTATGCGTGCAAATTTTACCAACTTAAGCTTTTAGAAAGAAGAAAAAGTGCCACTAAATTCGTATTGTACATTTATGATTTTGCGGTAAAAGTTGGTGTTTCTATCAGTAAACTTTCCATTAGTCTTGTGAATCTAGTGATAACATTAGCTAAATCTTTTTTTTTGCTTATTTTTCATTTGTAATCTAACTGTTATTTAGCTAAGGATTCCTTAAAATAACCTTCATGTTTAATATCCCAGCAAAAAATAATCAAGTTTTTGGAAGCAGTACATACTTTTTCTGCCTTAAGAACGTGCTTCGTATTAAGCACATATGTATTATCTTAACAAATGCAGAAATGTATGGCAGAAAATGTAAAATTTTTTGATAACTTTATTTAATCAATGTAGAAACAAAAACAAATAACACTAAAGCAAATAGTCTCTATACATGCTCCCTTACACTAGTGCATACTAGAAAGCAGTATTGTAAGGCAATGATTAAAATTGTAAATTTTAAGAAGTGTAACGAACATAATAAGACGACAGTAAGAATGTTTGGATGATGCAATAAAAAATAAAATATATATAATTCGGTTGATATTGTTTTCGTTCCATGAATTTACTTCATACTCACTGCTCTGAAATAAGCACTTAACACGAAATGCTCCAAAGTGGGACATCGCGAACAAATATCATGCCATACGTAAGCAGGTTTGTAAGCTAATATCTCCTGATATTCCCTTACAAACCTGCTTACGGCGAAGCATTAATTTTTGCTGGGATATTACTGAAATCAACTTAAAACGTAGTAACCATTTTCAAGCTTTTCTACATTTCCAATAAAAGATTGTATTTAAGTTTTGTTAAATCGGATGTTAATTTACAAAAACTTAAATTGGTTTTTCTTGCAGATTTCAGTGTATATAAAATCATTTTTTAAATATATTTTTATTAAAAGCTGTAAATTCTCAATAATATTTATGTTTTCAAAATATCATTAAGCATTGTATTTTTTAAAAAAAATTATAAATTAAAAAGGCATTGTTTAAAAATAAAAACGAGTTCAAATTACTAAGGCCCAAATTTACAGTCCTTAGCTAACTAATGGTGAGAGATTAACAATGATATTTGTATGAAAAATCTTTGGTTAAAATATTGTTATTAGTAAGTAAAATACTGTCAATTTGGGCCTAAAAGTTTTAGCAACAGTACAATATGCAATCAGTTTAATATTCTAAGGCAGCTACACCTCTCATTCGCGTTCATTTTTACCACTTATGCAGGAGAATGCAAATTAGGAAAGAATATTAAATTTTTCAATGGAAATATAGTTTAAAGATTTCTTTTTCTTTTTTTTTAATATTATTTTTACATGTAGAAATATCTTTTGGTAAGTGTAAAATTTCGCCATTTTTTATTGGTAATTACTAATATTTCAATACACAATTATGGTCCAGTAATCTGTTTTAAAGTATTAATGTTTCACTTTATTGTAGGGTGATTCAAGTAATTTTTATTGACGTTGACGCTTAAATAGGTATTATATAGAAACTTTATTTAAAGTTACATGAGAAAACGTCAAACCAACGAAAAATCTGGATGCTTTCAGTGACAAATTATAATAAGCAGTTTGATAAGGTTTGTGAAAATTAAAAAAAAAATTGTATTTCTACCTTCTGTTTATTCTCCAAATAAAAATTACTTCTGGCAAAACTTTCCTGTAAATCTTACACACATCAGTTGTAACTTCAATGCTTATTTTGTGGGAAAAATTAGAATCATTCAACTTTACTACACAATGCTTTCAGTGCTATTTTCAATGCTATTCATCGTAAATATTTTTTATGTCTGTTAACAAAAATATCTGTATAAAATCCACTTTCATAATTCACATAAAATAGCATAAACATTTCTTCAACTAGTTGTAGATTTATTTATTATACGACCTTTGCTACATATAAAAAAAATATATATATGTATGCATAAATTTATATAAAATAGGAGATAAAAAAACATTTTGTTAAATACTGCTGAACATAACATTTCGAATGTTGGAATTTGCTGCGAGCAACTTACTCAACATCCGCAGAATATAAATAATATCTCACGCAAAATAATCATAAAATACATTTCAGTGAGCAACGATGATGGCCAGCCACAGCAGTACGAAAAATGCAGAGTGGCTGTTAAGGTGCCAGTAATGGTATGTTTTTGCTGTTGTAGTTATAGTTGTACGTGCATAAACACGCACACACATACTTGGTTTAAATAAAACCAAGGCATATTATTATTTGGCTGTATAATGGTGCACACAAAATCACATACAAACACAACTATTTGTATGTATGTGTATTTTAGTTTTATACTATGTATTACTAAAAGGAACGAACGGCTGACTTCCAAAACGTTAATTGCTTTGTGTTTGAACGAAGCATCACATTTCATAACGCCGCAGTACAATAATTATTCAATGTATACCATTTCGAAACGCCGCCGCCAAGTAATTTTAACGCAGTAAGAAAGCAAACATAGCATCGGTTTTATAGTTGATTCATTGTTTCGGAACTTTGCATATCGATGTGATTTAAATACAGTAGCAATACTGTATACAAACTTTGTATACGAACGTTTTGGAAGTCAGCCAACATGTTTTATAAGCAACAATATTGATATCGTATTCAAAGCATTGTAATAATATTTATGTGCAATATGCATGAAATTAACAAAAAAAAAAAAAAAGAAATAAAAAAAAGAGAATGAATAATAAAAAATTGTTCATTGAAACAATTTCTAAAAAACGAAATTGTTTTTATTTTCGCTTTCCCTCAACAGTGAACAAAACTTGAGGATATACACACATACACCTTCGCATCTAATTCTTTGTTTGCTTTCTCAAGTTAATTTTCTAATGGGACGAAAAAAAAGCACAAATATTAAACGCGAGTGTACGTGACAACAGTTTTGAATTCTTGGCACAGCTAATATAAGATAATTGGTAACTCATTCGTACTGATTTTTAATACTATAACGAATTTACGAAGTTAACAATAAGGGAGCAAGTGTTAGTGGGTTTTAGCTCACGATCACTAAATTTATTAAATTTGCATATTTATTATGTTGACGGTGTTTATACATACAATACATACCCGTATATAATTATAAAGGGTGTTTTTTAAAGAGGTATAAAACTCTAAGTTGGCAACACTTTTTAAGTGGCGGCCGTTTTTTCAGCTGTCAAGTGATTTGTGTTTAGTTTGTGTTGGCATTTCAACATGAATACACTGACGAGTGAAAAACGCTTCCAAATTGTGTAAATTGGGGCTAAAAGGAGATTGCCGTTGATCCCGATTTTCACTAGGGAATTTTGTATAGCGATGAACCTCACTTTTGTTCGAATGGGTACTTTTGTTTGAGTGGTGTTGGATGATGTGGTTAGCGCGTTGACTACTAAGCAAACAATGACTTGGGGCCCGGGTTCAAACCCTGGCCAGAGCAAGTCCGTCAACATCATTAATTTTTCTAATGTACATTAAGTGAGACATTGTATTAATTGTTGTCTTGCAATAACTATTCACCACTTGGAGGATAACATTCGGCGTGTAATTGCCGATATACGGCCACAAATGTTTGAAAAAGACATCGAAAATTGATTCTCTAGATTAGACTACGTCTGACTGAGCCAGCCATGCCATAAGTCATATTTAATTTATAATGCCAAAAAATTATCCTTCGAATAAACTAAATTTCATGTCATCTTTATTTTAATCCATGTCAAAGTTCTATTCTATTATTCTAAAATTGTTGATCATAAATACGATCTCTGAAAGATATTGACCAATGTGACCTATACAAACTTAATGACATATAAAAATTGTTCACGTAATCAATTCAAGTATTGAAACTGCTTTGTGTGATTAATAATCCGCACAAAAACACAAATGGGAGAATAAGTCCAAGTTCCTATCCGAAATATTTCGGCCGTAAAATGAACTGAGATCAAAATAAGGACCAAGTTCATGATAGGTACAATTCATTCATCTCATTTCTAGGCAACTTATAAGCTTTCGAATATTTTTCCAAGAATTCTTTCCCGTATAAGAAAGGTAAACTAAATTTACCCTATGAGGTCACCTGCCGTGCGCCTAGATACTCTATTATTCACTATCCACAAAGTGGAATTACATTTCAACCCTCCGTTTAGTCATATTGACCAAAATCTCTCAGAGATGGTATGTATGACCAAAGGACAATTTTATTGACGTATACATTTATACATTTCTTCACAAACTCAATATATATATATATTAATATGTTCAAAAGAATTATATTCCAATAAAGTTTTAATTATTGCAAAAACTTTTTATATATGTACAATGTACATTGTACATATCTATGGCTTAGTATAGAAAGGACGTATATTTACTTTTAGCTACTTTACAGCAGAAGGAAAAAACTCAATAAAATATGAAAAAATAATAAAAAAATTTTTTTTTCTGAAGCAGATTTTTTTTAAAACCGCCTCAAATTCAATTCTGTTTTATTTTTTATTATTTTTTTTAATGAGTTAGGGATTTTTGTTTTCATTACTGTAAATCTGTTATTCGTCAAGATAAGAAACTGAATTTTTTAAGGGAGGTGTATTTGAGTATTGTCTACCAGAATATGTAAAAAAACCGATTAAAAAAAAGAGATACGACCTTTCTATATTAAGCCATCGATATTTCTTTTTCAAATATCATTTATTTTTCATTAATATGTCGTTACGTCATAATGGTTTTATCTTTACACATAAATATACTGAAACGTATGTGTTTGCTTATGTCGAAACATATTTAACTCATCATATATATCTTCACACACTTTTGCTGCTTATTTTATCGTTAATTCTAGATTTTACAAAATATTTATAATACTATTTATAAGGAAAACTTAACACGTCACATTTAAAACGTAAATATCGATAATTTACTATATTATAACTTTTTTTAAGATGACTTGTGTTAATTAAATTTAATATTGTCAGAAAAGTGTTTCATTCATTCTCATTTTAATTACTTTTTCTTAAATTTCTATGCTTAAAATCATATTGATTTTCTACGAAGTACGTTGACAGTTCAGTATCTACTAAATGTCAATAGTAATTTATTTTTCAAATGAGTTTTTTTGCTCAACATTTTTTGCCTGTCAACGAATTTTTGTACTTCCAACATTTGCCTAAATTTTTATTGATATAGACAGACTCAATGTCAGTCATTTGATATGGGTTGTCAATTGTATGACAATAAATAGACATTTAACAAAACAAATAATTTATTTCATTTTAGTGTAGATAAAACCCACTTACCAAATGACTTTTTATATGTCAAATAACCGATGAATGTTTCATTGTATTATTCAAATTTTAATATGCAAACTATAAAATGACCAATATATATGTATGAAGAAGTGAATTACAAGATTATTATATCTAGTTTTCAAATAAGTGCTTGTAATGGAGTACAACCGAATGAAAATAAAAAAATTATTAAATAAACAATAATTTCATTTTGTTTTATGATAGTTCTGGAATAGGCAGTTTTATGTCGCGTTGCCTTTTGATATTTTTATGTAATATTTTTTATTAGATACGCAGGGAATATTTGCAACAACGAAAAATTCTTTTATATCATTGAATTCTACAATTTATAATTTTAATAATAATAAAATAATCATGAGAATGGTTGTAGGAAAGTAATTTTTTCTTCTGTGTAATAATAAAACCACGCAATTAACGTTGAAGTTTTTTTTAATTTTGCTTTCATATTGTTTTTAAAGAAGTAATTGTTTGATTTAATTTATTTACTTAAAACTTTATTTATTAATCTTAACATCTATACAAAACAAACAGAAACCAATTCAATATGTCATATGTCATCCATTATTTTTTCAGTGTAATAACACTAATCTATACTAATAAGCACTAATACTGCCTAGTTTCTCTCGTTTGCCTGTGATGCACCAGGATGATGTGCATGTGCTTAAGGAAAAATTAAATAAAAAAAAATTTTGAATGTATACGTAATATTTGTAACAAGACATTGTTACGATATACAAAATTGACCGAAAGACTTGCCTCAAAATAATAAATAACAAAGTTAGTAAAATATATTTTATTACTGAGTAAACTAACCAACTTATGATTAATGCATTTAACGCATGAGCATTATAGGATTTTTAATGTTAATCATACGCCAACGATATTTTAAACACTTTCATATGCACAGAATTCTCTAGAGTCGGCTTATATGTACATACATAATGGCGGATTTAGGTGTTAACAAACAGGGAAAAATATTTAAAAAGGTTGGTTAAAAAACTAAAAGACTCTTAACTTTTTAGAAGATATACATGATTTTTTAAATCGAAATGTGATCGAAAGTTTTGTTCTTTTATTTTAAATAGTTCTTTAAAAATATTATGAATTAGTTTCTAAATCATTTGATAAAATAGTTTATAATTTTTCATTTTGCTTTTTCGTAGCGTACAGAGCTCGGTAATGTTGTTTTTTTTCGCTACTCATAGTCTCTCGCTAAATTTAAAATGTAAGTCAGTGGCTGTCGTTGATATTAAACTACTCTGATGTACTCATAATTACAGCAACATTTAGAAAACATTCGTGGATCAACTCAATCTCCTAATGATTGTTTCACTGTTACTACTCGTATGTAAATCATTCTTTTAAGTAAGATGAGTATCTACCTACAACTTTACAGTAAATATGGGACTCGACAACAAAGCAAAAATATGAATGCGTAAATACGTGTAAAAAATCATTAATCACAATTTAACTCTACTCATTTTTTGTTTACTTATTTTTGACTTCTGATTCTGAACAACATTAAATTAACGTTGTGAACTTTATAGGTGTATATTAATTGTTTTTTTTTTTAATTACTACGAACTGCTTTATTATTATTAATATATATTAAACTTTAAAAAAACTGTTCGAATATTTGCTCATATTTCTATTTTAGCAATTTAATTTAACCTTTTATATGCTAAATTTTTTATAACGTATAATCCAGCTATGTTTATTATTAATCAAACATTTATTGCATCTTTTTGGGTTTTTTATTTGATTTTTTTATCAAAATCTTAAATTGTGTATCCCATATAATTTTTGAAGTTAAAACTTCTATTGGCGCGGTACGAAGGTTTTGGATGAGACAAAACCTCAGAACTCGCGACAACGTCACGCTTGTAGCATCTCTGTTTGTGCGAATGCCTAGTCGGAGTGAAGTAAACAACCTACAGATATTATTTATTATGGTTCTCGATTCGACTTCGACTGCTGTAATATATTAAAAAAAATGTGTGTTTCTTTAATCTAGTACAACAGTCCAAGTCGATTCGAGAACCGTAGTAAGGCCCAACACCTAAATTTTTTCGCTTAAAATGAAGAGAGCGCTCTCTCTTGTGGGTGATGTTGCCATATATGAGAAAAACACTCATTTTTTGGTGCACCAAAGAGGGTGCACTCTTCAATTTGAGCGAAACTGATTAAGAAGAGTACACAAAGATGGCGCTCTCTTCATTTTGAGCGAAAAAAATTTAGGTTGTTAACTTCTCGGGCGCAGAAGCATTTGCGTTTACAATAAGTGGCATGGCAAAACTAGCAGGTATGCGCAGTTCGACAACAAGTACAACAATCCAAAAAAAAAAAGGAATTTTGTTGGTATGAAGCACTCGCTTCATATCAAAAGACACAAACAAATTAAAAGCATTTTTATACGTATGAGTATCAAACTGTAACCCATTTTGTATGTACTCTTTTCAAACTATAACAGTTTGTATGAAAATTTGCTATAAAGCGAGCTCAGTCATATGTGCTAGTAAGCTCACCTGTTGCATACGCCTTGATAAGTGGTTAAGTTTGTTGCATGTATTTATATAGTTGTTTATATCTACGCATAATTTTTTGGCAATAGCACGTGTATTGTTGTAATCACAAAACGTTTTCACTTCAGTCGGCACTCCCGGAGTTCTACCCGTAGTTTGTTTTTATATATTAAAAATTTTTGTTGCTAAAAATTAAAATTAACAACACTTTCCATATTTCACATTTTTTTATCTTTTAAATTCCCAGCTAAAAAAGATTTTGTATGTATCACATATCCTTGGATGCCCAAACTGAAGGTATATATATGCTTCAGATATTACTGATAAATTTTTCACGTATACAGCTACACATGAACAAATATCAAAAATAAATGGTATCATACATATATCCACAACTTTCTGATTCATACAAAAATTTTTTAGCTGGGTTCTCTGATCTGCTTAATCACATTGTAATAAATATAATTTTATCAATTTTAATGTAATTTGTGTGTGCTTGTGTGTGTATTTAAATTTTGCATTGAAACCAAAACTTCATTAATTAATAAAATTTACTGGTAGCCAACATAAACCTTTACATGCTTTCAAACCTTTTATGCACGTGCAGTGTTTTTAAGCCTTTTTTAACGACCTGCTTAAAATTTCTGCAAATTTCCATTAAAAGTGTTTACTCAACTTTACGTTTTTTGATCTTTTACTTCTTTTTTCTTCCAGCAATAATATTAAATAGACAATAAAAAATTGTTAAACTTAAGGTGATTATCACAAGCCAACATTAACTAACTTCATTCTGTTGCAACTCAGTCTAGCGGAAATGTGAGCAGAAAGAAAAACTGTCGCGTTTCAGCTAAAACTAAAACTAAATGAACGTAAAGAAACTGTAAGTTGAGGTGATTTTGCTTTAATGGTGGTTGCAATTAAAATTTGTATTTCTATACTTTTAGTGGTGGAATGCAGCTAAAACAGAAAAACTAATAAAATAAGATTACATACATACATTTTGCATCAGAGTTATCGTAGTTTAAATCTACCTAAAATTATAATATTTTCAAATTCTCTTTCGGTGTTTCTGTGTATGAAACAACAATTGTTTACTAAAGAATGTAAAACTGCATCATCACTTTTAACTGGAAACCTCAAACTACTAAAATTAATTATCTCCAGATGAGTAATAAAAAGTGGAAAAATTTCAAGTTTTAAGGACAACATTACAAATAATCTTTTCTGGTTATGAAAAGTTAAATCAAACAAGTATAAAGAAAATTAAGTATTACTTTTCCTAAGTTTAGAAATAAGTTTTTAAAGAGAATAATTATCTGTATATTACTTTGAAGAATATGTTTTAAAATGACAACATTATTAACAATGCGTGCTTTGTAGTAATATTAAAATATTATTATGAACTTATTTAACACAGATTTTCCAACATACATACTAAAATTAATTACAGATTTTTATCAGCGTAAAACAATTTGTTATATATATCATATTATTCAAAATAATTTTATTACACATCTCTGAAATCTATAAAGAGCCTCTTTCTGCCATTCCTCTGCAAGTTTTCTCACGGCGACAAATTATGAAACAATCTGCCTTCTGCACAACGTCCAGTTGTTCTTGAAACAAATATAGAATTAACGTTAAAACTGGAAAAAAATTTCAAACTGCTGACCCAAGTTCAGCACCTCAAATTGTAACAGAGAGAACTTTTAATTGCTCTAGTCCAAAGTTATACCTCAATTTGTAAAAATTTTGTTATCGTTGGCCGACAGATTGTCTTGCTTATTATTTTGCACTAAAATAACTTAATTTTTTTTTATATCGTACATTTTTTCATTATATTTCCACGTGTTACAAACCACCATACATTCTCATCATTTAGTTAACATGTTTTAATAGCAAAAACAAAATTATTTTTGTTATTTTATAAGGATTATTCATGTGTGGCTGTGCGTATGTGTATGTTGTATATGTAGTCGTACTTAAGTAAGTATTTGTTTTTAACCCGTCAACCTTCACCGCAGATTATCTTTAAATGCCGTCAGTTGAATGTTTTTGAAACTTGTGTATTAGTTAAGCTAGATTTTTACACCCAGCAAACATTTTCTCAGGAAGTTGTATTAAAAAACTGAAAGTAAAACCAGAACTTGATGAAAAATATGTTAAAAATATTTCATTAAAAATATAAGAAGTGTCTTAATCACGTAAATAAATAGTTTATCTATAGTTTTTATTTTATGCGGATTAATAGTCAGATTCAATAACATGAATAAAAATGTCTTTCTGTAAATTTGGTTTCCGTGCAAGCACAGTTTTTTGCCCTGAGTCCCACAAAGCAACAATAGCATATATACAGAGAGAGAGAGATCGAGATAAAATTTCTCTAATAACACATATTAAATATACTTTGATTTCATCCATAGGTTGACATTATATAATATTTATGTATGTATGTTTATGTTTGTATGTTTTTTTTTCCTACCACCAATAAGAGTTTGACGACCTTGTAGTTATGAAATAAACCGTGTAATTGTATTATAGTCCATCTCATTGTCATAGAAGTTAAAAATCTTTCGATTTTCTTTTTATAAATCCTTTCTTTTAAATTTTATGATAATTAAGTTATAAATTTTCAGTAGAACTGCATGTCCTTTAAATTAACTTTTAAGAAATATATTTTAAAAATATCGAAAACATCAAAAAAATATACTTTAGTGTTCAATATACAACGAAAATATAAGTAAAAATAGTAAAAGTGGGTAGTAAGCTACAACTAAAAAACTTAACGCTGTTAAGGATAAACTCTTGACGTATTTAGAAAATACGCCCAATTTGAGATAGAAACAAAAAGAAAAAATATCAAAGGAAATAAGCAATATTTTCCTTTTTGTTGACCAGTGTTATCGCCAGATTATTCAGTATTAATGGTTTGAAAATTCACTATTATTATCTTTTTATTGCTGAATTCAGCCTTTTATTGTTTCTTTTACACATAAATAGCAGCCTTCGTTGTCGATAATTTAGTGGTGTAAAGTATAATGTTAGTCTCAAGCATTTATTGAAAAAACAGCGTATCTGCAGTTTTAGCTATATGTCAATATGTTTTCAGTGTTTAAAAAATATATTATGAGTTTTTAGTCGACATTTATGACCATTAATCCAAAGAAATTAAAATTATTCAGGCTAATTAATGTTCGTATAATGTCATTTTTATTTGAATCATTTCTATTAGAAATAAATCTCTAGAAGCCAAAGGAAATGATTCTAATAAAATTTACTATTTCAAAATATAAATCAGATGAGCGCTACAGGACAGGAAAAATGAAAGGTTTTGCATAAAAAAATCAACTATAAAATGTTTGGTGTGAATACACGTGTAAAGAGGAAAGCATTTTTGCATTTTCGTTGGGTTTTAATTCATGACTCGCATCATTTTCTTTAGGCAAACAACAACACTATTCTCATTTATATGTGTGTGTTAGAATGTGTGAGCTTTCATGTTTATAAATTTGCGCATGAGTTTATTAATAGCTGAAAAATATATTAAATTTATTTAAAAAAAGATATTTCGAAAAACGTTTATGGAATTTACGTGGGTTTATTTAAACGAAATTGGTTAGTTGCGAAATTCTTAAACTATAGTTTTAACATCAACATGTACGAGTACAATATAGTGTTTATTTTTCATATTATATATTAATTTCACAAGTTAATTTTTTACAATATTCATAAATGGTTTAAAATGCATTCATAATCAGTCTGCAGCAAATGTGTTTGAGTAAATTTTTTTTAATAAAATATTTTTAGATCATGAAGGTGTTAGATTAAATTTATGCTTATGAGCTTATGAAGAACAAAAACATGTACAAATTCATCGAAAAATAAATTAAAGTTATTTGATGGTTGGTAATATTAAATTAATTAGTGTGTAACCATAAAAGAATATAATACTCTGTGTGCTTACACACACACATGGAAAAATGATTTATCAGCTCAACACAGCAATTGTTTGTTAATAAGAGAATAATTTTTATCTAATATAATGTTGGATATTTCTAAGCTTGTAATATATAAAATATTTAAACTAAAAAAAATTTTATTATAATGTGCTCGTAGAAATATATGCATACGTTGCTATCTATAATAAATGGTAATTGTATTTGAAATATTTATAAACCGAAGCAAAATGTATTGCATAAATATATTTGTAGTTGCACCATAAATCGAAATTAATAATTGATAATTTTAATTATTGGTACTAAAGCAACGTCTGTGAACTTCAGTTAGACATCAATGAAACATATAAAATGATCTCTTATTTAAAAACAATCCCCGAGGCGATAAGGTTTTCTGCAGAAAACATCCAGGATCCTTCGGCGGAATCGATACATCAGGCACGGGACTAACAGGATAACATCGCTATTATTAGCCACCTAAACATGCTAGTTGTGTTTAAAACGAGGCAACCGAATTACGTTTTTAAAGAAAAAATTTTCAGGCTAAAAATTCCAGCCACCTCCTTAAGTCATGTAGGAGAGACCTTACCATTAACCAGTTCAAGTATAATTATTCACGTTGATCGTATGGCGAATTCATCTTCATATTCATGGAGTATGAAATAGATCATGCCATAGGAGTGAGCAGGTATGTTAGTGGGTGCTAATCGTATATTCATTTTAGGTCGAGCAGAGATCTAAATATTTGCTCACCTTTCATCACGTCACAATACTTAATGTAATTAGTTACATAAATGTGTGTCTTTTATTTAAATTCTTATCTTAAAGATTATGTAGTGAGATAGAGCTTTTACAGATAATAATCTAAAGGTTCAGGAGTGAAAACCCCAAACGTTGCCATGGGTAATCATAAAAATACTATACCTTTTTTCTTGAGGTATTTTATATTCAGATTTGATTAAAGATAATTGTAGGCATTTACCACAGGGATTTCCCCAAAGGCATCTAAGTGTCTTGCACTCATCAGAGTGCCTTACATTTGATCAAAATAATGCTTTTCGTATTTCACAAATTAAAGAAAACATATATTAATCGTAGTAATACATTTTAAGGCATTTGGAGCAGAGTTACTGAAATGTCTATTTACACATCTATCATCATTTAACATTAAAAGTTATCTTAAAAGGTTAGAAAAATGATACAACACATCATATTGAATATCTTTAAAATATTTTTTTTTAAATTTCTGCTTAAAATATTATTTCTTTCCAATTTTCTTTTGCAAGTTGTGATAAAAACTGATGTATTTAAAAAAGGGTTCCAACAAGTATTTACTTTTCCAGCTCTTCTTATCTCTTGCCAATAGTGTTAATGTTGATATCAGTTGAATTACTGCTGACACAGCATGTATCAAGGACAACAAAAGATTGATGAGCCACGCAATAAAAATCTGTAAGTACTTTTACAACAACCGGTTTGCTATTTTTCATCATCATATTAAAAAATAGCAACAACAAAAAAATAAATTTCAATCTGAGGGTTTTATTCCTGCACTTTTAATATTCTGACTTTAGGCTTTGGCAACGTTCATTCTATTGTTTTATCTAATCGTACACATTGTAAAGACTTTCATCAGTCACGCAAATCCCACAAAGAATATTGTGTGAAAGTTTCTTTCAGATTTTTTGTTAAAGTGCTTAATGCTACTCGTTTCTCATAAAATACGAAGGTTTAGCAACATCTGATGATGTTGCCGTTGCTGTTGCTACTGCCTTAAATGCGATTGGCAACTACTTAACTTTGACTTAGATGAAAAAAGATTTTTGCATGCAAGATGCATTATCATTATTGTTATGCATGATTTTGAAGTTGTGATATTGATTAGTGTAAGAGCATCTGCACACTTACATACACACTGATATTTATTTATTTAACTTTAGATATTGTCATATTATGCTTTTTTTATTTTTCTACAGCTAAAGTGATTTTTTGATATGTTTTCCAGTCATGCAGTGGTGGGCATTTTTATAATTCCTACGAACATTAATATCGACTACTAAATTGCAATGACTCCGCATATAGTTATTATATAATAAAACATAAAATAGACTGCATGTCAAATTCATAGACCATGCATGATTTGCAATATGAAGTTAAACTTGAATTGAAAGGGTTGATTCTTGGGACTTTTTTTAAAACATAAAAATTACACAATACCGAAGTATCAATAGCACATTAATTTAAAATTAAATTGTTAAATAATGTGAGAAAAAGGCGACATTAAGAGAAAACGATATAAGTAGAAGGTTTGCATAAAAATATTTTTTTTCTATATTGTGAACTCAAATTAAAATTTTTCTAAGGTTCCATAAATGCAGTCAAAGCTTAATATTCTTTTAGTAAAAATTAAAATTATTATTTTGAATGAATTATTATGACATCTTTGTGAAGAATTTTTTTTTATTTTACCAAACAAAGTTGAGGCAGTATATACGAGTATGTACCTCTTAACCTGTCGACACAGTAGTGATTTGTCAATGTGATTTGTTCGTGTACAGTCACTCCACACACTACAGAAATTCCAAAACACAATAATCTTTAATAAATGAGAAATGTAAAGTGGATGGTTCAAGTGCTCTCTTAAACTAGGAAACATTAGACGAATGAGTGGCTTTTTACATATTAAAAAAATATGTAAATTGCAACTCAAAATCAAAATAAGAATTAAAGTTTATTGTAACTCACGGATATTTCATTGAAAACGATAGAGAAACAATTGCAAATGTTAGTATACAAACTTACCAGCACATCAGATAAATATGTTGCAGGGCATCGTGTGCTAACAAATCAAAGTCACAAATCATAATTATATGTGCAGGTTTAGTCATGGTGTGTGCAGTTTCTTAAAAAATTTAACTTTTAGTAAAATGTTCACACGGACTTTAAATACTTATATTTCTACCCATATATTTTTCTCCTGAATTTTTTATATGGCTTTGAGGTAATAAGAAATTTTATATTGACCACATATTTCTTAAAAATATATATTGCAAAGAAGACTACAAATGTTGTATGTAGATAATAATTAAATTATAAAATTAATTCACTCACTTTTTATTCTAAATAGTTTTAATACAAATAACTAGGAAATGAACATAAATCTTATTTTTTTCTCTCATGTCAACATGTACAATATATCTGGACTAACAACAAATTAAGGCAACAATGCATACCAAAAAAAAAGGTAAACTGCTATATGTGGTAGGTCAAACATGGACTATTTCAAACCAACCATAAAAGCTTTGACTCCCGATCCTAGTCGGAATAAATATAAATAGACGTGTGGCACACGGGGACTGCCACGGTAAAGCTATTGCATAGTATTTTTTATCAACTTATGCAATTTCAATTTCAATTTCAGCTTTCTAGCTATACTGGAAGTTCCCCATACAAAGAAGGGGCACCCTAGTCCCCTCAGGTAAAAAGTGCCTTACCTTGGTATCCTATGTCCTTCTCCTGCTTCTAAGCTAATTGCACACAAAATTTCGGCCAAATCAGTTCAGCCGTTCTTGAGTTATAAATAGTGTAACTAACACGACTTTCTTTTATATACATATGTGACAGCGCATAGAGAAAGGGACCTAAGGGTAAAGAATCAATTTTCACTTTTTTTTTTTTTGATGTGGACAACATCTGAGCATCGAGTGAGACCGATCCCATGCCCCAAAAGTGTTCCCTCCCAGAGATATGCGCGTTTTATGAAAGTTAAGTACACATATTTAAATCTCTAAAATGGCTCTCCTGAACAAAACCGGTTTCTACCCTTAGGTCCCTTTCTATTTTGCGCGTCACATATAGATAGATATAGATATATCTGCTTATTCGACGACACATGCTAGTTTGGAAATACTTAGCCAAGACACACTTGTGTTTATCGAGAAACAAAGTATTAGCAAAGACACAAACCTTGGCAAAGACACAAACCTTACCTTAAATTTCCCGGGAAAAGTGGCAAAACTGGACGGGAATTCCCAAAAACTTGGACAAAAATCGCCTAAGAATCCCTTAAATCCCGGAAAATTTCGCGGAAAAAGTGGCAGCACTGGAAATTTAAAAAATTTCCAAAGCGGCAACACTGTATAGTCATGATGCATAGACAAAAAAGAAGTTTTCACTTCAAAAGAAACAAATGCCACTTATGCACTATTTCCGGCCTAGGTCCAAAAAAAAAAACAAATAGTTCGGGGACCGGAGCACTTGTAGTTTATAGTGGATCTAAATACCTGCATTTTGGTATATAAATTATTTGGCCAACTAGTTTTTGGTTGAACAAAGTAATTAAAATAAAAATTCTGCCACTTATGCAATATTTCCGGTCTAGGTCCAAAAAAACAAAAAGTTCTGGGACCGGACCACTTGTAGGTTATAGTGGATCTAAATACCTGCATTTTGGTATATAAATTATTTTGCCAACTAGTCTTTGGTTGAACAAAGTAAATAAAAACTTAGTGTCAGGATTTTTCGTTTCAAAAACAAAAGACTTAAGAAACAAACGTTTCAAAATTTTTTGATTCGGTCGCCTCAAAGCCCGCGATAAAAGCTATGCAATGGCTTAAAAAATATCAAGTATTATTAGTTTTAATTTTAAACAAAATAAAGACTTTATTTTAAGTAAATTTTTTTCTTTCTGTGTATTTCTTTTCGTCTATGTTATCTTGAACATCAATAAAACTCATAAATGGCCTCAGGGTATGAACCTCATTTATCATTCCAATCTCGAATAGTGTAAATGTGCAAATAAGTACACACATGCATATATTTAATCGAGCAAATTTATAACAAAGTATACACATGAGTGCGTGTGTGTGTGTATGTGATGTCAGTATGTGAATTAAGGTCTATAACAAAAGTACGTGTTATATAAATGAATATGTATGTTTCAGTTTGTATGGTCGGTGATTCTATTGCGGTTACAATACATTGTTTCATAATCTTGAGTCACCATCTTCTGCTTTACTGATTCTAATAATTTTCATCACCAAATTACCAACAGTTTTCCCATGTCGATACTTGAAGCTTATTTGTCCGTGTTTGTGTTTATGAATATATTTTCTTAGGAAATCTCTGTTTAACTTCATTACTGGTCATATTTCTTCTAGTTTTTGTTAATTTTTTTTTCTTGTAAATCGTTAGTATATGTGTGGTTATTGCCTTTTTTACGCTATGTATGTACATATATCCTGAGGTCCAAACGAAATTTTCATAATGCTTTAGATATATTTTCAATGTTGATTTCGTAATGTCCTGTTATTTCTCATAATTTAGTTAGTCTTACAAATTGCTTATAATAAGTAATTTAGTCTTTAATTTTGTACTTTTTTACTGAAGAAATATTCTTATATATATATTTATAAATGTATGAATATGTTGGTAAATGTGTTTGAAAATGAGTCTCACCCACGCACTCCAAATTACATATATGCATAAATTAATCGTATAATTGTATATGTGTGCATTAGGGGGAAGCAGCATACATGATTAGCACTACAACGATGAGTTTTATGCCCATATGAATAGGAAATATAATGGAAGAATTTTGTCACCTACGTCAAGATTTAAAAAAAAAGGATGAGAAATGGTATTTTTTTAGGAGCATGTGAGCTATCGATATCGATGACTAAAGCAGCTAATAAAATCAAACTGTGTTGACATTTCTATTAAGTAAGGTTTCAGCAAGCCGTTAGTATCGGAAGAAGATATGGGCGATAACGATGCTGATTTAGCTTTACATATGTCCAATATTAAGTAAATTAAGTGCCAGAATAGTAGACTAATGACGAGACTGAAGATGATGAACATTCCCTGCGCTAGGTTATACCACAAAAAGATGGGACAATTTGGGGTGCTGTACCACCACATACTGAGAGATTCCGTACTCTCAATATACTAAGATCTAGAAACTATGAAAAAACGAAATAATCTATTCGTGGCAGAAACATTCAGATTGTTAATGTCGCGAAAAAAATAGTAAACCGAGCCTCAATTTGGATTTCCAAAAGGACGTGAAACATAATTCTCCATAATTTGCTTTAGCAACAAATGTACCATGTGTTACTATGTACCAAATAAAAGTAAATTCTTTTTATTCTTTTTATTTTAACAATAACTTTGTGTATCAACGAGTAAGAAAGTTTTGTACGGTAAAATGCAGGTTGCATCCACACCGTTATTAGTTTATTTTATTTTTCATCAAATTATCCGTTTTGTGCTGGGTTAACATATTTTTTTCTACTTAAAATTAAATGTACAAAATAACATACATTGTCAGCAGAGATGTTGGGAAATATATTTATCGAATATAAAAATATTATGTTTTTAAATTGATATAACTTTAGCAAAATGCAACTTTCTGCTACACTACCCTAATGTAAGTATATAAATAAATAAATATTTCATGACTAGTAATCACATTTAATGCTGGAAATAATGTTATCATTAAGTATTTGTACGCAAACTTCAACAATCAAAATCGCACTCAAGAACTGTTATAAAAAATAAAATAACATGAAAAAAAAACGGTAATAAATAAACTCTTGTATTACAAATTTCTTGCTGTTATACCGATTTTGTATTTTATTATATTTAATTTATCATATGAGTCAGAGAAATATTTATCTTCGCTATTTTTAAAACTTAATCAAATATAAAATCATAATTAAAAAAATTACTTACATGCTGATTTTATCATAAAAATTTTGAGAACGGAGTTAATTTTAAAGTTTCTCTCTTGGTTACGTTTTTTTCGAGAACTCGCAGAAACGTGAGATAATTTTAAACGAGGGTTAAGGTGGGATCACACGGTTGGCGCAATGCACCAATTTAGCACAATTTGTATTGCTCTTGAAATTGGACACAATAAAGAAATTGTCCTAAACAAAATTTCTGCAGTCACACTATTGCCACATTTGACATAAATTTGATTGTCGTCAATTGACGCACAACGAATTAGTGGCAATAATTCCCACATTCCGTACACACGATTGTTCTATACGTTAACTAGAACAGCTGTTGGGGCTAAATGGCAAATGTTGTTTTGTTTGTATACTTAAATTTACATACACATATTTAAAGCAAAATGATTTGATTGTTAAAAAAAGGAAAATTGCATCGGTTTTAATTATTATGCGTGCATTTGATGAAGTGAAAATAAATTATCATTATGAAATTTATATATAATATATTATATAACAATTAAAACTCTTTTTATTTTACTTCTCAAGAGATATATTTACACACAAAAATTTACAAACTAAAAAAAATTATTAATGTTTCAACCTTTATTTAATTATCTATACTTTTATCTTTTATTGACAGAAAAAGATGAAATAAATTGACCTTAAAAGCACGATTATTATGATATAAAAAAAAGATATTGGCACGAATTCTCTTGACACACGAGAACACAATAAATATTGGTGCATTTTTGACATTTTTATTGGCGCATGGTTGCCTATGAACATTTCACACGATTGCCGTACCAGAGTTGCATTTAATTGGTGAAAATGAGCACAATATTGTTGTCGATTGCCGTAGGGGACAATAAATTGTGAAATCACACGATTGGCATATTAAATAGGCCAATAATTGGTGCATTGCGGCAATCGTGTGATCCTACCTTTAGATTCCATTTTTTATCACTTTTTTCTGGCTCTTTTGTCGTTTGTTTTATATTAAAATAAAGTATACGGTTTTTTACCTATGAAACATTTTTCGATTCTACTTTTTGTAAGAAAAATAAATAATTTTTTAAAATAAAAAAGGGTCTGTTAAAAATATTTCATTCAAAGGCTTTGTATAACATAATTTAAATTATTTAAGTGGTTGGATATTCACTTCAAAAATTCTTCAGCGGGGAACCCCAGAATTTTTAAATTGGCTTACAAAATGAAATTTAAACGTTTTAAAAAAAGTTCACGGGTAGTTCATGTTAATATATGTTCTCGTTTCTGGGAGTTCACTGTATTTGATAAATATTAACTTAGCTTTAGTTTTATGTGTTAAGATCTCGAGTAAAAATAAATAATTTTTAGTTTTTGTTTGGATTTAACTTATTGTTCTTTCATTACTTTGGTATCGATACTTTACGTCTACCACTTGGTCTTTGGGTAATATATAGTTTCAAATTTTAAATTAAGAAAAAAATTATTTTCTGACGTAAAAGTCAAAGGAGGACACAATTGTCCATATTTTAGATGTAAATAATTTTTTTTATGTTCATAGAAAAATTATCTTAAAAAAACAGTCATATATTATGTAATGCAATAACAACTAGTTAGTTGTACATTTACATAAATTTCCTCTTATTAATAATACAGATAATAAATTTATGGAACTCTATTTTCTTTTGTTCATATGCCATTGCTAAGATACTCCCATATGTAAAAATAGCCAACAAAAACGATTATATTATTTTATTTGTTACTTTTTTAGTTGGTTTTTTAGTCTACAATATCTTTTTTTCTTCTGTGAATATATATTTTTATTTTGTATAAGTTCTGTCAAAATCGGATGTATAATATATTTATAACGTACATATATAACAAAAAATGCTCCTGCCTTTTGTATAGATGTCAAAGACATACCTCAGCCAAGATTAATTTTTCTATTTAGTAATACGGTCTTTCTTTTTTCACGTAAGGCCGAATTTAATTCTCCAGCATTTACGGAAGCTACACTTCTCCAAAAACCATAATTGGGCAAGTTGTAGAATTCATCAAAAGCCAAAAATTAAACGATAAAAAGAATCTCTACACTTTGTAAGCAGTCTATTTACGGTCAACAAACTTTGCATTGCTTCAGCCAAACAAAAACTACAAGTGCAATCTATGATAACATATACTCTAGGCAAATGCATACATATATATATTTATTCTGTGTATGTAGCTTAAATAAATATGCGTGTATATGTTGTGAGTGTTAAAGTTTTCACAATGAGCTCAAGTGTAAACATTGGTGTTATTTTGAAGCTGTTGACACAATGACCTCAAAATCTAGTACAACTTAAATGCTTATAAATAACAAAACCATCGTTGTGCATACAGTTGAATTCTTTTATATTAATATCCGTTCACGAATACTCACATGCATGCATATATATGTTTGTATGTATGTGCAAACTAAGGAAGTATACGTATTTACCATTCCGTGTATAAAAGCACATATGGCGGTGTATAGTATACGACTTTGTAAAGTATGTCACGACATTAACACAAAAAACCTACATACATACGTACATACAATATAACATTTTACCTTAAATGTATAACTCACCTTTATTTATTTATTAACATGCAGCAGTGACTGGTAAAACAGACAAATACTTTTAAATTTATATATTTATATATATATATATATGTATATATATATATATATATATATATATATATATTTATTTAATTATTTATTATAAAACATGTATTAAAGAACTAATTTAACAAAATGGATTTTGGTAATAATGAGTAAAAAAATACATACATGCATATAAGATATGTATGCCCATCACTGTAAATGTATATAAGAAAAATTTTCTTTTGATTTTTTACTAACACATGTGAACACTGGTACGTATTTTTGTATGTACGTACACATGTGTGGATGTGTGTCTGTAAAGAAACATTTATAATTGTAAAGGTCCGATTAACATTTAGAAACCATATTTGTTTAGGATTTAACCTAACCTACAGGGTATTTCTATAATTGCTTCATTTATTCAATAGGAATTTTATATTATATTTACACAAATATACACATTCATATATACAATTGTATTCATTTTTTAAATCTTAAATACAATGTTGACTATTTTAGATAAATATATGAAGTGTTTCCACAACACGGACGAATGACTGTAAAATTTGTATAAAAATCAATTAAAAAAACTGAGGATTTTTTATATTCATATAACACTCTTGTTTTTTTTTTTACATGTATACGTTTCTATTTTTATCAAACTCACGACCAGACCCACGATGTCGAAAGATATCTATCGCTGAATTTCTGCACGTAAAAAACTAACTTGCGTTTCAGTAATAACCGATTTTATTTGACTAATTAATCCTTTAGTGGAACAAAAGCTAAACAAATAAATAAAATGAATGGTTCAAAGACCGCAAATCAGTTGTTTTTCGTTTACAATTCCAGCATTATCGATCCGTCTACATCGTGGGCTACAGGCAGTTACTCTTGATCATGTCATATTTGTGTTCATATATTTTTTGTCTTCTGATGTTTTGTTCTCCTACCATTTGACATTCATAATAATTCAATAAATTAAGAAGTGATACGTCATTGATGGGAAATCAGTTACAAAAACAAAATGTCCACAAATTTCCATACTTAAAATTGCTTATAATTGAAATAATATTTAAACAAATTTTCAGTTCTTTGTTGTCTTCAACAGAATATAAATTTTAATACTCTTAAAAGGAAAACTTTAAATGGATTTTTTTATATTTCTTAAAACTTAATTAAGATAAATAATTTTTTATCCTAAATATTAAAAGATATCATAAATGGGCTTTCCAGATTTTTATGGTAATCAAAAAATATATCTGTGGAATTTTGACAAAACAACTTAACTCGATATCGGACAATTTTCCACTTTTACAACCATATGTATAAATTTTGAAAGCGCATATTTCTGCCTTATCAGCATGTTTCTAGATAGTATAGATCGGGAGATATAGAAGCCCCCAAATCAACCTATCTCCTGATTTTTACAGTCTGCTTTTGACAAAAGAGTCCATATCGAAATATGCTGCATGGCACATAAAAAATATTATAACTTTATTTTGAAAAAATAATTTATTTGAATATAGGTTGTCAATAATTTTCTAAAATTATTTTGAGAAAACAATCTAATGTCATTTCTGTTCTTTTATCAAATGAAAAAACGAAAATCAGGCACACCTTTCTCAAGTTAAGTTCTTTTAATAGCCATTTAATTAGTAGAATTCATTGTGATAAGACAACCTACAGCAAGATAAGTGCTTTAGTGCAGTGATATTCAAAGAAATAAAAGGAACTTTAATCAAATTAAGTGTTTTTGTCGTGTGCAAGTACAAGAAATTAAGACTTTTATAACGAAAATAAGTTGTTTCGTATTACAAAAAACCATAAACAATACGGCTATGGCCCAAACAGCACATACAACAGAAAAAAGGCCTTTAAGTGTTGAAAGTATCAGTGAAAAAAAAACAAAGGTTCCAAAGCATTTGGGTGCGTATTCTGATATTGGCGCAACTGTCCAAAGTGAGACTGATATTGATGAGGACCCTTTCCATGAAAGTGATTTTGATGACTCTGATTTTGTCCCAGAGACAGATTCCGATCATAACAACACTACAGAGAGCACTCGGGAATTGAATGCAGCTACTGACTCCAATGTAACTAATTCGGATTTCGCTGATATTGATGAAAGCCAACTATTCGAACTTCCAACCACTTCAGCAGTTAAAAGAAGCAACATGATTAACAAAAACTTGGGAAAAGAGTACGTAACTAATAAAAACCAAGTCGTCCCTGCTAAAAAAATGAAAGCACTAACAAAATGTAGAAGGTTATGTAATACTCACGTAAATTTGGAGGAGCAAAATATGATTTTTAAACTGTACTGGAGCTTGGGTGACTACAACAAACGACGGCAATACCTGTCAGGCTTAATTGATGTTGAACTAAAGAAAACGCATACAATAAATAGCGTTGGAAATCGTCAATATAACTATCTATATAATTGTGAAATTAACGGTCAAAGGAGAAGAGTATGTAAGCAATGTTTCATGAATATATATGCCGAAACTGCTCAAAGCATTAAAACTGTTACTAATTGTAAAGTTAAAGAAAGCTCCATTGAAATTGTTCAGTGCGATAAAAGAGGAAAACATTTTCCAGAACACAAATTGTCAACGGAAAAGTACAAGGAAGTTTTAGATCACATTAATAGTTTTCCGAAATATGTGAGCCATTACAGTCGTAGTCATACAAAACAACTTTATCTTCAGTGTAGTCTAAGCATGGCAGAATTATACAGATTATACACGAACAAGTTTTCTCAACCTGTTTCGCTGTCAACATATCGGGAAATATTTAAGAAGCTGGACATAAAGTTTAAAAAGCCGCATATTGATGTATGCAACAAGTGCGAGACTTTAAGAATAGAGATTAAAAATGCATTAACTGAGGATGAAATAGCAATGCATAAAATACAACAAAAAAAGCACCACAAAGAGGCAGACATGGCCTATGAGTCTAAAAAACATGATAAATATCTGTCTTTGAACGACAAATCGATCAAAATGTATACTTTTGATCTGCAGCAATGTTTGCCAACACCACATTTGAATGCGGCAATGTTTTTCTACAAAAGACCATTGTGGACATTTAATTTTACGATGCATGATGGTGCAACAAACAAAGCAAATTGTTATATATGGAATGAGACCATAGCAAAGCGTGGAGCAAACGAGATTTGTTCCTGTATCTTTAGATGTCTAATGGAATTACCGAAACATGTGAAGCATGTTATTTTGTACAGCGACTCGTGTCCAGGCCAAAACCGAAATTCGTATATTTGCGCCATGTTTGAAAAGGTGTTAGAAGATCATGAAACTATAGTAATAATTGATCACAAGTTTCTGGTTGTTGGACACACGCATATGGAATGTGACACGGTTCATTCCCAAATAGAAAAAAAGAAGAAACAATGTGTAAATTCCATACATCACCCACATGACTGGACTACTTTAATAGCAACTACAAATCAAAAATATAATGCAATTGAAATGCTTCAAGATCAATACTTTGACTTTGGTGGCCTATTAAAGAACAAATACACTTGGAGAAATACTAATACATTAGGTGAGTACAACGATACTTATGTTTATGTATTTTAAATCAAATATTTGATTATTTCTTTAAGGTGACAAATTTGAATGGAAGGTAATACGGTGGATAAGATATGAGAAAAATAAGCCTGGAATTTTACAGTACAAGCTGTCTTTGGAGCCGGAAGAGGAATTCAAGGAACTAGACATTACAAAGCGGCGACAGAAAACAACAAATGTGGAATTAAAGGAGTGTTATTCGGGGCCTTTGCCAGTATCTGCTAATAAAAAACGTGATTTACAGTCGGTTCTGCAGTTTATAAATGCAGAGTTCCATAATTTTTACAATAACTTGCACGTTGAAGGTGAAGAACAGGTGGAAGTCGATTGGGACATTAGCAACGATTATGATTAGCTGTAGACTGAATTGCCCTTATTTATGTGAAACATTGTTTTATTTTATTTTTAATTTAATTTGCTCTTAGTTTTCTTTTTCATACATAAAAATACATGTATACATACAAATACATTTAATCTAATAACAACATAACTTTTCATAATATTCGTTCAAAATAAACTGAATTTTGTTTAAAAAAGTAACATATTTCACAAATTTTTTTCTTTTTTTTTTTATAAAAGCAATTGTCTCGACAAAGGTTGCGAAGTATTTATTACTTTTCAGTATGACAAAAGACGTTATCTAGAGAAGAGTTTATTTTTCGATGAAAAATATTTTTGACAAAACAACACATCTCGGTTTTTGGACATTATCTTGGCAACAGTTGTATCTGGGAGAAAAATGCATATTGTAAAATAAAGGTATTAAAATTCTACACAATAAAAAAAAATTTAATTTGTTTAAATATGTTCTGAGGCGATTCAATGACCCTATAAAAGTGTTTTTTGGGCCTCCTGTAAAATTCACTTTTTCGACATTGGTTGTTTTGTCAAAATTCCACAGATATGTAATTGCCATAATGAAAGAGCCTGTATTTTACTGGTAATTCTAACTATTCATTTTAAACTCTCTTAAAGCCCTTGGAATATATCTACATACTATATTTGATTATTTATACATAATATTATGTATGTATGTACATTTTTGCATGTGGCTTTCTTATATATTCATGGGTCAATGACATTTCTTTAGAAAAATATGAAAAGCATTTTAACTACTTAGATAAGAAATTTAAATGAGTTCTTTATAAACTGTACAATTCTTGCTATAAGTTGACACAGTTTGGCTTCATTTCTTTGTGTTTAACGATAATGTAGAAGCTGTGTGTGTATCTGTGTGTGTTATTAAAAGGAAATTTTAAACCCCTACACAAAAATTATTTAAACTTTTACCGTTTGTGAGATAACTTAAGAAATCACAGAAGATATTTAAAAATAGTGGCTAATTTAGTCATATGATTATTAAAATATCTTAAGGGTATTTTTAAATAATTAGCATTATTTCTTATCGTTTAGCTTAAACTACTTTTGCTTTTAATTTCTTGTTAAATTTTAAAGCTAAAACAATAAATGGTAAAATAAAATGAAAGGTAAAAAATCGAGTTAATATTGCATTATCTACTGCAAATCCTCCTCATACTCATTGTACTAATTCTGTTCCTCCTTTAAAACTTAACTGCTGTTGGAAACTGTCTAAAAAACTCTTAGTGTGTTTTGTTTGTATTTGACTGGAGTTACCGATACGCGTTTGCGTTCATGTAAAATATTTCAAATAATTATGGCATAGTATGTAGAAATCGTACTAGAAGAAGCAGTATAATATTATTACAAATTCGTATATAAAATTTTTCTACTGTTGTTTATTTTTTTGGCTTTCGCTAACTTAAATGAATTCACAAGATAAAAATTAAAAAATGCCGGCACGGTTGACCCTGCACTCCACCCCTGAACCCAGCCACTAATCGCTATCCTGAAAAATAGTTTGCTACATACAATGCTGCCTTTCAAGTTCAAAACAAGTAAAAAAGTTGTGAAAATCAATTTTACAAAGAGATTAACGCTGATGTCTCTTAAGCAAGTTAACCAATTTTAATCAAATTCAAAGCAGGTTAAGCATTTTTTCGAATCCAAAATATAAACTAATCAAAAAAATCAATTTCATAGTCGAACTTATGAACCGATTTTCAGTCAAAACTTCTGTAGTCAACCTGTTTTTTTAGTAGAAGATTTACTTAGATTCAGAGTCATGACTGCAGTTAATTTTATTTTTGACTGAGTAATTTAAAATTTAATGTAAAAAAAAAAAATCTTATTTCGATAATCTTATGTTGGCAAATTCTAAAAATATAACGAACAGAATCAATATCAATACCTAACGCCTCAACAGCGGCTAATAACTTAAGAATGTCGCAAATTTGGGAGTGTTTACATATACACACATTATAACAAAAAAACAACACATATATACACATTCATACATCGATAAGGCATCATCGTAAAATTAGTCAGAGTAGATTTCAATAACCTGAAAACATTAACCTCGTTTTTTGAAAATCGATGAGAAATCAATAACTTTCTATATTTAAAAGCGGGAAGTTAGCATCATTTATGTGTCATATTTATTGAATTTATTCGAAACTTTACTCCAAGATAATTACTTAGTGGTGCAGGCGAAACTAGAAAAACTATATGTTGTTTGCTGGGTTTACTCATTTGCTGAGAGCATGTATGGCTCTATTAGGGATTTTACGAATATCAATTTTTAGTATTCGCAACGACGAATATGAATATTTAAAAAAATATTTGCCGAATACGAATATTATTTTTAAGGTTTAGAGCAACTTAATATTTCAAATTTAATTGAAAAAAACCCTTCCTTTGGATATTGATGGTTATTATGACATTGATATGCCGAATTTGAAAATCTCTATTGCACATTTTGAAAATATATTACTAATATACTGTCAGACTTGGTTTTTCTCCATCAGTTTTCGCTTTTAATTAGTACTTCCCTGCTGTTTAGGAGAAAATATTTTCGCAACCACCTGTTGTAATAGTTTCGCATATTAAATTTTAGTTCTTCCAATTTTTAAGTTCAACATTCTTGTATTGAGTATTAATTACTATCCTAACATGATTCGAATATATAAGACTTTAACTTTTTTATGCTAATTGCAAAATATATTGCTATGACTGTTTATAAAGAAGGTTATTTTTTAAACTTTAGATATATATTTGTTTCTGAAAATAAGTGCAAATTATTCGAGAAATATTCGCTTGAATTTGGCGAGTACGAATACGAATATCTTGAAATAGACAATTAGTCGAACAATCGATAAGTAGTGTTTATAAGTATATATTATTAGACTGAGGATATATAACACAATGATGACATTGATTTGATTTCTGTTTCTTTTGTATACATTTTATGATGAATGAATAAAATTTAAAGGTAATAAATTTGATCAATGAAGTATTTTATTATATAAAACATAAAAATTTCAAAACTTAAAATAATTAGAAAATTTAATGATTAATAAAAATAAAAAATATAGTAATATTATTTTCTTTCAGTAGTCCTCATGGTTACTTTTTTTTATTAAAAACCTGATTTTAATTATAAGATTCAATAAAATAAAAAAAATTCGTATTGCTGCATATTTTTGCTGCGCATCTGATACGTTAAAATATCAAAATGCGATATAAACCTGGGGGCAAATTACGGCATTCGATATCGATCGAAATTTCAATACAATTTAAATGTAAATTTCGATCGATATCGAATGCCGTAATTTGCCCCCCGGTTATTCAAAAGCTCTGTGCCACACATTATTCTTTTTTATCTTTTACGTTTTGGTAAGAATTTTTAATTTCACCTTTCTTTTGTTCACATATAATTAGTCGAATAAGGTTAGGTTTTCTGCAGCCGGTGTGACCTGATATATTCTATAGCTTGATATAATGCGAGCTTTTGGATATCCATGTTGAGATTTTTTGCATATTTTTATGAATTTTAATACAATAGAAATTTGGGTGATACAACCAACATATGTATTTCTGGTTTAGTTTTCAAATATTCAAATAATGAATATTCTAAATTTTGTTTATCAATTCTAATTTAGCAAAAATTCGTTGATTTAGAAGCTTTAAAAACTGATTTGAACTTGATCGTAAACCAGCGATTAATAGTTTCGAAGGCAGCCATTAATTTTAAACAAAATTTTCCATTTTCAACGTTTTCCAGTTAAAATATGATGACTTTTGTGTGAGAAAAGCAAAAGAAATTTTATCATTTTTTTCAAGTCTAAATGCTGTTTCCATACAATGGTTTAAAAGAAAAAATTTGTATGAGAATCATTCAAGAATCTGAGTGTTTTGCATGCAAATACTGAAATCATTTGTTCGTTATATGGAAACAGCACTTTAGTAAATATCTTCAGTAAAAATATCTATTATTTTTCCTTTCAAAGCTCCTCTATAATTTGTCAAATTTTATCCTCTGCAGTTAAAATTTCTTATAAAATATTTTCGATTCTTTCATATCTTTCATTCAATTTGAATACATTTCTTTTTATTTGACAGTTTTTACACAAAACAGAAATCAATAGATGATGAGGGTTTTGTGTCTCACGTCAAATTTGCAACAGAAAGTTTGACACTTTTTATTTCTTTTTTTCCTAGATTGAATTTTTATTTCTTCTGATTTGTCTATGGAAAAATGTTGTTAACGATAAACCTAAACCAATGCCAACAGCAACAACAGCTCATAAGTTGATAAAGAGAAACTTCAAATGAATATATATGTATGCCAGCTAAAAAAAAAAAAATTAACCAGAAATAGTGTGTTTTTCTAAATAAAATATTTACCTCAAATGAACATTGAATAATTACTTTTCAGATCTAAAAATATTATTTTAAATGAGATGAAGAAAATCTTTTGAAATCTTGGATTATTATTTTATAAATAATTCGTTTTTTTAATAACCACACAAGAATTTTAATTCTTTTATATTCTAATCAATTATTTTTAAATTTGTTAACAATAGTTCCCCTACTATTTAACCTTTCTTGATTGTCTTCATTTATACTCAAAAAAAGATTTACATAAAATCCTTACAGATTGATAAGTTTTGCCAACAATATTACTAAGAGAATGTTTTTTTTTTTCTTATGATCTCTTGTTGATAGTGTCTATAAGGTTTTTCTATTTCCATATTTAAGTTTGAATTTCAAAAAAAAATGGCATTTCTCTTTAAATAGCAAACAAAAGCTTTAAGTTTTTAAACAAAAACCAATATACCAAAGTATTAGAAAAGCATTTTGCCACTAACCAACAAACAACGATTTTAAAATTAAATACCCAAGAAAAATTCTAAATTGAAAATCTTCTTTGAAATATATAATAATAAAACTGTAGTTTATATTGTTTGTACAAAACTTATGCAATACTATAAATCTATTAATATTCAAGTAATCCCATTTTTGACTTTTAACATGAAAACTTAAAGTATTCTTAGTTTAATCCTTTTATTTAAAGTACGAAATAGTACTTTCATGTATCTTTTATAACGTACAAAGTTATATGCACTAGTTTGGTTTGATAAACAGGAAGAAGCTTTATAAATTTTATTGTATTTAAAGGATGAAAGTGAGAGGAGATATTGTAACATATAGAAACGATTTGGTAAGAGGGGAATTTAAAATGTATATATATATATATATATATATATATATATGTAATACTGCTTTATGTAGACATAGAGAATAAATTAGTTAAAAAAGACTAACTGAAGTGATGTTTCATTGCTGATAATAAATATTTGTAAGTTCAATAATATTTCTGTTCTTATGTCGAAGAATGAGTGGATACCTCAGTTACAATTGCAGTTACAATAACCAGTTAGTCTTCATTACTACTTCCAAAGTGCTGAATTGGTGTATCCAAACGTATTAGAAGTTTAAAATAATCAATAAAGCAAACAATTATTTGATATTGATAAGTAATTATTAAATAATTTAAATTAAAAAACAAGCATACGTTCTTACATAAATAAATATGTCAAAGCTTATCAGTGTTAATCAGAAAAAGTTAATAAAGGTTTACTATCCACTATTACGCAAAATTCCTTAAAGTGTTATTCACAAAATATTATTAGCTTCATTTGCTGGCTTTAACGCCGTGCTAAATATTCAAAATTTAAACAACGTGGATCCCTACCTTAAACCTAAATTAAAGTAAAATTACATTCCTGTGCTGACTATGCATTTGTTTTCATTTGTGCACATTTTTATAAGAACTTGTGAAAAAAAAAACAATAAATTTTTGTGTTTTATTGTGAAAAAAGTGGAAACATAAAATTTTGTTCCTACTTTATTTCCATTTTTTTAATAAACAGTCATAAATTAAGAAGCAATTTTGTTGAAATGTAATGCATCAAAATTGTGATGTGCAAGAAACATAAACAAATAAAATGAATGTTACCGAGTTCTTTTTTTAATGTTTTTTTTTTAAGCGCCTGGCAATTCATTTACATCTTTTACATATATGTATAACACTAGTACACAAATTTTGATTTTGAAAAAGTATTTTTTAGGGTAAGTATCTATTCTTATTTATGTTTACATACTGCATACAAAAATGTAAATTATATATTAAAGTTAGTTACCATTTCTTAGAAAAAAATGTTTTGAAAGTTTTTTGAAAAAATAACAGAACATGCACCGTGCTTATATTCGTTGGTTGTTGTCTGCTTCTGCAGCATCTCAATTCCCAATTGCCCTGATATCGTTTTTCCATGTGGAAGCGCTCCCCGTGTTCATCGCTGAAGACCCCACAGTTAAACGGAAAGAAGTCCAAATGAGAATGTAGAAAAAGTGGATTTTTAGGGACATGTTACAACCCAGCTTTTGTTAAGATGGTAACACATCTTCAATAAGTTTAGCGTAGTTGTGACTCCTTTTATTTCCCAAGAAGATTTTTGTTACAAGGTGAAAATTGTCCCAGGCTTTTTTCTTTACCTTCCAAAATAGAGTATCTCGTCTTCTGACATTAACGAAATTGACGGTGAACCGCCCGTGATTTTATCTTCGTCGTCGCCGATGTTAGGTCATTTCGTGGTCGGATGAATAGTACCTATCAAGAACTTGGTCCTTATTTTGATCTCAGTACATTTTACGGCCGAAATTTTTTGGATAGGAACTTGGAATTATTTTCAAATTTATGTTTTTTTTTGCGGATCTCACTTTTTTTTTCTAAGTTGTTTTTGTATAAATATTTATATGTATTCATTATCTGGGCCTACCTGTGTAGAAAATTTCAGCTTTCTAGCTATACTGGAAAGGCCCCATACAAATAAGGGAACCCTAGTCCGCCCAGGTGAAAAGTGCCCGTTTAAAAATCATTTTCGGTAATTTCTCATCACTACCTACCTGTGTACGAAATTTCAGCTCTTTCGCAATACCATTTGCACCACACACTGAATACTGCCATTACAAACTATTAATTGACATTTAAAAGTATTTAAAATACTTTACTGTAGGTAAAAATTCGAAGATCGTCTTTAGCCGATATTGTATGTTATTGAATTAAGCGACGCTTTGTAATTTTGGCAACAAATTGATTAAAATATAACTGATTTGCGTCTAAAATTTAATTGAAAAATAATGCCAAAACTCTTAGATTGTCAAATTAACCTTTTTTATTTCAAATTTAAGTACGCTAAAGTCTTACAAAAACTTTTTATTTAAATAAAAATCCCAAACATCAAATTGTAATTCTGCCTACGTACGAAGTAGATATTGAAGTTTTCTTCTCCCACACATTTAACAAACTGGTAACGTCTAATAAATTAATAATAAGCATTCTGTTATTCAATCATAGAATGTATTTTCAATTGGCAAACCCTTAGCTATTATTGATAGAATGGCAGGGATATCACTCTAAAAAAATCTTGCTGAGAAATTTATTAAATTTCATGAAAAGTATAAAGTTTTATGATGCTCCGATGGTTTAAAGAAAAAAAAAATACCTTTATATTTTGAAGATGCAATAAATGAAATATTTCAAAAAAGTACAAATACAAAATGGATTATTGGGCGGCCACAAACTTTTTTTCAATCTATAGTATGTTATGAAATGGCATGGCATTGAAATAGTCCAGCACAAATATGTCAATGATTTAGTTAAAAAGTAACCTTGTTTCCATGCCCAACACATAACAACTTAATGTAAATTTGAAAGTAAAAATAAAAATACTAGAATCAACCAACCAAGTACGGTTTTGTTTCATTTTTAGGTTTATAGATGTAATATAATCTTAACTAAAGTAACTGAATAGGCAAGTGGTTTTTAGTTAGGCCCTAATGAAAAGTTTGCATTTTGTAGTTTCCAAAATTGAGAAATAAATTAATCAAGCTTTATGTTTTATAAATAATAAGCCTTCAAAAGCAGTGAAGGTGATCGAATCTGCAATTGTATTGTATTTTATTTTATTGAGTTTTACAAAAAAAAATCGTTTAAATTATGTTGAATTTATTTATTAGAATGCAACTCTATATAAACTTAATTTTGACCAATATTTGGTAGCAACTACATAACATTCTGCCAGTGCAAACTTATGCAACTGGTGTGGTATATTTGCGCTGCTTAAATTGATAAATAAAAATAAATCAAATCAACAAAATAAAAGTATATATGGACAATAAAAGAAATGGTTGCAAAATATATTTTTTTAATTTCGATATCTTATGGGAAATCAGTTTTATCTAACATTTTATGAGTAGCATAATTTGAGAGAATCGTTTATTCACATCTTATAGTGCTAAAAAAAAATTTCTTTTATTTTAAAATTTTCCTTTTGTACATACCATTTTTTTTGCTTTTTTTGCCAATATTTTGATGCAGTTTCTGCTGGCAGTTTGCGCATTTAAAAAACAAAATAAGTTTTTCTTTTTGAAGTTTTTCTTTAAATTGATGTTTATCCGAAATCGCAGGTGTTGATAAACTTTAACAAGTTTTTGAATAGTGAAATTTTTCTTATCATCTTGAAATGAATGTATTATTTTACCAGATCATTGCATCGTTTGTATTATTGCTTTGCTTAACATAAATATTTACTTGTTGTTAATAGTTTTCATTGAAGAAAATTTATAAAAAAAAATTATCCACCAATAAATATGTATGTCCAATTCACAAGCCTAGTTGTATCGCTTATTGTTGTATATAAAAAGACAATTTCAAACAAAATTTCTCAAAACCAAAAAAATAATTAGAACAATTTATTTTTGTTGAAAAAATTTTTGTTTGAAATTGTATTTTCATACACAATAATAAGCGATAGCTCTAGTAAGTATTCATATGCGCATGTAGTATGATTAACATCAGTGATGGAAAATTCAGTACTTTTGTACTATTTTCAGTACTTTTTCACAGCAAAAATACCACAGTACCCCCACGTCATATTTAGTACTACTTTTTTGTTTTGCTTTGTTCGCTGTTTAGAAATCTGCGTTATTTTTATAATCATTGACAACATTGGCTTCAAATCAAGAACATAACTCGCAGTCTACATTAGCTTATTATTTGTTATAACATTTATCAGGAGAAAAATTTTGCTAGTATAGACCGCAGATATTACTGTTTTGTTACTCTTATAACATCGTTATCAGAACAGTTATCAGAACAACGTTGTCAGACATCATATGTCATTTATGAAAAAACGAGACAACAAACAAAAGCTATTTGCTGTCTCTGCCACTCCGCCTTAAAATTGTAGTAAAACAGCACATGAACATTTACTAATATTCCCCACATAGAAAAAAATTAGTAAATTTAGTACTGTTATTCTGCCGGCGCTATGTTAATGTTATAACAAATAAGAAGCTAATGTAGACTGCGAGTAAGGAATGCACAAATTCGTTATTCATGTTGTTGTTAGTGTGTGTTTTTTGCAAATGTTGTTAATATTATTGGTCCAATTTACACAAGATTAATTTTTAGTTCGCACAACTTTTGTTCTTTCGAAAACACACGAGACTAATTAATCTGGCATAAAATTGTATACATATACAAAGCTTTTTATATCAAAATGAATTAATTTTTAGTTTGTTGTATTTTTTATATTAAACTTAATTAATATTTAGTTACATAAGTCGCTTATGTGTAAAATGAATTAATTGTTTGTTTTAAATAATGAATTCGAGATACAAAAATGTATATGTATGAAAGTACAATGCACGCACTTAATGAAAGTTTTTGTGTAAGTAAATTAATATTTTGGAGTAAAGTATTTTAAATATTTATTTATTTATAACAAAAACACTTTTAATTTTCTTCATTTCATTTTTTTTATTATATAAATGGATTTTTAATTTTATTTTTGAATAAAAATATATGTTTCATAAAAAGTACCACAATGTTGAAAAAAGTACTCTTTTTGTTGACGGACAGTATTATTTCGATATTTCATTTTTCCATCACTGATTAACATTATCATGGTATCTATTCATCGGATACTTGATAAATGTTGCAAATATTACTCATACGTTACTTTATTGAATATAATGTTGAATAATGTTTTAAGTCTTTGTTCGTCGTAACTACTTATTATTCGGCTTCTATTTACATAATTTAAAATAATTATTGAGGCTGTTGAAAAAGCGCAAACTTTTGAAATTCTACCGATTTGATTTTAAAAACAAATGTATTTTGAAATCCTATGGTTTTTAGAACAATCCGTAAATTCTACTTTTGCCTTTTTGTAATCTTCTTCTTTTAAATGGATGATACCAGTAACTTTTGTTCCAAATACATCCCTTTCTACATAATCTTTATATATGTATGTATGCATACATGAATAGTTTCTGATATCTTAGATTTTTAATAATTAAAACGTCTAGTTGTTGTTGTTTTTAATGTCAAAGGATTTTGTTGAGGTTTGTTAAGAGGTTTTATTTCGTAGCAACATTAGATTTGGTTAAACGAGTGTAATACAAGTACTCTTTAGTGATTTACAGTTCATTCTCAGCTTGGCTTTTTATATATTGCGGTAGAAAATAAAAAAAAACACAAAAGTCTAACAAAATCTTCAAATTTTTTTTTGGTACAGTTCTTTTCATTATTCTTGGCTTTCTATTTTGGTATGTGTTCGAATTTTATGTGGATATGTGTACATCATTCAAGGAGAAGCTCATATGTATATTAGGGAAGCTGAAAATACATGTAAAATTTTTATATGGATTTTATGACAACTATTTTATATATTTTTTTTTTTGTGTAATTAGGACCAGCACTCAGGGGATGACCCCTACGTATGCAGTGCATTGTTCCCGAACTCAAAGAGAGGGATAGGGTAGAGAAGATAGATATTGAATCGCCAGAAGTAGACGCATAAACTTTATTAAGCTGTATTAGCAGGAATTTTATTAATTGTTTTACTTAGCCGATGTTTCTGCTAGCCGACGAAGGAGGGCGAGGTTGTGTATATTAGTTTTGAACAGCAGCAAACGCTTTAGTGACTAGTGATATGCCTTCATCACTTAAATAGTCCAACAAGAAGTAATACAATGTCTCACTAATGTACACTAGAGAAATTAATGATTTTGATTGACTTCCTCTGCCAAGAGTATGAACCCAGGCGCTTAGTCATTTTTTGTTTAGTGGTCCACGCGCTAACCACTTCAGCCAATACCACCCTAAAATTAGATAACCGTTGTTAGTATAGAATATTTATAAAATGTATTCACTGAATTTTATCTAAACAGGTGCGGCTTCATTTGATATTTTTGATATTAAAAGTTTCAAATGAAACATAGAAAATTGTAAAATATTCTGTTGGCAACTCAATACAAATACATTTGATATTTTTGATATTAAAAGTTTCAAATGAAACATAGAAAATTGTAAAATATTCTGTTGGCAACTCAATACAAATGTTTACTTTATTTCTGTTACGGGAGGATAGGGGGAGATTATATATTTTAATCCTTTACACCCGATTAAAATAATTTTTTATTTATATACATACCTTAAAATAATTTTTACTTTATTTAATATTAACATTCGTAATATTTCTCAAATAAATTTGAGCCGTCCTAATACAAACGTATTTGCCAAAGCATGAAATAATCGCTTATGTCGACATAAGAAAACTAGATTTTTTCCAAGTTATGACGTTATTTTTAAGATATTTATATAAATACCAATACGAATATGTGGCTTTGTAGGGACTAACAGCTTCAAATGGATGTTATAATATTTAAAAAAAGGTGAATTTTAATTTTAGATTAGATCGACTTAAGCGGTTATTCCATATTGCTAACACAAATATGTATTGTATGGAGGGAGGCAAGGCTGTATTTAGTTGTAATTTATTTTTACTTTATAACATTATTGTCGCCACCGGCATCAGGTTAAGCACCTTTTTAAACTGTCAAGTGTTTGTTTTAAGGTGTTTTCATCATATTTTTTTTTATATGTTTTTTAGTTTTTCTTTTACTGCTGCTCTATTTGAGGCTGTTTTTATTGTGGTTGTTGTTAATATTTTTGTTTTGGTTTTCATAGTGGTTATGTGTGTGTTTGTTTGTATATTTACAAACATATATATACCATCATAAAAAAGATGAGACCGCTGAAGCGGCTGCTGACTGAGTGACTGACGATACCTTTACAAATTCTGTTGATTTTTCTTACTTAAGAAGGTTGTTCGAAGTTTTCAAAGTTGAATCTTTATCATGGGTAAGTATGTTTTTCTTCCTCATTATGTTCAACTTGTTTTTGTTTTCGTCCTATGCTTTTATCATTATATAGACAATATGTACTCATAATTTTTTATTTATTTATTTTTTTATTCTCTTTCCGAGATAACAAATATATTTTGAAAACACCAAAAACAATAAAGGTGTTGGCTTTATGTGTTAAACGAATCCTTTAAGTAATAAACTTTTTAAGAATCTTATTATATTATATGCCTTTAATCCAAAGAAACTTTAAAACTTCCATGCAGAAGTAAAGATAGAACAAGTAAAGAAACTGAGTAGACTAATATATTATATGTTGAAATTATTCTACAGCAGGATTACTTATTATAGATAAAACTTAACTAAAAAAGAGATGTACAAAATTTCCACATAAATATTTAATTATAATTTTATTGATATGTAGAAATGTTTTCTTATACCCTTCATCAATAATGGTAAGGGTATTTATAGGTTTGTCATTACGTGTGTAAATTCCACAATATTTATATGAGGTCCATATAGTGTATATATTCTGAATCCTTATAGATAGGGAAGTTGAATGAGAAATGTCCGTCTGTCTGTCTGTGCGTCTATCTGTCTCTCCGTCTGTCTGTACGTGAAATCGATTTTCCGAAGAAACTAGAGGAGCTAGAGACTTGGAAGTTTGACTAATACGTAGGGATTTTTCTTAAGATGATTCGTATTAAAAACAGTAAAAAAAAAATATCGGTTCTGATATTGGATTATACAAATATACAAATAAATGAAGATATATATATAACCCTTTCAGAAATAAATTTTTAAATACATAAGGTGCCCCAGTATGTATTAAATTATAAAGTCAACAAATGATAATTCAACGCACTAACCATCGTGCTACTGAGGCTTGTTAGTTTTATGTGTATATTACTTTTATATATATATAACTTGTATTTATGTATTTTTTCGTACAAACCACCTTTTTGGTCTCATAGACACACATTTGAACAGAAACACATCTAAGCATGTGAGTATAAAAATACAAGAAATTTGCTTTTGCAAGATATCAAACATACCAAGCAATATTCAACGCAAATAAATAACTTAATTATTATTTGAACGTAACATCATTTAGAACAATAAATATTGTTTCAGCCTTCTCGTAATCGATAAACTGATACATTCTGTTAGGTTGATTGGATAATCTAAATAGGTACCTACTTACGTACATACAACATGTGTTTTTAAAAACCCCTTAGTAATTTGAATTTTCGTTAAGGTAAGTATTAAACTTAATTAAGTTAACCCAAAATAATATTGACTTATCAAATAATAATATTTTTTATACAATTCAAATAATAATTCTACATAATAAAAATAAATATCCACTTTTGCATCCGTGCTGAAATGAAAGTAACAAGCCAACATAAAATTTTGATTGCAATCATATGTAAAAACAATATGGGAAATCACTCTCAGCATGCAATCATTGCAGATCTTGAAAGTCTAGCTTATTTTCAACAGTTTGCAGCAATGCAATAACAAGATATGTAAATATGCTTGACCTACAAGAGTGATTCCCCTCAATATTTACTTTTGCATTAACAACAGACTCTCAAATTGGGCTTCTCTTATGTTCTTTTTTTGCATAAAAAATCTTTACTTAAGTTTAAGATCGTCATGTGTGCTTGCTTACATTACCAAGCAATATTCCACAAGTGTCGACCCTTAACCGCTGCACCAAGTGCATCATTCTGCTTTCAATAAAAAGCTTAAGTTCTTTTTAATTTATCTTTTTAATTTGTATTTTTCTATTGGGAGGAATTATATATTCTGCCCATTCGAAAACACTGTCATATATGTAAGTGTATAGCACTGAAGAAAATATGGAAGTGCGTCTAAGTATGCAGTTTTAACTTACTTTTTAAATTGTTTCAAATGTTATATTTATATAAGAAAGGAAAGCCTGTATTATATTCAGTGAATCACATATATATGCATTGGTGAAGGGTATATAAGATTCGGCACAGCCGAATATAGCACTCTTACATGTTTTAATCAAGTACAATTTTCTTTTAATAAGAAAAAAAAAGCCACTTCAAATAAATTCTACTTTCAAGAAAATTTTTATTTTAATTGAGTGCGCATTTTCTAACAGTAAATGTTTTTTTATTAACTTTAAGTTAATTTTGAAATACGAATAAATTATTTTATATTAGCAGTAAAAAATTAATATAATTTTTTTAATTATTATTATTATGAATAAGATCAGTTTTATTAAATTAATGAAAATTCAAATTTCTAAAAGTTTTTTATTTTCAAAACATTAGTATATCCAATCAGATTAGCAGAACGTATCAGTATACTGATAACAAGGCCGCTACATATATACACATATATTCGACCGAAAATGTAATACAATTCGCATGTTTGCGCCGGAGCTCCAAAGTCCATTTTAAAGTTAGTCGACCAAGTATAGGAGATTGTGATAATAGGGCAAAAAATTTTTTTTACTCACTGTAGTTTCGTCGAAATGCTACAACGTTACTACAACGATATTTGTTCCAATAAAATCAGGAAACTTGTTCCCAAAACTCAAAATTGTTATGCACAACTCGCTCTGCATTAAAAGCACATCCATTTGTGGGCGATATGCAAGTAAATCGCACTACAGAGAAAATTCGTACTTTAGCCGCAACGTTAGTATGCGGAGTAAACTCCCCTCAGAGGTCTATACAGTCGTCTTTAGTATGGTGAAATTCAAAGTGGCCGCAAACACTTATCGCTCTTTTCTCCTTCCCACAACCGTTTTTCCTAGTGCCGGGACAATATACTGCAGAAGTACGGTTCATATGCTTAGTACTGGTGATAAAAAAAACCTTCTGCTAGTCGATAATAAAAAATCACTGTAGATCAAAAAGCAAATTTGTTCTAAGTAATGTGATGAAAATAAAAATGAAAAAAATCTACAAGGTTTAACGTAATTTTTTTGTATACTACCATAGCTTGTGAATAATGATTAGAAATCCAAATGATTAGCAATTGGATTACAAATTTTAATTGTGCTGAAAAATTGATTAATTATGATTAGTTAGCCATTTTAGACGATTACTAATTGATTAGATTAGAAATAATCAAAAATCTAATCACAATTAGTGACGATTAGCATTTCTAATCAAATCTAATCAAAACTTATCAAAAAAATAATTGATTAGATTTCTTGACTATTTTTGATTAGATTTGATTAGATCCACTATTTTCAACTATTTTTGTGAAAAGAAAATATTTATTTATCACGTTTGTTGCTATATTTACATAATGTAACAGTTTTTGAATATTGCATAAAATTGCATACGGTGCATGTGTGCTGATTCTGCTTATATATAATTAAAAAAAAAATTCTAATCACAATTAGTGACGATTAGCATTTGTAATCAAATCTAATCAAAAATAATCAAGAAATCTAATAAATTATTTTTTGGATTAGTTTTGATTAGATTTGATTACAAATGCTAATCGTCACTAATTGTGATTAGATTTTTGATTATTTCTAATCTAATCAATTAGTAATCTGAAATTTTTATCAAAATTCAATTCTAATGATTAGATTATTTTATTTCTCTAATCGTAATGATTTCTAATTCTAATCGAAATTCCCAAGCTATGGATAGTACAACGTTGTATTATATGAGTGATTTTATTCCTGGACTTTTTCTACAATGGTATCCTTTAAACTTACATGAACAATAAGTTATCTAAATGCTATAAACTTTGATTTTGATTAATGATTCATATAGTTTTCAACGGATGTGACATAGAGAAAATACATTTTCCTTTCTTTTTCACATCCACGAAGTATTATACATTAAAATTTAATACAAAGCAACTTTATAGTTGATTTATTTAATTGTTTAAAAAGTTGTCCATGCCCAATACTTGTCTTATGGATTAATCCTTTTTTATTAATGCACAATCATTTTGTTTTCTTTACTTTTTGTGTTTGTAAACTTCCTTAAAAGTTTTTTTGTTGGCTAAACAATTAAGAAAATGGACAAGAATTGAACCCTTTAGATTTCCCTTAATAAATAATAAACAAATTGAAAATATTTTAGAACGGAATTAAATTGAATGAAAAATATTTTCGGTTTAAAATCATTATATTTTTTTTTTATGTTTAAGAAATTTTTAGAAAATCGATAAAAAAAAATAGTATTGAGTGTTCTTTTGTTGTCGAATTCAAATATTTCTTTAAATATAGATAGTTACCTTAATATAGAAAAGCCCTTACTCATAATTTTTTTAAATCGCGTTTTTATCATATTTTACAAGGAACACTCTTAGTTAAAAGAATTAGGGTTATTTTTATTTAAGGTAGCGAGGTACTGATGTAGCCACAAAAACCCAAGTACTTTTTTTTTTGTAATTTAATCTAAGGCTGTAGGCATTTTTCAAAAGACACATTTTACGACGAATAAACGAATGTTATAAATATTTGCTAAATTCTTGAAACTGCAAAAGGCTTAAAAATTAAAATATTTTCTTATTCTTTTGGTAAATGGGACAAAAATAAATATGCTCTATTTTCCAGTCAATACTAAAAGTTAATTATTTAAAAGTAATCAAAAGAATTTTTTATTATTTGGGCTTAAGTTCGAATAACTTAACTTTTAATTTAACAATATTTTTTTAGAAAAAAATCTCCAGAAGCTCGTAGTAAACTGAATTGTTAAAAACTTTAACTTCAATATTTTTATTTCATGTTGTAACGTTGCTTCATTTTGGTATTTTTATTGTTAAGTTTTTGTTCTTGTTCTTGTGTTTATTCTATTTTTTTTTCTAATGTTTCTTGAAATGTAATTGGAAAAGTTTTCACTGAGTTTAAACTTTATTGCTATTGATTATGTGGTAATTTTTTGTTGGTAAATTGAAGAGTGTTAGAGAAATATTTACTGTATATTTGTATGGAATGATACATGATATGTGACAGATCTTGACATGATTTTATTCGTAAGCAATTTATACACCAACACACTATCATAAACACGTGCCTTTAAAATATGCTTTTTGTTAAAAGAATTCGAAAATTCAAATAAAATTGTTTAATTCATAAAATACATTTGCAAGTTAAACTAAATTTTTAGCAGAAAAATTGTACCAATAATTATTTTCTACTTTTGCAATTCAGATACAAGTCCTTACTATGACATTAGGAATTGTAGACCTTTAATAATTACTTTGCTTAATTTTCAGATTCTTTAGTTAAAATTTTAACAAGAATGAGTTATTCAATATGGATGAATTAGTTTTAAAATAACGATTGTCGTTATATGTGCAATATCTTTCTGATACTATTAAGAATAAGTAATTTATTAAAAGAACCAATAATCCTATTTAGTTGGTATTCGTATCAAATTCTGTAGTTTATTCCTAGTTTTTTTTTTTTTGATTTTTCAAGTTTTGCTCTACAGAAAATATTAACGTTAAAATTCAAATGAACTATATAAAATATTTTAAGTGTGTCATAATTTAAACAGAAGAGCACAAATATCAAAACTTCGTTACAAAATGACCCCAATGGGTTTTATATAGACACACATTATTCCCTTTGTATGATTCTCAATAATATAAATGTAAAATCAAATGCAGTTATTCTTGTTACTGAGAAAATATGTAGTGCACATTTTTCCTATATATGAACCTACATGAACATTTTAGTCAAGGCTACTGGCTGACGTTCCTTTAAAATACATCTCATGCAAGAATTGAAGCCAAACGGCTATCGTTAGCATTACACTTTTGGCGTTCATATGTATCAAAGAAATAAGGTTTGGCGATGAATTGATGGAAATGATTGCTGGTTTAACTACATCAAAAAACAAACTTTCCGACCGAAACCTCTCCTCAAACCGTAAACGAATCAAAATTACATATATTCAAATTGACTGATTGATTTATACACTGGTAGCATCATCGATCCTTATATCTTTGAAAACGAAAAGGATCTGCCGTTACAGTGAATAGCGAGTGATACGGAGTCATGCTGACTGAATATTTTATTTCATAACGATATCTTTCTTAGCAATCGATTTATTGCAAAATAAATTTGGTGATAGTTTTATTTCCAGATGTCGTTCTGTTCACTGGTTCCTCGCTCATGCTCTTGTGCTTATTTTTTGTTTGGACTATGTTTAGTCATTTTGTTATGCCGATAAACCAGCAACTACTGACACTACTGACGCTATGCCGCCAGATTTATTGGAAAAGGTAGTAAAAATTTTACTGATCGAATGCAATAAGACTCGTATATATACTAAAATAATTTTAAAATTGTTCCTATAAATACAAATTATCCATGCTACAATAAAAACAGGGCAAAGTGTCCTACCAGCTGTAGAAGTGTATTTTTGTTTCACAAATGTCAAACTGGATATAGCAGAACCATAAGCTGAAAAAAAAATAATTTTTAACAGCCGAATTACCTTTAAAAACAGTAAAATGCTTATATGTTTGGCAGCGGCTCGAATTTACAAAAGCGGATGTGATGGTCGACTAGAAATCGATCGGTTAGTTACTCTGTTTTTGACACAAAAGAAATATTTTACACTAACAATATCCCTGTTGTGTTTCTAATGCTGTAAAGGGTGATTTTTTTAAAAGCTTTTGAATTTGATTAATAAAAAAAAACACATAAAATATAGAATAATTTATGAATTCTTTATTTAAGTCGATAGAACGATCTTTATAATTCAATATTTAAAGATTATTTCATGTAAATGTTGATCGCGCTACTCCTCAAATAGCTCATACGCTGGATCCAATTTTGGCATACTCTCTTCAACATATCAGACGGTATCTCACGAATAAACTCTTTAATATTGGCTTTAAGTGCGTCGACGGGCTTCTACTAATAGACATGAACCCTAACACAGTTTAACAAAAAATAGTCTAAAGGCGTTAAATCGCACGATCTAGGAGGCCAATTGATCAGCCCCAAACGTGAAGTAAACTGTTCACCGAACTCGCTATTAATTAGGCCATTTTTTCGCGTGCTGTGTAACATGTGTCACCGTCTTGTTGAAGCCACATGACGGCTAAGTGCAGCTCTTCCATTTTGGACAAAAAAAAATTTGAAATCATCACACGGTAGCGCATGCCATTTACAGTTACGTTCCTGCCTTCATCGTATTTGAAAAAGTAGGGTCTAATGATGCCCCCGGCCCATAAACCACACCAAACAGTACATTTTTCGGGATTATCTCGCTAAACACAATTTTCCGACAAAGCACTTTCTCAACAGAACATGAATTTTAATAGTAAAATTCAGTAATCTGCAAGCGATGCTCCTTTGTAAGTCGATTCATAGTTAAATTATAAATCAAACTTGCTTAACAGTAACACGACAACAGCTGAGTTGCCAAAAACAGTGTTGTCGACAAGAAAGCTGCTAAAAAATCACCCTTTATTGGTTTAGGAACAGTACTACTTAATTTATTATACCAAGCAATTTTTCGCCATTTATGTTTCCTTTTTTTCAAAGATTTTTTTATTTTTGACAATATTTCTTCTAATTTCTTCGATCTTTTATTAAATTTATTTTCAGTCTGATTTTCCCGAGTTAAAGATCCACTTTTTTTGTTTTTTTATAAAAAATAACAATAACAATCTTTATTTTTAAAAAACCAATATTTCGCTACCAAACAATGGGTAGCTTCTTCAGGGTTATATTACGTTAATATTTATATGAAAAAATGTTTTGTTTGTTTACAAATTTTTTTATTTTGTTTACAAAATTATCAAAAATTTGTAAACAAACAAAACATTTTTTCATATAAATATTAACGTAATATAACCCTGAAGAAGCTACCCATTGTTTGGTAGCGAAATATTGGTTTTTAAAAATAAAGATTGTTATTGTTATTTTTTATAAAAAAACAAAAAAAGTGGATCTTTAACTCGGGAAAATCAGACTGGAAAAAAAATATTTTTGACAATTTTATATTTTAAGTTGCTTTACTGGAAGACATATTTTTTATAATATTCTAAAAGGGAAAACTACAACAGTATAACTATTCTGGTATTTATTTTTATTATTCTTCGAAAATTTTAGGATGGTACCTAATGTGGCTCTCGTGATAGAGGCATGTCACAAACCTTTAATATACGGAACAATAGTAGAAAAATAAAACTAGAAGACAAAGAATTTTAGAAATTAGCAAGCAGTCTTTAGTAAATCGGTAGAACACACATAAAAATATACTGTAATGCTTTTGTAATGTCGGTCTTACCTTCGCACAGTTGTAAAATTGTTTCTCTTTTATTTTTCTTAGTTTTTTAACTCTCTAAGTTAAGTTGCGGGTGAAGTGAACCATTCGAAGTGTCATTCTTTTGAAAAAAACCCACAAAATTTTCTCTTGTAACCTGTTTATAAGAGTTGAGCATCAAATGTTTGTGTTGAATTTAGAAATGAAATCAAATTAATTAAAATTGTTGTATGTATATCCCTTTTTGTAACGTTGGGTGAAATAAAATACAAAAAGGGTATAATTGTTAAGGATAACTTTATTCAATAGATTTAAATATTGAAAAGAAACCAGGTCATCCATCCACTATTTACTAAAGTAAATATGACATAGGGAAAAATTAAAAATAATTAAAATCAATTAAGCGATAATTGTTGAATTCATTTAGAAACAAATAAAGGATTTTTTTTATTATTATACCCTTCACCAAAAATGGTAAGGGTGTTTATAGGTTTATCATTACTTGTGTATTTTCCACAATATTTATATGAGGTCCATATAAAACATATATTATGGATCCCTATAGATAGGGAAGTTTAATGAGCCATGTCCGTCTGACCGTCTGTCCGGCTGTCCGTCTATAGACTGATGCTGTACGTACGGCTGTCTGTACGTGAAAGCGATTTTATGGAGACTCTAGAAGAGTTGGACTGAACTGTTACGATTTTTCTTAAGATGATTCGTATTGAAAAATCAGAAAAATAAAAGATCGGTTCTGATAATGGATTATATATAAACAAATAAATGAAAATGTATATATACATATAACCATTACAGAAATAAATTTATAAACATATAAGTGCCCCAGCCAGTAATGAACTACGGAGTGCGAGGACTATAATTCAATGCACTAACCACTGTGCTACTGAGGCTTGTTAATGTAGTGTGTATATTAACTTAATAATAACTTTATGTATTTTTTCGTACAAACCCCGTTTTTGTTCACATCTAAGCATGTGTGTGTAAAAATACAAAAAAAAAATTTCTTTTGTAAGATCAACACAATCAAATTGTTATGTTCTGACTAAAATATTCTACACGAGTGAAGGGCACACACATACTCTCTCATATGTGTTGTTGTGGGAAGCAGCAAAAAACGAAAGAATTTTCTTGCTATACACGCGTGTATATCATTCCAAAAAAATCCCTTCACTGTTCTACACATAAAAAATTTCAAGTTTTTTTCATCAAAACACATTATAAACACAAGTACATATGAATGTATGCACACACGTGATTTTTTGAACACTATACGTACCAATAATAAAACTGTGGAAAAAAATTTCGCACACTGATGATTACAAATATATACTTATGTTTGTATATTTATATGTTTGTATGTTGAAAATGCTTTTGTATTTATCTTTTAAAATTGTATGTTTTAAAAAAGTTTGTTGTTGTTCTAGTTACTAGATTTTTATTTTCAATTAAGCGATTTTTACATTTAAACAGTGCGGTCTTATCCGAATTCGACTTTATATTTATTTACCGTGTAGTACACATGTATCATACTATATATATATATATATATATATATATATATATATATATAAATATTTATATAAATATTTATGTTCCCGAAGCTCCTATAAGGAGCATAGCATACTATAGCGTTTTAATTTATCTTTTCAAATTGTATATTTTTATGGGGAGAAATTGCCTATTCTATTCTTCCCATTAAACAACACTGTCAAATAAGTATGTATAAGCCCTGCCGAAAATATGAAAGTGTGTTCAAGTATGAAGTTTTAACTTACGTTTTATATTGTTTGAATTGTTAAATGTATTTATATAAGAAAGGAAAGCCTGTATTATATTCAGTGAATAACATATAAGTACATGAATTAGTGAAGGGTATATAAGATTCGGCACAGCCGAATATAACACTGTTACTTGTTTTTCAAGTAAAATTTGCTTTTATCACAACCCATTTAAAGGTTATTAAGTTAGTCGAAAAAAAATATATATATATTTACAATTCGTTCATATCTTTAAGTTGCATTAATATCGCCGAGATGGTGTAAAAAATATAATTCTATATTTCGTCAAAGTTCAATACCAAAATTATCACTCGCAACTATTTTTTTTGATGATTTAAATAATTTTAAGTAGAGCAAAAATAGTTTAAAGAAAAGAATAAATGATTTTGTCCATTCGTTTAAGGAAAATTTAAATTTTAACGTACTTGACCGTTATTGTAGAGAATTTTGTTTAATAATCATTTGGATTTTTAGCACATTTTAAACTGGCCGTTGATCAGCTGAAAATGAATGTAAATTTCAAAATTTTTGTGTCGAAACATCAGAGAAATATGTGTGTTAAGTAAAGCAACGGATAAGCCTTAAAATTAAAACTCTGCTTTTGTAAAAATAAAAACTTTTTAAAACTATTCTAAGAGGACATGAGAGATTTTGCCAAAAATCATCAGACATGTGGATATTTTACATTTTTGTGTAAGAACCAGCACTCAGGGCCTTTGCTCTTATGCATTGTGCTACAACTAGGAAAATACATGACGAAAATATAGAAGAAGGCTTCATTATTTTATAATTTTTAGAGAAGTTTTGCAGCGCATCTGGTGTTAAGTAGACTCACTAACGGCCTATTTCACTATATCGAAAGAAAATTTCCATATGTTTTCATTCGTATAATTACATTTGAAGCAAAAACAAATTCTAAAATTTTGTTTTTGTATCAAATGTATTTGTACGAATGAAAATAAAATTCAAAATTCTTTCGACATCGTGAAATCGGCAGTAAGTTTCGTAAACAGTGTGAGCAATCATTTTATTAAATGTTTAATTTCACCGACGATTCTACTCTCCACGGAATAAGAGCGGTGTGGTGTAAATCAGCTGGTAACTAACTGTATCTGTTCATCACGTAATCAGTCCAAAAAAATCAATACCATGATTTACTATTACACATGAGAGGAATTTATGATGTTTATTTACTTTGAACAAGGGATGGAACGCAGGTCTTAAGTCCTTGTATGCTTTGTACCCAGCACCACCCTCATGCTAAACCAAAATAGAAATACTACATTGATTGAAGCATAGTGACTAATTGAATATAAAGTCTTCTTCTACACAACACTATCTTGTAGTAAGAAAATGCTTTATAACTCATTAATTCATAAAACAAGTTTTCGTTGTTTCTTATAAAAGCAATATTCTAACTAATTAAAATTAAAATTAAATGCATGACCTTTCCCCCTTTTTCACATCAAATATTATTCCAGTAGTAAAAAAAAAACATTTAATTTAATAGAAACTAGTGCATTTCAGTAAATAGAAAAATATATCAACATTTACAATAATTTTTTAATCAGTAAGAATAAATAAAATTTTATTTGTGTGAATATAATTTTCGTAGTTAACCAAATAACAGCTTTGAATAGTTTTCATATTATTTTAAAAATTAATTTTATCCAGTTGTAAATAAGAAAAATATAATATGACCACATCACACGTTTGTAATTTTCAATGGGGAAAATTTTATATATTTGCAAAGAGCTTTTGTTTTAAAATACTCTCTTTTTTTCATTATTTATCCAATTTTATCTGTGGATACAACTGAATAGCAAAAAAAAAAAAATGTAAAACAAAAATTAAAATTTAATTCCAATTCTAGATAATAATTGTTTTTATATCAATTATAATTGAAAACAAATTTAATATTAAATTACGTTTAAACGATTTGCATTTTTTAGAAAATAAAAATTTTCTAAATTTTTGATGAGAAAAATATTTTGAAACAATTTTTAGCTCTTCGTATATTATTTATTAATTATAATTTTAAAATGAGAAAATGAAGCAATAACAAACGTATAGGAAGGAAAATCTATCTGACATGGGGACAACTGGAATATTGATTACTCTAGGGTCAAATACGTTCAAGGAAATTTATAAAAAACTTTTAATGATTGAACTATTTATTACGAATAGAAACATCTTTACAGGAACAAATTTTAAAATCAGATGTGAAATTATAATTATAATTATAATTATACTGAACAACAAAATATATGTATATAAGTACATATATATATTTAAATGTTCGTGAATGACCTTCATTCAATTATAAGTTTTATGTTAACCTTTCATCCTCATAATCCGTTTGGGACATTTATTATTCCGAATCTCGTCATGAGGCAATTTTATCTAAATCACCACGAAAAATTCTCTTCATGGTTTTTTCGTCCCTTTAAACAAAAAAAAAAAAGATAATTATGCTGGATTTTTAGTCACTTAAAATTACGATTCAAATCAGAAAACTATTTCGGTTCATATAAAGAGATTAAAATAAACATTTTAACTTAAATAAAAATCAAAAAGACATTGCAGTTAAGGACAAGTAGTTCATAAAATTTACATATATGTTAAAAAATGCAATGATTTTTATATAGATAATATGTTGCAAAGGGAAATTATTTGAAATTATATGCACGAATATGCACGAATTTATAATTATACTTAAGATTTTGTTTGCCTTAACATTTCACAGGTCAATTAATTTTGGTATAGAGAAAAACTCATCAATTAAGAAAAGTGTAAATACAATTAAATAAAGTCGATAGTTCTCAACCAACAACAGAATCGTTTATTCAATTAAAATACTAATTTAAAATAAATTTTTTTCCTAAGTTAAAAGTTAATTAATAAAAAAAGAAATTTTTTTTGTGTAAAATGACACGATTCGTTCATTCCCTTGTTATTATACTATTTACTGTTTTTAATATTAAATAGATGAAACCACTGGCAATTTCACATCTGAAATGCTCATACCCAAATATTTTATAAATTATTTCACTTGATTTCGCACAGAATTAAATGAAGCATAATGCGTGTTAATTTCGCTGTACAAATACACAAATTTATAAACGAGCAACAGCAAGTTTAATGTGTGGTTTCTGTAATACAAACAATTGATTTGAGTTGATAATTTTTATGAAAACCATTTATTTGTTTTAAGTGATTGCCACACAAAAATTTCTACACAAATCGTTTGTATGTATTGTGGAAACAGCTCGTGAGACTATTGTATTCTTTAGTTTATAAACTATTTAAAAAAAGTAATTTAAATTAACTTAAAGAAAAATATAGGACGGCCATTGAATTTTTTTGAGATGTACTTCTGGTACAGCTGCATGACTAACTAAAGCCTTAGGCGAGACAATAAATCGGGGGTTTTCAGAGTATTTTAATACAATTACGGTTTTTAATTACTTCGTATTATTTGCAAATCAATTATATAATTTAATTAACATAAAGATTTTTTAGTTTTAATTTATTATGAGTTAATGATCATTAGTATAAAAATACCGAATCAAAAGATATTTTTGTAAATTATTTATATAGCTTTTTTCGTCTATCTTTAATTATCTAATAATCGAAGAATTTTTTTTAAATACGTTCTACTAAACTAATTTGCTTATCACCTTCATCTGCTTAATATCACAAAGTGGGCGCATAATTATGTTGCCGCAGCAGGTATTTGATTTACTACAAAAACTTTTCAAAATTAATTTGTTTCATTATATAATTTTGTTAAAAAAACTTTGAATTTTTTTTATAAAATATCTCAAAAAAACCTTTTGTAATGTTTATGAATTCTTTAAAGCAGACAGCGCTAATTAATAAATCTCTTGTTTTTATACATAAACCATAAAAACTGTATAGGTATTTTGTAAATTTTTACCTTTAACCAATTATTTTATAAATATTTTTGAATATAAAATAAATGCAAAAGAACAATATAAAAACACTTAAACACAAACACGTCAGTAACATTAAATGCTAAATAAATTTTAACGAAAAATAAAACAAAAAATAAAATTTTAAACCGACCATTTAATTTATAAGCTTTTGGCTACTTTGACTTTAAAAAGGGATTTCAACCACATACCAGACGTGGTTTCACCACACAAACCCAACAAATATTGTGGTGGTGTGCCAGTCATGCGACATTTTTCTTTTTTGGTGAGGTAAAAAATTTATAAAGTCAAAATAAAGTCCAGCTAAAAAGCAAAAGAATAAAAGTTTTTATATTTACGGCAACTAATTTGTATGCTTTGCATGTGTATAAAAAGGAAATTTTTATAAGAGATTTTAGGGTGTAAAGGAGAATTTCTGTTTTTGACATTTAAATTTTAAAAATATTGGAAAACATGCAAAATAAAAAATAAAAAAAAATTTTATCAATTGTATTTGATTTGTTCAATAAACTACATATATTCCAAAGGTACGGTCACACTTGGCAAACATTTGCCTAAAAAAGTGTAACCACTAAATAGTTATGAGAATTCTATGGATTAAGACAATCGTGTTTTAAGTTAAACAATTAAGTGTATGAAATAACTCCACAATGTGTATGAAATAAATCCACAGAAGAATGAAATTATTCCCTAACGTGAAATGAAATAAGTTCCAATTTTTGGAACTTGCTTTATAATGAAATAACTCCCACTTAAAAATATTAATTGAGTCCCAATGAAATAAAACCCAAAAAAATTAAAGAAGTGCAGAATTTTTTATAGGCTCATGATATATGTATGAAACATTTCAGTAAATTTTAAAGGGGCGTACTTGGTTTTCTAAATACTTCAAAAGAAAATTTTCTAAAGTGGCTAACTAACAAGATGACTTTGAGGTGTCTCCTGTGTGATATTTTTAAAATTTGTTTCGCTTAGTGAAGGCTTCCTACATATAGCCGGCCTTTGGGCGGGCTTAACCATTTTCTCCACCATGGTATATCCTGAAACGGCGATATTTACTAAAGATTTTCTGCACAATGTAGGAGTGTGAGATTACAGTGAACTAAGGAATGCAGAAAATCTTTAGTAACTATCGCCATTTCAGGATAAACCATCTTTGAGAAAATCCTTAAGCCTGGCCGAAGGCCGACTATGCAGAAAATTTGTAGTAAGCAGTTTATGTTTGTATATTTGTGTTTGCTTAAATTACAAAAAATTTTTATATTGGCCGGTTGCATAGACTTTCTACTCTAAAGTAGATTCAAATTCGAAGCCGGTTTCGTAACATGATTTAGTTAGTGAAATCGGTTTTGAAAATATCTCAGTGAAATAAACCTTGATGAAATGCACAATACTTCTGACTAAGCGAAGCCGAAGGGTTAATCTGTAACGTGATGCGAAAAGAAATAAAAAGTTATGATATTGAAATATGTCCAAAAATATATGAAATAAGTCCAAAAATCTTTCCTCAATGAAAGAAGGCCCAAAATTAGTTCATGCTGGTCTTATTTTATTTGCAATTTTATTTATAAAAATATAAAAAAAACTTCCAAAATTAAGGGAAATAAGTCCCAATATTTTGGAAGTTATTTCATAATGCAACAACCCTCAAAATTTTTTGGGACTTATTTCATGTTTTTCGCTTATAAATCAAGACGTTTTTTATTCTAATTTAGTGGTTAAAAGTTTCTAGGCAAATATATGCCAAATGCGATCGTTGTTTAGTATTCATTTTTAATTTGTTTAACTGGTAACTTAAAAAGAACCAACATTAATTACAATGGCTCAAAAACATTTTTTTGTCGAGTTTTAAAGGAGAATTATGTGAAGGGCTTTCATTAAAAACGTTTTCTGTTTTTTTCTTCTGTGACCCAAAAATGCTTAAATATATTTTGAAAATCTTCTTAATTCAAACGAATCTACTTTTTTGAGAAAAACCACCACTTATGGGATAACCCCTACTTAACAAATCCATTCAACAGATCTTAGGGAAATTAATGGAGTAAAGAAGATAGATGTTGAAAATGTAGAAAGTTTAATTTTTTTTACAGCTCTACCATTGCGCGTTTTTGTTATTTTTTAGCTTATCTGGTGTTAAAAAGACGCATTTAATTTCTTAAGCTATCTGAGTAGGATTTGCTAACCGAAGAAGAAGGGAGCTGTAAAGAACATTAGTTTTGAACGAAATAACTCGCTGTCGGAAAAGTTTTTTAGTGACCAGCCTTTATTACTTAAACAGACCAACAACAGCTAATACAATGTTACAGCAATGAACCATTGGTTTCTTAGTAGTCAACGCGCTTATCTGTTTAAAATTTTTACATCCTTTCTTTTATATCCTCAACATCACTGATGTATCTATCATTGTCATATGCATTTAATTCACTGTCTTATTTATTCTCCGACTTCTTAAATATATATTAAAAATATTATATATTATGTTACATATATTTTTTTTCAATTACTATCTATGCAACTAAACTTATAGCTTAACTAATGAAATATATCTTCACATCTTTTTACATATTTACTATAAACAAATAACAGTTTGACTTAATATATTTACAAGGAATATTTCCTTGTTTATATACTAATAATCTTATATTAGCATATTGTGTTCTGTTTTCCTTTCGAGTCATTAGAAGTTTTCTAAAAAACTTTTAAGAAGCAAAATATTTTTAACATTCTACAAGATTATAATTGTCATAATTCTCTAATGTGTAATTAGTAAATATTATGAAATTTTCATCAAGTCCCAAAATATACAAAAACATACAGCACAACTAGCGCCATTAGCTCTTGTATTAACTAAGATTTTATGAATTTTGCAAAGTTAAATATTGTTTAATAAATATGAAGTTTACTTCATCATGATTGTATAAAACCAGAATACAAAAGAAAAATAAAAGAAAGTACAACACCCGCTGGTTATTGCAACAAGGAGCAAAAAAAATTATATAGATTTGTATTCTAAAGTTTTATCGTATGTTTAGCACATCTCAAATGACTAAAAAATAAAAACACAACCAACCATACATATTATTGTCGTCGTTCGTCAGCATGATCGTTATTTACATTGTTTGAGTATGCATCAGTGTACCTCAACACGAACATAGTATACATTTTGCGTTGGTTGTTCGGTTGGTTATTTAAAAAAAAAAATCAAAATAATAACAAAACTTCTTTATCTTCAATACAGACATTGCAGCTTGTCTATTGGGGTTTTACAGCTTGAAGTTTGCTTAAAACTTTTTGTTGCAATACAATCGTGTACACTATGCAACACAAACTTTTGAAACTAAATGTTACATTACAGCATAAGGATAATAAAGGATTCTGTATATGTAACAAACCACACTTGCGTTTTGTAACAGCAAAATAAGATGTTATATAAAACCAATAAACATGTGAAAATTTCCAACCATAATATAGTAATAACATGAATTCACACCAAATGTGTTGAAATTGTTCCAAAAAGATTTTTGTAGGACATACTAGAGCAGATTTTTAGCAAAAGCTCGCACTGCCATGCATTAGAAAAATAAAATATAAATTTTGCTATTTTTTATGAAAGTCTTGCACTCACAATAACGTGTGAAAAAGGAGAAAAGGATTTTAAGTCTCCTAAAATAAATACTTAATACGACCAGAGTATCACAACACAAAATATTGAGATCGTGATAAACAGCAGAAAATCTAAAAGAGTCTTATTTAAGTTTTACATAAAATTAATGAGAAGAAATACCTTTGTTGCTCAAAATATGTTAACAATGTGTACCTAATATTTCTCTGATTATAAACATTTACGAACCGCTGCCTGTATAAATATTAACAAATAAAATTTATTTATAAAAATATCTAGAATATTTTACATTTATTTGAGCATGTACTCAAGTATTAATGTTTTAAATTTTATTTATTTGTTGCGGGTTAAAAATATCTAAATATATATTTCGTTGCTAGCCATACCAACTCATCAGTAGATTTTTTACCCTTTATGTTTAAAAAATTTTAAAGCTCATCTATTTATACAAAAACTCACAAATATATTTTTATGAATTACAAAGCATAAAAATAGCTTTCAAAATTTTTTAAACACACACAATAAATAAATTTCCATTATAAATATTTATAGAAAAGTAGGTTAAATTCAAAAAAATACTAACGTTAATATTAACAAGCCTCAATAGCAATGCTGCAATGAGTTTAATTCAAATCTCGATAATTCTAGATTCAATACTGCGACAACGTCATAATTATTGTAACAAATTTATTTCTGAAAGGAACCGATATATTTTTATTCTCTTTTAATTTTCCATAAGAATCACCTTAAGACAACTCTTTACACAGCACTCCAAAATCCAAGCTATGAGGCTATGAGAGCAATAGTGTCCTATTTCACTAGGTATACCCAGTGGTGTTATATTACATTTTCTCATATTTACGCTGCAAATCAGATAGGACAAAGTGTTGTCACACAATGGAAATGTGCACCAATTTTTCAAATACATTAACGTCACTATAACAAGTTATAGTATATATTTATTTAGTATTATTTATAATACTTTAAAATTTTTCAAATATAATTATTTTTTTGTTTTACAAAATTCGATTGAATATATTATTTTTTACAAATTGTGTTATATATCTTCTACATTCATATATTAATATTTCTTTCTGTTTTAATATTTTCTGGTAATAAATTGTATAATTTAAGTCCTTTAACCATTTCGGTCTGGTTTTTTATTTCTTAAACAAAAAAATTTTTGAAAAAAAATTTATCGTGTACGTAAAATACACAAGAAAAATTGCTGTTTTTGTTATCATCGGCAGCCGGAAATTTTCAGCGTTTCTAAGATGGTATAATTGTACTTCTTTCACATATCCAAGTTGTTCCGTAAGGTATTCCGGTGCGTTTCCCATTTTCATTCTCTAAATGAAATGTAGTGTATTTAGTTCCAGTCTTTGTTGAATATTTAACCATTTCAGTGTCTCTTGCATTAGTTAATTTGGAACATATATATCTCATTTTAGTATTGACCGCATAGCCTTATTTTGTAGTTTTTGTAATCTTTCTATATGTGTTGTTGAGCAGCATGTGTATAAAATTGTGGATCCGAATTCAAAGTGTGGTTTTATTATTGTGTTATACATATTTATTACCGTTATTTGTGCTGTTCTATTTATAACCCGTTTAATGTAACCAATTTTCTTGCCAATTTTCTTACAGATATAATCAATGTGTTCTTTTAGGTTTAGGTCTTTATCGATTATAAAACCAAGGTATTTAATTTTATTTCCTTTTTCTATTTATTTATTATTAATAGTAATTATTAATTCATTGTTCATATTTATTTCAAGTAGTTTTCTTTTGTTTTCGTTAAGTTTTAAACTATCCAGGCGCACGGTAGTGCGCCAGGCCAAGTTCGGCCACACAGTGTGTATATTTACACGAAACCATTTGAGCTGTTTTTACCCCCTCATAACTTTGCTCCTCTTGATCATAATATAATGAAACTTGAAACATAAGGTCTCCCCACAGAGGTGACCTCACAGTTTAAATGAGATGGAATTGTACCTATCAAGAACTTGGTTCTTATTTTGATCTCAGTACTTTTTACGGCCGAAATTTTTTAGATAGGAACTTGGACTTATTTTCACATTTATGTTTTTGTGCGGATTCATTTTAAGCCAGTTATTTACTTTATTTATGTCGTACATTATACTCTCTGTGCATTGTCAATCTGTGTTTCCTTTCGCAGAGATTAATGTGTCATCCGCATATAAAATAATTTCGCACTTCTCTCGTGTATGTGACATATTTTATGTATATTATAAATACTAGTGCGCCTAGAATAGATCCTTGAGGTACTTCAAATTCATTGTTAATTTCGTTCGATTTTATACCATTCACCTTTGTGATTTGCTTTCTATTTGTAAGATATGATTTAAACCACTTTTATTCATTTTCTCTGATGGCATACATATATAGTTTTTGAATAAGTATATTTTTATCGATGGTCTCAAATGCCCTTTTGAAATCCAAAAATATTGCAATTGTTTTTTTCTTTCTATCTATATATTTCCATCTGTTTATCACATAATTAACCGTTGTTTCACATGAGAATTTTTTTCTAAATCCTTATTTAGAATAATTTTATTTGTACTAAAATTACTTATTTAGCATTTTTATATTGTTCTCATAGCATCTAATACCATAACGATTTTTGGTAAAGAATTTTTATATAAACATTGTAATATTTAGCAATATATTTCAATTAAAAAATTATTTACAATTAAAAGATCAAATAGAATGCAACATTTGCATAATTTGCATAATTTGCTTATTTATAAATATAATTTGTTAGAAGAAATTTTATTTTGAATAAATAAAATTTGCATTAGACGCTTGATAGAGTATTTCTTTTAATTTTCTATATTCGTTGGCCCTAATGTGCAACATTAATGGTGGTTGCTAGTTGAAGAAACGAGTTTTAAAGTTTACAATTTTGATAACGTGAACAAAAGCAGCTTAAAGCACTTTGCAAATAGTTTAAAGGGTACTAATGACATCGTAAGTAAAGTGCGGCATTAGCTGCTCCTCTTGCTGTGTTTATTGATGTAATTTCGGTTGCTGTGGTTTTGTTTTTAGTTTAAAAACATTGTACCACAATATTTTATCTGTTTCAGTGGTGGGTTGTTATAATTTAATTTTAGATTCATATAAAATTGTTCAGAAAACCTGTAGTTTTCACTGTTGTTAAAAAGAAAAACTTTATTTAAGAATATTTTTATATATATTAAATGCAAAATAAGCTTCTGAGCATTTATTTCATCTTGAACATTTTTTACTGCGTATTTTCAGGTTTTCTTTGTAAGTTTACAATATCAAGATACCATGGATTAAAAATATCTCTGCAGTTGTACAGCAAATAAAATTATTTATACAAATAATGTGATTTCAAAGACAAAAAACTTTACCACAAATCAATTTTACTAGAAATTATAATTGAAAATGAAAAAGAGGATTATTAAATATTGGATATGTATATAAAAGTTTTATAAAATAATAACAATATTCATAAACTGTTTTTAAACTAGTTATATTCTTAAATATCACTGTTTTTAATTTTTAAAAGATGAAAATAATAAATGTCTGCTCTCAACAAAATTAAACAGGTCTTGCACAAAAATTTAGTAACAAAATGATCTAACTTTTAATTAGCACTTCATAGGATTTAAACAACATTACAATACACACTGATCCTAAAAAAATGTATTAAAATAGCTACTGGGCTATTGTTGTTATTTAGTAAAATAATTGAAAAAGCAATAAACATAAATTATCTGCTGTTTTCTCAATTTACTTTCGAAGTTTATCTTTATCAACATTAAATTCAATATTCAAGCAAAATGTTACATTAAATTCATTTAAAAAAATATATAGGTCTAATAACACATATGTTTACTTGCCAGCAAGTTGAACTAAAAATGTACATTAAAAGCAATTACCGCCAGCTGTTAGAAGCGATAGTAACAAAAAACATATTTACACTAAATCGAGAAATAAATTGCAAACGTTTGCAATGCAATTGTTTATACACACAACGGTTGAACTAAGATCCTTGTACTAATCTAACTATAAAATTCAGCAAATACACATGCAACAAACTGTTTATGTATATGGCTAATATCTCACAAATTGTTTATCTATTAAGTAAAATACACTTAAAAAAACTTAAGGTACGGTCACATCTGGCAAACATTTGCCCAAAAAAACGTAACCACTAAATACCAATGAAAATCTTTTTGATTTATGTATTTATTTATTAAGTTAAACAGCATCTAATAAGATAAGATTTTATTACATTTTCTATAAATTATGTAGGAAACTGTTTAACGTAATAAACAGGTATCTAAATCAAAAGTCTTTTCATTAGTATTTAGTGGTTACGCTTTTTTGGGCAAATGTTTGCCAGATGTGACCGTACCTTTAAGCAGATAAGATTTTTATATTATTACTTTATTCGAAATTATTATTTGAACTTATATTGATGTACATACCCAGCAAATACTGGTGCTTCGGCCGAAGCAGGTTTGTAAGGGAGAGATGCTTGCTGTTGTTGTGCCTCCTGCTGCGAAAAGCGCCTCGAACATGCATGATTTTTGTTCGCGATGTCCCACTTTGTAGCTCTTGTTTTTTACATAAAAGAGCGCTTCTTTCTAATCATCCAAAATGCGCTAAAATCATGTTTGAATTATCTGAATTATGCCTTCGTTTTACTGCGTCATCTACTAACATACATAATTCATCTGTAGGCAAATACACAAGTTTAAATAAATAAAAGAGTGAGGGAGAGAGGCAGAGAGCATCTAAATGAAATTTTATCTTCCATTCGCTATTTGATTTATTATTCGTGTCAACTAAATGTAAACTGCCGACCAACTTCAACGTGCTTAAAAATAAGTTGAGCGATCTTTCTGCCTTCTTTTTGTGCAGCCTCGGAAGGGCTTCAAAACTGCGCATCTCGAAACCTTGAAATTTTGTTACTGCTTCCAGAAACTTAATAATTTTTTGCTGGGTATGAAAAGTAATATTATCAGCCTCAAGTTCAGTTTTATTGAATTAATGAAAATTCAAATTACTAAAAGTTTTTCTTTATAACGTAACGTAAGATGTCTGAAGGTGGAAAATATTTTGGAAAATTGTTTTGGAACAGCAGCGATCAGTCTAAAAGCATCCAGGCATTTGATTTTAAACAAATATTAAACTCGATTTGTAAAACACTTAATTTGATTGTTTATGCTTCAATATGTACTTTGTAAAAGCTTTAATTTTATATAAAAAAACAACTAAACTTTGACATTTAAATCAATTTTCTGCTTTTTAATTATTACCTGCTGATTATATAACCCATGAATATCAAAGAGATAAAATATTCATGTTCTTTTAATATAAAACACAACACTTGTACAACAAGAAGCTGACGGTTTTTGTGTGTTAATTTACGCTAAAAAACTCAATTACTAAATTGGGCTATTGATTCTTTATTGCATCACTAGTAAATCAAAATTCGAAATACATCCCCTTCCACTGAACGTACCTCTGACGTTCAGTGGAAGATAAAATTGTGTACAATGACAAGTCTAATGGAAAATGTTGGAAGGCATATTAAAGTAGTTGGTGTTGATGACACATTTGTTGTACTTTGTTCGGTAAATAAGGAACACTTATATCAAAACAAGTAGCTGTGAAATGTTAATTGTGAAATGCTAATTGTGACATATGACATGTTTTTTCATTGAGATATAAAGACTTTCAGTAAATATCCCAATTACATAAATTAATCCTTTGCAATAATAATGTTAAATAAAAGATTCATTGTTTATACTATTCAGTCGTGTATATTAACATGATGTTGGACTTTAAATTATTCATTTATTCCTTGAAATGCTTAATTGTATACCCTAAATACAAACAAGGAAAACTCTCACTGTTTAAAAAATGTTAAAACTCGAAATACTTACTATCACTTTAGTGACCTTTCACGTGACTTATGCCGAAAGTTCTCTTCCTTTTAAAAAGATTTTTTAAAGACTTTTAATATTATATTACATTACTGTTTTCCCCGCATAAAATTTTTCTTTAAGAAAGTTTTAATACTCTTAATTAGACATTTTTATGTTTATTAAGTGAAACTTTATAGATCTCTAATTTTTTTTAAGATGCTAAATCATCAATCATCTAAAAAAAGTAAAGTTATTTTAAACAATCACGTATTTTTTCTTGTGTAGTTTATGTACACAATACTTTAGTTGTTACTAACAGGTCCTGTTAAGCTCCCCATATGTTAATTATCTTTGTTGCTATAGATTTTACAAAGTTTAACTGATTTAGCTTAATACCATGTTTCCACGGCAGATGAAATTACAAACATACTTTCGTACTGTTAATTATAATTGTACGTGTTACTGAATTTTCAATATACGTTTGCAATTTGGCTGACATTTGCTCGTATTTTTCTGGCCGTTTGTATTTTTGTTTTGCTAATTGTGTTATCATCTCTTCACATTACCGATAGTCATTGCGTAGCCAAAAGGCTTACAAGGACACGCATTTAGTTTGAAATCACAGTGGGAATTACTGTTGTGCGAGCGATCAACAGAATATAACTGACGATTATTGACTTCTTAAGTAAAGTGCCATTATTAGCACTTTTATTAGAGAACTTTGAATAAATAAAAAGGAACAGAGAGAAAGGGAGAGAATGATATTACAGCAATCTGCTTTGCTGTAGAAAGTTTTTGTTTAATCCTTAAACATAAAATGCAGTTCTATATCGTCATTAAAAGATATTCAGTGGGTAACTATTTTTGTTTTTATAACTTGCCGCTATGCCCATCAGAATCTGTAGCTTATTACTGCTCAATGTAATTCATGTGTGACATAATCTTGCAGAAAAATTTAGTCTACATAAAGTCTATATGCCGCATATTTCGGGTATAAGAAAGGAAATAAACTTATTTGTGGATCAACAGCAAATCAAAACATTCAACAATATGTAAAATGATACATTTAAATTAGACCGCTGCATAAATAGATGTGTGTTCACGTGTACTTCTAAAGCATGAATCCTTACTCGAAATGAGTTACAAAAACAATGTTTATATATTTGAGAACACCAAAAACTTGTTGTCACTTCTTGTTACTTGACTAAGCGTGTGTAGGTTCTCTGCTTGGGAGTTTTGCTATCACACTCGCAACATGTATGAACAGTACTACGTGAAGTTTGGCAAATAATTAAAAAAATTCTTTCTGTTGAGTGTAGTAAAAAAAATGGAATTAAGTGGGCCAAGTTTATACATAATATTATTTATTTATATTTTTGTTACTTAGTTAATAATTACTTATTAAAATTGTTACAAGTAATAGTTTATTTGCATTGATAAACATTAGAGTAAACTTTAAGGTGACATTTAAACATACATATGTTTAAAAGTTAAATTTTAATAGGGCATATTTTCATTTTCAAAAAATGTAAATTTAATTTATGAAAAAAGGCATACATATGTATGAGTAATTTTTTCATTATTTATTTTGAAGACTTCAAATGCCGGCGTATTAGCCAATGTGGATGTAAACGCTAAAATTTAAAATTTTTAATTTTCGGCATTGCACGAAAAATACCACATGAAGTGAACATAGTTTTTAAGGTACTTCTTTATTGTTGCATACAATTTTGTATGTTCATATTTTTTGGTACTAATTTAATCTGCGATTGCTACTAGTTAGTATTTGTCAAACAAACAATCTCTTCTCTTCACTCAGAGGACAGAGCGACAGATCAAATATCTCCTGTATTCGAAAGCGAGTTTCACATATGAAGAAAAAAGTTACTCGTTGCAGCCCTTATATTTAAATATATTATATTGATAAGAATTGAAGAGGCGTCCTAAAACTTTTTATTTAGAATTATGTGCTTTTGTCTAAAATGTGACAAATTGTTTTTTTTTTTTTTTTGTATTTTTGCTTTAATTTTTTGTTTTCATTCAATGAAAGGAAAATCTACAAAAATTTTAATAATTTCAGAATTTTGGGTAAAAAAATTTGTGAAAAACAAATTTTACTAAAACGGCACACGAAATTAATTCAAAATTGTTCATGATAATTTTAATCACAATTAGGAAATGAAATTTTAATTATATAAAAATTAATTACTCTTGCAAATATTTCGTATCACATATTAACGTATACATATTATAATTTTGTTCAATATTACTCATACGCTTATCCGACAATAGACAAGCAATTACAGCGTCCAAAAGTATGCTAAAATTTTTATACATTTAATATTAATAATCAATTATAAACAACATACAGCGAACAAAAACAAGTACAATATAACTATTACCGCTTCAAGTTAAAAGTACCACCATAAAATAACTTTTTTTTTTACATTTACTAATTGCAAATATTTATTTTATTAAACAATATTTCATTAAAACAAAAATATATGTTTGCATTTTCTATATGTAACCATGAACCATCTGCTACTGCTTTATTTATTTATTAAATTATATATTGGTTCAGCTATTTCATGGTTATTTAAACCGACACTTTGGTTTATAATTAAATACTTTTATTTATCACTTGATTATTTATTTATTTGATATAAGAGATGTTATGTAAGCATATATAAAATGTTATTATTAAAACAGATGAGAGAATATTGCTAAAATTTAATGTTGGTATTCATTCATAAATTATTTTCAACATGTAGACAAATTGACTTTAATAAATGTCTGGAAATTGTATTGTTTATGAAATCTAGGCGCTGCATTTAAATGCATAAATGCGTCTTCAATATCTTCCGTTTACACCATCCTTTTTCATATTGTTTGAAATTTCATTGCGCCATAAAGAACACAATTTAAAAGCAAAATCTTAATTTGAAAGCGCTAATGATCCCTCAAACACATTTATTTTTCAGGGGACAAGTGAGTCATGATTGAGATTGAAATTCTGCTTCCTTTGTCATTTTTTTTTTTTTTAGTTACCAGATCATTTTACCAGATTATTTTAGTCCGATTTAAGTGGTTCGTAACAAGGTCATCTGCTTACTGCCACTAAATACCAAGTATTCCTTAGATTTTTTTCTTGGAGTAGAAGCTGAAGAAGCATATGAACCTTCAACTCCAATCACATGGCCAAAATAAGCTGATTTTCTTATTAGAATTTTATGAAGCTGCTAACGTTGTGTATATAATCTTTTAAAAATTTCGGTATTTGGAACACGTTCAGTCCAATTTAATTTTTCAGAATACAACAGTATTAATTCGTAATTCCGATGCTAACAATATTTTATAAATATCCAGTAAAGCATTAAATTTATCTTTAAATCTCATTTGGACTAGATATCTTTCAGTTTTAAATTCAGTAAGACTCAATAATTAAATTTACTGGGTTAAAAAAAATTCGCTTCTTCTTTAATGTCACTCTAAACGATATACTATACGATATACTATTCAAATAAAATTTTAGTAATGCGTTCTTTACAAAAGTTTTTAAATCGTAGACCACTCAATCTATAAAACATTAGAATAATAATTAAATGAAATATTTCTTTATATAAATTTCTCTTTGGCGATGTGAATTTTCCAGATAAACAGTTATTTATTAACATAAAACATTTAACCGTCAGTTAAACTGATAAAATATTCTGTAGCAAAATGAGAATATTAGACTTTTACAAATTATTCTAATTATTTCAACATAAAACCAAAAATACTACATAAACAAAAGCTTTGCTTTGTCCTTGAATTCATTTTGTTGTTTAAGTAATAAATAAACTGTCTGCAATAGAGAAATTAAAATAAAAGTATGTATGTATATATAAAAGATCTCAATCTAAATACATGTATTCAGTTCATAACATTTTATAATATATTGTTTTTTTATTTATTTCTTCATACTGAATTGTCTTTTGTACAAAAAAAAAATCTATAATGAGGTCATTGATAAGTCATGACCGTTGTGTTTATAACGCCTCTATATGGTGTTAGCCTAAACCATTTTCTTTCTTTTGAAGACGGGGTAACACATGCATAGAATTATATGTTAAGTTGTTACGCAGTTTTTCATTGAAAATTTTTAACAACACTGTAAGCGCTTTATTTCATGTGATCACTGAGTGTTAAAAATTTGTAAACCGCCAAAAGATTTTAATATTTCTGTACATAAGCTGAAGGTTTTTTTTGCAGTAAATTATAAAGTTGGTTTTTTTTAAACGCTACTCAAGAAAAACTTATACACTTACACTGTTTGATCTTTTCTTTTTCGAAATTGTTCGAGTTCGTTAGATGTTAATAAATACATTAATATTTTCAAGATATACAACTACAACTTTTATATCCCGCCTCCATCTCCGCTCTAGTTTTTATTTTGTTTGCAATTTTTATTAATAGCATATTTATTGTAGCAAATGTTTTTTGAAAAGAAATGAAAGAAAGGGGGGCAATTGAAAAGAATAATATTTTTTTAATGTTATAATAGCATTAAATTAAAACGAAACTAAAAGGAAAAAAATATATATAAAGAAATAAATCACAATGTTGAAGGTAAGCCAGATAAAAACGTTGAAGTTTTTCGTTAAGAAAATTTAATTGAGAATAAAACTTTTTAAGTTCTTTGAAAATAGAAGAGGAAAGCATTTAAGTATTTTAAAAGAAAATAAATAATAAATTTTTTAATGTTATAGGATGTGATTCAGATTCAGCATTGATGAAACGGGTACTTTATTTTCGAAGATATTGTATTTTACTAATGAACACACCTATTAAATCTTATCAAGAGTGAATGTAAAAATTAGTAGAACAAAAATAAAATAGCGTATATTTTTCAAGGAAAAAGTTTATACCTCCAGCTAGGGTTTGCTCAGAAATTCAACAAAAACTTTCTTCATAATATTTTTATGCCATTAAAAAAGTTATGCTAAATCGTGACTACAATTTTTGAGACAGTTTGTATGTGCATTTGTCTGTATTTCAATAATTTTATCTATTTTTCTTTCTTATAATTTTTTGCTCTAAAGAACAATTACTTTAGTTAGTGAAAGAGGAAATTTGCCAAAATAATATGGAATGAATATTTTCTATAAACAGTATTATTTGGAATATTTGAATAGAACACACATAATCAAACATATTTTGGAGCTATAATTTATTTACTTTTATACTGACAACTACTAGATGATTATTGGACAAAATTTAACAAAATTTTTTACTTATTTAAAAAAAAAACACAAAGAAACTATTTATATAGTCGGCATTTAGACAACGCAACGTTTTTACATGCAACTAAATTTTTTTAGTGAAAAAGACGCACTCAGAAAACATATTGGTTGGTAATCGGGTGTGTCAATAGAATATCAGCTGCATAGACTATATATCAGTTACCTCTGCGATTATTCCATGGAAATAACCATCATTCCATGATGATAACCATAATACCACAATTATAACCAACATATGGTTGTGACAATTTTTATATTGGTTGGGCGAACCAAATGCATTATTTTGATGCTTCTGAATGCCAAAATGGCGAGCACTGAATTTTCAGTTGTGACAACCGATAATATTGGAATCTTAAATGGAAGCTAATCTGGATTATTTAAGCTGATTTCTATCCTGAAACACAATTGAATTGATATTTTTAATACCTAACTAAATTAAATTGTTTTACTTACTCATTTGAATTTAAAATTTATTTTTGCTCATATTGGTATTGAACATAGGACTTACACATCGCCTTAGACAACTCAGCCACATGAGTATTTTAAAATCGACAATTATTGAGTAAGAACTTATTTTACTACACTTGGTTATGCCAATCAGTTGCGCTCGCCAATTTGCCATTCAGTAGTAGCAAAAGAAAGAATTTGGTTGACCTAACCAATTTAAGAATTGTTACTAGCCACTAGCACAGGGGTCCTCATCAATAACCGATGACTAACAAGAATAGTGTGAAGGTTGCCAGAATATCCATTCTCAAAGAGAAATAGTATGCCAATATCATAGTAATTCTCTAGAGAACAGATATGCACATCGCAACATCACATCGCAAATGTGTGTCCAATACAGGAAAACACTCTCTACCCAGATCTTACCGTGGATCTTACCGGCTCCCCTAGTGCTTTAGCTTACTTTTTAAGCCTCAAAAGAGAACCCCTAAGGATTAACTTTCAAATGGCTTTGGTCTTAAGGCTGCCTTGTCACATTCACACTACTATATATTACCTAGTTCCTTTTACTACCTTATATATATATCCGTTGATCTGTTGTTTCAGAGATTGGTCAGTGACATACAAGCTTAATGGGTAATTGACAAAACGTAGTGTCTGGAAAATAATATTATCTTTTTCACCAGCAGGCACAGGACAAAGGTGTGGATACCACCAAGATGACAAAACTTAAACTCCGGTGGGAACATGAAAATATACTAAGTTGCAGTTAGATTTTCTAAATTGCTAAGACATTTCAGAATAACCTTTTGTACCAAAAACTGAGTACCTCTTATTTAATTTCAGTTGACACTATTGCAAATTTAAAGACGTATTGAAATTTTCTTCGATACAAAAATAAAAGTTTCGTAGCCCGAAAGATGAATAAATGGTGTTGTATGATCTTGACAAGAGATAACATGTTCTCATGAAATAAAGTGTAATAAAAATAAAAAACAATAATTAAATAGTGTACACATGTAATTTAACCAAACAAATGTTTTATGCTCACGTTTAGTATACGTACATACGAGTATATGTACATGTCTCATACTGTCATTTTAATATGAAATATTTAAGTTATATTAGCATACAAATTCATATATATATATATATATATACATATACAATATAAAACAACACAATACATATGTATATAAATATATGAATACATGTAAATTTTGATTATTACGTTAGCTGAAATAAATAATCACGTCTGTTCTATTCATCCGTGTAGTTGAAATCTAAAGTGATGTTTAGATAATAAATTGCTCCTTTGTTGGTTGAAATATGTTAACAATGTCTCATATTTCTCTGATTATTAAACTACGAACTTAATAAGTCTGCATAAATATCAACAAATATTAAAAAAATCACATAATTAACAAAAAATTTAACAAGTATTTTGATTTTTGTATATTATAACACATAATTAGCAAATTATTCCCCTTTAATATTATGTTCTATTTATATAAATGTACATTTTAGCTAACGATATGACGCTTAACTTAAATAAGTCGTTGAATATGTGTTTTAGTATTTTGTAGAAAAAAATATCCCTAAATTCCTACTAATGTGCTTTTACTTTACATTTGGCTTAATGCCATAAGCCTCAATGGCGACATTATTTTAGGCAAATAATATTATGACAACACATACACACACATACACAAAATGAACATTAGAGAAAGAATGTGTGTAAAGTTCTTTGGAATGTACGTGTACTAATGTTTGCTTCATACAATTATGAATATATGTACATGCATGCATGTATGTATGTATGTATGTATGTATTTATGTATGTATGTATGTATGTATGTATGTATGTATGTATGTATGTATGTATGTATGTATATTTATGTAATCTAAAGCATAGTGATTGTGTATAGTTTAATAATTCTTAAAGTAGGTTAACGCTTCATTAAATATTGGATATAAAAATATTTGCTTTGGAATGTGAAACCTTAAGCGAAGACTGCATAACCGAAATTCCCCAAAAACGCACTAAAAAAAAATAACAAAACTTTATTGAAAATTAATAATTCTATGCAAAAACATTAAATTATGTTTAAAACATTTTAGAGTCATTTTGCATTATAATCGCAAAATTTTTATTACTACTATCGCACAGTGGGGCCAAATGCCCTTTTTTTACGGATTTTTTTAATATCTGAACAACAACAATAGCGAGGTTCGCAAAATGTTAAGTGCGTAGCACTCAGACATATCCGCATATTTTAATAAAATATTAGGAATATAGGTGGGGTAAGTCAGATACACCCAATTAAAATAATTATTAACTGTGCTATATCTATAGAACTGCAATACACAGTAAATTTGCTGTGGGTATACGTACACGTTCCACCAAAATCAGGAGGGTATACGGTTGGGGAGTCGGGTACTATATGAGTGAGCCATACTAAATTTAAATACGTTATTGGTACAAAAAAATTAACTAGTGATGGGTGTGTGACTAAAATAAATACACGAATTCTTTAAGAACTGATTTTAATAATTCTTTTTAACTCATTTAGAAATAAATGAAATAATTTCCTTATATTCAATTAAAAATGGATGTGTTTTTTACAAAAATAATGACTCTTAAATATTTAAAAATAAAAATATGTTAAATGGCTTAATTGATATTCATCATCAACATAAGACTCATCTTCATCGAAGCTCTCAGTAAAATCATAGACATCATTATCATCACCATAATCATATCTAATTAAATCCAAAGCCTCTTGTTATATTTTTATCATATATCATTTCAGCTTTAGCGACTGAAAAAAACCACGTTTGAGCTGGATTCTGCAAAGTTTAAATCCATTGCATTGAATATGTATAACACAATATTTAAAATAAGACAATATGAAAACTACAGATGTGCACTAAAGTGATAATTGGCTCCGGAAATAAAATTTTAAAATTCTCGCGATCGCGATCGCTAACATGTTTTTTTTTATTAAGCCAAATAGCCTGCTATCCGACGACTATTATTAACCACAAGGAAAAACTTCACAAAAAAAAAAATTTTTAAGGAAGCATAAACATTTTAGTTCATGTGTACGTGTTAAAATTCCGCATGCTTTTCATTCACGATTAGAAACTCAACGGATGGAAAATTAAACTTAACTGAAATAAAGTAAAGTAATTGGAAAAATTTTATTACGTGAAGAGTTGTACGTACACGGATATAGCGATTTGGACCCAGGCCTGACTTATACGTCACTCTCGTATAAGTAATCACGACATTTGCACATATCTTATGAAAAAAATAATGACAACAAAAATAATGGTCAACTTAGCGCGTGAAGCTGTAACAAATTTATTTATGACGTAGGAGGCGCATCGAAGCGCAACCCCATTTTTTTTTTGTAGAACAACGATTAAGTGACTAGGCTCTTACATTGTATTAAATTCGCTCCCCAACTAATAACTTTATATCCATTTTAAATTATAAAACCCATTTTTTGGCACTTCTGACATAAAAACTAAAAACAAGAACACTTCCACAAATAATTCAAATTTAAATTGAAGCAAAGCATATCGTAAAATAGCTGAACATAATGGTTGCATAATCGAGTCATAATTAATTTTTATAAATTACTTATGATAAACATTATTTATTTGTGCAATTTTTTATATTTGTTTTCCTTTTTTAGCTTTTTTTTTTTTAACACGTCACTATAAAATTTATTGGCTGCTGACATGCTCTTTAAGCGGGTACTTTCAGTTTTCACGATACCTCAAATTTCTTTTTTCAATTAATCCGCAAAATCAATATGTTTGGCCCCTTTGTACATCATTGAACAAATTTTTGTGGCAAAGAGCTTATTAATATGAAAAATTATAATTATTGCATTTTTCTGGCCGAAATTTGCGGTTAAGTTACGAATAATTTTAAACTGGTCTAAAAGTTTTTGATAAAATCCTGTGAAAACGTTAACTATCATGTTAAATTTGTTATGCACTTTAAGTAATTATGGAAATTATAGTGTGATGGCATTAAAATTTCTAATACGATGCCTTAAAACGTGTGATGATTTAAAATTTTTTTTATTTTTGTTTGTTTTTGGAATGGTAGTGGTATGATAAGGAATTAGAATGCAAACAAAAAAAAATATATATATGTATATCGGGTGTTTGTTAACAGCATGAACTCTTAAAATTATAATACAATACAGATTTAATTTTGGAACGATTTCATGTCATTTGTTTTTTATATATGATTTCCGCAGCTGGTATGATTTATATAGTTTTGACATCTTTTTTCCATAAACGTGATCGTATGTATGGTGTCTGATGTTTCGAATATTGACTTCTAATGATTCAGGAGTTGCTAGTTTGTCGGCATATACCAATGACACAAAGCCCGATAAAAATCATTTCAGTGGCGTTAAATCGCACGAACGAAGTGAACAGGAAAAAGGAAACTCTTGGATGTAAAGGGGTCAACAAAATGATTTTGCAATAAATATATTGTTAAGCGCGCTTTGCGGGAAGTAGTTATGAATTGTTGGAACCAGTTTTTATTGATTCTTAGCTGATTAATTTATGGAAACAAAAATTCGATCAGCATGTCATATTAATCGATATATTGACGTCTTTTTCAATACTTCGTACTACAGCAGCTCTAACCTCCTCAGTACTCAGATTTGTTTTTCTGGTAGGTGGTTTTGAATTAAGAAGAATAAAATTATTGAGCAAAACATTTTTAACTGCATGAATTGCTTGCAAAACAGCCGAACAGATTTATTTTTTTAAATAAATTTCCAAATTTTGAAAGCGTTGTTCTAAATGATCCATGATGTCTTGCCAAAGAAATGTCAACACAGTTTGACATTATAAGCTCTTAGTACGGTGTTGGCTATAGTAGTTGCTATGACATAGAACCTGGGTTCAAAATCTGGTCAGGGACAGTCATCAATATCGTAAATTTCTTAATGTACTTGTGTGTGCCATTGTATTAATTGTTAATGGACGGTTAAAAGTGATGAAGGGATAGCACCGGTCTCTAAAAAACTGTTCCGTTAGCTAATGATACTGTTCCTAGCTAATGAACACATCTAATAAAGTCCCTGAACCTACAGCTTAATAAAGGTCTATACGTCTATTTAGCACCAGATGCGCTGCAACATTGCTCAATACATTAACAAATCGCGCAATAAGAGATTTGTAAAATAATAAAGCTTTCTACGTATTCAACATATATATTCTCTACTCTTTTAACTAAGTTGTAGCAATATGCATTGTATAAGTAGGAGTGATCCTCCGTGTTCTGGTTGTACCAAAACAAAAAAAAAAAAAACAACTATAGTTATTAGTGGCGATAGTGCTCACGCAGGTAAAAAAAACACCCTTTATGATGCAATTTTGTAAAATAACTATGTGGGGTAATTAGTACGAAATCATTCATATTCACAATCTGATATTTCTTCACCTCATTATTGATTTTCTGCTTATGTCCAAATAGTACGAATGGAGAATATGATCAAAAGATTCTCATAAAATTGTATCAATATATTTTTGTTTTTTTAATGCATCCGGTATGACTTCTGAACAAGAATATAAAATTATGTAAAAATTTTTTTAAAAATTACCTGCCTGGCCCATTTAAAAAGTGTGTTTTTATCTATAAACTTCACTACCTTTTGCTACTAATTGATTGAAAAACTATTAATAATTGTTTCCCAATTTTAAAGTAGAATGATAAAAAAAGATTACATTTGTAAGTATTTCTCAAACTTTGAAATCGATTTATTTAATATTTTTTTTTATATACTTCACCAACCTACTCGTACTCTATTAGGAATCTTATTGTTGCTAGAACATAAAGACATGCTTATTTACAACTTGATGTCTCTAGCAACCGTATTAACGCACACATACATACATACGTTGCAATGCAATTAAACGGCACGAATGTTACGATAATAGTTAATAACTGTTTATTTGACCCAATTAACACTTAAAAAGTGTTTTGAAAATATTAAAACCTCTGCAATGATTGCATTGTAATTCAATATAATTTTCCAAGTGCTGCAGTAAATCAATGATAATGGAAAGGAAAAATTTCAAAACACTTTTTCATACACAATTCTTTGTTACATTTATATTTGAACATGTTTTACAAACACAGTAAAGAGAGAAAGAGAAGAGAAAGGGAGAAGCTAAAGATAGTTGAATGTTATAATTTTGTATTATTTTTTTTGTATTACCAGCCTTACAGGTAAAACATACGTTAGCAAACAGGCAAAGTCGTTCATCCGAACATACAATGTGCATAAATGCAAAAGCTACAGAGTATACAAATAAGTACACACTAATGTATAGTTTTCAAACTCTGAAAAGATATATAATGAGCTTTTAATTCGACTTTCCAACAAATAAAAGTGCACAATTATAATCTGTTGAAGTTGAAATGTTCTATTTTCCCTTCAGTTAAATATTTTAAATTTTGGAATTTCAAACTAAAAATAAAGCAAGCATGGGTATATTAGAACTAGCAGAAGTGATCAGTACTGACTTCAAGGCCGTTGTACCTCTCATTAGCGTCCGCGTGGTCGTTTTTACAACTTTTCTACAGAAATATAATTTGAGCCGCCATACTGTCGCTATGACTTCCGAAAGCAAAGTTGTTGTGGTCAGGTGTGTACCTTAGAAAAAACTAGATGTTAATATTTCTCAATCAAATGTTACGAACTTTCGTATTTATATTCACGCTTAACTAAGAATCATTTATCGAAATACACAATTTTTTGAAAATTCTATGGCTAAATAAAGGAATAATATGAACTTAAAAGATAATTTCTAAGTCTCTTTTCAAAAACTTAGTAAAAGATTAATTGCTTTAATGGCGCACCCTTATTTCAAGCATAATACAAACATTTTGATTTCTGCCTAACAAAATGTAAAATACAAATGATTTTGGCATTTATTGTTTGCGAAAACACAAAAGAATATGAAATATAAACACAAACACAAACATGTTACAAATTATGAAACATTTAGTTAAATTTTTAATCTGCTTATTGAATTGAAAGATATGTTGAAATGAAGCCTATTTTACTCATTTAGGGAAGATAATTATTGCTTTTAAATTTTTAAAATTAATTGAAATTTTTTCATATTAATTTTGTATATCTTTACTTAAAATTATAGGAAAGTATGTGTGTTTTTTATTTCCTTTGTAATTAAAAAAAAAATATATGACCAAAAACTAAATAAGAACCTGAGCAGGACAGTTGTTCGTCCTGCTGAGTTTGAATATATTGAATATACCGAACTTCTTAATCATAAGTCAAATTTAAATTTGCCACAAACAAAAATAACATACTTTGCATTACTTCGGAGTGAACAACAGTTAAAACAACACAAAATCAAAGTTAATGTGGTGTGGTGTCCTTGAATCTAAAAGCTTAGGGAAACTTTAGAAAAAACATAATACCGTCTTATATACAATATAATTAAAAATTGGGCCATATTAATTAGCTACTTTTATTTATAATGGGTCAAAATGGAAGCGTAAAGTTTCCAAAATGGGGTTTAATTAGTAGAGTTACGTGATGGTCTAAAGAAGTTAGAAATCCCTTCCAACAAAAAAAGAAATTTGAAAGTCGCTCCATAAATATTATCGAGGAGGCAAGTTGCCCCTTTCAATTTGCGATAATAAAAATGTTGGTTGTGCATTGGTGGTGCAACTTATCACAGTTTTAAAAATATTATTCGCCAAAATTTGCAAGCAAATCTTAAAAAAAAAATATGTAATAAATTTCATAAGCCGGACGATGAATGGTGCAGTTGTACGATAGCCAATTCTTTGGGAGAAGGTTCACCTTGTCCCTGATTTTCAAAAGGATTTATTTGACCTTAATGCAATCAAACCTGTGCAACCGAAAAAATAATGTTGCAAATTATTCTGTCGATGGAGGAATTTTTCTTTCGATTATCAGAATTTTAGAGAAACAACTTGCACCCGATTTAAAAAAAAAAAAAAAAAAAATGGAATCTAACTGCAATCAAAAAATCAAACATTAAAAAAAATTCCCGCGAATTGATAACCTCCTTCTTTTATTTAAAGTCGGTTAAAACGTTAAAGTGTTCAGAATGGTTTTCTATATTTGAAAGATTTTTTTGGATTCAAATTTTATTAATTTATTATTTATTATATTATTTTCTACGTATCTTGCCATACAATATATAAAGGAGCGTTCAAGTTTATCAATTAAGTTTATTATTAATAAAATCAAGTTTTTCGTATACTGAATATTTCTCGTCTATTAATACAGAAAAGTTGTCCTCAAATTTCCATTTCCTATAAATAATATAACTTGCACAAAGTTTTTCCATCTTTTATATAAAAATTTAGTTTATTTGTTTAAATTAAAAAAAAAAAAAACATTCATACAACAATTTTTATAAATTTTAAAATATATCGGACATCAAATGTGTCCTTATTCCATAAACTTTTTTTGACATTTTTTGCTATATCTTTTACTATTTTACTTCAAAACTGTGTGCATAGTTAAACAAATTTTCTGAACAAGCAAATAACAATTCATTCCCCACAAAAAAAAGGAAATCCTTAATGTAAAATCTAGTGTTAAAAAGGAAATTTTGTTAACTATTTTGACAATTTTTATTTCCTTTTTTAAATGTTGTTGTTAAGTAAACATGCATACATATATTAAGAATTCTCCTCTTATGAAATGCAAAAAGGCGGAAAAGAGAGCAAAAGGATATTAACAGTTGTGTTGAAGCAGTTTTTATTTTAAAATTAAAGTAAGTGTGTTGTTACACAAATTTGTTTTAAAATTTTGCATAAAAATTACAACACAAAGATATATTTGATCCACACAATTAGAAATAGAAAACCCATGTGGAATTCTGTGTAGAAATTGTTGCTCAAAATTAAATTCAAGAATAATTTACTACTTTTAATGCTTGAGTATCTACCTTGAGAAATGTTATCTCTGATGATATTCCGCAGCGGCCTCAATATCAGTACTGATACGTTCTGCTACCATTATTACATATTCCGAAATTTCTCATTTAACAATAAATGATAAATCTAGTTAAGCCAACCTTGTACTAATTTAGGCAGTAAACCTGATCGGGACTTATATGATCCAACAAAAATTAAAATATGATATTGAAATATTATAAACAAATATATATGCCAAATTCATTATTAATTTTTGATGAAGATGACAAGATGCCTTTTCTTTGTTTCAATTAAGTCTAGTAAGTGGAAAAATTTGCATTATCAGACTATTATTACTTTTATTATAATTCAATTCAGATGAATTCAGTTTTTATCTGTATGCTTGATTTATTAATTGTAAATAACACAATATATTATTTAATTTTTATAAGGAGGAGTCTGTTGTGATATTCTACAAGAAACTTTTTGTTGTTGTCATCTTAATAATTTGGAAATAAATAAAATGAAAGCCTTCATGGTAAAATTCAAATCGAATGTCCATAAACACTAATTTCGCTTTCCTCCTTCTATTCATTATTAACCAATATTCCTTGTTAAGGCACAATGCACAGCATAAGACTAAGGATTTAGAGAAAGAAATGTCTTTTAATTCATAGAGTGCAAATAAAATAAATCCATAACATAAGAGTCTTTCATTAAGAGCTTCTTTTCTTTTAATTTACATAAAATAAAGTGTGTGTGAGATGTCATCGACATATTTTATTCGTATCTCCTACGGCTACCCTGGGTACAGCTCATCCAAAATGTTAAAGTTTCCATGGCTTCGGCGCATAAATCAGGGTGAAGATGGCATGGGTGCCATTTTCTTATTTATTACTTAAGAAAACCCCATAGCAAAAAATCTAATGGGGTTAAATATCACGATATCGGTGGCCAGTTTAATCACCTACAAGTGAGATGACCATGCCCTCCAATCGCTCTTACTTACACATTGGATGTGGCATAAGCTGTGTGGTACGTATCACCGTCCTGGTGAAATCACACGTCGTTGGTGTCCACATCATCCCATTCAGGCCAACAATAGTTGTTAATCATCGAAATGTATTCCTCGCCGTTGACAGTGATGACCCGATCAAGGTTGATTTAAAATAAATATGGGCCGATGATGGTGCCAGCCCAATATTCACACAAAACTTTTTCGGGATAACCTTCATCTCATGTGTGTTGGTCTCGTTCCAAATTCAAAATTTTTTTGTTCACGTACTCATCCATTAAAAAATGGGCCTTATCGCTGAAGATGATTTTTCTATAAAAATTAGGTTCAGTTGCCAATTGGTCCAGAGCCCATTAAGCAAATACAAATCGTATTCTATGATCGTTTACCATCAGTTCCTGGGGCATATGAACTTTGTACGGGTACAGGCCCAAGTCTCGACATAAAATTCACCAAGTTGTGGTATGTCGAGTTCTTGCGGCTTCCGGAGATCTTCCGTTTCGCCAAAGTAGGGGTGTTGGTCGATCGTTTAATAAGCCAGTGAATTTAAAGTTATCTACACATTGCGAAGAGTCCTGTCGGTAGAACGATTATTTTCTTCTTTATTTGCATATCCATTACTGGATGTAAGCGATTACATACAATTTTATTGTTACAATATTATTTTTTTTTCCATATTATACTATTAACTATATTACTAAATGTTTAACGACATCTTGCAGTGTGAATTAGCTCTCCAATGGAACTCAAAACAGTCCAATGTCTTATATTTCTTAGCCATGATAACTTTTTTCTACCAAGGCCCCTTCTACCTTCTATTTTTCCTTCAATAATTAGTTGCAGCAGCTCATATTTTTCACCTCTGACTATATGCCCCAGCGTTTGATTATTGAGAGAAGTTTACGTTCTTTATTAAGTAAATTCAGTACTTCTTGTTTTGAGACTCGATCGGTCCAACTAATTTTTAGTATTCTCCTATAACACCAAATGCTTCAATTTGGTTCATGCTTAAAATTTTCAAGGTCCAAGATTCTGAACTGTATAATAGAATTGACCAAACATAGCATTTCAAAAATCTTAGCTTTAGGTTGATGTCAATATCACGACTTACAAATATTTTCTTAAATTTGAGAAACAATGTTCTAGCTATTTCAATTCGACATTTAATTTCCTTGTCGCATTCAATATTTTCATGTATCCAGCAACCCAAATATTTAAAATCTGAAACTCGTTCTATTATCATACTGTTGATTGATAACGTGCAGTTGAGGACGATTATGTCAACTGTCAAATGGGCGAAGCGCGCGGTACTTTGTCGAAACAGAACACTTATTTTTATAAATAGAATAATATTATTCTTTGCACGTGTTTTTGAGCTCTATAACTGTCTATTTTGATTTGGCAAAACAGAATGAATAAATGACAACACATTTGACAGATACAGCTTTTACAAGATGGTGGTTATCAACTCTCGAAGTTCGGAAGTTCCTAGTGGAAGACCCTTTATATAAGTAGCTAATATTTTTTTTATCAAAACTGCTTGCAACTGTTTCTTAAAGCTTATGTTTGCAACTTGCTCCATATGATTTATTTACGTATGTGTATAACACATACGTTGTTTATTCTCACAAGCTTCCACATCACGTATTTGACACAAAGTAAAATTAGAATTGAACTGCATGTTTCCAGAAGATGAAGAACATTTGCAATTGCCTTTAATTCTTTTCTGCTTACAGGCAGTAGTAATATAACTTAAATTAGCTTGATTGTAATTTAAAATTTTATAAAAACTGGATCCCTCAATCTCAATTAAAAAAAATCTCAATTTAATTTTATACCAGCACAAAAATATGAATTTTCAAATGTTTAAATGTATAAACAATTCAACCATGCTCTATTGGGGTTTACATAAGCAATTGTAGATATAAATTTCCCCAATTTCTGGCAACAAAAACTCTTTTAAATTTAATTCATGTTCATACACATGCTGCTTATTTATGTATGTGTGTGTGTGTTACTGACTTTCAATCTTTTCGGTAATGAATTTCAAATATTCGTCGTAGTATTTTTTGTTTTACACTATTCACGATTTGACCAGCATAGAAAAACTTGTATATAAATATTTAGCATATTTTGCGTATTTTTAACATTTTATTTATTTTGTAGTGAAAACAAGCGCTGAAAGAACACCAAGAAACTACGTGCAGAAAAAACCTAAATAAAATTTTTGCATTTAAAAATATTGTGAAGTATTAAAAAAGTAAATTTCAAATGCTTTTGGATTTAATATAAATTTATAATACAAAACTGTAAACTGAATTTAATTTTGAAAAACATTTGTAAACATTATCTAGCTTAAGAGCTGCGTGCTGTTGATGTTATAATTTAATTTTTTTTTTTTTTTTTTTAAATAACGGACGTACATATGTATAACGAACACTTGTCATGCACTTGACACAAATGACAGATTTTGTATTGGCTTTTAACAAGTATCTCCATAGAATTGGGAATTGAAAGGCCATGTAACGGCAACCATGACCCATACAAAAATATTAAATAATATATTTGGAAGATTGATAAAATTTTGAGTCTTGTCTTCTAAACTAACACACAAATATCAATGTCACAGATACAATGATATCAAATGCATTGTGGTAATGCGAATTCGTGTTTCGGTAATAATGATTATGTGCGATATACATAGACTTGTGTACAAATGAATTCATTACCAGTGACTTAATAACAACAGAAAGCGTTCAACCGAATTGTAAACATTTTAAGACAATAGAACAACATCAGACATATGTATGTATGTAATACGTTATATGCAATTTAAGACGTTTGCTTAAGACTTTGTGGCAAATCTAATATCAGCCTTGATAAATGTATTAACGTTGTATTTGTCCACATAATTCAAGAGTTCCAATCAAAAAACACAAATTTTAGATCTGTCATTAAAAGCCATTATATTTATTATTATTCTTTGTAATTTACAAACTTAATTTATTTACTTAATTACTTAGTTGCATTTCGTTGGTTTTTTAAGAAAACTTATCAGCAAATCTTTAAATATGTTGGAAAAAGTCTGAACTGAGAATTACAATAGTTTTAATATTAACTGCCCAAAGCTGATGCCAAGTTACCTAGAATTATATTTGTAAATTTAATAATCATAGAAATATGAGCCATTGTTAACATATATATTTTTTTTTTTAATTAGGACCAGCACTCAGGTGATTACCCCTACGTATGCAGCGCACTGTGCGGGAAGTCAGGAAGTGGGATAGGGTAGAGAAGATAGATGTTGAAAATTTAGAAGTAACAAAGAAATAAATTTATTAATATTTGTTTATATTTGTACAGGCTAAAGTTCGTAAATGTAGAGATATATTATATTAAAAATTCCCCAGCTAGCATCCAGTAGAAATAAGTTGCGTATTCTATTTGTACTTTTAATTGTTTATAAATAGAGTAGAGTAATGACGTTCAACGAAGCTACCTAACAAGTAGTGAAAAAGCATTTGCACATGAATACTGACGAGGTTTAGTGGCTTTTACCGAAAAACAACGTTTGTTTCTATTCAGCCAGTGCTGTTGAATAATCTACAATTTTTGTTGCTCGAAATATGTTAACAATATCTACCTAATATTTCTCTGATTATAAACATTTACGAACTTTAGCCTGTACAAATATTAACAATTATTAATAATAAACAGTTCGTAGTAATTTATAAAAAATTACAATTAATATACATATACAGAAAAAATTTAAGATCTAAACATCCATTAAGATTTAAACTACACGGCTGAATACAACAAACGTTGTTTTCGGTAGAAGCTGAAAGAGTTTTAAAGGATTTTCTAAAGATCGCAAGCTTTTCAAGGTATTTGATTTTAGAAAACTTTTATGAACGAAACTTCTAGAAATTATAACGTCCGTGTGTTTTTAGAAAACACTTTAACATTTTCTAATAATTTTCAATTATAGTTTTGAATTAATGCAAAATTATAGTAATACGTTAATACGTAAGAAGAATAGCTCCCAACTTAAAAGTAACAAATTAAAATTGTAGTACTTGACATTTATTACTCAATTTTATTATATCCATAATTTTATAATTTACACTTGAAGTGTTAAGTTACCTAAAAATTTTCTTAAATTATTAAGAATATAATTTTCTGTGAATCTGTGAGAAAATTTTTTTCAACCTTACACTGTTTATTGAATGGAAAATAATGTTAAAAATAGTTTTATTTTAAAGAACTTAAATTGTACTTGTTTTTAAAAATGAAAATAGCAAACATACATACGTACGTATTGCAAATATACAAATTAGCACAATACTTCCTTCCGGCATATATTTTGAAGTTTCAACTAATTAACACTTGGGACTTTAAATGCCTTGCGGAACAAATGAAAGAGGAGAGTTTTTGCAAACAAAATATTTTGGGTTTGCTAAAACTTTGCGCAAACTTGTTCATTTGTCTAAACTTTTAACGAAGCCATTAAGAGAAAAAAACTTGGTAATTATAAAAGTAAGCAACTTAAAAAGGAAAAAAAAACATGCTGATCAATTAAAAGTTTATTTTAGGCAGAGTATTTGGCAGTGCAATAAATTTGTTTACTTGAAAAAGTTGAAAAAAATCCATCACCAATTTGTGTTTAGTAGCAATTACTTACAATTTAATATATTCGTTATTTGTCACAATTTAATATATCCATTATTTGTATTACCCTTCACCAAAAACGGTAAGAGTATTTATTGGTTTGTCATTCCGTGTGTAAATTCCACAATGAGACCCATGAGGTATATATATTCTTGATCCAAAAATATACACGAAAGTTGGATGTACCATGGACTGTTTTAGCTCGAACTCTGCACCCTTATCTTCAGCTACTGTTGCGATGGAAATGTCATCAAAACAAATATGATGATTGGTGGGTTAATGAAACCACTAGCCATTACTTAAATTACCGGCGTTTTTTATGGGACATTTAGAAATTTCTAACTACAGAAAAGCTTTTGTATAGAGGAAATAATTGTGTTATAAACAGGAAAATTAGTTGGCCTGCCAACGTTAGGCAGAGTTGTAAAAGAATGATTCTCTTCTGAATGAAACTGATAATCATTCAAGCAAATTTATAGTGCATTCATTATGCCCAAAAAATAAATTGACTGATAGTATAAATGCATTCATCATGAAAAACAAACTTTTTATTTAATTCATTTTACAAAATAATGAATTGAGTTAAATTTTTAGTGAATTCGTCTCGAATTATATATCTTGAATCCATTAACTTCATATAAAAGAAAAATATTTTTTTAAATTTGAATGTATTATCGATGACTTAAGGGAAAGAAATAGTAATTAATTTTTTCATTCACTTCTTTAGGATAAAAATTCCTAAAAATTATCTATTCATTTCATACGCTGCAATTGTTTATAATTATGGTACTAAGTGGATTGATGTTTTATTCCGCGTGGAATACTGAACAGAATACTGGGCTTTAGATTGAGTTTGTTGACATATAATTTTTGATAATAGCAATTGTATACATGCTTTTGGACAAGTTTTTAAATCATACAATATTTTTGTTTTATGATGTTAATCCTAATTAAAACAGTGAATCAAAATTTACTTACAATTAATTTCCCTTAAATCATCGATAATGCATTAAAATTTTAATTCAATTCTTTTTTGTGAATAAAATGAATGAATTTAAGACTTTGTTTCATGTTGAATTCATTCAGACTTTAATTCAATTAATTTTTTAAGTGATGTCAATGCATGCAAGAATTTTTAATTCATGAGGAATGCTTTCGTGTTTTCACATTTGAACCAAATTAATTAATTAATTTTTTTCTAATTCATTGTGAATTAAAAATCAGATTTGAGTCATTCTTTTACAGCTCTGTCGTTAGGGCATACAAACATTTGGTATTTATTTTAAAATTTTTCAATAGAAGCAAAATCCAATTTGTCTCCAAATAGTCAACACTCAGTGAGAAAAGCGGAAATAAAAACAACCTTGCACACATATGCAGCATTATCAATAAAGAGAAATTCGAGAAATTTCAGCAATTAAAAATTCTTTGCAATTCATAATTTTATGTTTTAATTTTACTTCAGTTTATTTTTTTTTACACATGATTTTTCTCTCTTGCAAATACAAACAGAATAGTAAATAGTTTTTCATAAAGAAAATAAGTTATATACAAAAGAGAGTGAGAGAGAGAAACTACTCACTTATATAAGATTTTAATTACTGACATAATCACTCTCATACAATATTTCATGTAAATTAATTTAACTAACAGTAATCGTTCATTTGCAAATATTTTCTTAATCTTCATGTACACTTGTGTATTAATTCGACTGTATTTGTTAAAATAATTGCATGTACATAGATGTATAAGAAATTGAATATATATTAAATTTGAAACAGTATGTCACAAATGTTTTAAGACGAAATGTTAAGCTATTTGAAAGGACTTGGATACAAGATTTGACTAGAGTAATTGTGTTTTTTTTTATTATTAGAAAACCCCACATAGAATTTTAAAAGTTGTACATGTTATTATTGTTGTACACATATACAAAAGTGTATAATTGCCTTGTACGGAGTTTGTGCTTCACTACGCTAGGATATCACCAAAGTTTTGGCGGACATATTTGACAAAATAAATTCATTGTTTCTGGGGACACTGATGTAACTCTGCAGATGTGAAAAATTAAAGAAAGGTTTTGTAAAGAAAAAATTTATACTCTATTTCCCAACATATTTATACAAAAATTTTTTTTAATCATCATTCAACTCATGGTAACAAGTTCATTAATGGCTACAAGTGAGCCAAGTATAATATTTCCCTCAAGTCGAAAGTTCTATCGAGCTTAAAAACACCCTATAGAAATATATTTGCTTTGCATCGTATTCCTTCAGCTTCATTTATGTTGCTGCATTTTTTTTTTTTTTGCTTGAACTTTAAATTGCAAACTTTTCTAAAAAGTTAATAAAGAGTTATAAATCATACAAAAGTCTATTTCCTAAGATGTCAATAAGTTTCCACACAGGCACAAAGGAAGAGAAGCATATCGAATGTATTTTATTGGAAAACGTAGTGGTGTGTTGAAAATAAAACCACAAGCAGTGTTTGTAAAATGATTTGTAAGAGGAATACAAATAAACACTATAAATTGCTAGAGCTTCCTGTTTTATTGCATTATACAAGCGGCAGGATTTACATTTTTTTTGTCAATTATTACATATTGAAAAGTTTAAAACTAATAAAAGAGCGGTAAAAAGTTCAAATAATTTTTGTTGCTAGCAAAATTAGAACAGTTTAAAAGAAAACAAATAAAAACTAAAATTTAATTAAAATAGTATAAATCAGGCTTCAATTATTTCAAACTGAGTTTGCAGCAAATAAAAATTAAGAGGAACTACTTTATTTCTTAAATCTTTCTTATTGCATGTGCGAGTAACTTTGCGTAACTTTTTGTAAATAAGCGAATATAGTATTTTGTCAAATGCTTGAAATATTATTATTTCATAATCAAGGTAAATTACAAGCCAGATATAGAATTAAATATTATTTAATTATCGCCATTAGCCATTTTCTTTCACTTTATAAATGTCACAGCCATATATGCACGCATTGTTAATTGCGTAAATACAGAAAATATTGCTCGAACTGGTTCAAGACCATTGGAAAGTACATTCAGGGTTCCGTTCAACTCATAACTATGTAAGAATTTAAGGAACATGGGCTGAAGTAAAGTATTGAGCTTCATCAACAAAGTCGTTGCACCAAATGTTGTTAAATGGACAAAAAGTTGGCTTCAAAGTATAAAAAATTTTCAAAGTTTCTATGCAGAGAGCATTATAAAGTATATTGTGAACTTTTAAATGCTGCTGATCATAAAAGCTGTTAAAATATATAATAAATATTTTACTTTAAATTCATTATATGAATAATACATTTATTTGTTTTAGTTAGTTTATTTTCGTTAGCTTTTTAGTTCCCTGAATTATATCATTTTATATGTATAAGAGGGAGTTTCAAATTGGACATCTCCAAATCCAGGAAATATTTTTTTATCTCTAAAGCAGAGACATTTTAAAGAAAAGTTTTTAAAGTAAAAACGTATATTATATATGTGAGTAAGACATTTGCTTTCCAGTCCTCCTGTAAATTCATCAGTACATCTGTCCATTTGCTTATGCCTTCCCTTTTGGCATACGAAAGCAACATTCTTCATTAGACTTTAACGAGCCTAAGCCGATTTCAATAATAATATTTAAAACATAGATCCGTATCTTTAAGAACACACAGGATACATAAATTTTTAAAATTACTTCCTGGAGGCTGAGAGAGGACAATCTGTCTGGCCCTTCTCAATTGATTTTGTTGAAACTTAACATAAATATAGATCCGCTCCAAAAAGTACGTATAAGCTACATATATGTTTGGTTGAAAACTTCGATAGGAAGGCGATATGGGCAATTTTGTCCTATACATACATAAATATGTTTCTATGAACGGGATGTTCATAGGGGGCGATTTTCACCTCTCTAAAACTATCCAACCGATTTTGCTTAGACTTCAAATACACCAAAAATAAATACATAAGCAATGTTTTTTGGATCGTTAGATCCCTATTTAGAATATATTATTGCATTTTCATTATTCGTTTACGCATTAGGAAATTTGTACCTTAATTTTAATGTGAATCGGTTTACAAAAGCCGTTTTTGTATCATGGACATCTGTTAATTTCTAACAAAGACATGTCTCATTTTAATTTTCTGCCAAAAGTAGATACTCGGAGCTAAATGCCGGCGTATAGCTAAAAATATAACAATATATTAAGTAAGATATTCGTTTATAACATATTAACCAAAGTAAAATTTATCTGGTATCAAACTATTAGCTATTTTATATTCTTAGTGCAAGCAATTAAGGGTTTAAAGTTATATATATTTTTGTATTCGATTTCACCGTGCTTTTTCGTTATATTTCTTATTAGTATTTAATATATGTTTTTTAGCACAAACTACATACCGTCCGCATTACAATAGTCACAACAATTACTTATTAGTAGATGAGCAATCCATTTATTATTTATTTTGTCATAGTAGCTGGACCAGTACGTATGATCTACAGTTTAAGTATTGATGGTTAATTATTTATTTATGTATGTGTGAGTTCAATGGTAAGTAAATATATTTTCAGTTTTCTCTTTTATATTATTTCGAAATTATTATCGTTCACAAAAGAACTATACAATATACAATATACACAATAATACTAAACATATTTATTAAACCCTTTTGTAAGGAAAAGCACGTATATATGTATATATATATATATATATATATTATACAAAAATTACCACTTATATACATACGTATAATTCCATAGTGATCCTGTACTGTTTGCTGCATCTCTTAATTTTTAGTTACGACCACAGAAAGAAAAAGATCAAACTAAAACCGCACGCAATTTTAATGATTCAAATGAAGGCAATTTAATTTTATTATAAAGCTCCCAGCTTGAAGTGTATTTTTTTAATACTTTGCCTTCCTATATTTTGGTGAACGAGGCACGAAGTATTATACGGGGGTATTGATATAATTTAGAGTGTCTATAAACAACCAATTCCGGCAATTTGTCTTAAAAGTCCAAAAAATTTTAGTTTCCGACGTTGCTTAATGTGAAGATAAGAACCGATCGATTGGCAGCGACACTAGACTGAAAGTATAAAATTGGTTGATGAGTCTTGGAAAAAAGAAAAATAGTCACCTTCCAAACCATTAGTATGATAACAAACCAAATAACTTAGACGTACGAAAACATCACGATATCAGTTCAAGCTTCCGTGCAATGAAAATATTCCCATTCTATTCAATTATAGCGAGCGTGTCAGGAGTTTTCTTTTTAATAAACAAATTATTTATTTAAAAATTAAATTATATGAATTTGAGCCTCAATAATTAAAATTCTTCAATCAATTATTATTAAGTTAAACAAATTATTTTCAAGTTGCATTTTAGTAGCATTTTACAAACTGCTTTGTCCATAGTTGTCGGTGCAAACATAAGCCTTCCAAAAAGAGATAACTCCCTTTTTCTCTTCTCCATCACGATTGTTTAAAAGCACTTGTTTCTCAACATTTCAGACTCTGACCAGTTAGAAATTTTTAGTTTTTGTTTCCTTGATATACAAAATCCGTGGTTATTGGAAACTCTAACATGTATGTACTCAAGTATGTAGTATATGAATAACACCGAAGTAATAACCACAATACTTGCAGCGAATCTGTGGTTGTATTATTACATGAAGGTGTATTCCTACGGCTACGTGCATATCCTTCATAAAAGAATTGAATTACATTCTTTTTTTTACAAGATTTTTCTACTTTTAGCCTTCGTTAGTTCATATTGAATAAAAAGAGACAATAAAACTTAAGTACCACACTCTGTTTTCAATGGCTAAAGCGTGTTTAACAGTTGAGCTTGCAACAGGAGCAGTTAAATTTATACTTTTCAATAAATTAATGAATATTTTGATTATAAAAAAAATATTCGGCTGGGAACTTGATTTATTCATTTATTGTTGGTTTTACTTCAATTTGTTGGCGGTTGCTAAATTATAGCCAGTTAGTAACTATTTTGATGGCCAGTACTGTGCCATAAACACATGTACGAATACATTTGAAACATTACCAAAGGGAGCCATCATATGAATAAAGTATATGGTTATAACAATAACAATAATTGTCAATTGCTATTTGTGTATAAATATGTAGTACGTCTTTTATTTGTAGTTTATTTTTTATAAATTTTTTTGTATTTTGTATCTTACAAGAACTTAATAAATGTTTTACATACATACACATATATCTATGTATATATATATACATATATAAAGGGTGTTTTATATAGAGTGGCTCAAGTTTAAATCACAATAAAATAAGAAAATCTATTTTTAATATCAATGAAACGGACTTTATTGAAAAGAAAATTTTATGAAATTTATGTTTAAATATGATTTCTGCCATGTCGCCGCCACGGTTGGCGCGTAGAATCTGAAGCACAAATTTTCAACAACTTTTCGCACCATTTGCGGCCGTATTTCGCCGATAGCTTTTCGAATGTCGATTTTCAGGTGTTCAATTGTTTGCGGCTTATTGACGTAGACAAGTGACTTAACATAACCACAAATAAAATAACCTAAAGGGGTTAAATCACACAAAATTACGTGAAATTATTTTTTCATCAAAAGTTCCTTTGAGTAAATCAAGTGTGGCGCCCGTTGCACGATGAGTTTAACGTATAGAACAATTATTTTGGTTAAATATTTCAACAATTTGCAAGCGTTGAAATTTGAAATATCAAAGCAACCTAAACAAAAAGCATCTATCAACTTTTAAATAGGTGCTCAAATAAAGCAGTGATGATAACTCAAAGTTGTAACTCTTTATAAAAAACACCCTGTATATATATCTTTATGGTAATGGTGTACTTTTTTATTTGGCGTTTAAACAGTAAAAACAATATTATAATAGTTTCTTATATTATGAATAAAGAATTTATTTAATTAAATATATATATATATATTCATATATATGTGTATATTTGAATATTTATCCTGCAGGAAATGTGGATAGTGAAATTGTACTGACTCGCTTTTGACTTTGTCACCAGTAATATTCTCTATACACCCCCACAGAAAGCTTTTGTTCTATAGACATTTAACATGTGCTTGTCATTGAGAATGTACTAGTAGTAATAAGAATGTTGACTAGGTAGTGATTATGTAGTTCTGACATTCGACCCAGAAAGATACTAGTACATTTATATAATTGAAGTCTACCTGTTAAAGCAAACTAAAAAGTGTAGACGTATCGTTGACAATGTCATCAAGAAGTTACCATTAGACGACAAATTGGTGACTTGTCACTAATAAGCTAAGTAAATAGTCACTAAACAAGTCGAAAAAAGTGGTGACTTGGAGACAATTGGCCCCATAAAAATTGTACACAAAATACCCTGTAGAAAGCATGAGGTTAAATATATCCATGACAACATATTTGTCAACTATTATTATGGTGTCTTTTTAGTGACACTGTCAACAATTTTTTTCTTGTTTTGCTTTGTTTTTTTTTTTTTTTTTTTTTTGTTGGTAGAGATGGTTTAAAACAAATGATCAAGTTGATGGGCTGAAAATCGGTATAATATTATTATTGCCAATTCCTGCAGGTGGTGATAGCATCTATATTGAATCAGTAATACAGACATTTCCCACATCGTCAATAGTAAGTCAATACGAGTACAATTCTAATATTGACATTTGCTCCAAATGCTCCCACATACACAACCTAGTCAGATTGAAGCAGTCTACTGTTAGATTTCATAGGACAAACCTGCATTAATGTCAATAGTAGATATCATAATTTGTCAGTACTACTGGTGATATCGTCAGTAAGTAATCAGTATAAATTTACTATTGAAATTTCCTGCAGGGTTCTATACCAGTTTTAAATACACTTCAAAATGGAAAGTATATAATAATTTCAAGCTCAAGTTTTTACAATAAGCTGTTTCATCTGATTTGATATTCTCAAATTAGAGTTAGTAGTTTGTGAAAACTTTTCAATCATGGTAGTAAAGATATACTGATGAGTTGGCTTTACAGCAAATGAAATTCAGCATATAAATAGATAAGCTAACCCACAAAAAACAAATTAATTTTTGAAAATATATTCTTTAGAAATATTTTTAAGAATAGTACGCACAACTTTTTCTTTTGCTACAAACATATGTAGATGTTCAATCATCGGTATTTGTACAAAATATTGAACAAACAAACATCGAAATTGAATAATATTACAGAAACTCATAAATGGTAAAATATTACAATAAAATTTTAGTTTATTGACAATCAGCTTATCAGATTATAGTTGGCCTGTATTCAACTACATCAGCATATTACATCTCAATTTTTTTGTATGCAATAGTAACAATATCATTTAGTAATTACCGCAATCACATTAATGCTCCTAATATATATACTTGCAATTAACAGAAAAAAGGATTAAGCATAATTAACAGCGAAACATTGAAAAATACAATACTATTTAACAAAGTGGCCCAGGTTGAAAGGATATGTTGAATAGAAGAAACAAAAAAATAAATAAATAAAACGAAATATAAGTGCACGAGATTAAGTACACAAATTAACAAATAAGAATTAATATATTTTACTAAAATGAACAAAAGAGAATAATTGAGATACTTTATTTAATTTTGCAAAACTTTTAAAATTTTATTAAGGAAAAGTAAAAGATAAAATGAAAAAATAAAACTTGAACCGGACGAACAAGTATTTAATGAAGTTAATAAAACATAAAAAAGCATTATTGTTCACTTAGCAAAAGAAAAAATAGACAAATTGGAACTGGAAGACGAAAACGGGACTATAAACCCAACCGGTGTGCTTCGGCAGGCTGATGCTGTGCAGATGCTAACAAATAAATTTTAATTCTTTAATCTTCTAAATTTTTTTTAAAGGCAATTTAGTCCGGGACATAAACGATATTAAGTTTCAAGAGTCTCGCTATAGTATTTTTTCTTATAGAGGATAATTGAAAAGCTGCTGATGTGGGAAACATCTAAAACTAATGCAACATTTTGAGAACTATCACATCTCAGACGACTCTCACCTTCCTCGGCTCTCATTTTGCTTTTTTTTCTTTTAGACTATCAGTGCAGATTTCCGTAACATCAGCCTACTCTTGTAAGTTTTGTAAAATTTTTTTTCTAGTAACAGGGCACAATATGAATTGAGTTATTCCCAAAAATTTTACTAGTTTTCTGAATAGTTCGAAATAGTTTTTTGACAGTTAATGTGAGGTGCCACATGCGCCACGTTATTTTTTAGTTTAATACTGAATTAGCTTTTTGAAAAAAAAAAAAATTCTAGTTGTGAAGTGCCACGCCCAGTTATGAGTTCTTATTACTTAGTTTAAAGCAAAGCACAAAATCTACGAAGTTACTTATATATACGAAATCTAACGACTCTCAAATTATAATTTTTATTTAATTATAATAATTATTAGTTCCCAAGATTTAACATAATCAATAAATACGAGTATGGGATGTTCCACGCCTACTTATCCAATCCTTAATACTTTCCGTCAAAAATAACATAACGAAATATGTTACGCTCACGTAATTTTAAATTTTTAGCAGCATTTGTTTCATAAATAGTAATTAATAAAAAAATTCATCATATGGAAATTGTGCTGCCCACTTCAATCTTAAAAAAATTATTGAAAAGATATTGCTTATTGCTCTTTCCCCATAATCGTAAATTTTCTATGAAAGTTTCATAAACATTAGTACACTGGTTAAGGCATTCAAAGCTTTCGAACAGACAAACATTCAGTTTTATAAATAAATAAAGAAGATAGACAGATAGGAAGATAAATAAATGTCAGAAGATTTGTTTTGGAAACACTTTTTAATTGTTTCAATTAATAAACATCCCTTTGCTTATATTATCCTTGAAAAAATCCCAACTAACCAAATTATAAATAAAACACTGTTTTTAAAACTTCTTAGCAATATTTATGCGGAAAAACAATAGAAAAATCGCCATCTTATGATTTTTAATTAAATCCTTTTTTAAAACAAGTTGATTGTGCGCTAAAAATGATGATGTAACATTATAAAAATGATATCGTTCTTTGGTTTCTTGCGACAAAACTTAAACCCCTTAAATTATGATATATCTTTTTTATATTTGTCCTTTTTTATAAGTGTTCTTTTTACTTTCAGTGCATCAAGAAAGTTAGTTAAAAAAAATATTATAAAAGACTTCTGCTTGTCTACTCATAATCCGGTGTATGTTCAACTCCAAAAAATCCGTTAAAAATATATACGCATACATTAAAATAAAAGACCTCTTGCTTAAATTATTTGACAGAAAGATAAATAAATCAAAATTTCTAAAATTCCAAACACAAAAACAAGCAAACACAAACACAAAAAGAAAGCAATCGTAGTATTAAATTTTAATATTTTAGGATTATCTTTAGAATGTACTATAATCACTCCTAAACGATATTAAATACTTTTTCAGCTGCCTCTTTTTAATATCAGAAATTGATATTAATAAATTTTTTTTATATCACTATTACGAATAAGGGGCTGTGCACATATTAGGTAACGCTCGACGAGATGGGGGGGGTTAGAGACTTGTTACGGATTGGAAATTTTGCACAAAAATTAGTAAAAAGCCTTACGATGGGATGGTGAGGGGGTGTGGGGGGGGGGTATAAAATCTCTGAAAACAGCGTTACGTAATATGTGCACAGCCCCTAAACGTAATTATTGTTTCGACTGCAATAATGTTTAAATGAGAAGTTATTATTATTAGGCTTAAGTTCGGTTTTATTGAATTATTGAAAATTCAAATTACTATGAGTTTTTTTTTAATTTTGAAAAACATTAGCGTGTGCAATCAGATTAGTTGAACGTATCAGTATACCAATTTCAAGAACTTGTGCCTGATAATATTACTTTTCATATGTATATCAATATAAGTTCGAATAATAATTACGTTTATTCGTAATAATAATAAAATAAAAATATTTTAGCTAATATTTTTTTTTGGAGTGTATAAAGGCATAATATTTTATGGTTCCTAGCGCCGGATACAATTATTATTAGTGTTTAACTATAACGAATTGGTCAAAAAGGATTTGCTTAATTCATTCATTCGATTTCAACATGCATTAACGACAACATAAAATAAAATGTTTCAAAAAAAATTCGTAGTTTTACCAATTTTCTGACCGTCATAACATAGGCATGAACTGTCGTTGCTCTTTTCCATTTATTTTTATTATTATGACTTGTGTTGTTGTTTTTATATTATTAAACATTCGTTAAGAACCGTAAAATCAAAACCTTTAATAAGCCAAAAAATTGTTTATTGTATTAATTTAAAAACGAAGAAAAAGTCAGTCACAAAAACCTTTTTAATATTATTATTATTATTAAAAAAGGGGTTTGTCTTCCATAATATCAAATAGCAACATCATCTTTGTTGGTAACATCATCATCTTGCAAGTCACATACGCAACACGACTGTGAGACCAAAAGCATTAAAGGTATCAGACAAAAGTAAAAATAAATAAAGATGATACCTCTAGCGTACAAATCAAAATTGGGTTGAAGATAAAAAAATGGAAACAGCAATATTCAGGTAAGAAATATAAAATTTTGAAATACTTTCCTTTTTTTATTTCACAATTTTATCTTTAGTCTCCTTAGATGAATTTAAGCAACAAAAAAAAAAAAGAGATTTATTTTACCTTTTACTACTTTGCACTTAAAAGAGATATTGGTGACTTTTAAAAGTAATTTAACGAACAAAAACAAATTTAAATAGTCTTTGAAATAATGTTTGCCTTTTTATTTTTAAAAAAATTTATGTATGATTTTGATTTATTGCACAAGTTTTTATTTAGTTTGCAACAACAAAAAAAAATATAAAAAAATTATGCAAGATAATAATTTAATTTGCATGTCAAAGGAATAAAAAAAGGGCTAAGAGTCAAGGTTAATTTTTTTTTATACATTTTTTAGTAAAATTTGTTTAGAAATCTAACTAAAAATCAAAACCATACATAAGCATGGGATGATTTTTATTTGGCGTTAGTTAGCTGTGGAAAGAGTGAAACGATTGTGCATTAGCAGGTATCATGTATACTCACTCGTAACCATTAGAACCCCTGCTAGAATGGCCATATATAATACGCATTTGTATTTGTTTTGATGGATGGGCTTAAAAGAAAAATTAAGCAAAATTTTCAACAATAGACGAATTACACCGTAATCTACAACGTAGTAAGCAATTTTTCATGGGTTCAATGAATTAGTAATTTTCATGGTCTCTTTGATTTTTATGTAATCTAGAATTTAAAAGTTAAATTAAACGAATTAAGACGAGAGCAATTAATATATCTTTAGTTTAAGACCTCAAAAATTCGACTAAAATTATCATTTAAATTACATTTCAATCATGTGCTCTACCTTTGCTAATATGCGTGTATAAGTTTAATTGGCCATTGAAAATAAACTAAAAAGTGTTGCAGATAAGAAAATTTGGAGAAGAAAGTTTAGATGGTTAATGATATTTCCTTTGCAGCCAAGATTTTGCTAACACCCAATAAGAAAATCGGAAGCAACACAGGAAACCAAAATAGGCAGAGATAAGCTAGTGACACTCCCAATGAAAAAAGGATAAACTTAATTTTTCTCAGCTTATAACCACTAGCGAAGCCAACTAATTTAGCCTACCTCTAAATAAAATGTATGAGCACCAAAAATTTTTTCTTTTATGGAAGTTAAAATAACTTCTTAGATAATATTTTCAATTCAACTGACTGTAACATTTTCCATAAATAAAATTGACTTTTATGCTAATAGATGTAAATAAGTCAACGTATTTATTAAAACGTTACCCGTAGACTTTGATTATCACCATTTTCCATTTAATATCAAATCATATTTTCTCCTTATGCCCCATTATGTATGCAGCTTTTGAAAGTAATTTTGGATATTTTTTCCAAAACATCAACGGTTATCAATCTTTATAAAGCACTTTTTTTTATTTATCTTTCGTAAATAGTCCTCGTTGTAGTTAAAGAGCTTCTATATGTTGCCTCCACAGTAGAATAAAAGATATATATGTATGTTTTATTCCCTTTGTTGGTTTATGATTTAAAATATGACTTTTGTTCACCATAATCAAATCTATAATTTTATTTGGTTATCTTTTAATATCTATAGCAAGAAGGAAAAACAGATTATGTTATATATTATTATTGTTTTTCAGAAAAGTAATTTTTAAAGTTCAAGTATGTTTTAAGAAATTTGTTAATAATCCGTTTTTCTGTATTTTCTATTTAGGAGCATATACAGATTTCTGTGTTTATATAAGCTTTCTTTAACTAAGATACCTATTCAATAAAAATTTTGGAAATTTTTATTAGGAAGAACACTATATTTTTGGAAAAATCTTACTGATAAATCATCCGAAAGAAACGAAGCTTTGTCATAGTTATTTTTCTATATTTTTACTAAAAATCAAAATTTACTTAAGACGACTTGAGCACTTATGCCTTATTGCCAGTCGATGTATCTACAAACAATCCGATGCAGGCATACTTAAATATTTGTATATGGTTTGTGTCAATTTGAGTAAAATAAATGTTCAATTTGATTATCACAAATGACATGTTTTATTTGTTATTTTTTTTATTTTTATTATTATTATTATTATAGTACTGCTTTTACTTTAAAAAAGAGGCCATTAAATGCTTGATTAAATGACTCAACCGATTATTGTGCAAACATTTTTACGATACCAATTTTTATATGTTATTTTAGATTAAAAACCATTCACTTTATTATCGTATTTATTGTATGTGGTGGGTAATAATAAAAAATTATACTTAAGCTTTTATGGGCATCAATATATTTATGTGTCATTATAATTTGTTCTCGTTATAAATATTGAAACTGCTCATATATAAATTTTTTATTACTTATTTTTGGTATTTCTTCAAATAGAATTTGTTCAGATTTAAGGACGAGTGCAGACACAAAAATTAAAAATCTTAAACTAATTTTATTGTAAAAAAAATAATGCAATTGCATGTATTGAAATGCAGTGTAGATCATGTTATTTAACAAACCATTACAGCAAGCAGCAAAAACGTCAATATCAATCATAGGCACGTGCAGGAAGCGCCGCCTAAGTGCGGGTTAATCCCGTCCCCAAAAAGTGATAAGCAAGGTTACAACCCACATAGTAAGAAATAGCACCACTACACAATTATATGAACGACTTTGAAATTTTAACTTATTATTTGGGTAAATACCGAATTAGTTTTTAGTAAATATTTTCTTATTTTTGTCAAGAATTTCCAGTAACAGGAAAGACAGAATTTATGCAAAAAACCGGCATAGGCCCCGAACTACAGTCATTCTGCTATTGAATTAACTAAAATTTATCAACTTTATGCCATTTTTTTTTTTGCTGTAAGCAATAAAGAAATATTGATAAGGACGCAAGATAAAGTACTTTTTGATACAGGATATCTAAGTCTTACTTACACGCAAAAGAAAAACATGGTTGATGGAATCATAATCGCAAACTATCATTTCATGTTCAGATTAATAATTGCAGCTACTATATATTGCATTTGTCATTTAAAGCTACGTTCACATTTATCAAATATTTGCTCAAAAAAACGTAACCAATAGTTTTGCTTATGGATAGTGTCATTTAACACGATTGTTATTTGTTTATTTTTTTATTGTATTTGTTGGTACATTCAACAAAAGTTGAAACGATATCAGGAGTTCAAAGCTTGAAAAATACTTTGACTGGTGGTGTATTTTCAGGTAATGAAATTTGTATACCTGATTGACTTTTATCAAATTGAAAATCAGGGATACTTTCAGTATCAGAAGTCCAATTATCTTCATCTGCATTTTCGACGCTTTTTTCATTTTTATCTAAATTTACTTCCCCACCATTAACTGCGGTTTCTTCAGATGGTTCAACAAATTCCTCTTCTTTTGAACTAATAGAAAATGTGTCTGAGCTTTGTCTTTCTCGTATATAATTTGGATCTTTCCCAGAATATTCTCCGCCATCTGAAAATGGATCAGATGAATCTGAGTCTATTTCAGAGAAGCTTTCACTAGTGTCTGCTTCAGCAAACAACTTCTCTAATTTTTTCTTTTGATTTTCATATGCCATTTTTAACGCCTTAAGCTACGTTCACATTTATCAAATATTTGTCGAAAAAAACGTAACCAAGAAAAAAACTAATAATTTATTTCCTTTAATTCCAATATTTTTTTAATTTTGGGTTCGAATTTTTTAAAAACTGTATAAAAATACTCTTATGGAGAAGAATTAATTTTATTTTGTAATATAAAAATCGTGTTAAATGACACTATCCCTAAGCAAAACTATTGGTTACGTTTTTTTGGGCAAATATTTGATAAATGTGAACGTAGCTTAACACATAAAAAATAAAATTTATCAGTATATTTCGCCAGCAAAAAAGTTACAAAAAAATATATACTTACAAGCTAAACAATTATGAGCCTTTGCTTTTTCATGCGTCTACTCGTAAACCACAGATAACCAGAGATGACACGAGACGGAAGATTTTGCATACTTGTTTGTATACACTCATACAATCGCGGGTCTTGGTTTCTTTCTTTGTGCTGTCTTTCTATCCAAATTAAAATTATAAATCACAAAACTAATTAAATATCCATATATTTCTATAATTCACATTCAAAATAATAATAATTAATTAATTTAAGTTGGTTTTCACTGATCGTTTGTATTTTATCACTATAATATCTGCAAAATATAAGAATTTATCAAGTATGTATGTATGTATATATGTGTGTATGTAAGTTAAAAACCACCACCATTTAGCAAATTTACATCATATACATATGTATGTACGTATGTACATATATAAATTTAATATACAGAGTATATAAATAAGCACACACTAAATTGTTTTATCACTTTATTTTCGAATTATATGCCGTAAATACTTAATATTATTACATTTTATTAAACTTAAGCGTGCTTTCATGTAGCATTTCCAACTAAAACCTGAACTTTTTTTTTGCTTTTCGTTTTGTTTACTTTCATAACAAACAAACTAATGATGTCTCTTTTTCACGATTCCGGGTTATGACAAATAAAATATGATCCAAATCCAATTTTTTTTTGTCATCTCTGGTTATCTGTTGCACACATCTTAAAAGCTAAGTTTCTCATAGAAAAATAGATTTGCAAAGATTTTATTGCCGAAACATTTTTTGACGTCTATACACGTCATGTCCCACCAGAAGTCTTTGTTTTGACGTCTATAGACGTCAGTGTCCGCTGATGGCTTTAGTGTATTTCTAAATTATTCACCTGAGAGTAAAAAACCTCCTTCTTCATTCAAAACATAGCACGACTAATAGGTATGCGCAGTTCGACAACAACTACAAACATCCAAAATAACAAATTTATAAAATTTTTACTTTTTTTATGCATTTCAAACTGAAAAAAATTTGTTCGATTAATTGACATTAATTAATCGATTTATTCGAAACAAGAGTTTCGTTCTGTTTGATCGATTAATAGAATTATTCTTAATCGGTTGACAACTCTAGTACACACTTTTGTGAACATGGTCTTAAGTCATAGCATTTTCTTAATGGTGTAAGCTTATTTTATATCCGAAAATTTAATACTTGAAAAGTTAGCCTATAAAACTTCAAAAAATAGAAAACATAGTTATATTGTAAATGTTATCCATTTTTTGGAAAAATTGTTTTGAACTCCGTGGTGTCAAGTTAATATAATGTAAAATTTAATCCACAATTAATGACCCACCTCAATAACAACACAGGTTTTTCCGGTAGCTTTTCGGGAAATTACTTTATTCCCATCTTCAAGCGGCAAACTTAAAAAAGTTTTATTTTACATTTATGTATGTATAATTAAATATCAATGATTAAAAAATTAATAAAACTTCATTAACAAAATTTTTTAACAAAAGACAGAAAATACAAAACTTTTACAAAAAATATAAATATAATTTCTAAAACAGTGTTATAACTGGTCGAAATTACGAGATTGGTGTTATAGTTGGTCTTCTTCAACATAATTTAATTAATGTTGATAGTAATGGCCCGTTGTCGGAATTCATCATTGGTTTTTGTTTTTTTATTTCTATGCTTTCATAGGCATCCAAATGTTGTGGATTTTGAACATATTTGATTAATTTTAGATTTGATTCATCAAAAGAGTGGTTATTGTTGATCATGTGTTTAGCTACAGAGGAATTTTTCTGATTCTTCTCAAAGGATTTAGTATGTTCTTTAAACCTTATACCAATTGATCGTTTGGTTTGTCCTATATAGATCTCATTACAATTTTTGCAGCTAATTGAATAAATCCCTGGTTTATCTTTATATTCAATTTTATCTTTTGTATTTCCAAGTAAGTTTTTGAGTTTTCTATCATTATTAAAAGCCGTTGTAACATTGTGTTTTTTGAATATGTTATTAAGTTTATATGAAATCTTACCCCAGTATGAGAACTTTCTATATTTTATGTTTTCATTTTTGTTTTCTTTCAATAGCGTTGTTTTTGATTCTAAATTTATCTTTCGGCTATGTTTTCTAATCAACTGATCAATAATAGATTCTTTGTAGCCATTTATTTTTGCTAATCTTTTGATGGTCTTAACTTCAGAAATGAAATTTGAAGCGTTAAGTGGTAGTTTACAAAGTCTATATGTCATACTATTAAAAGCAGCTATTTTGTGTTGGTATGATGTGTTAGAATTGGCTGGAATATATCTTTCTGTTGATGATGGTTTTCTATATACTGAGATTTCAATTTTGTTTTCTTTTCTCGTTAATAAAAGATCAAGAAAAGGAAGTCTATTGTTCTTTTCTTTCTCAATAGTGAACTTGATTGTTCTACATATGTTGTTTATTCTTTGAAAAAGTCTCTCTATTTTATCTTTTTTTATTATGACTAAAACGTCATCGACATATCTTCGCCAATATTTGGGAAAATAATCAATGTCTTTCAGTTGCCACTCTAAATGGGCCATGAACAAATTTGCAATAAAACAAGAGAGTGGGTTTCCCATTGAAGTTCCAAATGTTTGACGATAGTATTTATGTCTGAATTGGAATATGTTCTGTTCCATACATAATTTAGTCAACTTCACTAGGTATTGTCTCTTATTTTCAGCAAGTGATTCTTGATTTTTTAACCAGATTTCTAATAAATGAATTGCTTCAGGGATTGGTACGTTCGGGTATAAAGCAGTTACGTCTAAAGATATCAGCTGTTCATCGTCCATTATTTCTAGACATTTTAATTCTTCAGATATTTCATAACTATTTTTAACATAAAATCCATTTGGTTGCTTTAATGATGCAAAAACACTTACTAAATATTTGGCTATTTTAGTTGTTGGGCTGTTGGTGTTAGCAATAATTGGTCGCATTCCAATTGGTCTCCAATGAGAACGAAGAAAACGTGTTAAAAATGAAGCATGTTTAGTTAATTCATTTAGAAAAGTAAAACTGTAAAAATGTCTATTTCTTACAACTAATCGTTATGCTAAATTTAACTAAAGCAAAAAAAAATAGAACTTGAAACTGAAAGTACGTATAGTTGTTTCATGCTCAGCGAACAGTAATAAAAACATATAAGATAATACTAAAACTTAAGCAAGAAATGGCATATATATTTACATACGTATGCATGTCATACAAAAAGGAGTATTCCGAAATTTTGCTATTTTGCAAGCGAAAACATAATAATTACAAAAAAATTAGCATATTTTTTTATTTGAAGTTGACTCCTACAAATCGCTTAAAACACAGTTCGGTATACACCTTTTCTATATTAAGCCTACGATATATGAAAAGAAAAACCCCGTACAAGTAATTTTTTTCTCCTTGTTTTTCGCACATAAAATTTTTTTTAGGAAATATATGAGAAAAGTTTAAAATTAATGCATTTGCTGTTAAGTGCAATGAAAGAAAAATACAAAAAAGTAGGAATACGTAAGCAGAAAACCAGTGAAAATGATCATAAAAAAGACAAGATTCCCAAAACAGCCAAAAAAAAAATCTCAAATAAAATGCCCTTGGCTAATGTGCACTTTTGCAGTGGCAAGAAAAAATTCCATCCATGGAACCAAGAGAAACGAATAGTAAAATACCAAGATGTGCTTAGTTGCTCACTAGATATTGCATCGTAATTGGTAAGAAAAAAAAAAAAAAAAGAATAGTTCTATTTTAAATAAAAAAAGGATAATACGAAAACTAGAAAACATTTGTAATAATGCCAACATTTAAAAAGAGTTTAGGGATTTTTTTTATTAGGTATAATCATTTGTAATGGTGGTTATTATCTTTAATATAATAAACTGTCATATACAATAAATGAGTTTTCCATCAAAAATATAACTTTAATATATTACAAATTTCAACTTTTGACAACAAAGAAAAAAACTATTGGTCATGTTAAGGTAACAAATTTATTTTTTATATCTAATACATTACCAGCACACCTTTACACATAACAGTCTTAAAGATTTTATTTTCCTGAAGAAAATTTCCTAGAGAAAAATAATATTAGCATGTCTATTGCCACACTGAGTAGCTTTGCCTGCTTCCTTGCTTGCAATGAGGCAAACTGAAGTAGAATTTAACATGTTTTTTTTCAAGTAGCTTAAATGCGTCTTGTGGGAATTTACTATTCTGTTATTTGCATTAGCTTAAATGTGCATCCTGCTTATTGCACAGCATGTTGCCATTGTATGTATGTTAAGCAGTATTTGGCAGTCAATATTACTCTATTAGTTAAGTATTTAACTGCTGCGGTAACTTAAATTTTAAATGTAATAATTTAAATTATATAGAAAAATTTATTAAAAATGAAGAATATTTTTAATTTTTAAGTAATTTTTTGATTATTTGAATGTGTTATTTAAGCAGTGGGTTTTTTGTTATAATATTTAATTTTGTTAACAATTTGTTAACATCCTCAGGAAAATTTTATAAAGTATTTTTAGTTTCTTAATTTCTTAATGTAAAACACAATCTTGAAAAATATACAAAATGATTCGTTGTGCTGTAAGTTTTATTCGTATTTTAAGACAATGACTTTCACTTCAAAAATTATATTTAATCAGTTATTTGCAAATGAGGGGTTTCAATTCCTGAATCTCGTCTATTAAAAAACTGGAAATAAAATATTTTTAGAATTTTCTATGAATCTTGGCATCAATTTGTTTGTGCATTTATGAGTTATACTCTTTATAGCATAATTTGCATAGACGACAAAAGTTGCTATTTTTAATTTGTTGTGGGTTATTTGCACTATTTTACTGAATATTTTGACTTTTTTTAAATGTTAGTATTTACTTTTACGAAAAAGAAGAATCAACAAAATTATTTTTTTGATCAGTTACATTTTTAAATTTAAAAACTTCACCATGGCGAAGTAACTTAGTAATTTGGTAAAGCTTTATTCAGGAAATTCTGATCATACTGGAATTGAATTGAAAGGTGTTAATGTTCTTAATAAGTGCGTTAACTACTCACAGCTGGATTAGACTGAACACCAGCAGATGGGAAAATGGCACTCTGGATTTCTGTAGGATATACACGGCTAAAGAGGAACCATTTTGTCTCTTATTGCCCAAGGATGGCATGCCATGGGCGAAGTTGGCTGAGCAGACATTTCCATGAGGTAGCTAGGGATTGCGCCAAGAACAAACTTGAGGATATCAGGGGCATTATCATGAGAATTAAGTGGCTCTTTTGTTTAGAGGCTAAGAAAATCGGCAAAAAAAAATGTTAATAAGGAGAATCAGAATGGGTCCAAGTACGTGTCCAACTATCCACTATCCTTCATAACTTAACATATATTTAGCGAAATTTGTATGTGATGAAAACATATTAACACTGATCACTAAAAATTGTTGCGCAGCAATTGATACAGTTCCCAGCTAATGTACACCACAGCACCCTCCTTTGTAGGTTAGCAGAATCAAATAATTTATAAAATAAATGCTCACACAATCACAGCTTTATAAATTTAACACCAGAGACGCTGCAATACTGCTCTAAAAACAAACGAAAGCAGAGTTGAAAACTAATTAAGCCTTTCAATATCTTTCTTCTCTACCATATCCTCTACCATACACCCAGAAAAAAAAAATATGGTTTGAAAACCGTTGTGCCAGTAGAATATCGGTTGCATAGATTATATTTCAGCTACCGCTACAGTAATCTATGGATCTTATAAACATGCCATGATAATAACCATAATACCACAATTGTAACAAGCATACGTTTGTGACAATTCTTAACTTGGTTGCGTCAACCGAATGCATTCTTTTGCTGCTACTGAATGCCAAAATGGCGAGCACAACTGAATAATTGGCAATGAATATGGTTTGATTGATGCCCCTAACCGATTATTCGGTTGGCATATTATATTAAAATAACTACTTACTCAATATATGTCTATTTCAAATTATATGGCCGTGACTGAGTTGTCTAAGGCGATGTGTTTCAGACATTTGAGTTCTATGTTCATTACTATAAATAAATTTTAAATTAAAATGAGTAAGTAAAACAATTTAATTTAATTAAGTATTAAAAATATAAGTTAAATTGAGTTCCAGGATAGAAATGAGTGTAAATAATCCCGATTAGTTTCAATTTAAAATTCCTTAATGTTAACCAATTTTATCGGTTGTCGCAACTATTAGGTTAATTGCCGTAACTAAAAATTCAGTCGTACTATACGAAAATTGTAGTTGTGGCAAACGAATTCTATGAGAGTTGGTGCAAACACCACAATTCGGTTGGCAACAAATGCGGTTGTCTCAATTAATCTATGTGCTATGCGTAATTACTCCACAATGCTTCGCATAAGTAAAGCTCTCTCTCTAATTGATGGTCCAATAAAAAAAAGACTTTTTTGAATTATTACACAATTTGATTGTGCTAGTTTAGGATATAAAATCCCCCAAATTTTCGGTATTGCCGAAACGAATAAATATAAGCTCCACTATCTCATCTGTTTATCACAATTGATTTCGAAAAGTTTCGCTGCAAAAGCATTTATTGGCTTCTTGTTTTATTATTGATTAAAAAAATTACTGCACATAATTAGACGTTAATACAGCTAATTATTAATTATTCCAGCAAATTAATTATAAGTTCTATGTAACTTAAAGCACACTTACTTATTACTCAAAGATAATATTATCTAAAGTTTACTACAATATCCGTTTCTTTGTATCTTTTCCTTTTAATGTGCGAGTTCTTTTATATGCGGAAGTGCAAATATTTTATGGTGATAAATGAGCGCTGCGGTTTGTAAAAATGTTGCTCTTGAGGTAACTAAATAATGGAGTTTTAAGATGGGTGTAAGAATCTACTAACGGAAAAACTAAAATATATCTACAAACATGCTCACAAATAAATAGATTTAAACATAAAGATACATACCCTCTAGTTTTAAAAGCAGAAATTGACTAGAAATCGTTGGGTATTTCGCTAACGAAAATTGGACTAACTACGTCACTGGCTACAATAATTGCAAGAGATCGCCTTTTGACTCTATCACTCATGTTCAAATACATGTACTCAGACATGCATAAATGTTAATGCCAAATGTTAATGCAAAAATAAATAAAAAAGATTTTTTGAAAGTGTGTGTGTGTTCGTGGCCAGTGAATGTTAAATTTTTTTAAAAAAAATGTGTTTTTTAGTAAGGTAAAATGAGCAGCAGACTAGCAGCAGTCAACTAAAACCTTGCATAAAAAAAATGAACAATTAATTGAAAACTTTATTAATATTGAAAAAGAAATTTGATAAATAAACAAAAATCCAAAAAATTTAAATTTCTGTAGTATTTTCATTAAGGAAATATCATTGGTGATCTAACTGCTACATTTTGATTAGCGAAATAGTTAGATTTTGCTGACTAGTGATTTCACCGGTGTGATGGTGTCAATTGAGGGTGGTGTTGGCTGAAGTGGTTAGCGCGTTGACTACTAAGCAAACAATGGCGTGGGGAATGGGTTCAAACCCTGGCCAGAGCAAGTCAATCTACATCATTAATTTCTGTAATGTACATTATTGAGACATTGTATTAATTGTTGTCGGACTATTTAAAAAATGAAGGCATCGCACTGGTCCCTAAAAAACTGTTCCGACAGCGATTGATGATGTTCCAAGCTAATGTACAAAACATCGCCCACCTTCGTCGGTTAGCAGAAACATCGGCGAAGTAAGACAATTAATAAAATGCCTGCCAAAACAGCTTAACAAAGTTAATGCGTCTACCCAACACCGGAGGCGCCTCAACACTGCTATAAAATTTAACATAACGCGCAAAGCAGAGTTGTAAAAGAGTTAAGCCTTCTACATTTTCAACATCTATCTTCTCTACTCTAGCCCTCTATCTAAGTTCCGGCAAAATGCACTGCACGCGTAGGGGTCATCCACTGAGTGTTGGTCCTAATAAAAAAAAAAAAAAAAAATTTACTGCCGTCAATGTCATCCCGAGTGCATTCCTAGTAGTTAGTCTGGTAGTTAGTGGTAACGACTGGTAATTAGCGAAATAGCTAGTCATTCGCTAACTACGCCGACTGCAGGGTATTTACATATATACATATATATATATATATATATATATATATATATATATATATATATATATATATACATATAATTATACTCGTTCTTAGACTCTTAGAGAGAATATGTTGCTCTAAGTAACATTAAGTTAACTACAAATTGATATTAATGACATGAATATAAAAGAAGAAATATAAATTGTTTTTTGCTGTTTTCTGCTATTCTTGTACTTGAATTCTGGCAAATTGTAGCAATAAGGAGCTAAATACCTTGTTCGTCTTTCACTAAAAGTCGTTCAAGTGTAAATAGTAAAGGTGAATAAAGTGCTAGAATAGCAGAAAAATAAACCGAAATCTGAACATGGAATGCTAAAGATATTTGCGGTTTTATTGCTGCAATTAAGTACTCTTAGTAAATCAATTATATAAAACGCTAAAAGCAAGTTAAATACTTGTTGTTAATAGAAAAGACATAAAAAAACGAGATTTATCAAATGCTTAAAATAATTTTGGAAATTAATGACTAGAGTGGCATTCGAATGATTGATTTAGTATGTAAGAGAGATAATAATATGTTTATGTGGAATAAAATACATCGAAACAGAATATTACATTTGTATAATTTTAATTATTAACAGATAACTTTTATTGTCGAACTTTTATTGTTCGGTGTTTTTAATGAGAACAATTGTTTGTTGAAAAAAGTTTCATTTACTATTCGACATATGATTGTAAATTAAAAGTTAATCAAGGATGATTTAATTTAGAAGATAAATTTTATTTAAAATTTCTTTTGTTTTTTTTTTATTTGAAGATGATTGCATATACTTCCACTATGAGACATCAAAAATGCTATTTTAATTTTATAATGAAAAGTTAAAAGTTTAATAACTCTTTTTTTTTGCTTTGATATGTATTTTTTCTCTATAGTTTGGTAGATTAAGAATTATTTTAGCGCTGGAGGTAACATTCTAAAACCATATAAACTTAGACATAAAAGCTGATAATAATGACAGCAAAATTATATCTATACGAGTCTGAATTTACTACAAAAATTATAAATTTATATCATATTCACTAATTTATCATTACTCCAAAATAAAATAGGTATTCATATGTAAATTATATCCAATCATTTAGTCAATTTATACCAATTTAGGTGTGACATTATCATATGATTTGCATTTACAAAATTGTTTGTACATTACACATTTAATACAATACCTTTTGTTTTAACTTTTATACAAGTAAAATTTCTGCTATTTTTTGTTTTTCCTACCTCGAAAAGCAAAAGGAAAGGAGGAAAAGAAAATTCTTTAAGCAAAATCAATGGAGGTAAAATTTTATATATAGATGATGGCGTAATAAATTACAGAAATTTACATTTAGAATAATAAAATTTTGTTGAGAAAATAGCAAAAAGCGATAAATAAATTCAAATATATTCAAAGTGACATATACATTATTTCTTTTCAAATAGCGTATACAATTATATAATTATCCTAATTTTTTTTCTAAGGCAATATGGTGTAACCGCTTAAGTCAACTTAAATAAATTTTAATTAATTTATTTCCGATATTGCCAAAAATTATGTATTTAAACTGCATTTAAATCTACTGTGAAATGCACGCTAATATTTATGGTTTGACTTCCATTAAAAAAGCTTAAACTAATTGAGATAATATATAAGTTATAGAAGAGACAAAGTAAATTGCAACATATATACATTCAATAAGTAGAAACAATTAGTGAGAAGTTTGCTTGGATTATAAGCACTTTAAAGTTGATTAATTATCAACAACACTTTAGTTATGTACAACTTACCAAGAAAACCAATACGTAATAATAATTCTAAATTTACTTAATTTCAATTATAAACTGTTGTTGAATTAATTTAAATGCCGTCTTTTTACAGAAATTCTGTAAAAATGTGTATTGATTGCAGGAAATACAATTTCTGTCTTCACAGGAAATTGTTTATAATTATAAAATTAGTTTTACTAATATTTCGTAATGGAGCTGCTTTTTTCATAACTAAGAACAAATTTTTATAAATAATATTGTGTAGTGATTCATTTCCTTGCTATGTGGTTTTTGATCTAGATAAGAGCTTCTCATTAGCATGTTATTACACACAAAAAAATTTTGTTGGTTAATCTGTCCAATTTAGGTGGTAAATGAACAGTTAATAAAATTGTTGTTGCAATTTTCAGTGTCACATTATTGCTATTTAAAATAATTAAGTATTAAAAATATCAAGTCATTGTGTTCCACATTACTTTCCAGGATAAATATGTGTGCAATAATATAAAACTGTAACGAAACCACAAAGAGCGTGCATTTACCATAACTTTTGTAAAATAATATCATATTAAAATTTTTATTGGTTGTTTTTACTATTTCGATTGGTTAGTGCAATTATAAACAACAAAATTGGTTAGATCTACCAACACTTTTTTTTTTTTGTGAGTACTTATAGATGGAGCAACTGAACCGTCCTTGTGGATCAACAAAGATTTTGATGTCATCAGAGCGCTGGAATGTCCTGGGATATCTCTCTACAAATGGCGGATGAATTACCTGGAATAATGATGGCAGGGGGCGATTATGCAGTTCGTTCTTAATCCTATTTTATATGCCTATTTTTATTTTAATTTTCATATTTTTGTTGGACTAGGACTTCGAAAAAAAAGCAAATAACTTGCGAAAAAAATGTTAATAACAGATTTATTACTAAGAATGTAAGATTTGAAATTTTTTCTGCACAGGCATTTTTATGGAAATGATAATTTAAAAATAAATCATATTTCTTCAACAAGTGACGAAAACTGAACGGTACGATGTGAATGCAGTTGCAAAATATAGGGCTATTCTTATTTTGCAACTTGTAGATTTTGATATGTTGTTTTATCAAAGGTTTTTTAAGCTGAAAGTTGAATTTTTTTTTTAAATCAATTGTAAAAGATATAAAATCACTACTGTGGATCGTATATCTTGGCATCACAAGTCAAGTCTTCAATCCAAAAAGTATAAAAATAAATGATGTACCTGTACCCACTAAAAAAACTGAGTGCTTTTTATACAAAATTTACACTAAAATCACTCGTTCGTCTTGTATAAACAGCACCTTAGTTGCGGTTTACACAAGCTGAACGACTGATTTGAGTGTAAATTGTGTATGGAAACCACTCAAAAAACTGCGTGCTTTTCCTACAAAATTTACACTCAAATCACTTGTTCGGCTTGTATAAACCGCACCTTAATCTTTACAATTGTATAGAAAAATTCTCAAATACAATTGAGAAATCGGACTTATATAGTCTATAAGTATTGATTCTTGGCTTTAATTTCCCATTGGTTCAAATGAGTGACAAACAAATTTTATAGAATAATTCTCAAATACAATTGAGAAATCGGACTTACATAGTCTAGAAGTATGGATCCTTGGCTTTAATTTCCTATTGGTCCAAATGATTGACAAACAAATTTTATAGAAAAATTCTCAAATACAATTGAGAAATTGGACTTATATAGTCTATAAGTATTGATTCTTGGCTTTAATTTCCCATTGGTCCAAATGAGTGACAAACAAATTTTATAGAAAAATTCTCAAATACAATTGAGAAATCGGACTTACATAGTCTATAAGTATTGATCCTTGGCCTTAATTTCCCATTGGTCCAAATGAGTGACAAACAAATTTTATAGAAAAATTCTCAAATACAATTGAGAAATCTGACTTACATAGTCTATAAGTATTGATCCTTGGCTTTAATTTTCCATTGGTCCAAAGGAGTGACAAACAATTTTTATAGAAAAATTCTCAAATACAATTGAGAAATCGGACTTACATAGTCTATAATTATGGATCCTTGGCCTTAATTTCCCATTGGTCCAAATGAGTGACAAACAAATTTTATAGAAAAATTCTCAAATACAATTGAGAAATCGGACTTACATAGTCTATAAGTATTGATTCTTGGCTTTAATTTTCCATTGGTCCAAAGGAGTGACAAACAATTTTTATAGAAAAATTCTCAAATACAATTGAGAAATCGGACTTACATAGTCTATAATTATGGATCCTTGGCCTTAATTTCCCATTGGTCCAAATGAGTGACAAACAAATTTTATAGAAAAATTCTCAAATACAATTGAGAAATCGGACTTACATAGTCTATAATTATGGATCATTGGCCTTAATTTCCCATTGGTCCAAATAAGTGACAAACAAATTTTATAGAAAAATTCTCAAATACAATTGAGAAATCGGACCTACATAGTCTATAAGTATGGATCCTTAGCTTTAATTTCCCATTGGTCCAAATCAGTGACAATCAAATTTTATAGAAAAATTCTCAAATACAATTGAGAAATCGGACTTATATAGTCTATAATTATATATCCTTGGCCTTAATTTCCCATTGGTCCAAATGAGTGACAAACAAATTTTATAGAAAAATTCTCAAATACAATTGAGAAATCTGACTTACATAGTCTATAATTATGGATCCTTGGCCTTAATTTCCCATTGGTCCAAATGAGTGACAAACAAATTTTATAGAAAAATTCTCAAATACAATTGAGAAATCGGACTTACATAGTCTATAATTATGGATCCTTGGCCTTAATTTCCCATTGGTCCAAATAAGTGACAAACAAATTTTATAGAAAAATTCTCAAATACAATTGAGAAATCGGACCTACATAGTCTATAATTATGGATCCTTGGCCTTAATTTCCCATTGGTCCAAATAAGTGACAAACAAATTTTATAGAAAAATTCTCAAATACAATTGAGAAATCGGACTTATATAGTCTATAATTATGGATCCTTGGCCTTAATTTCCCATTGGTCCAAATGAGTGACAAACAAATTTTATATAAAAATTCTCAAATACAATTGAGAAATCTGACTTACATAGTCTATAAGTATTGATCCTTGGCTTTAATTTTCCATTGGTCCAAAGGAGTGACAAACAATTTTTATAGAAAAATTCTCAAATACAATTGAGAAATCGGACTTACATAGTCTATAATTATGGATCCTTGGCCTTAATTTCCCATTGGTCCAAATGAGTGACAAACAAATTTTATAGAAAAATTCTCAAATACAATTGAGAAATCGGACCTACATAGTCTATAATTATGGATCCTTGGCCTTAATTTCCCATTGGTCCAAATGAGTGACAAACAAATTTTATAGAAAAATTCTCAAATACAATTGAGAAATCGGACTTACATAGTCTATAAGTATTGATTCTTGGCTTTAATTTTCCATTGGTCCAAATGAGTGACAAACAAATTTTATAGAAAAATTCTCAAATACAATTGAGAAATCTGACTTACATAGTCTATAAGTATTGATCCTTGGCTTTAATTTTCCATTGGTCCAAAGGAGTGACAAACAATTTTTATAGAAAAATTCTCAAATACAATTGAGAAATCTGACTTACATAGTCTATAAGTATTGATCCTTGGCTTTAATTTTCCATTGGTCCAAAGGAGTGACAAACAATTTTTATAGAAAAATTCTCAAATACAATTGAGAAATCGGACTTACATAGTCTATAATTATGGATCCTTGGCCTTAATTTCCCATTGGTCCAAATGAGTGACAAACAAATTTTATAGAAAAATTCTCAAATACAATTGAGAAATCGGACCTACATAGTCTATAATTATGGATCCTTGGCCTTAATTTCCCATTGGTCCAAATGAGTGACAAACAAATTTTATAGAAAAATTCTCAAATACAATTGAGAAATCGGACTTACATAGTCTATAATTATGGATCCTTGGCCTTAATTTCCCATTGGTCCAAATGAGTGACAAACAAATTTTATAGAAAAATTCTCAAATACAATTGAGAAATCGGACTTACATAGTCTATAAGTATTGATTCTTGGCTTTAATTTCCCATTGGTCCAAATGAGTGACAAACAAATTTTATAGAAAAATTCTCAAATACAATTGAGAAATCTGACTTACATAGTCTATAAGTATGGATCCTTAGCTTTAATTTCCCATTGGTCCAAATGAGTGACAAACAAATTTTATAGAAAAATTCTCAAATACAATTGAGAAATCGGACTTACATAGTCTATAATTATGGATCCTTGGCCTTAATTTCCCATTGGTCCAAATAAGTGACAAACAAATTTTATAGAAAAATTCTCAAATACAATTGAGAAATCGGACCTACATAGTCTATAATTATGGATCCTTAGCTTTAATTTCCCATTGGTCCAAATGAGTGACAAACAAATTTTATAGAAAAATTCTCAAATACAATTGAGAAATCTGACTTACATAGTCTATAAGTATGGATCCTTAGCTTTAATTTCCCATTGGTCCAAATAAGTGACAAACAAATTTTATAGAAAAATTCTCAAATACAATTGAGAAATCGGACTTACATAGTCTATAAGTATGGATCCTTGGCTTTAATTTCCCATTGGTCCAAATGAGTGACAAACAAATTTTATAGAAAAATTCTCAAATACAATTAAGAAATCTGACTTACATAGTCTATAAGTATGGATCCTTAGCTTTAATTTCCCATTGGTCCAAATGAGTGACAAACAAATTTTATAGAAAAATTCTCAAATACAATTGAGAAATCTGACTTACATAGTCTATAAGTATGGATCCTTGGCTTTAATTTCCCATTGGTACAAATGAGTGACAAACAAATTTTATAGAAAAATTCTCAAATACAATTGAGAAATCGGACTTACATAGTCTATAAGTATTGATTCTTGGCTTTAATTTTCCATTGGTCCAAATGAGTGACAAACAAATTTTATAGAAAAATTCTCAAATACAATTGAGAAATCGGACTTACATAGTCTATAATTATGGATCCTTGGCCTTAATTTCCCATTGGTCCAAATGAGTGACAAACAAATTTTATAGAAAAATTCTCAAATACAATAATTATGGATCCTTGGCCTTAATTTCCCATTGGTCCAAATGAGTGACAAACAAATTTTATAGAAAAATTCTCAAATACAATTGAGAAATCGGACTTACATAGTCTATAAGTATTGATTCTTGGCTTTAATTTTCCATTGGTCCAAATGAGTGTCAAACAAATTTTATAGGAAAATTCTCAAATACAATTGAGAAATCGGACTTACATAGTCTATAATTATGGATCCTTGGCCTTAATTTCCCGTTGGTCCAAATGAGTGACAAACAAATTTTATAGAAAAATTCTCAAATACAATTGAGAAATCGGACTTACATAGTCTATAATTATGGATCCTTGGCCTTAATTTCCCATTGGACCAAATGAGTGACAAACAAATTTTATAGAAAAATTCTCAAATACAATTGAGAAATCGGACTTACATAGTTTATAATTATGGATCCTTGTGCCTAATTTTCCATTGATCCAATTGAGTGACAAACAAATTTTATAGAAAAATTCTCAAATACAATTGAGAAATCGGACTTACATAGTCTATAATTATGGATCCTTGGCCTTAATTTCCCATTGGCCCAAATGAGTGACAAACAAATTTTATAGAAAAATTCTCAAATACAATTGAGAAATCGGACTTACATAGTCTATAATTATGGATCCTTGGCCTTAATTTCCCATTGGTCCAAATGAGTGACAAACAAATTTTATAGAAAAATTCTCAAATACATTTGAGAAATCGGACTTACATAGTCTATAATTATGGATCCTTAGCATTAATTTCCCATTGGTCCAAATGAGTGACAAACAAATTTTATACAAAAATTCTCAAATACAATTGAGAAATCGGACTTACATAGTTTATAATTATGGATCCTTGTGCCTAATTTTCCATTGATCCAATTGAGTGACAAACAAATTTTATAGAAAAATTCTCAAATACAATTGAGAAATCGGACTTACATAGTCTATAATTATGGATCCTTGGCCTTAATTTCCCATTGGTCCAAATGAGTGACAAACAAATTTTATAGAAAAATTCTCAAATACATTTGAGAAATCGGACTTACATAGTCTATAATTATGGATCCTTAGCATTAATTTCCCATTGGTCCAAATGAGTGACAAACAAATTTTATACAAAAATTCTCAAATACAATTGAGAAATCGGACTTACATAGTTTATAATTATGGATCCTTGTGCCTAATTTTCCATTGATCCAATTGAGTGACAAACAAATTTTATAGAAAAATTCTCAAATACAATAATTATGGATCCTTGGCCTTAATTTCCCATTGGTCCAAATGAGTGACAAACAAATTTTATAGAAAAATTCTCAAATACATTTGAGAAATCGGACTTACATAGTCTATAATTATGGATCCTTAGCATTAATTTCCCATTGGTCCAAATGAGTGACAAACAAATTTTATACAAAAATTCTCAAATACAATTGAGAAATCGGACTTACATAGTTTATAATTATGGATCCTTGTGCCTAATTTTCCATTGATCCAATTGAGTGACAAACAAATTTTATAGAAAAATTCTCAAATACAATTGAGAAATCGGACTTACATAGTCTATAATTATGGATCCTTGGCCTTAATTTCCCATTGGTCCAAATGAGTGACAAACAAATTTTATAGAAAAATTCTCAAATACATTTGAGAAATCGGACTTACATAGTCTATAATTATGGATCCTTAGCATTAATTTCCCATTGGTCCAAATGAGTGACAAACAAATTTTATACAAAAATTCTCAAATACAATTGAGAAATCGGACTTACATAGTTTATAATTATGGATCCTTGTGCCTAATTTTCCATTGATCCAATTGAGTGACAAACAAATTTTATAGAAAAATTCTCAAATACAATTGAGAAATCGGACTTACATAGTCTATAATTATGGATCCTTGGCCTTAATTTCCCATTGGTCCAAATGAGTGACAAACAAATTTTATAGAAAAATTCTCAAATACATTTGAGAAATCGGACTTACATAGTCTATAATTATGGATCCTTAGCATTAATTTCCCATTGGTCCAAATGAGTGACAAACAAATTTTATACAAAAATTCTCAAATACAATTGAGAAATCGGACTTACATAGTTTATAATTATGGATCCTTGTGCCTAATTTTCCATTGATCCAATTGAGTGACAAAAAAATTTTATAGAAAAATTCTCAAATACAATTGAGAAATCGGACTTACATAGTCTATAATTATGGATCCTTGGCCTTAATTTCCCATTGGTCCAAATGAGTGACAAACAAATTTTATAGAAAAATTCTCAAATACATTTGAGAAATCGGACTTACATAGTCTATAATTATGGATCCTTAGCATTAATTTCCCATTGGTCCAAATGAGTGACAAACAAATTTTATAGAAAAATTCTCAAATACAATTGAGAAATCGGACTTACATAGTTTATAATTATGGATCCTTGTGCCTAATTTTCCATTGATCCAATTGAGTGACAAACAAATTTTATAGAAAAATTCTCAAATACAATTGAGAAATCGGACTTACATAGTCTATAATTATGGATCCTTGGCCTTAATTTCCCATTGGCCCAAATGAGTGACAAACAAATTTTATAGAAAAATTCTCAAATACAATTGAGAAATCGGACTTACATAGTCTATAATTATGGATCCTTGGCCTTAATTTCCCATTGGTCCAAATGAGTGACAAACAAATTTTATAGAAAAATTCTCAAATACATTTGAGAAATCGGACTTACATAGTCTATAATTATGGATCCTTAGCATTAATTTCCCATTGGTCCAAATGAGTGACAAACAAATTTTATACAAAAATTCTCAAATACAATTGAGAAATCGGACTTACATAGTTTATAATTATGGATCCTTGTGCCTAATTTTCCATTGATCCAATTGAGTGACAAACAAATTTTATAGAAAAATTCTCAAATACAATTGAGAAATCGGACTTACATAGTCTATAATTATGGATCCTTGGCCTTAATTTCCCATTGGTCCAAATGAGTGACAAACAAATTTTATAGAAAAATTCTCAAATACATTTGAGAAATCGGACTTACATAGTCTATAATTATGGATCCTTAGCATTAATTTCCCATTGGTCCAAATGAGTGACAAACAAATTTTATACAAAAATTCTCAAATACAATTGAGAAATCGGACTTACATAGTTTATAATTATGGATCCTTGTGCCTAATTTTCCATTGATCCAATTGAGTGACAAACAAATTTTATAGAAAAATTCTCAAATACAATTGAGAAATCGGACTTACATAGTCTATAATTATGGATCCTTGGCCTTAATTTCCCATTGGCCCAAATGAGTGAAAAACAAATTTTATAGAAAAATTCTCAAATACAATTGAGAAATCGGACTTACATAGTCTATAATTATGGATCCTTGGCCTTAATTTCCCATTGGTCCAAATGAGTGACAAACAAATTTTATAGAAAAATTCTCAAATACAATAATTATGGATCCTTGGCCTTAATTTCCCATTGGTCCAAATGAGTGACAAACAAATTTTATAGAAAAATTCTCAAATACAATTGAGAAATCGGACTTACATAGTCTATAATTATGGATCCTTGGCCTTAATTTCCCATTGGTCCAAATGAGTGACAAACAAATTTTATAGAAAAATTCTCAAATACAATTGAGAAATCGGACTTACATAGTCTATAATTATGGATCCTTGGCCTTAATTTCCCATTGGTCCAAATGAGTGACAAACAAATTTTATAGAAAAATTCTCAAATACAATTGAGAAATCGGACTTACATAGTCTATAATTATGGATCCTTGGCCTTAATTTCCCATTGGTCCAAATGAGTGACAAACAAATTTTATAGAAAAATTCTCAAATACAATTGAGAAATCGGACTTACATTGTCTATAATTATGGATCCTTGGCCTTAATTTCCCATTGGTCCAAATGAGTGACAAACAAATTTTATAGAAAAATTCTCAAATACAATTGAGAAATCGGACTTACATAGTCTATAATTATGGATCCTTGGCCTTAATTTCCCATTGGTCCAAATGAGTGACAAACAAATTTTATAGAAAAATTCTCAAATACAATAATTATGGATCCTTGGCCTTAATTTCCCATTGGTCCAAATGAGTGACAAACAAATTTTATAGAAAAATTCTCAAATACAATTGAGAAATCGGACTTACATAGTCTATAAGTATTGATTCTTGGCTTTAATTTTCCATTGGTCCAAATGAGTGTCAAACAAATTTTATAGGAAAATTCTCAAATACAATTGAGAAATCGGACTTACATAGTCTATAATTATGGATCCTTGGCCTTAATTTCCCGTTGGTCCAAATGAGTGACAAACAAATTTTATAGAAAAATTCTCAAATACAATTGAGAAATCGGACTTACATAGTCTATAATTATGGATCCTTGGCCTTAATTTCCCATTGGTCCAAATGAGTGACAAACAAATTTTATAGAAAAATTCTCAAATACAATTTAGAAATCGGACTTACATAGTCTATAAGTATTGATCCTTGGCTTTTATTTTCCATTGATCCAAATGAGTGACAAACAATTTTTATAGAAAAATTCTCAAATACAATTGAGAAATCGGACTTACATAGTCTATAAGTATTGATCCTTGGCTTTAATTTTCCATTGATCCAATTGAGTGACAAACAAATTTTATAGAAAAATTCTCAAATACAATTGAGAAATCGGACTTACATAGTCTATAAGTATTGATCCTTGGCTTTAATTTTCCATTGGTCCAAATGAGTGACAAACAATTTTTATAGAAAAATTCTCAAATACAATTGAGAAATCGGACTTACATAGTCTATAAGTATTGAGCCTTGGCTTTTATTTTCCATTGATCCAAATGAGTGACAAACAATTTTTATAGAAAAATTCTCAAATACAATTGAGAAATCTGACTTACATAGTCTATAAGTATTGATCCTTGGCTTTAATTTTCCATTGGTCCAAATGAGTGACAAACAAATTTTATAGAAAAATTCTCAAATACAATTGAGAAATCTGACTTACATAGTCTATAAGTATTGATCCTTGGCTTTTATTTTCCATTGGTCCAAATGAGTGACAAACAAATTTTATAGAAAAATTCTCAAATACAATTGAGAAATCTGACTTACATAGTCTATAAGTATTGATCCTTGGCTTTTATTTTCCATTGATCCAAATGAGTGACAAACAATTTTTATAGAAAAATTCTCAAATACAATTGAGAAATCTGACTAACATAGTCTATAAGTATTGATCCTTGGCTTTTATTTTCCATTGGTCCAAATGAGTGACAAACAATTTTTATAGAAAAATTCTCAAATACAATTGAGAAATCTGACTTACATAGTCTATAAGTATTGATCCTTGGCTTTAATTTTCCATTGGTCCAAATGAGTGACAAACAAATTTTATAGAAAAATTCTCAAATACAATTGAGAAATCTGACTTACATAGTCTATAAGTATTGATTCTTGGCTTTAATTTCATATTGGTCTAAATGAGTGACAAACAATTTTTATAGAAAAATTCTCAAATACAATTGAGAAAACAGACTTACATAGTCTTTAAGTAAGGATCCTTGGCCTTAATTTCCCATTGGTCCAAATGAGTGACAAACAAATTTTATAGAAAAATTGTCACATACAATTGAGAAATCGGAGTAACATAGTCTATAAGTATTGATTCTTGGCTTTAATTTCCCATTGGACCAAATGAGTAACAAACAAATCTTATAGAAAAATTCTCAAATACAATTAGAAATCGGACTAACATAGTCTATAAGTATCGATCCTTGGCTTTAATTTCCCATTGGTCCAAGTGAGTGACAAACATAAATGTGCCCATAAATAGCCAAATTCCCGTAGAGATGAACAAAATTTACACAATGGAATAACTAAACAAAACTGATGATCTTTCTGTGTAGTTTTCGTTTTTTTTTTGTTTAGAGCATAACGTATATCAACAGTTTACCCGAAAATCTTAACAGTTACAATGGTTTCTCTTTCGTTTGCTACTTACTATGTGGCAATAGATTTTGAACACAAAGTAAAAAGAAGTAGTTTCATTTCTGAATTTAATTTTAAAAACAGTGTAACAAATATCCTTAAAAATATCCCAAATATATAATGTACCAACAAACAATTTCTTTATATGTAAGTTTTCTTGTTAAAACTAACTAACTTTTTTTAAAACTAATTTTTAATAAATTATATGATTTTCATAAAACAGACATATCAGTATTTCTGAAATAGAAAAATTATTGTTTCCATAAAAATACTAAACACTATTTTCACTGGGTTTTTACTTCATTTTATTTAGTTTTTAACGATTACAAATAAATTTTGCCACACATAAAAGATAATAAATTTCTTAAGTTTATGCTCTTGCTTAAGAAGGAACGTAAAAATAACTGCAATTTTGTGTGTAGCTGTTGCGAACTCATTGTCCCAACTTTTACATATTTTTTGGATGATAAATGATGCTTAAAACACAAACAATAGTATTGAAGTATCTTTTATAACATTTTTTTTTTTTTTTTTTTCGTTTGTTTTTTTTTTTTTTTTTGTTCAGTCATCACAGCAAGTAAATACATACTGCACTTTACAATTGGGCTGCCTGCCTTTGGAAAATTATCACAAAATGACGAATGATTTTTGAAATAATTCTAAGTAAGTTAAGGTTTTATAAGGAAATTCAAATAAAGTCAAACTTCAGTATAACGAATTCCAAGGGGATCCGAAAATACTTCGTTATAGCTATTGATTCGCTATAAATATAATTGGTAAAGCCTTAATATATCGAAATTTGAAAAAAAATTCATTATAACTAGTCATTTTTGTACATATGAAAATTAATATTATTAGGCTCTAGTTCAGTTTTATGTTGAAAAACATTAGTATATCCCATAAATTTAGCAGAACGTATCAGCATACCGATTTCAAGGACGCTACACCTCTTATCAGCGTTCTTTTATCCATTTTTACAATTTTCGTAAAGTGGATACTGATTGGGAAAGAATATCAAATATTTAACCAAGTTTTCAAATGAAATAGAAAACGAGAATTAATTTAATTAATTTTATTCTATTTTTACATGTTGAAACAACTTTGATTAGTACGGAAATCTGCTATTTTCAACGCATATTTTTTCTGGCATTCAGAAATATTTTTTTCTTGAATCCAAGAATATTTTGAGTAATTTTTAGGGTTGATAGTTGTTGATGCAAAGAGAAAAATTTTTAAATATTACTCATTTTAAGATCGGTTTGTTTGTCAAATAGTCGAAGCTGTGTTTGGTTGGAATAGCATATATTTAGTTGTTTGATTTTTTTCATAGCGCCATATTGTTTGAAAGAATTATTTTGTGTATATGTTCTTTCATATATTTGTGTGGATAGCTAGTTTTCGTTAGTAAAAAATTTTTGCTGAACAAAATATTACTATGCAGATATTGCTGGCATGTAAGCTACTTAATATTTTATTTAGTTTGCAAGTATAAATTTTTTTTTTTAGAAAACTGTAAATCTATTTGTTTTCAGGTAAATATTTTTAGTTTCTATACTATTAAAAATGGAAACAGATCATATATTCTCAGTAGTCGGTAGTATAATAAAAAAAAAAAAATAAAAAACTAATTTTGACAAATGTTTTAGTCAAATGCATTACATTTGCATACATTTGTATAGAGGCTTTACAAATACATTTAGCTTTGGCTGTTTTTACAACGGGTCTTTACCATATAGGCTTCATAGTGATTTCGTTATATTAAGGTTTTTGAATGAGTATTTCTTTATAAAGAGGCTCTCTTGCTCAGAATATCTTCGTTATAGCTATAATATATTTTTGTATGAAAAGCTTTGCAATAAAGAGGTTTTCACAAGGAACTCAATAAAACATTCGTTACAACGAAGTACGTTATATCGAAGTTTCACTGTATATGTAAAAATATATTTTCCGTTTTGTTGTCTCTTTACCGTATGAACAATAAGCATTCAATTGAATTTGAAAACTTTGCATTATCAATTATTAATCAACAGCAAGGACGACTGAGTTATTTATCTCATTATTTATAAGTATACTTTTTCATTTCGTTGGCTATCACTTGAAGAAATTAAAAATTCATCTTTAAACATTTAGGCGTATGATTAATAGTAATTGATGTAATTATTTAAAAAATATAAAAAGTTATGAAGGAAACAATTTGAAGCCGCAGTAATAACATTATATTTCAATATACGAGTATGTACACTACATTCGACCTTTGAATATATTTAAGATAAACAAAAGTTACTGCTTTCACCAAAACAGAATTTTTAACAAGATATTCTTTTTTTGGTCTCTCGTGCTTCGAATAAACTTCGAAAATACATGATTTTGTTTGTAATGTCACACTTTGTAACTTTAATTTTTTAATTAATATTTTTCTGTTATTTACTAAAAAAAATCACTCATAAATGAATGCATTTAAACAATTAAAAAATTTTATCAATCAATATTGAAAACAAAACTTATTTAGAAAAACAAACTTAACTTTAAAAGTTATATGTATCTCCTTTAAGTTTTTTTTTTTTTTTTATTAGAACCACCACTCAGGGGATGGATGATCCCTACGTATGCACTGCACTGTGCCAGAACTCAGGGAGAGGGATAGGGTAGAGAAGTTAGATGTTGAAAATTTAGAAGACTTAACTCTTTCACAACTCTGCTTTGCGCTTATGTTAATTTTTTTAAGGCAGTATTGAGGCGCCTCCGGTGTTAAGTAGACGCATTAACTTTGTTAAGCTGTACTAGCAGGCATTTTATTAATTGTTTTACTTCGCCGATATTTCTGCTAACTGACGAAGGAGGGCGATGTTGTGTACATTAGCTTCGAACTGCATCAATCGCTGTTGGAACAGTTTTGTAGTGACCAGTGCTATGCCTTCATCACTTAAAATAGTCCGACAACAATTAATACAATGTCTCACTAATGTACATTAAAGAAATTAATGATGTTGATTGACTTGCTCTGGCCAGGGTTTAAACCCAGGCCCCAAGTCATTGTTTGTTTAGTAGCCAACGCGCTAACCACATCAGCCAACACCACCCTCTTCTTTTTTTAAGATGTTTATTAGGAAAAGGTAACAATATTATATGGGCAGAACATGTACATATATGAAGTCCGTGAATGCCTTTTAAAATTTTAAAAGCACTTTATATTAATTTTTTCGATACGCTTCTATAAAGTAGAAAGTAAAGGAAATTTGATTTTAAACTTAAAACTTTTGAATTTTTTACCATGACAATTTGAAATATGCATGATAAGATGTTTAACAAAGAATGCGAATAAAAAAAGCTTCTTAAAAGTTTGCTCTTCCTCATTATTTATAAATTGTCATTGCAAAAATAAATATTTTTTTCCATGCTTCCGCATTAAATTTCCTGCCACAATAGTGTCTAGACTGGTAAAATTCATTGATTGGCGTTTTCTGCATAAAATCATTTACGTTGGAAAAATATAAATTAAAGTTTGTTAAAACTTTTGTTTTACAAAAAATTTTTTTAATCTTTATGTAGAAATTTGTCTTTTTAAAACTGTCATAAATTTCAGTCAATTTCTATCGGTATACAAAAGAGGAATATATAGTTGTTTTTTGCTATTATCATCTACCTTCACAATCTGTGTTCCCTTATGCGTATGAGTAATTCGATTTTAGCTGTTAAGCGCCATGGCCACGTATCAAATTGGCTTGACAAACCAAGGTTTTTTTGATTGTGTTAGTGAAAAATAACTCTCACGTATATGTCCATGTGAGTTTGACGAAAATCAAAACAATTTAGACATTCACTGCCGTCTATACAGTAATTTGAAGCAAATTTGATGTGTTGCTGCGTAATTACATCAAATCTTATTTTTATTTAGTTTGCGTAGCGCCAATATCGTACACGGAAAATTTGATAACGCAATAAATAAAAAATGGATGGAATTAATTATATTTTATCGCTGTTTGCCTGCTTTAAAAATTAAATTAATTAAAAATAAACCAAATGTTGAAAAAAATGTAAATGTTATGAAAATTTGTATATTTATTGAATTAAAATTAACAAAATATATATAATTATTTTCATAATAATTTAATATAAAGGCCCTGTAAGTCAATCGCATATAAAAATGTAAGATAATTAATATTATAAATGTTAATAAATAAAATTAAGAAAATTTTGTAAGCAAAAAATATTTTGCGACCAAAAACGTAACGCGTTCTTATCATTCAAAAATAACTTTCAAATGAAATTTGACGGTATGAATTTGACACGTTGCTGTGTTAAGCAAAATAATATTTACCAACACATACATGTTGTTAGTCAAGCCAATTTGATACGTGGCCATGGCGCTATACTTACAAAGACATTACTCATACGCTTACTTCTGAATATATCATTTATTTATGTATGTGTATACACTAGACCCCTACATAAATGGATTTGTAGCTAAGAAGCTCACGTCTACTTCCGAAGCATGAACACTTACTCGAAATGAATTGCAGAAACAATGTTTATATATTTGAGAACACTAAAAACTTGTTGTCACTTGTTATTCTCGACTTAGCGTGTGTAAGCTCACTGCTTGTGAGTTTTGCTATCACACTTGCAACTTGTATGAACAGAACGTGTTGAGAATAATGCGACAGCCAAACTTCACGTAGTACTGAAAGTACCAATAAAAAAAAATTTTCTGTTGAGTGTAGTAAAAAAAAATGGAATTAAGTGAGGCAACTTTATACATAATATTATTTATTTCGATTTTTGTTACTTAGTTACTAATTACTTATTAAAATTGTTACAAGTAAACAATTATTTGCATTGATAAATATTGATAGACTTTAAAGTAACATTTATTATTAATCTTTTTAGCATATTACGAGTATGTATCTAAATACATACTTATGTTTAAAGGTTACATTTTCAATAGGGCATCTTTTCCTTTTCAAAAAATGTTAATTGAATTTATGAAAAAAGACATATATGTATATGAATAATTTTTTCATTAGTTATTTTGAAGACTTCAAATGCCGCGTATTTGCCAATGTGGATGTAAATTCTAAAATTTTAAATGGTGAGTACACAACCACCAGCATTGCACCAAAGATACTTGAAGTACCACATGAAGTGAACATAGTTTTTAAGGTACTTCTTTTTTTTTTTTTTTTTTTTGCTTATGTTTTTGTATGTTCATATTTTTCGGTACTTATTTAATTTGCGGTTGCTACTGGATAGTATTTGTCAAAAACACAATTTCTTCTCTTCAGTGCTTGTGAGCGACAGAGCAAATATCTTCTGTATTCGGCAGCGAAGTTCACATATGAAGAAAAAAGTACTCGTTTCAGCCGTTTAGTATACACACGCTTTTCTGACTTAACGAAAGAAAGCTCTGAATAATATATGTGGAGGACAGAATTAATAACACGATACATAAGTTCTTGCGAATAAAATGAAAATGGGTGAATAAAAAAATGGTTTAAATTTTACAATAGCACACTAGTCAGTGATTTCGTGTAATTGCTGATCGATTCATTTAAATTACTTTTTACTTTTCCATTTATATTTTCATTTAGTTCTCAAATGTCTTAACATTTTGTAATAATTACGTTTATTCGTAATAATAATATAAAATATTTTGTAAGAACTTAATGTTTTAAATTCAAAATTAACTTTAGTATGTTTTTTGTTTATCCTGTAAAGTAATGAAAAACAAAACTTCCCACAAAATAAAACAAAAAAAGAAATGTTTTCTTTAGTAAACATATAAGTAGTTGCTACATAAATCCCAACATATTTACATATGTGCTTATATAGTAGCACCGTAATTCTTGTATGTATGTACTTGTATTTACATAGTGTTTTGTTTGTTTTCTTGCTTCCTGTTTAAGTATATGGATTTACTAACAACACTCTTGGGCATTGACTGCCATATATCATTTCATTAGTATTTTCTGTAGACATTTTATCGGTAAGAACGTATCTTGCGTATTAAGAACATAATGTGGCCAATACTAAATTTATTTTCTTTATTTTTTCCCATTTAGCTGCTGATGTTGGTGAGCATGTTTAATAGTCAAGGTCGCATAAAATATATATAAATTGCGGCAATATTGAGCATGTGCTTGCTTATCTTAGTTGATTTTGTGTTTCTTGATATGAAACTTAAGTAACGAAAAATTCTTTTAATAAAGTTATTTATTTATAAGTGTGTAGGTAAGTCATAATATTTTAGATTTACATATTTTTATTACGAAGTATGTTTAGTTTGACATTTAGGGGAATGTAAAGAAACTATTTTAGGAGAGTGTATTAGTAGCACACATACAGGGGCTTGAGAAACAAACGAAACAACCAACACGAGAAATGTTTTAAGAAACAAGGTAAATTTTAAAATTCCGGGGGCTGCACTATTCTCGAATATATCTAAAATGTTTCAGCTATTGAGCATGTTTAGTTTGTTTGTGATAGTCATTAAGGGTATAATTCACTTGAATGATCAGAAATTTGCTCCTTTTTTGGTCTTGATTCTTAAATGCTATTCCATTGGGACCATTGTTGGACTTAAGTTTGGATGTCACAACAATATACCTGAGCTTCTCTTATAATTATTCGACGATTCTTCATAACCATGTTTTTCTCTTTCTCAACATTTTAACCACTTGTTGAAGTACTTGGGCATTTAGGACAAGCGTCGTCATACGTATATTCTTGATATTCTATACCAAACTTGTACCACTTATAAAAATTTTTCTGACTTAAAGTTCAACCACCGTATGCCACTGTCAACAATTCGTATGTTTAAGATATTAATGACATTTTCCCTCGTATCGTTTCACAACTACAACCTAATAAAAACAAACGTTAATGTTGTCTAGAGTTTGCTTTTCTTGAGTTTGTGGAGAATTTATAGAATCGTAGAATCCATTACACCATCGCTGTCGTAAAGACTTTTATTAAAAAAAACAAACAGTATTTGGGAATCGCGTAGCCGATAGACGAAGCGTTAAGCCGGATTCACATTCCGCCAATGTCAACAAGCGAAATATTCGTTATTAGAGCGACAAAAATCCAAAATGTATTCGCACAATGACGGCCGCATGGCGACTTAATTATTAATATTATTTTTTTTAAATGCTAGAATAATACGAGACAGACAAAAATAATGCAACCAACAGTGTTCCTCAGTCTCCCCCGGGGGCTACATTTTGTAATCTTGGTGATATCCACAACTTGGTGCTGTTCCTGCTGCGGAAATAGGTAATTAAATTTTGCAGACAATACTTTTGTCAATTTCCCATAAAACTTGTATGTCACTGCCCAATCTCAGAAATAACATAACAACGGATGTGCAAATAAAGTAGATAGAGGAAGTAGGAATCTACTCGAGTCTGTTAGAAGTTGAAATGGCACCTAAGGTCTTCCCTAGACCAAAGTCAATAGAAAGTTAAACCTTCGGGGTTTGCTTTCGATGCTTTGCTTGTAACCTTAATTGGTACCACGGGATCCGGTAAGCCTCATTGAATTTGTCTACCGCAGAGTAGCAAGTGATGTCCTACAGTGGACACATAATTGCGGTGTGTTATTGCGTGATGTATTACTGTTCTCTTTGTGATGGAGAGGCTGCGGCATAGGTACTCCTTCTCCTTGAGAATGGATATGCTGGCACCATCGTTGGTGATATGACTCCGTGACCTGTTATTGATGAGGTCTCCTTCGGCAGTACGTGTGGTGGCTGTGGTGGGAGAGATATTTGTTTAAGGACTGATGCTCGACCAGTGCTAGTGGCTGGTTGGACTTCGGTCTACGAATGAAAAGCCTCTATGTGCTGTTGTGATATAACAGATAAAAGAGTTTAGATAGCTCGAACACTTTAGCACGATGTTTAGGTATGGGGGTTGACCATGAAATTAAAATCTTATGTTGACCCTGAGGGTAACTTATGGTTCCCGAGGAGCGGCTCGGGGTTGTTTGTGAAAACTCATATTCGCACGGTGTTAAGAACACCGTCGGATTGGGCCGCAAGGCTGGTGCCGAAGTTAATCTGTAACACATCTGTTCCTCAGTCTATTGCTAAGATAAACGAGATTTTGCTCCCAGAGCTCGACAAAAAAAAAGTCGTACACATTTTGAGGCTGGATAACCTTCCTACGTACGTTAGTGTAAAATTTGTATCAAAAGCACAAGAAAAAACTGAATTTTACACTCTAATCACTTGTTCATCTTGTAAAACCAGCAAGCAGTACAACAAAACAAAGCGTAAATTCTTCTTAATTAAAATAAATTAAGAGAAAACGTACTTAAGCTTAGAAATTAGAATTTCCTTTTTACAAAACTTAATAGAAATAAGATTTTTTTTTTATTTTATTATGTCATAATGATATAACCAGATTTACTATAAAAATGTGCAAAAGATAAGAGAAGCTTTTAAATGGCCAATATATTTGTTTTCTTTTTTTAACACAACGAATCGATAGAATTATATAAACTTTGCTTTTATTTTGCACAGCACATCATGGGACAGAATTCCGAAAAATTGTTTGCTGAACTACAAAAAAAAAAAATCACAATATTTTGACAATATGTTTTTTGTATGGACAAAGTTTCTAAATTTTAATTTTATCTTTTAGATAACAAACATAATTGGATTTTTGTTTTAGTTAAGTGTTTGTTACTGGCACGTGTCTTTTTAGTCATTTCAAATGACGTTGGCTGAAATGCAAAACTATACATACACAAATTTGAACTAAAATTGTTAAGGAATTCCTTCATATTATTTTAAAACCTTTTTTTCAGCTAGTTTTGAAACCTTTAAAATATGAAATAGTCAAATCAAAACCGAATATATAATCACATTTCTTACTCAATTCATTATTTAGACTTGTTCAAATTTTTTTTTTTAACTTGTAGCCAAGTGGTTTTATTTTCTAGCTAACGATATAGTTTATAGTAACCATCTGATGTTTAGTGATGCTTTGTATATAAAATAAAATGGTCACCTAATAATTTATGTATAAATGATGGTGCAAATTTATCATCTTGTCATTTTAATGATTTGCAGCAAAGAAAATCTAACTTTAATTTGGAAACAAGTGAAGCAATTATCTAATTAATCACCTTTTATTCAAATAATCTTATTCTTTAAGATTCAAGGTAAATGAATTAATTTCTATTTTTGTTTGTTTATTTTTTAGAGAATTGAAAAAGCTCCTTTGAACTTCTATATAATAAGATTTCAATCATTTCAGAATTTTTTGCTTGGAAAAATAGAAAACGTAACAACACAAGAAAACTCTGCACAAAGAGTTCTATTTTTTCTTCTGTTTGTTATAAAAAAAAAAAGTTTTTCTATTTTTACGTTTTTCAAACAAAAAAAGAAAAAAAAAAATTGTGAAATGTGTTCCTTAATAATGAAATATTTCTTTTAATTCTTTTCTTTTTTTTATTGATTACGTTATTCTCAAGATTCCACAATGAAATGGTTAGTTTAAATCCATTTTTCATTCTATTGAATGAAAACCCTTTTACAAATATTTGGCGTGTGCAAAATATACGCATGTAAAAACCATTAATAAAATATTTCATTATTGTTAAAAAAAGGGTTTATTTACTTTAATATACTGAAAGCCTATTAAAGGTCATAAAATAATGGCCCCACAAATGATACCCTACAAGATTTATTGAAATTAGAATATATTGCGAATAGATTGCGAATTTATTTTTCGGTTGCAAGGCTTGTGTTTTTAAACCACGGATTTAAATCCGCCAATTGTTTTGGCATAAATTGTAACAAAAAGTTAACTACTTCACATAATTTCAATTGATTAAAGGAAACGAAAAAAATATTTGAAAGAAACGAACTTTAGGCATATTTAGCTATTTTCATAAAAATTTTAATTATCATTAAATTGATTTCAGATACTTAAAAATATATTTTATAAAAAAAATTTATTAATGATTTATAGAAAATTAATGTGACTCATGTCGTTATCGAAATGACGGGTTCAATGGAAGATACTCGATAACTTTAACGGTATTTGTTCATAAAATTTGTTCTCTTTCGAAATCATTTTCAGTATTCAAAATATATTTCCTTTAGTTTTTTCCTACTTAATGTTGTTTTTTTTTTCTTTCTGCTTTTTCTTTTTGTCTTTTCTTCTATAAGCATTTGTCATTTTATTATCAGCAAAATTTGAATGGTTTTTGCTCTTTTTAGCTGGAATGTAAAACTTTATTTGACAAATTTGACCTCATTTACAGTGTAAAATAAGTGTTACTATTTTTATTGTATCTGGTTTAAACCAACAAACACAAAGTTAAATAATTCAAACTTAAATATTACTTTAGATTCGTAAGTATGTAAATCACATCACCAAGTGACTTTTATATGTAAGGAAAAAACAAAAAATTTAAATTTGCTCAAAGTTTGTTTAGGTATTCTAAATCACAGATGGTATTAAATGGTTACATTCAATAGAGTGCTTTTTCACTTTAAACACAAAATGTTTAATAGATCAATAGGCCGTACTTTCAGAAAAGAAAAATTTAACTCCTTAATACTCACTGTTAATCTGATGACTAAGTGCATAGTCATTTTCGAGCTAATATGTTTAGAGTTATTAGAGCTCTTTGCAGTAAAATGTAAATTCAAAATTAAGCCTTCGTGTTTGTTGGGTTGTTATATAAAAATTTCTGTCTCTCTTACCACGAAAACAGTTACAAGTTTAAGTTGGTTTGATTGTAGAGAGCATTGGAATTAAGAAAAATAATAAAAAGAAAAACTTGACAATAATTTTCTATGTTAAGTAGAAAATGGCTTTCTTTTTTATTATTTTCTGTAGCGAATCTTACAATATTAAGCAGAACTGACAGTTTTTTTCTAAGTACTTTTTACAAATGAATTTTTGTTGAATAATAAACAAGTTTTTATAAAATTTTTTTAAATTTTATTTGTCATATTTTTTTCTACAGGTCGAACTTTTTATAAACCGCAGTTTTAGGATGTTTCTATTGATGTGGCCCTTTATTGATAAATTTAACTCAGTAAGTAGTTCACATATTGGCGCGTTCCTTCGTAGATTAGCAGAACAGTCGGCGAAGTTAGATAACTATTAAAAGTATGGCACATTGCTGTAAAAATTAACAAAACGCTCAATAGCAGACTTCCAAAAGAATTAAGCCTTCATTTTCACAACATATTTTATATAACTTATTCTTTTTACTAAGTACTTAAAAAATGCATCGCATAAGTAAGGGTCACCCCTAAGTGCTGGTCATAACAGTTATTATGTAAACGTAAAACTCAAGTACCTACAAAGTCTCTTTAATTTATACTTTAATAAAAATACTTTCTACAAATACAGACTTTAAAGTAGTACTTTCTTAAATAGTACTTATCGAAACTTATTTCTTATGCACAATACTATTAAAAACGGTTGTGCATTCTATTCAACAAAGTTTTTACCAAATAAAATTTTTCATTTAAACTAAAACTTGCATATGCAAATTTGATAAGAATGTAAATTTATATAGAATGAAAATAAAAAAACACACACACAATAACAAATTGAAGCAATCAAAAGATGTGAAAAACTCTATGGTAAATCAGAAAAATTACTTAAGTGAAATTTGCAAAAAAAACAAAAAAAAAAAATTGAAAGGTATGAAAAACATAGTAATTATCTGTCTTTACATTTGTATCCAACTAAATTACAATATAACTGGATAAAACTAAATATATTGAGGTTAACAACCTTTTGACAAAATATACTCAGTAACTGCAAATCTGTTTGACAATATTTGAAACAAAAGATAAAATGGCAGTAAGTTATAAAATATTTTTTTTTTCATTAATTTCTTAAAAATAATCCCAGCAAAAACTTTGTAACGAGCAAAACTGGTAATAAAAATAAAAAGATAACTACATTTATGCAAATTATTAGATAAGTTTTATAAATATAAGAAAAAAAGAAAAACATTCGTGTAACAGGGAGCTTAATAAACCTCAACTACCGAGGCAGCACGCAGCAAGTCTTAACAAAATACTGATTCTGTACGTCTATTGTTTTGTGTATGTTTTTTTTTTAGGTTATAACATTTGCATCATCGTCAACAATACGAAAATCAAGAGCAGTAACAATATTAGACAAGAAGGTAAACTCATGTTTATTTTGGGTGTCATATTTGTTAAATACTTACAATCATTCACAAGTGTTCATTGGAATACAAAACACCTCAACATAGAGAATATATGATGAGCTCTAAACAGAATGCTAAGAAGAATATCTTGTTCTAGTTATTTAGTTTAGTGTAATTTCGAGACTCAATGTGTATGAACGTATGTATTCATATTAGGGATAATACTTTCAGGTACATTTTTCTTGTAGTATTAATATAAATTTAGAAAATATAATCAATTTTAATTTTATATTCTTTTGAGGACTAAGACATATTTTCAAATTGGCCCACTGGAAGTTGTTCTTAAGATTTATACAAATGCCTTAGATCATAATAAAAGGACCTAATTTATCCCATATAGTTTAGTGTGAGGCTACCAAGGTCCCTTGTGGAGTAATCTTTCCAAAGAATACAGTTATAAATTGAAGCCAAGTCCTTAATGAAAGTCACTAAAAATGCGGATAAATTCCTTAAGCAGGAAAAAACTATATGCCAAGATCATGTCTCCATTTCGTTTGTAAAAGTTATGAGAATAAGTAAAAGCGTCAAAGCCACCGAGTAAGCCGGTAATGTTGGGGCAGGATTTAATATTCACTCTTTATTGGGGTTATACTGTCCGCAATCAGTCGCCATTTTCTCGTCAGTCATAGTTTGATGCACCAAGTGCAGCTGATATTTAATCAGAAGAGGCTACAGTCCGAAGAAATAGCAAATTAGGCTGTTATTTACAACCTCTAAGAAAGTTCAAAAAAAGACGATCCAAAACTACCTGCGATGTTTAAAACCTTATCTCATAGTCTTGAAAGAACCTTCAAAGGTTTCTAGAATTTGTTCAATAAATCATTAATCTTTGTCTAATTATCATTAATCTTTATAATGTAACTGCTTTATTTTCGACATCGGAGTATATGTTCTGGAAACTAGAAACAATTTAAATCAATAGTATATGAAATAATTGTTATATTTTAGAATGTATTTTATATTTATGAATTAAATAGTACGCTCTACTGAGATATGATAATTTGCCTCTGATATTTATTTCATTTGCTAAACGCCATCCCCCTAATATATAAATATATTTCTTGCAATTTCTTTGTGTTAATTTTTCTTGTTTATTCTTTTAAGTAAAAGTCATTTATTTTGTATAAACCAGCAATTAAGTAAATGTATTGTCTGGTGTATTTTCTATCTCTGTAGCTTTGTATTCCATTTTACACAAGAGCTGTTTATGTTTAGGAACTGTTACATATTAAATACAAACTTGTTCTTTTATGTGTAATACGTTTTCATAGGAAACTATTTTTAATTTGATTTCTTTCAAGTTTCACATAACTTTGAAGATACAAGTATGTTTATATGTTGTGACAGACTATGAAAACGTATTAAATGCTTTTACATTGCTGTATATTCCGCAGATTTACATTAACTAGAAAATCTTCTTTTAAATCTTCTTTATAAAAAGATTTGTCCAAAAACATCAGAAACCTTTTCTTTAACAAAACTCAAATTTAAAGTTACCATATTAATCGAAAATTATTTAATCTATATATATAAAACCGAATGTGTGTTTGAATATTTGTTTGTTTGTTCCTTATAGGAGGTCAAACCCTTGGACCGATCTTCCTGAAATTTTCACAGTATTTAACTAGAACTCTTGGATGAATTAAAGGCTATATGAAGTTTTGATTGGACAAAGGGGTGTGGCACCGCCCGTATAAGCCATAAATTTAAATCGCCATATTTTGGGTATTTTTTTTAACTACGTCGATGATATTTAGTACATATGGTACTGCCATAGTTTGGAATACGTACCAGGAGAAAAGTGGGTGGAACCACGCCCCTTTTAAACAACACCATATTGTTATTAAGGGCATGACACTGGAATATATAAAGTTTAGACCGCTCCCAATATTGTATGCTTCTTAGTACACTTTTTTATTTTACCTTAAAAAATTTTCAATACTTCCCATAAGATCACAAAATTTTCAACAAAAAGTTGTTGCTAATTTTACAATAAAGACACAATATATTGCCTAAAAATATTGTTTTTAAAATACATTTTTATAATTTTCCCAACCGAAAAAATTGTGCACACATTTTTAACATGACCTCAAAAATGTTTTTACGCATTTATTCTTTCCTTTTCTTTTTTGGAAAGATAGTAGCTGAAAACTGTCCAACAAAAAATTACTTTATTCCAAAGCATAAATAAATTAGATTTACTGCTTTACTTTAATAGTGTTTTTTAAGGTTTCCCCTTAAATCAATAGTAATAAATTGAATTCAAAGTGTCCAAAACATTTCGTTGTAACAAAGGATTATAAGAATTAAAAATAACATAAGATAGAAGGATAAAATAGTTGAAATTAAAGTTTTGTTTAATTTAATTTATATATTTAAAATAATGATATTGAAAGAAAGTTTGATTTCTTATTAAGCACTTGAAACAACTTTTTCAGCATTTAGACAAATAAAATATGTACATAATAGCTTGAAAGATTTTTCATTTAAACTGACGTATGTTTAATATAAGGAATTTTATTTAGGAAGTTAATGATAGACGTAATTAAACCTTAATTCAGCTCCAATGTGAAGTGTATACTATTTCACCACTATATAGAAATGAACAGAAAACAATAAGATTTTGTGAACAGTTGCCTTTGTAAGATTTAATACAATTTGAAATGCTGATACTTGGCATATCACCCAATAAACTCCCATTTATAGACAGATTCGTGACGAAAATTGCATTAAATGGGGAACATACTCAGTAAAGTCTCACAAATGGTTATCTATTGAATATCCCTAAACAGCAGGGACGTTTTGTTAGACCTGAACATACACGAAAATACCAGCCAAACTATGAATAAAAATTTTGCAATATAGTTGGAGTGCATAAACCCGTACTAAATTTTACAATTTTTGAAATTCTTTCTTTTTTGCAGTGCATTGTGCTGGAACTCCTCTTTTACAGCTCTGCTTTGCGCGTTATTTGAATTTTTATAGCAGTTTTGAGTTGACTCCGGTGGTAAGTCGACAAAGGTGTGTTAACTCTGTGGTTTTCATGAATAACAGCGCATGTCTAAAAATCAAATTTTTCAGGAGAGCCAAAATAAGTTATTTTTTAAGCTACGATCTTAGTATCCAAAATTTTCAAATTTTTTTATACAATAATGTAGATTTAAGTTATGACAATATTATAATTACTTTTTAGGACAATTTTCCTTATGGATCAGATCCCAGAGCAATTCGGAAAAAAAACAAACCATTTTAGACATCGAAATTGTGTTCTGACAAAACAAATTATGTAGATATAAATGTTTGCCGCTGAACGCAAATAATGCCAGATATGACTAGACAAAACAAAAAACAAACACACAAAAAAATATCAAAATCTAATTTTCAAATGTGTTCAGACAAAACGGCGTATGTGTTTTATAATAAGAAAAACATTTTTCAGAAAACCAATGCCTGTCAACATACAACGTTAGTGTTGAAACTTATTTGAAAAAATATAGAAGTTGTGTTGTTGTGTTCGAAAAAGAAATTGATTATAGGTCCATATTTTCCAAAAATTTATTTTACCTTTTAAAAAAGCATTTAAAATGTAACAATTTTGTATTATTAACTGGAAATGAGAAATATTGAACATACATGATAACTACACAACTTTGTTAAGCTGTATTACCATGCATTTTTTAATAGTTTCAATTCGCCGATGTTTTTGCTAACCGACGAAGGAAGGCGATGTTGTGTACATTAGCTTGGAACAGCATCAATCGCTGTCGGAACACTTTTTTAGTGACCAGTGCTATGCCCTGAATCAATACTGAACGGAATAAAACTCATTTTTCAGCTGGTTCTATTTAATATGATGAAAAATAATATAATAAAATTGTTTTCTTGGCTTTTCTTTGTCGATTTAATTATTCTAATGTCGCTGAGTTGTTTTAAGCGACATTTTACAAACATGTGGTTTTATGTTCAATACAAATGGCGGACAAAACTTTAATTAAAATTAGTAAGAAAAATAAACAATTTAGTTAAGTATTAAAATTATTATAAAATTAAAATTAAAAAGGTCAAGAAAATTAGAAAACTATAAGTATTAAAATTTTTAACTCAATTGTGTTCCAGGATAAAGATTATCATAAATAATCCCTATTATTGATTTATTTAAGTAAGAGACATTATTCAATCAAATCCGTCCTAACCGACTTTTTCACACAGTTTAGGACTTAGTAGAGCAAACAGCAAATTGTTTTCTCTAAATCAATAATTCATAAGCTAATTTTGTGTATCGGTGCCAATGTATATATATAATACAGAAATATATATATTGATCTTTAATTTAAATTTATTTTAACACCCATCCTCTTATCGTTGCATTAAAATAGCAGTGATTTGCAATTTGAAAAACAGTAAATATAAATGAAATCGCTAGAAATTTACCACTAACTACTTTTGTTTTAATGATTTGTATGAAATGTGCAATTTTTTACAGCTCTTCTTTTTATATGAATTTTTCATACGAACATCACTGCGTATGATTTATATTGGTTTTACATACAAAATAAATTATGTTTATTTTATTCAAATTGTTGTAAATTTTCATTATATTTAAAATAAATTTATGTATGTATTTTGAATTTACATCAAAATATATGATGCAATTTTCATGTAATATTTTTCAACATTATATGACCTGATGATGTTTTTATATATTAAATAAATTAAAATGTATTTAAAATATAGAAGACACAAAAATACGTTAATAGTGTGCATTTTGACAATCAAAAGCTGATTTAAACGTTCATTTAGTTTAAACTGCTGTTTCAGATATTTTTGAATAGACCAAACATTAAATTCTAAATTTAAAATATATTTGACATAATATTTTTTACACGGTGATAAGAAAAACTGTTTTGCATGATGTTATTTGAATCATACCACAATAAATTTATGTAAATTTTGCATACATTTTTAGTCAAGAAAATATTGATGTTAATAAAAGCCACATAATTTTATATTTCGTGTATATGAGACAACATTCGTATTTTTATTATATAAAAAACAGTTTTATATTAAAAAAATAGGGATCCTACATTTAGGACTTTCAGGATTATCTGGTCTAGAGTTAATCATGGGACATTGTAAATTCTGGCATCTATTCAAAGTTAATGGGACTTTCTTCTATGAATTCTGTAAAAGTTGATTCAATGAGGAGGAACATGAGAAGGAATCAATCTCCACCTTCTCTGTTTCCGTTATTCTCTGGTGGACCAAAGAATGAACAGTATGGAGCGATAATCCTTCGTAAGCTTATCTGAGCTGACAGAAGTCAAAATCGCTCAAATTGACTTCTTCATTAGGAGCAGTGGATGGTTTCATCCATCTGACGGTATGTTACAATATCCATTCTTTTACTTTATCCATATAAAGTTTCCCTTCTCCTTGTTGAATCCTTCTGACAATATATTTTTTTTTTTCACCTCAAGTATCACAAGTATGAGGGTGGTGTTGGCTGAAGTGGTTAGCGCGTTGACTACTAAGCACACAATGACTTGCTCGGTGAAGTAAAAAAATTAATAAAATGCCTTCTAATACAGCTTAACAAAGTAAATGCATCTACTTGACACCGGAGGCGCCTCAACACTGCCTTAAAAATTCACATAACGCACAAAGCAGAGTTGTGAAAAAGTTAAGTGTTCTAAATTTTCAACATATATCTTCTCTACCCTATCCCTCTCCCTGAGTTCCGGCACAGTACACTGCACACGAAGGGATCATCCCGTGAGTGCTGGTCCTAATAAAAAAAAAAAAACAAACAAATATTATCGTTCCTATTAAGTGTATGGATATAATACAGAAAAGCACTCCCTGTAAATTATTAATGACAGAAAAAGGTTATTAGTAGTTTAAGTTTAACCATGATTATTTCCTTGTATTATTAATTTAAAGTTCATTTTTTATATATAGTAGATATCGAAAATTAATTACAATTACAATTTAGTAATATATTGAAGTTGAAATGAAACTATAGACAGTTTATTTTTTTGTTTTTTGGTAATCCGATAAACAATGTTATTGATAATGTGTACTTCATTAATGCCATATGCACATATTCATAATAGAGAGGGGAAATAGCGAGTTAAAACTTATTCGGTTATCGGTCAACATTGCATTTAATATTTTGAATCCCTTTGTCCTATCATTGTTTTTTTTTTCTTCTGAAGTATAGCAAAGTATGTATATAAATATATGTAGTACATCAATTAAACGGGAGTTTACTGTAGTGGAAAAACACCAACGAATCCACATTAATTGCCGACGAGATAGAAGCCGGAAAGATATTGCATGCACTATGAACTCTTCCTTTAAATGTCCAACCTTGCAAAGTGTATTGTTACTTACTACATATATAATATTTTTGAAAATGATTTACAAAAGACTAAAGTAGTACACGTGCTTTGAGTGTAAAACTGAGTGCTTTTCATAAAAATTTTACACTCAAATAACTTCTTCGTCATGTGCAAACAGCACATAATTCTTTGAATTAAAATTTTTTTCCATAGCATCAAAAGTTCATTTAGTTTTTTGGTCAAATCTTAAAAAACTTTTAAAAATATTTAAAAATTTTTATGTTCAGAAGATTGCAGTTGTAAAAATATAAATACTCTAAGATTTTACGTAGATTCTTAAATGGATCATTTTAAAATTTATACAAATTTAAGTAATATGTCGACTAACATACGACCGTATTACCATTAAGCGTTTTACATCATTAATTTAATTCTTCATGCTTATCCTTAAAAATTAATCATTGGAAAATCTCCTTGGCACTCTTCTCTTGATTAAAGTTTTTATTATTGCTTCTAAATGATGGTGTGGTTTTCGCATATGCTATAGTAAATTTATATTTTACAATCATCCATTTGACAAACAATAGGGCATTACCTGAATGTTGTAAAAGTTTTTAGTAATTGAAAAACGTTATTTTGTGAACTCCATTGACGATTGTATTCTTGTGTTCATTTGTTATCAGTTTCTATTATAGAAAATATGAAGAAAAGCTCTTGAATCGAAATTATTTTGAATAACGATTGTATAGACATTCCAATCTCTTCAAATATCTAGAAATGACTAAGACGACATTTACATATACTACTTTGTTGCATGCAATTTTTATTTTAAGTGAGAGTGTTGAAATAGAAAAATATACATTTTATATTTCTTCTCTCTTCTTCTCATTAAAAAAGCGACATAGTGCAAATGCCGCTTAAGGGCTTGTTTACCTGATCGTACATTTCTACATTTACGGTCGGCTAAATCAGCCTTGACTGAAACTTTTCTCTAAAAATTTTAAAACTTTATGTGTTTAATTAAATTTACGTAGACTTATTTTTATATAAATTAAAAAATCCTAATTTATACAAGGTGACCTCGAGAGCACAGGTGATAATCTTCACTTCTTTTCGCTTTTCGCCGCTTGTATTTTTGATCTCCCTCAGATGTCAAAATACATTGGTAAGTACATTTTTCTGACATTCCAAGGAGGCATTTTTGCAGGTAAATTGTCTGGCCGTCTTATATTAATTCGCTTTGATATTGATATTTATAAAGTATTTTGCAAGTTTAAATTTTTATTTACCAAAAAGAGGATTAAATTTTTAATAAAAACACTTTTCTTTTGCGGGCATCTTATGATTGATTTCGAAACAGTTGAATATATTAAAAAATATTTGTATCTCTAGAGATATTTTAGAGCTAATATTTTTTGTTTATCTTCTACAAATCGTATAAACTTTTCTAGATATACGAGTAAAAACTTTTCATGATGAATAATATTTCTGTATAATTAATTTTTACCTGTGCTACTTAAAAATTTATTTTGAAAGTTCCATTAATAATAAAATTCTAAAAGAACGTTAATTTGAGAAATATTTTCGATTAATTTTGACCAAATTTATCCATACTTTCTGTAATTATTCGATTTAATATTTAATCTAGAAAGAAGCTCAGTATTCAATATGTTGCAAAATGTGTGAGTTTTACATTATTCTGGAGTTTTAATCAAGTTTTTTTTTTACTATTATTATTCCAACATTCTAGCATGTATACATAAATTTACTTGCAAATCCTAAAATCAACTTTTATATCAGTAATTTTTTACAGTGGGTAAAAAAATATACTTTCATTATGAAACGAGTAATGCTAACGTTAATTTGAAGTATTTACTTGTAAAAACACATCTATCCAATGTTATCTGTGTGTGAAATATTAGATATGTGATAATTTGTACAAATTAAATTTTCCTTATATTATTTGTATTCATTTTCACTATGCAGTATTGCAATGTGGGCCTACAAAATAAAATCTACACACACACACACATTGACATACAAATGCTTGCTATGCATAAGTACTTGTTTGGAAGCAAATTAAACATTTAGATTTCTTCTTTGACTTTTAGGGTTCGTAGACATTTTGAGGTTTAGTAGGGTTGACCTTAAAAAATTATTAATACAAATTTACAACAAGGCAGCTTAATTTGGGAAAAATTCAAAAAATATGTTACCTGACGAGACAATAACTCTTTAAGAAAGCTTCAGCGAGATCTATAAACCAGTTTCTTAAGGTGAGTTTTTAACGAAATATATACATTGTTAACCAAAGAAATTAGTAAACAAAATTGTCCACTCGCATTTGTCGCCCCTTAATGTCATTTTACTCGTTTAAACATTTATGTATGTTAGTTTGCAAGCTGATTGTAATTTTGTTTGCTTATGCTAGAAGTTACCCATAAGCCAATGTTCCTAATACCATAATATAACTACATACATACAATTATTTCCTGCAAAGTACATGCATCCATGTATTCATGTATGTACGTATGTATGTATTTATAACGATGCAGAAATGTAAAGCTATTAACATATAAATATAAAAAAATATACAAAAATGTTTAAAAGTGCAACACAAAGGCTTAAGTTTTCATTAAACCAACAAGAAATTATGCTTCTAATCGAAATTTTAATTTGCTCTCATTCATTTTTGCCTAATTCACCACAAGAGCAGCTATTTAAACAACTCGAACTTTATAATAATGTCAAAGTAATAATAGAAGAAGTAGATATGGTTAGCCTTAATTTAACATATGTGACCTTTTCCGAGAATAGGGACCTAGTGTGTCAAAAAACGGGTTTGGACTTAAGAGTGATAATGCGTTTTTTGAAACTTTAAATGCGTTTTTCTTTTTCTCAAAACTTCATTTTCACATACTAGGTCCCTTTTCTCGGAGAAGGTCACATATGTTAATTTTGTATTTGTTTTTAAGTTATTAAAAAAATATTTATTGAAAGCAATAATATTCTTCCTTATTAGCCGAACAGAACCTCTATGGTGTAGAATGTGGCGAACAAGTTTCAAGTTTCTTTACTATTAATACGTCTAGATTTTAAGGAAGGTGGTAATTTATTTTCTACCCGAGAGCGACTGTGGTTGTACGAAGAATTTTATTTTGTCACCTCCGAAATTTCTCTATACTTGATGCTGAAGCAGTACTCTATAATTGAATTTCATAGCACAAAATGCGCGTTTCTGCCAATAATGCAAGTAATCTGAATTGCTTTTAATTTCATCAGGGCTACTTTAAACTATACCGTCGCATTACCATTGCAATCAATATTTTCTTAAAGGACTCATAATTGGCGTTGAATCATACGACATCGAAAACAATCGTCCAATATTGTCCCAATAGTTTAGCCACAATCGTCTTTAATAGCCGTGGCAGAGATCATCAGGAGTTCTTGTCACGTGATCGTATGTTCAATAAATAGTATTATGTTATCGCTTGCGAGAAGCAATACGAATAAAACGAATACGAATAGCTTTTGCATCACGATAATGAAGGTGCTCAAAAACAACCGAATCGCTGAAAAAGTTCAAGGACAATAAGTGCATATCAGCAAATGCTTTGAGGATATAAGTGCTTGCTATTTGTACGCAATTTCTAGCGTACTTCATAAATGGCAGAGTTTTGCGTTAATTAATATGAAGGTCAGTCAAATAATGCTTTGATTTTTTTTTATTTTTTTGTAGGACCAGCATTAAAGGAATGACACCTACTTATGCAATGTATTGTGCCAGAATTTAAGGAAAGAAATTTGTTAATCCACCAAATTAAGAGTAAATTTTAATGTTTTTCGTGGAGAGCTTTCGCGGCTACTCTAAAAAAAATTAAGTCGTTTGAAAATGGCATAAGAACAGGCATAGTAGTTTCGAAGCTACATGAAAAATTGCTTCAAAACCGAACTTTAAAAATAAGTCCAAAAATATAATCATTTTATTGTTTTCAATGGAAATATTTAGTGGCTATTTTACGACATTATTTAATGTTTGTCAATCAAGCTCTACATAAATAAATAAACAACTTTTTTTGGAAACAACTAAAACATGTTAAACTATAAATCTGTGGAATATAAACATATATTTTATTACCAAATTTATAAAAGATATGAACTTAATTTAAGTAATAGAAAATAATAGGAAAAACTTTCTTCGCATAGTTGTGGTAAAATATCTTAGTACCGTTTACTTAAGCTTGAAAACAAATTTCAAAAAGTTTTCATGCTTTACGCTTACACTTGCTGTGACAAGAAAGATGCGAGCTTAAAGTGGTACGTGCGAATGTCAAAGTTTTTTTACGTTTCAGTTTTTATTATTTTATTTTATTTTTGTTTCTTAAACAACAAAAAAATAAATGTGGAAAAATAGACGCTAAACTAGGGTAAGTATGAAATAAAAAGTAAATGGTGAAATATCTTAAAAAACTCTTCTTAATCCTTTTTTTTTTTTGTTTTGCTTGAGATGGGTTCATGTGTTTGCTCAAGTTTATTTTGAGCACACCTGCTGACAAATAGCGTTACGCAGTGTGTCACATCCATCATCAGAGATTTAAGGGTTTTTACTTCGATATAACACACTTGTGTATATACTTCAACATATGTATTTAAAGATATCTGCAAGCACACATAAAAACAATAACACCCATAACGTTAATGTAAATGTACAAAGAAGAAGCTATTAGATTTATGTAAATACTTAAGTTTTCACTTATAAATTGGCCAACAGAGAGAGATAGAAACGTATGGAAAATATTGGGATGCGAAAAGTTTAGATAAATACCCGTATTGATTTTGTGAATAAAGAAAATTTTAAAAATATGTACATAAATACATACATATGTATACGTATAAAGAAATTGTATGCTTATCACACACAAACTAGAATAGAAACCGGTGAATTATTGACATTAAAATCAAAATTTTATTTTAGGGTGAAACATTTCGAAATTGTTTGAAAATTTTTTTAGGGTTCTTCCAATATATCATTATTGAAACCAATAGTATGATTTATAATGAAACTATTACTAGAAAAATTATAAGATATGATTTTAAGAACTACACATAAATAATTACATATAGAATGGTATGATTGAGCAAAGAACCCTAAACAGATGGTGTAGCATCATTCTGCTACTCTTACTCTCATATAATATAAACTTAAGCCAATATAATATCATTAAAGCAAGTAAGTAGTATATTATTATTATTATTATTATTGTCATTTACCACATGGTATTGAAATATCAATATATAAATTGATTTCCAAAAATTAAATTATATTTTTACAAAATCAAATTTATACACCAAATCAGTCCAGAAAGTGCAAGAAAGAATGATACATTTCGAAATATATATGTTTATTGTATACATTAATGTGTTAATCAACTGTTTTGTAATAAATTGTTCTTCTGCAGAAATAAATTCAGTATGCTACAAAAAAAAAAAAAAAAAAATCCGCTCATGTGTTTCAGCTTTTTTTTTTTGGTAATAATTCATCATTTATTTGGTCTTTTTTTATACTTTCAGTTTGTCTACCAAACTATAATTTATCTTATTTAAATACAAGAAAAGCAGACATTTAAGAAAAATAAACGTTTGTGTATAAATTAAATAAAAAAACAAACAATTGTACTACGCGTTTAATGAATATTGTTGCTTTACTTGTCTTGCTATGAAATAAAAAGTTTTTTATCGACTATAAGTGTTTATACTCAGCGGCGGAAAGAAGCAGTAAGCAGGTCCTCTGGAAGAATTTATTTGGCAGACACAAAGCCTTTTTGCCCCATTCCATGCTCATTCAGTTTTTACACACGATGTCTTAGCCAGCCAAGGCATTGACTCTAGACCTGTCACAAATTAATTTTTAAATTACCTTTTAAAATGCAAAAACGTAGTTAAAACCCATGCAAGTGCCAAAATATCGGCTCTGAAACATGCTAATTATTGTATTGTGTTCAATTTCAAGTTTGTTTTCTTTATATTTGATGACATGTTGTTTTTCGTCGAAAGTGACTTCAATATGGAATTAGGTAGGCTTTCCATAAGGCCTTCTTGATCTAAAATATGTCTTGGATCTAAAATAAGCTCTACGAAGGCCTTTCAGAAGGACTGGGGTATTTAATACTTATACACTCCTACGTATTACTAATGTATGTAAGTTAAAAAAAAAAAAATAACAAATAATCAGACCATACTTAAGTTTTATACATTTGGGTTGCAAAGGAAATAACAACAATAAAACATCTTTACTTTTTAAGATTTGGGAGAATTTGTGCTAGAAAAGGATGCATCCTTTTCATTATGACATTCTTAAAACTGGTCTTGAAAGTGTTCAGATTCTCATATATTCACTAAGGTTTTTTAAAAGAGACGTTTGCTAGAAAGTCTTTTTTACTTAAATTGTCCACATAACTCCGTTTTATATTCAAAGATAATATAACGTATAAAGAACGTATGATGGCACTCGGTCTTTCATATCAATTAAAATATTTAAAAGGTATTCCCACTTTTACAATCATATTTATTTCATCTACTTTATGTCAAAAAAATAGTTGGTGGGGCCGTAGCAAAAAGCTATAATATGGTTTGAGGGAATTTCCGAAACTTTCATACAAGTATAATTATGATAGAGAATGAAAGAAAGAATTACCAACCACAAACAATAAAGTCAAACGTTTTAAATATGGCTCAAGATTATAATTCTTTAGAAAATTATTATTTTTTAAACCTTTTCTGAATATTTTTAAAATGCTTTGTAATATGTATAAGAGGTATTGCATATTGTCAGAAGCATTTACACTGTAAATTACAGACATAAAATATATGTCAGACTATATAATTAGTTTTTTTTTCTGTAAATTTGATGCTGACATAAAACACAAAAATATTTGCAAGGATGCGTCGATGTGTATTTGTCGCTTGATCATTGACGACTAAATGAGAGAGTATAAGTATGCATGTGATGAATACGTGTGGTTTGAGTTTCCACAATTGTGGTATGGGCTCATCATCAATATTTTATATCTTGAAATATAGTGTTACCTTCGGCTGTCACCCTAATGTTTGTGTATTGTAAATATTTAGCTTCCAAATTTGCATATTCGGTGGTCTTTGTGGCTTTACTCAATTTCTTGTCCTAAATGCATTTATAATTTTACAAAACATATTAAAAAATTTTATCACGCATACAATTTTATTTTTATTTTTTACTTTGTACTCTAAGCAATTGCTTTTTACATCAGGTTTATAAATTGTAAAGCAATCGTAATTATTCAGTTTTAAGGGAAATATAAATTAAACAATTTGAAATATATATTTTTTCTACATGAGCTAAAATTGTAACGAGAAGTGAATTTTAACCTTAAATAAATTGTAAAGGTTTTTTTATGTGAAAAACCTTTTCAAAATGCCATAAATTTTTTTGCCATAATATACATATTTAGTATTTTGTGCTTATGTTCTGATTTTTATGTTTGTTTCTAAAATAGAATCTGCTTTACAAGTTTTAAAGCTTCTTTTATCGTATTTCCTGACTTTACAATATGCATACAGTAAGCAAACAATATATGTATTACGTATGAATATATCGTTACCATAAGTAGAAAAATGTGTAAAGAATAAAGTATGAAATCATGTTTTTATAATAATGCTGATGAATGCTGATGAATAATACTCGCAAATCAATTTCATAGTTTCTTACAAACAGGAAAACCGATAAAAATAAATTTACTTGTGTTTTATGTGAGATGTTTTTTCGCCAACAAAAATGTATTTACACTTATTAGACCGTTTTTTTAACGTTTCAGATATACTCGTACATACGAGTATATTTTTTCATATTTTATTGCTTGATTTTTATATTTCAGTATTAATCCCTCGGTCTGTGCTGTGTAACTATTACATTTCCGTCTTTCTATAACAATATTATATTTGGTGAAGAAAGAGGTAAAATTAAAAATTTCCAAAGAATATTTATTATGAATTTAGAAAGTTAAAAGCTAAGACGAGCAAAGCAAAATGTTGAAATATTAACAGGTATATTGTGCACGATAATATTTAGACATTTTTAAAGATGGATACTAAAACTTAAACAAAGTAAACATTAAGATGAGATATTGCGAGATGCATATATATTCTCTTGGGGATGGATATGCATTGGCATATTCCTTCTCCTTGAGAATGGATATGCTGGCACCATCATACTACTTTCGTTGATGGCATGATTTCGTGACCGGTTATTGGTGAGGTCTTCTTCGGGAGTATACGTATTAGCTATGGTTTCTACCAAAAACTGGGACAAGTATTACTTTAAGGAGTGATGCTCGACAAGTGCTAGTGGCTGGTTGGACTTCGGTGTTGCGAAACAACAGATAAAAGAGATAAGATAGCTGGAACACTTAAGGAAGCTGCTTAGGCATGAGGATGGACCATGCGTAAGACTTTGCCACCTAATGTGACTTTCGTGGTCACCTTGTGTGCCTTGCTCTTTTTGTTAATTTTAGAGCTAAGTAGCCACATTATATTTCTTAAGCTGTGTGAGCACTCATTTTATTATTTTATTTATTTTACTTCGCCGACGATTCTACTAACCGACGTACATTTGCATTGAGCTGTATAAGTTTCCGCCGAAACTAAATTTAGTGACTTAAACAATTCAACATGAATTAATGCAATGCCTTATAATGTGCATTACAGAGATCGAACCGCTTACCGCTTGAGGATTGTTTTCGCTGTAAATTTAATTTTTAATTTTATTTACTGACGTGGCCATTTAGCAAGAAAAAAATATTATCTTCATCACTAAACAAAATTCTTTATTAAAAAATCATTATTCATTTTAAAGTACATTTCAACAATTCGGAATCGCGATTGTTGTGTTAAGCGATTCATGAAAACTTACCAAAACTTATTTAACAGATATGTCTACACATACTGACATTCTCAGCTGTCAAACCGTAGCAGCTAAAAAAAAACACCCTATATTTGCTATATTCTCTCTGTATTATAATTTAAAAAAATTTTTAATTTAGTTCAACGATATTCATGTAGTAACTTTACGTTACATATTAAATATGTACACTGTACATGTATGAAGTGTTTGCGTAAAAACATATATCAAACATTGTGACGATGATGAAACATGTTCAACGTAACTAAATATACTTACAAGTTAACATGGCATATATTTATGTTGGTTATTGAAAGAAAATAACTTTGAATATGTTCCAGTGCTTGTCAGCATAATTTGACATACAAGTTGGGCATAAAGTAACTCAAGGTCTTAAGCCTTATTTTCGTAATATCGTTTTGTTATCTTTTACAAATTTTTATCGTTGAGACTTTAATAACTTTATTATAGATAACTTAATAAAAAAAATACTTGAAAATTATGTTTCTGTGTCAGGTTTTGGATATCAATCGGTATATGCAAGGCGAATTCATTACAACAATGCAACTTTTTTGGTAACACTGTGTCAAAAATGTTGTTCTCTAATTTATTTTTATGTTTCATTCATTGTAATTTTAAATTTGCATATTTAAAATGTACACAAGTTTTTTTTATAAATAATTTTAAACAAAATTTGAACAAAATCGTCTGCAAGTTGTGAGTTTGTATGCATGTATACAAAAGGAGTAATAAAGAATAGGGTAGCGTGCATGGCTGCGGGGATAATACATACATGTGTATATAGGTAAGTTTGCTCTGCTAGGAGAGAAAATAGTTGAGCCTTTTGGTTTTTTTTGCAATAATTTTGCCACTCACGTTTTTTACTAAAACCACACAAATGTTATTATAATAAACATTTTTTGAAAGCAATTTTAAAGCATTTTTAAAATTTTAAAAAGTTTTTAAAAATTTCAAATATTTGTTTGCAACACCATTCATTGTCTAATAAATAAGGTAGTCTTGTCCCTAAAATAAATACAACGTCACAAATACAACAGGCATTTTGCAGAACTGTTAATACGTCTATATCAATCGCAATTATTATCGCATCATAATTTTGGACCTTTTTTTACATCGAAAAAAACTAATTGCAAGTAAAGTCACAAGTCGGTTTTATTTGTAATTGTGTCTACGACGTATGAGTAATATTCATGGTATAATAAAAAAGATCGTATTGTCATTAAATCAAATTCAACGTCACAAAAACAACAGGCATATTGTTAGTGTAAAATGTTTTCTGTGTCAAAATCAGACAAACAAACCGATTGCTTAGAAGCCGGACATCATCGCCGCTTTTGGGATGTCGAGCCGCTGCCAAACACATCGGTTTTTTACTGTTTTTACATTTATTTTGGCTATTGTTAGGTTTAAGTTTCTTAATGTGATATAAGACTTTTCTTTACAGCAGTTTTTTTATTTAATATATAAAATTTCTATATAAAATTTTATACTTCACCGCCGGGTTGAAATAATTTTTTTTTGCTTAGACGCCGCTACAAATATTTAATCAGCTTGCTGCTCTGCTGCATACAATTTGACATTTGTAGAACAAAAATATTCTTCTACAGCAGGCAGGACGATTTTACCTATTTTTATTATACCATGCTACCACTTGAAAACAAACAAAAAGCATACTTGAAAACAAAAATAAACATAGTCACTGCAAATTGAAAAAAATTTGACAGTCTGTTACCGATCACACATGCTGTTGCATGTACCTGAGTGATGGGCCTTGGGCATAATATAATAAATAGAAGGTAGTTGAATTCTCGCCTTATTATTTTTAATAAGTATTTTTTTAAGTTGATTTGGTTTAAGTAGTGTATAAAAAAATTTTACCATGCAATGAAATAAGAAAATTTAATCCTAGAATTTTTCTTACAAAAATGTGTAACTAATATGTATTAGAGATATTTATGATATAGTTTTTTTTTTTTTTCTATTAAAATATGGAAAAAACATTCCCTGGGGCTGATGTAAAATAATCCCATTTAACGTGAAGATATGAGCAACTTACATTTAACAAATTAAAATTTCACTAATTTCATAAGCAAATTAAATAGTGACTTTTTCAGTACGCTTTGGACGCTCTTGGATCTCATGTGAATTGGTATCGTCTCAAATTCAAAAATTTTGTTTGTTCGCGTACCCATCATCCAGAAATAGACTTCATCAATTTTACAATAAAAATTGAGGTCAGTTTCCAACACCCATCTTGATAAGACAATTTTATTACTTAAACTTGATTATTATTTAAATTGAATAATTGACAGCTTATTTTACAGATGCAGCTTCAACAAGATGGTCGTTATTTACTGGCAAATTACGGAAGTCCCTGTTCATACACCCTTTTATTATATCCATTTGTTTTATTTGTAATTTAATGATTCACCTTAAAATCTTTTTAATATCCTTTTTTAAATTCCATTAAAATCTTTTTAATAGTAAACAAAAGAACTGTAAATCATTAAAAATAAATAATCATTTAATTGATTAAATAGAAAAATCAACTCCTTTAAATAATTATTCGACATCTTAATGCAATTCAAATTATTTCATTGATAAAGTGAAGCATATAATCGAACAATAGAAACGCATATACAATCTTTGTAAAATTTTTCACAAAAAGAGAAATATTTAATAGAATAAATAATTTCAAGTGGAATTTAAGTAAACGCAAAAAATAATTTGGAAAATTGGCTTTTTCTTTTTTGCAGAAAAACTTTTGAAAGCAAATAAACTTAGCAAATAATAAAAAAAAGATCAGGCAGAATATAAAGAAGAGACTTTATGTAGAGTATATAAATAGACACATTTTACTTTATTCTGTTTTCTACTCGCGAGTCCTTTATTTTTTTTTTTTTTTTGCATCCACAAATATGTACAAACTGCACAATGTATTTCAAGTTTTTCTCTTTTTCTCATATACTAAAATGGCTTACAAAAAAGAAAAAAACTGTATTGTAACAAACAATTTTCGTAATTTAATTTTAAGCCCTGACATATAAGAAAACAGCACTCATATACAAAAAAAAAGGAATAAAAATAAAAACATTAAAAGAACGGGAGAGATGTACAGCAAAATAATGAGCACAGATGCACAAATGAAAATTGCTAAATAATTTGAATACAAAAGTTGCAGATGCATCACTTAGTTAATCTTTGTATACAATCTCAAAAAAGATGTTGCAATTTTTCTTTTCTCATTTTTTTATTTAATGTTTTCTTAATATATTTATAATGTACATATTTTCATATATTTTTCTTTTGCCATGATCAAAAGCTTAATAGAAAGATTTTTCGTCTTTATTGTTTATATTTTGTTTTAAGTTCTTTTTACAGAATTTCTTTTTTTTCAACAAAGTATCTGCCATTACCTAATTGTATCTATGCTACATGTCTTGCACTAAAGAAATAAAAAAAAAAATATAAATAAAAGAAATAACAGCTGAATGCTTTAGCATGTTTTGCAAATAACAAGTGTTTCTCTACATTAACATAAAACTCGTATATGTTCACATATTAGGTAACACTTTTAATGGGAATTGCAATAAAGATTTGTTATAGAAATGATACACGAATATAAAAAATATAATAAAATTATGCTACGCAGCTTTACAAATAACAAATTATATTAAATAAGTTAAAAGAAATTTTTATGGCCCATCATCATTCCTTAGTTATGATAAAAATAATTAGTCTAACTTCAGTCATGCCCATTAAATCGAAAACAAATTTCTTTTAATTCAATTAAACTATTCATATATAATAAAAAACGTAGTCCAGTGTAATCAGCAAAGACTAACAATTAAATACTTTAATCGATATCATATTATTATTTTAATTAATAATTTTTCATAAAATATAATCAGGTTCTCATTATGCATATATAGTTCACAAAAATTTCCTGACAAAAATATACATAATTAACATCAGTACTCCATGCATGGTATTTCGATGAAAGCAACACAATATTTTTTGTAAAATTAATCATAAAATAAATGACATTTAAAAGACTGTTTGTTGCACCTGCGTGTGCAATTTGTATTATTTACTTACTTAATGTCTCTGTTTGGTTTTATCTTTCCAGTATTTTCAGTCAAATGCTTTTTTTGGTATACCCAACGAACATATTTGAAAGCTAAAAAAAGGAATTCCTTAGGAAAGATAAATATAATAAGGTAATTATTACGTAGTTCCAAAGCGTTGCTTAAGTATTTAATTACGTTTGTATGAAAAGAAAAATGGGATACGGTTGAATATCATCCCTGAAACTTCCTGCAAAGCACAATCTTAATATAAAATTTTCGGCATCTTTAGAATTCAAAAGTAGAAGCCCAATCATAAATAGCAATTCACAATAAAGAAGAAGGAGTTATTGAAATTATTCGACACCGATATCTCTGAAGCCACTTTACCGACTTTCATAAAATTTTCAGCAATTGAGTATTGATCTTCTGATTTTAATCAAATCTTTTAAAGAGTCAATGTTGTTTTTTGAGTCAAAGAATTGAATTGAATAAAATTAAAAAAAAAAAAAAAATTTGTTTGGAAATTCTAAAAATCTATCGAACTGAGTCAATGGATCATCTCACATATAATTAAGTTCAATTTACTTGGTATGTCACCGATCGGATCCAACTGGTTAAGCCATTGTTAGATTATGAGGGCTACTCAAATTTAAGTATCTATACGGATATTATTGTAAAAATACTCATAATAGATTTCCATGACCTTAATACGTCAAAATCTTATGTAAACTCAAATTTCTAAGATCCATGTGAAACCAGTAACTTTATATATTCGATAGAAAGAAATTAAATATATAATAATTAAATTCTTTTAAAAGTAAACTTCCTTTAAACTTCTATCATACGTAACTAAAATGTACATACAATTAAATAAAACTTGCATATGCCATATATAATCTGAAAAAATAATAAAATTTTTTTTTCTGAAGTAGTTTTTTATTAACACAGCCAACAAATTCAATTCTGTTTTATTTTTATTATTTTTTTTTTAATGAGTTAGGGCTTTTTTGTAATTAATGTAAATCTGTTATTCGTCACAATAGGAAACTGGCTTTTTTAAGGGAGATGTATTTAAGTATTGTCTACCATAACATGTAAAAAACCGATTTTGAAAATAAACGAGATTCGACCTTTCTAAATTAAGCCATCGATATATTAAATTTTCAATTACCATCCGATTATCTTGTATATGAGATGTTTAAGCTGACATCACTTGTAAATGTGTATAGGGTTAAGATGTTAAAGTTATAAACACACACACACCAACACACACAGAAATATGAGTAAAAATGTCATTAACATAGAAACGGAAATTGCAGTAATTATACATTTCAGATAATTATACTTATACAGATTGTGCTTAAACATAATCAATAAGTTTAAAAGTGATTTATATGATGCAAAATGCACAATAAAATTTCTGATTTCAATCCGCAAAGAAAACCTTTTGATTTTTAATTTTAAAGTTTTTTTTTTATTAATTTTTATAGAAAAATACATAAATTCTTTTGATTGTTAACCTTTCAGACGCTGTTGTCTGACCTATAATGACAACTGCTCTAGCAGAAGTGGAAAATATCGGACATTTTATATGCCTATGTCTAACTCTAGGGGACCACCCAATTCATTTTCTATGAGGAATATGCTGCATTAGCCTTCCTGAGCTTTCAGAAACGGAACTCAAACACTTAGTGCCTGTTCGCCGATATCGAAGAAGTTCTTTCTTTCGAGCAATTACACTTGAAACAAAAACAAATTCAAAAATTTTGTTTTGGTTTCAAATGTAATTGTTCGAAAGAAAGAACTTCTTCGATATCGGTGAACAGGCAGTTAAGTTTGTTTATCAGAAGCAACGACTGGTTGTGAATATCCAACAGCAGGCTCAGTATGCTTTTCTCTTTCGCATTATCTAATTTCTGATCTTTCTTTTGCTAATCTTCTAATCAACACCTCATTTTCTTCTCCATACAGGTATCACAATAAGACCACATCGGGGCCCAAATGCGGGCTGGAATCTGTTTTATTTTCACAGCAACCTGTCAACCTAACCTAATTCTTTGAATAAACTAATTAAAATAATTAAAGAAATGCTAACAATACCAGTACTTTTATTTGTCACCGTAATATCGTAACTAAATTGCTTATGTAAAATGCCCTCCATCGGTATAATATCACTTCTTCGCTTTTCATTTCACCTGAAAGAAAAATTCAGCAAGAGCGGTCGGAAACCAACAAAGCAAAATTCTTAATTTATCGAAGTAAATTTTTTATTTTCAAAGGATATTGGAAATAATGTCTGCGTTCCAGACATTTCAGCACCGACGGTACTTTTCAATATAATAAAATTGTCGGAAGAAAAGAAGAATTACAAAAGATAACTTCATTAAAAATTATAATTAATTTTTAAAATTTATTTTTCGCATTTTTTTATGTATTAAAAAATATTAAATGAAATTACGCTCGAAAGCTACTAAATTGTTTTTCCCAAAAAAAATTGAAAATAACCATGATTTGTAAGAAAATATTTTTGGTTGATTTTGATTTGAGCAATACTAGTACAGGCATTATTTGTCAAACTGTTTTATCTCGAAAAAGGGAGAAGCCAAGAGCGGATCCATGTGCAGCGTCTTAATTAACATAAAAAGCTTTTTTCGATCTATCTTGTCAAAAAGTCGGTCAGATTTTCGTTATTACGCCCTTATTCCTAAACGATTGATAAAAATTCTTACATTAAGGCACAACAACAAGTTTAATAATTGTTTATGAATAAGGAGTTTAGCTTTTAACCGTCATATTCAAAAATCTTTCAAAATCGCTGACTTAAAGAAAAACTATCAAAACTTTAAATATAAATTGTTTAAATTTTTTAAATTGTTTTAATTTTTTTAACTTAATTAACATTTAAACATTGAACGACTTCTTCTTAATGTGAGTTTTTATATACATAATTTAGTAGTTCGTATTTATTTTCCGAAACTTTTTTAAACCGCAATACAATTTTATAAAGTGATTATAGTTAATGATTTGACACATTGCAAAGCATCAGCAATGATAATATTTCTCTAAGACTGAAAACCACAACATATTTTCTACAACATAGACATCATTATTTAGCTGTTGTGCTGTTAATCCAAAACTCTTACGCTTATTATCAAATTATTGTTTATTCTAAAAGAAAGATAACATAAAATAAACTTCGCATCATAATTAATGACAATAATTTTCCTTATCAACTTATGTTCATCACTAATTTATATGGAACAAAAGACAAGACAATAGAAATCATTAATTATGAGTTTTTTTCAACTGTATTAGCTAAAACTTTTTAAATTTATTATTGAATAAACTTTGATGACTTTGCATAAACTGGTTGATGAGGAATAGGAATATTAATAATAGAATTAATACTTATGAAATAATCATCTCTCTATTATATGTGTTTTTTAGCTCAGCTATATTTCAATAAAATAAGGACATTAAAAAAAGATTACCAATACGAAAATGAACAAAATCATTATGTTTGAAATAGAAAATGCTGTAAAAATCAATTACACAAAATTATTTAAAATAATTTCTATCTGCATAAGAGCACACTTTTTTAACTCCTTTCACTTCACAGATTCCTTCCCAGATTACTTTTAGTCATCACAACTTAGTTGCGGTTATTTGTCTGCATAATTTTTCGTACGAAACCCGGTTATGGATCAAGGTGATTAAAGAGTTTAAAGCTTTATATGTGACATGAGTGATCCAAGTTTCACATATTTCCAAATTTTTTGAAGTAGTTACAAAATTATAAATTAGAGTGGTACCCCACGATATTGTGTTATGAAATGAAAATACTTCAGAGCAAATTAAGAAAAAATATATAAAATCTAAAAATGTTGTTTTTTCCAACGGATTTTCAACAACGAAAAAACAATAACAATTGTTAAAATAGCGAAGTGAATAGATTTAAAAAAAAAAGTATTTCCATTTAAAAACAAAAGAAACATTAATGGGTGAGAATGAGGAACAAAAGAAAATATTTAAAATAAAATTAAGATAAAATTTCAGTTCAGCTTTCAAATTCATTTAAAAACTGGGCAACCGCTAGATTTAAAATGCAATAAATCTTATTGTGAAGGCTCTTTTGCCGTTTGTCTACATCAGTTTGCCACTATCATATAATATAACATGGTATTCTTTAGATACAAAAGATATATATTTATTTTTTTTTTATCTTTTGATAGTTGTGGTTCTAGCTTTTTTTGTACTTAAACAATACCACTTGCATAAACTGAAGTTGCGCACACGAGTGATTTAGCACAGATTTACATCCCATTCAAATAACAAGCACAAAGCGCAAAATATATATATATGTATATATAACACGTATGTATATAGACATGTATATATATATGTAAAAATCTATTGCACAAGACTATGTGCTATACATTTTTTTATTTCACTTTCTAGATCTTAAATATTTGTAACATGCACAGAGTTTTGTTTTTAGTTCCTGATTTGGTTAAAAATTTTGGTAAAAGATAAACAATTGGAAATTTCTGTCAAGCTAAATTTATTCGGTTAAAAAATGTTTTTCTCTTGATGTTTGCAAAAATAAAATGTGAAAAACTCTCTAAACTCAAATTTAAAGCACTCAAAAGAAGGCAGTGTCAAAAGTTATTTAAAATTATTCGTTTATAGAATAAAATATAACATTTTATTCGTATTGGGTTAGAAAATCTATAAGCATTTCGTTGGTAGCTAAATACCAACTCATTAGTAGATCTTTACCATTTATGTTTGAAAATTCCAAAACTCATATAATCGTACATGAACTCGAAAACAGTATTTGCGAATTATAAAATTACAAACATCATATTTTTCATATCCTTTTTCATTGGTGTTATCAAAAACCATTATTTAAGAGATTATTAAAAATCACATAAAAAATTTTTTCAAAAATGTTGATGTGGTATGTGGTGATTAAGTGAATATGAATTGTAAATAACATGCATGTATATGTATTTATATTTTAGCCAAATAAATTTTAATACAATCATACAATGCAATAAATAAAAGAAATTTTTGGTATACCAGGCATCGCAGGTCGGTTAATCGGTTAATTCACTGTATTCTAAATAAAATCAACATTTATGCATCTATTTTCATGACGTAAAGTTTATTTTATTTGGAACATACATACATTTCTAATCATGTAATAAAAATATGAAGTTTTTGCCATTTCCTATTTTTTATATAATTTTTAAGAATAAAAATTTACCAATTTTGCATAAAAGAAAATCATTTTTAATCGTTGCAGTCTAAATAATTCCGAAACCGTTGAGTTTATAAAAAAATTATATTAGTAAAGCTTAAAACTAATTTCATTTCAAGTTTTTTAGTATGTTTTGTGACAAAATTGAACAAGTCGCTCTATAGTTATAATAAAATTGGTAAATCAGCCCCTTTGAAAATCCCAAAATTTATAAAAAAATTAAAAAAAAAATTATCAATAGAATTGAAAAATTTTACCATTTTTGTACTTAGGTATCCATGATGCATCAAATGTATATATTGGTTACTCAAGCCCGTTTTCGCTGTTGACCTGTGTAATATTTTATATAAAATTTATAAATACGTGGAATTATTTCGAAAATTGTATGAGATACAATTTCATTAATTTATAATGCGTAAAATATATAATGCGGCTATAAGCAGAATATGCTTCAAATTCTAGCAATATATTTTCTTACAAACGATTTTATCTTTTATTGTTCTGTTATTAATATCACAATCATTTGTCTCTTTTAATTTGGGACAAGTTTCAAACATCCATTTACCGCCTGTCTAAGAAACAATAATAAATGAAAGCTTTACATTTGAACCACAAATAAAGGTGATGGTTGCTGATGATGGTGCTGATGGTTTATTGTATGATATATAACACTCTCATAATTGGTCATAAATCTGACAGACGTAATTTGTCATTACTTCAGCGACGAAGTAGCAGTTAGAACAAGCTTTCATTAAAAAAAAAAAAAAAAAAAAAAAAAATAGAAAGAGTGCAGAAAAACATTTTACCGTCCTTGAAATCAACTTGACCAACAGCTTATCTTTAGCAACATTCAATCCTACAAAGTTTGCCGTTGCTGTTACTATTTTGGTGTTTGATTATTAATTGCCTACACGTAACGAAAATGGTCTTAATAACTACAAATACTGTTTCAAATTATAGTGGCAATAGTTGAGTTATTACGATACTAATATGATCATTTTATACTGTTGCTACGCTTTGATTGTTTCTTAAAAACATTTTGATAATATTAAAAAGTAACCGTTTTTTAACTTATATTCTATTTTATAAATCTTTATGATATTTACATAATAATAATTACTAGTATCAAATTATTATTCGAACCAATTTCCCTAACATATTTTTCTTTGAGTGTGTTATTAAAACCCATTGTATTTTGTTTTGTATTTTATGTATGGATGAACATATCCATGTACATACGTTTGAGCTCTCCCAACACCACAGATGTAAATTTCTTTTTTCAACTAATTTGTATTCATATTTTCAGTCCTTTTTACAATTTTTCTAACCGTACAAAGAAATAATTATTATTTTTTTCCTCTAACTCACAGTTGACATATAACTTTGTTCAAAATTGATACATAGTTCCACGTTAACCCTTTCACTACCGTGGGTATCATGCATTTCAAGTAATCAGTCAAAAAAAGGAATGTTCAAAAGGCAATTAAGGTAATATTGAATTGAAATAGAGAATAAGTTTTGTTTTAATTCAAAATCAACTCTTATTTTATATATATTTTTTTTTTGTAGGAGCATCACTCAGAGGATAACTCAAACTTATTATTTTACAACACTGCTATTGCGCGTTGTTTTATAAATTTTTAGAGCAGTGTTGCAGCAACTCTGGTGTTAAGTAGATGTATTAACTATCTTAAGCTGTGTGACCAGCCAATTACCTCGCCGACAAATCTGCTAACCGACGAAGGAGGGTGCTGTGGTCTAAACTAGCTGGGAACAGTATCAATCGCTACTTGAACAGTTTTTCGAGTTGTACAATTTGTTTCACCATTTAGCAGCGTTTAAATGATATTTTTTTTTCTTTAAGGTAATATTGAATTGAAATAGAGAATAAGTTTTGTTTTAATTCAAAATCAACTCTTATTTTATATATATTTTTTTTTTGTAGGAGCATCACTCAGAGGATAACTCAAACTTATGCCATGCATTGTGCCAGGAATAGGGAGAAAGGGCTAGGGTAGATAGATTTCATGGTGAAAATGTAGACAAATGCTTAATTATTTTACAACACTGCTATTGCGCGTTGTTTTATAAATTTTTAGAGCAGTGTTGCAGCAACTCTGGTGTTAAGTAGATGTATTAACTATCTTAAGCTGTGTGACCAGCCAATTACCTCGCCGACAAATCTGCTAACCGACGAAGGAGGGTGCTGTGGTCTAAACTAGCTGGGAACAGTATCAATCGCTACTTGAACAGTTTTTCGAGTTGTACAATTTGTTTCACCATTTAGCAGCGTTTAAATTATATTTTTTTTTCTTTGAAAACTTTGAAAAATGTGGTTTAAAGTTTGCATATGAAAAAAAATGTCTGTAAAAAATTATTGTTTATTATGGATCAGCTACGAATTTTATTAAAAAAAAATATAAAAAAAAGCATGATATGTCTGTAAAGCAATATAATATTATTATTTTAAAGTCTATACAAAAAAAAAAAAAAAAAAAAAATCATGTAACTAATTATTTTGGTTATCATTTCACTTTAAAATCTAAAAACTTTGTAAAGATACAGCTACTAAAATTTTTTTCCACCAACTAAAGCTAATGGCAATTTTTATTAACTTTCTTCTAGTTGATAAAGAAATAATAATCCTTAATAATAGAATTTCGTATTATCATTTTATAACAACAAAAAATTCATAGACGACAATCAATTTGACTGCACAAACTCATTTAACTTTCTATGGGTACTGCTAAACTTTAAATGAAAACTATGAACAATAATGTTAATATTTGGTCATTGTTCAGATTTCAAATTTATTTTTATATAAGAAAAGCAAAGCAATCCCCCAACTACAATATGGAGGTAAACACACATCTAGTATAGAAGGATAGCAGTGCAAAAAAAAAAAATTTAAAATTAAAGTTATATTATAATCGGCCAAAGGATATTATAGCAACATCATACATCATCCCCCTTTCATAGTCATGATGTTTTGACAGCAACAATGTGGTTGGTCTTTGAAAATTGGTAGGATAAAATAACCACAGGAATTGTAAGACATGTCAAACAGTTGATAAAAATAAAAAGGACGTAAAAAAACAGCTGTGGTAATTTAATACAAAAATATATCACATATTTTTAAAAAATTAATGCATGTGAAATTTTTTGATTGTCCGTCAATGTTACTAATTTGATCAATGTAAAACATCATTTTATTATAAAATAAATCTAGAGTTAGATAAATTTACAAGCAACAAATATTTGTAATTTCCGAACAATTTAGAAGTACAAATTTGTTGGGCACTGTAATTAAAGCTTAAACACAAAGAGTAAAAAATTGCAATGTCCTTATAAAATTAGTTACTCAACAGCATAGTGAAATCGAAAAAAAATATACGACAAAAAAGAAAAATTGCTGAAAACATTTATTTTTACAACGAATAATTTTATACATCCTTACAAAAAAAAAACAAAATAAAACTTTATGTACCACTGGAAATAACTGCAATAACAAAAAAAAAAAAATTGCTTTAGGAGAAATGCTATATTTTCACAATAATTTTTTTCACTTCTAAATATTTCAAACATCACATTGAAAATATTTAGCATTTGAGGCAACAAGATAATATAAAAATACCGTTAGTAAGAATAATTCCAGCTCAAAAACAACGAGGGAGTGCAAAAACTACAAAACTTACTGTTAACATCAAAAGCAGCTATGAGAAGGCGGTCGTCGGGCGTTGCAAAGTCTGAAACCCCAGTTGAATTAAAACTTCAGAAAAAAAAATGTGACAAAAGAATACTTTTTTATATTATTTTGTGCTTTTCTTTACTTTTTTTTAATGTACATTAGGCATATAACCAAATTTTGTTACCTAATCTAAAATGGTGTTGCAGCTTTTCCATAACTCAGTAGTCAAAATATAAATAACGTCAGCAATTAAAGTTTTTGGTTAACGTTTACATTGTAAAATTTTTTTTCGCAGCACTACACATTTTGTAGGCAAGAGTTTCGACAGGTATAAAAAGGAGTACATGTACTCTTGAAATTCGTTTTGTAATCGCATTCGTATTTTTAAACATGAAGTCAACTATAAACAATTGTATTCATTTACACACAAATTGTTGCAGTGGTAATCGCTAAATGTTATCGAAAATGCAACGTGGACTTAGTAGCAAACAAATTGTTTTTTTTTCACTATACAAATGAGAATTGTTTACATAAATAAAATCGTTAAAATATATTTTAAAATGATGGCAGATGTTATTAATAATATATTGATATCTATTAATGAAGCATGTACATAATATATTTAAAATTTATAAATTATAGAAAAAAGTTACCCCCCTATTGAACATTTCATTATTCAATGTTGAAACATTTGGCTAAGAGGCACTTTTTTCGTTTCTATTATTGACATGTTTTTTCTTATAGTTTTTACCAGGAGTCTATAATGCGAGCAAAAGATTGTATTATGAAGTGCAATACATTCATTTTGTTGACTCCCTGCTCTCCCTACCAGTTATAAATGCAAACATACATGTCTCTAAATATACATATACATACATAATAAAACAAAGTTTTGGGATATGGGGCTCTTTAATCTGAAGAATTTTTTGTAGTAAGATATTGCCGAAAACTTAAAACTTTTTAGTTGTTTGTATGATGCGACGATAAAACAGCTGTTTTATTGCCTGCATGACATCCTAAAGTTGCAAGTATAAACTTCATTTTTCATAGAAGCACATATTTCCACAATCAGTGCTACGCAAACTCCACTACATATGTACATATATTTTCATATATTAAAAACAAGGATATTCTCATGTACTTTCTGATGAATGCATGTGCGTGCCATTATTCTTTCTAACATGTAAGTATATATGTACACGAATACATATGTACAAAGATATAATGTGTATAAATTTAAAATTTTCAGAATTTTTTCCCCTCTTCGAATGAAATGCAATAAATTTTATTGATTTGTAAAATTGAAAAAGCAATCACCAAAATTATTTACAATTTTTGAGAATTTTATGGAAACATTTTTATGCGACATGTCACACAGAAACATGTATGTACATACATTATTTTTACTCATAAGAATATATTTAAAGATAAGGCCATAAGGCCACCATTAGTTCTAGGGGCCAACAACTGCCAGTTTAGGCAAAGAAATTTAAGTTTTGAGGAATCGAAATGCGGGAAATTTTGAAGTCAAATTTTATTTTAAGTTTAAAATTACAGAAATACTGAAAGACTGGATGGTTATAAAATATATAAAAATCTGTACTTTTCAGAGTATCCCGTCCTATGTGACTTCAAGTAAGTTGTAAGTTTTATGTATGAAATTTAGGGTTATGCTACGACCCAGTAAAAACTATTTATTCGGTGCTATTTGTTGTATTCGCGCTATTTTTAATTTAAAAAATTGTGTTTTTTTCCAAGCATCAAAACTGTATTAAAATTAAATTTTTCGGATTTCTCTCCATATTGCATTCGCTAAACTGCGTCATCTACACAATTCATTTGTAGGCAGATAAACAACTCTAAAGAAATGATATAGTGAGAAAGAGAGAACGTATTAATGAAATTAAGTTTAATGTTTAAAGTTTAGTTCACAAACGATTCATAAAGATAATGTGCACATTAAAACCGCTTTTCTTATATAAAATTTTTACATTAACGCCATAATAACTTTAATAAGCATTTATAATTTACAACTTTAGTATGCATGCTTTTATTACAAATAATATAATTAAAAAATTCATTGGCAATTCCATTATGATTTATAGATGTAGTTTGATAATCAAAACAAAATTATCGGTTTTTGTTTTCTAAAGACACAATTTTAGGAATTGAGTTTTGTGACATGGCTGAATATTTTTCTTTTACAGAACGTACTCTTCTCTGCCACTAAAAAAATACCTAGTATTTACAGATTTTTACAATTCAATTTAAATATTTGCAAGAGTTTGAGACTATAAAAATACTAAGCAAAGTGAAGAGTTTTACAAGTTCAAATGCGAATATAAATATTCGTCGCACCCTAATATCGAACTATTAAATTGGGTTACAAGAATCTGTTGCATATTCAATATTATTGCAGATTTAAATACAAACACTGAAACGAAATAAATACTTTATGTGAAATTTGAAAAAAATGTGTAATAAAATATCGTCAAATCGAAAACATTTAAGTGTAGTAATTACTTAAAATAACATTTCAATAAAAGTTTAAAATTTTTATTCAACAATTTATTTATATTAATTGTTATATTTTAAATTACTACGAAATGCCTTTAATTTTTAATATTTGTTTATATTTATACAGGCTAATTCGTAAGTTCCTAAATTTTAATAATCAGAGAAATATTAGAAAGACATTGTTAACATACTTCAAGCAATAAAGCAATTATATGTAAACATCCCATTTGATGTCAACTACACGACTGAATAGAACAAGCGTTGTTTTCGGTAGAAGCCACTAAACCTCGTCAGTATTCATGTGTAAATGCTTTCACTAATTGTTAGTTAGCTCTGTTGAACATATCCAATTCATACACATCACGAATGAAAATAGAATACGAGACTTCAAACTATTAGTTTTTTTATGTTAGCTGGTGATTTTTTTTTCACCATTTATTAAACATTACAGCGTTGACAATGACTTATATCCTACAATGCCCAATCTCCTGTTTTTTTTTTCTGCTTAAGACAAACTTTTTTGGTTTGATTTTTAAACTTAAGTATATATTGTAAATTGATTAATGTTCGTTTGAACATATAATTACCACAAGCCTTTGCTTAGATGTTTTAATATAAAATTGTTCCTTTGTTTCTTTAAATATGTTATGTCTTTCTAATAATTCAATTATTATGAATTTTGTGAACTTTAGCTTGTATAAATAAATAATAATAAAACTAATAACAACTAAAACTAAAAAAAAAACTTTTGATTTTATTTCTTTTTTTGTGAAATATTTAACATTTGCACTATTATTAAGAAAAATAAAGCAGCCCATTATCTTCACATGATACTCTGATTGACATTTCAACCGAAAACAGTCAAAATAAGTATCATTTAGTTGCCATCAAATCTATACATGTATGATTCAAAAAAATAGTTGGAGAAATAATACTCTTTTAATTTTGTGAAAACATAATGAAATTTATCTGCAAGATTTTATGTCAAAATGTTGACAAAAAAAAAAAAAAAAACACAATGAGCATAATTTGACGAAATATATTTTTTTATGTCAAAGTAAAAGTTTATTTTTACTATTTTATTTTTGAAAATAATTCGAAGTACATATGAGACCCTGGAAAATTTTTTATTTAATAAAACATCTACATAGTTGTGTTTTATTGCATTGGGGAATTTGCGAGATCTTCAGTGTAAATATAAATAATTTTCCGTTTTACGAAGTTGTTAGAAAAAAAAAAATACAATTGTTTTCATTTGCAATTCCACAAGATCTTTAAAACTTAACAGTGAATTTTGCTAAAATAATTTTGATTACACATATTTTCTCTTGGGTAATGAATAAACCATTCCAGATATCCGTCGGCTAATCCTTTTATTGCAGTACAAGACTAAACAAAATTTTATAATTTTGTTCCTTAAAAGACTAATCGTATAGTTATCATTTCAATTTTAATTCATTTGATATGTCAAATTTAAATTTTTTATGCGGGGAATCGTTTCAAATTGAATGTTTAGTAGACCAAAAAAATTATATCATACAGTTAATTTTTATGACAATTACGAGACTGGTTTTATTAATAAAAAAAATTGGATTATTTACCTGTGCAAATAAAAGTACGTCGTTGATTATATCCTTTTTCCAATTAATGCTGTTAATTGCCTTTAGTCAACATCAAAATGTGTTTCGCACTTAGTGTGTCATATTTGTTAATTTCAAGATAATTTCTGGAATAAATGCTATCGCCGCTACTACAATTATCAAAAATATCAGCATCAATTTCCTCTTAAACGTACAGTAAATTAACAAAAATACTCGTGCGAAGTTTTGCTTGACTGAAATAAATTTTTTGTCACTTCACTTGTAGAACAATAATCATACATTTAGGAAAAAAAAACAAAAAAAAAAACAAACAAATAAATTCATGGTATACATATTTCGTTTGTTTTTCCAATTAAGAATATTTTGCTGCCGCTGAATAAAGCCTAAAGGCATTTTTCTTTGGTAACAAAACAAAAATTTTCTCAGTCCATGTCGATGTCGATGATGATGATGATGTTGGTATTCGTAGTATAACTTCTGTTTTTGCGCCATAACGATTCGCTACATCCATGTAAGGTCATATGAATAACAACAGGGGCAATATATGCAATCATATGGAAAATATATACACAAACAGTTGTGAGCAGAAAATAGTTAAAGCAGTACAATATATGATATGATATTTGGTTTTCTCTTAACTGTACATCAGAAATATTTTAAAAGTCCATGGTATTTTAATAGAAAATTTGTACTTGACGCTGGTTTAATTTAGTGAACGTAAAGAGGAAATTTTAAACGTGGGAGAATCTTCAGACAAAAATAGTCTCCCAGCAAAAACTACTGCTTCGGCCGAAGCAGGTTTGTAAAGGAGAGATGCTTGTTGTTGTTGCTCCTCCTGCTGGGAAATCCCTTCGAACATGCATGATTTTTGTTTTCGATGTTCCACTTTATATGTCTTGTTTTTTACATAAAAGAACGCTTTTTCTAACCATCCAAATTGCCCTAAAATCATGTTTGCATTATCTGAATTATTCCTTCGTTTTACTGCGTCATCTACTCACTTACATAATTCATCTGTAAGCAAATACTCTAGTATAAATAAATAATTGAGAGAGAGGCAGAGTGCATCTAAATGAAATTTTATCTTCTATTGGCTGTTTACTTTATTATTCGTTATTTAAATGTAAATAGCCGAACAATTTAAACGTGCTTAAAAATCAGTTTAGCGATATTGCCTTCTATTTTTGCAGCCTCAGAAGCGCTTCAAAACTGCGTATCTTGAACCCCAGCAATTTGTTTACTCTTCTAGAATCGTAGTAATTTTTTGCTGGGCTACTACTAAATTTGGGATAACTTTAAATAAGAGTAGTGATTAAAAAACTTTAAAAACGTCATAACAAATAATTTTGCTTTATTCGATACAAATCTGTTTATTTGCTATGATGTTTTTAAAGTTTTTTAAAAGTTATTTTGCTTGTGCTTTATTAATTCGCAGATAATTTTTGCGAGTTCATGTATAAGTTGATGAGTTTTGAAACTTTGCAAACATGAATGGTAACGATCTACTGATGGATGAGTTGGTTGGATTTACACACGTCAAGTTTCCTTGATCAAGTTTTAATTCAGCTGAGAGAAAGACAGATAAATTTTCTTTGCTTTCTCCCAGCTAAATTAAAACTTGATCAAGGAAACTTGATGTGTGTAAATACAACTAAAAACACTAAAACAATAATTATAAAACTTTCAGATATAGTATTAGTTTTGTCCGACATTGTACATTAGCTGTAACAGACAGTCAACACTCGTACATGAATAAACCGATATATTATTCGAAATTATCGTTGTTGTTATTTCAAGTGTGGAAATGCTTTAACCGTTAATCGAGCTTTGTATCAAAAATGATACATTTTGTTTTTTGAATTATCATAAATTTCTTCTAAAGAAAAGTACATAAACCATTCTTTGTGAATTTGTTTATTTTGTTATTCCCGTTATTTTTCGGCATATTTTGAAAATGTCTTGCAAGTAGGCCATGAGAAATTCAAAAACTTCATTATTCTAGCTATGTATCATTTTTGATACATATGGCATTTCAAGTGTTTCTGTGTTGCGGTGCGTATCATTCGAGACGTGTGTTTTTATATTGTGAATGTTTTTTACTTCTTTTTACAAAACGGATTGCTTTGGTTTGAATATATCGGTCTCAAAATAATTGTGCGTATTCAAAATAATGTCGTAGCCACGGTATTTGAACTTAGAAGAACTACTGAATGAAGTAATGGATGAAAGTGAAGAAGACGAAGACGCTTCCGATCCAGAAACTGAAGGAGAAAACAGTTCGCCTGAAAGCTATTTATCTGAAACTGATGACAGTATTGGCAGCAACTCAGATACTGATTGATTGTATATTGCGAAAGATGGCACTACTTGGCGCAGCGAGCCTTATGCCACTGGTCGGCTAGGTAGAGAAAACATCATAAATTTGCGACCAGGTTCCTAATAATTGTGTATTGAGGTGTTGTAGAAATAAAATTATTGTTTTTAGGTGTAACAAGATTTGCATCAAGCCAGGTAAACAACATTCTTTTTTACTACTTTTTCCACCGTCACTATTAAAAATCATAATTGATAACTCTAAGAATTACGGAAAGCATTTACATGGTGCCAGTCATATCGAAATTGATGAGGAATTATTTCATGCCTACTATTTAGCAATATTACTACTGGCCGGTGTGTATAAGTAAGTATAGCTGATAAGTCTTTGCGGAAGTATATGTACTTATGTATATATATTTTCTTCAGATCAAAAAACGAAACTTTGCATGATTTGTTCGCTGAAAACTATGGGCGACCAATATTTCGGTCCATCATGTTTGAAAAAACATTTTTATATGTTCACAAAATCATTCGCTTTGATGATGTGCTCACCCGACGTACCCAAAAAAGTGATGACAAGTTCGCGCCTATTAGAAACCTTTGGGAAAAGTGGGCTGAACGGCTTCCGACATTCTACAATCCTAATGATTCTGTTACTGTAGATAACCAATTATTGGGATTTCATGGTCGCTGTAAATTTCGCCAGTACATCCCTTCGAAACCGGAGAGATACGGTTTGAAATTCTGGCTTCTTGTTGATTCCCGCTCGTGCTATGTATGGAAAATACAGCCATACTTGGGAAGAGGCGTCTCAGGAAATCCTGAGCGGAATCAAGGAGAACGAGTAGTTCTTGATTTAGTTGACGGATTAAAAGGACATAATGTCACCATGGACAACTTTTTTTCATCACACAGCCTCGGCCAAAAACTCTTACAAAAGAATATGACAATGGTTACGTTGCTTTCGAAACTGTCAACACACAATATTGTCGATCCTGATGACAATGTGCCTGGTCCATCAAAGAAACAGAAAGTTGATAAGTCACCAAAAAAGAGCCACGCAAGGTGTCAATAATGCTACTATTCTGGATAAAAACAAAAAAAAAAAAAAAAAATAAGTGGACCTCAATATTTTGTTTCGTATGTAAAATACCCTACTGCAATGACAAGCATGCCAAAAATATCTGCATAGATTGTATAAAGAACACTTGAACATGTGAACATGTAAAAAATATTTGCATAAAATGCCTGAATAAAACTTAAATATATCACAAGCTTTAATCAAAATGTCGTAATAAATCAATTATTTCTATGAACCCCAGTATGTATCAAATATGATACATAGCTAGAATTATGAAGTTTTTTTAAAGCTCGATCTACGGTTAAGGCAGTTGCTAACTAGAAGGTATCTCAGTCAAGTGCAGAAGCAATGATTTAATTGCGTGACATTAACATGAGTGGCATGTGGTACCAACAGGACATCTTCGCATAACACTATGCCACATCTATAAGACCCGCACCTTTTCTTTTGCAATTTTTCTGTTCGCAACTGTCGCATATGTACGAAATTCATATGCATGCATATTGAAGAGCTGTAAGCCAATTTTCGGTACATGCTTAAGGACACTAAAGAAAAATGTAGAAGCAGAAAATTCAATAATGCGAACATAGATATGAAATGGAAGAGAAATCGTACAATTTTGTAATGAAAATAACTCACACAATTTTGTTTTCTTTTTTTCTTCAGAGAAATTGAGATGACGGTCATTTTTGATCATAACGCAATTATGGCTGTTGCCATAACATCTAATATATACATGTGTTTGTGTATGTGAACACGGAAATTCCCAAAAACTCACATATTTAACAACAACCAGATGAACTTTGTCGCATTCATACTGAAAATATGTTGGTTTACTTAAAAGTCACTAAAAGAGTTTGATTTGATGGATCAAAAGATTAGCATAACAACTGATTCGGCGTGAATTAAAAACTTTTTTTCCCTGTTGTAAAATTTTACTTTTGAAGATTGCTTCAAATGAAGTGAATCATTATAAAGGCATTGGTTTTAATTAAAATCGCTAGACAGTAAAGTTATAACATTTGTGTCGGGAAATGTCTTAAGTATGGCTGAGTAATAATCCCTAGAAATAATTTATTTTAAAGAATATATTAAAAAGACTAAGAAATTTCTTACCTACGATATTTGCTTTTACATAATACTAAATCCAAACATTTGTGAATAAATTTTTTACTTTTGGCTACGTATGAATTTTCATCTTATTAATGAATTTTTTCGCCGCATCAATAAACTGTAAAAAAAAATATTAATTGACTTGCATCACCAACTTCATTCTTCATCAGTAGCTGCAGATGCAAATAATTATTGTGATGAAAACGTTGCTTGTAACCAATTCCTGACATATTGCCACTTTATGCGTATTTCCTTTTTCTTTCCTTTAGCTAAGATATATTTTTTTACAAAAAATTTTAACATCTGTATTTTACAGCTTCTCAACATACTTTTTAAAAAATTGCCGTTGCTATAGGATACAAATAAAAGATAACATCTGTATGAACATGTGTTGCTTGTGTTGTTGCTTCTCAATAAAAAAAAGTTTTAAAACAGTTTTAAATTATACTGAATTTACCGGTTATTCGATGAGGTACCGGAACGTTTCCGTAAAATTCTATATTTGTATTTTATTGTTTGGATATGTTAATACTTTCTTTTTTTCAATATAATAAGAGCATTTATATTAGTAGTGCGTAATTAAAATCTTTCTAGAGACCAATTTATTAAGACTGGTGAAATAATTAATTTTAATCTTTTAGAATTTTCTTTTTAAATAAATATCAAATATATTTTGAATATCACAATAGTTTAAATAACATGTTGTTGGTGTATTGCTTATGACAATCGGATGTGTCGTTCTCGAGTTGAAAAATGTCTTCGTACGAGGCTGAAAGAAAGACATAGTACTTGACTTTTTTAGGGGGAAAAATTGCCACGCCCATAAAAACAAAGTACGTGATGGAGAAAATTCGAAAACGGATTTGAGTTTAGGACATCAAAATCCATATAGTCTACATAGTTTTATTTAAAGGAGAATATTGCTGTTGAGCAGTGTAATTAATAGACATTCAGATTAATGATTTTTCGCTAAATTTAAAGGCTAATAGAAGATTTGATGCGTTTTGTTGACTTTACGCAACGGCATTCAAAACTGATACGAATAACCGTTTTCTCGTATTTGAGGTTGAAAACTTAGATATTGAGTTTTGTGTAAATTATGTTGCTTATACGCAGTGGGGTACAATACAAAAAAAAAAAACTTTTTCTACAAAAGTACCAACATTTTAAAAGAAGAAAGAAAAATGTGTATGGAATTAATTTTATTTAAAAATATAAAAACGATATTTTTCAAACACATAAAATAGAATTCATATTAAAATTTAGAAATCTTTAAAAAATATCACGTATGTACATTAATAAATATATTTCTTGTTTGTACATTGTTTTATTAAAATGAAACCAAAGTTCTTATAATTTTTCTTTAAATATTTGTCCATGTTTTTTTAATTTCTTTTGCACCCCAAACACAAACTGCAAAAAATTTTCTACAAATTGTCAATTTATTAAAACGGCATAGTTGTACTTAAGAGGGTTTAAGCACAATTAGACGCTGTTGCAGTAATAAGGGAATGAGAATATATAAGATCGCTTCATTGCATGCAAACATGACCTAATATTTTCATCTAATATATTGCAAAAAGTTAAATTATGTATTTTTAAAAAACTTTACAAATCTTGTATTTTACTCAATAAATTTAAAACTTTTTGGCGTCGCAAAAAACTTGGGAAAAATGGGAAAACTTGACAAATGGTAACACTGATTGTATATGATATTTTTCATTTGTAATTTATTGGTTGCAATATACTATTTTTTTCAACCCAATTTTACTAAAATATCACTGAATTTTTATCTAAAAGCTGGACAATGTTTATATTAAATTATTTAGTACAAGAACAGTTTAGAGTGAGTAATTTTAAGCCATTTTATAAATCATACAATAGATAATGTTCGGATTTATATTTCGATATTAACATTGAATATCTGTCTGAACATAAATAATTTCAAAGATATATTTTTGTCGGAATCGGCTGTGTGTTTTCAGCATAAATTTGAGGCCAATGCATTAAGACAACATATCTATTCAATTTAATGTTTGCAAAGCGCAAAACGAATACTCTTAAATTCATAAGACAAAAAATATGAATGATGTGTTGAACTTTCCCTGCCCCATGTAATGTAACGATAAAATTAGAATATGTATTTACACTAATTTCAAACTTCAGAATTGCACTAAATGTCCTTCCATATCATTACTTTCGTAACATAGATACAATAGTACTGGATATAATATTTCTGATTTCAAATAAAAAAAGTTTAGTGTCGAGCCGCTTGCTTAAATCAATATTATATGCAACAAAAGTGTAAATGCAATAACTACTTTTATGAATGAAAAAAATTTCAACCCAAAACATTTTATAATTAATATAACGGATTTTAAGTAATTTTGACTTTAAATATTACAATATAAATTGTATTAAGTATTATAATTTACTAAGCACCGTATTGATATACGAATCGTATAAATTTTTGGAAAAATAAGTTGTATTGATAGTCTAAACTTTACAGACATTTATGGGTGGGTATGCATGCAAAATCCTACCCATAAATTAAGAATTCTATTCAGAAATGTTGCGGCAAAACTATCTAACTTTTATTAGTATTTACTTAAAGTTAAATTTTAATGCCTAACTTTTTGAGTAATATTTTTTCTTTGTTTAAGGCACTAATATAAAAATATTTGTTGCGGTCATAAATGTTATATTTGCAATTTTTTATATATCTCCCAAATTCATATATGTAATTTTTTTCCCTTATAAAATATATTTAAATGAACGTTTACATAACGCCCGTATGAATATTTGATATGAATCTATCAATTAGTAAATGTGCAGGTAAAAAATATTTTAAAAAAGTTTAACTGCAACTAAATTGCATTTGTGTTTAAATATATTAAATTTTTATAAAACGTTTAAAAATATTAAACTGCAAGTAAAAAAACTAAATACTGCGAAACTGTTTTTCGAATATTTGTTAAGTAAACATGCAGTTATGTCTGCGCATATGTATGCGTAAAGAGAACTCTATGAATTTGACTTCAATTAACTCCAAATGAATAAATTATTTTTTCCGCTATTTCTTTTTTGTTATATTTTGTTGTTACTTTTTCTTGTTTACTTTTTTTTATTTTTTAAATATTTTATTAAAATTTATTTTTTTATTGTTAAATTTTTTTACTATTAAATTTTTTACTTTTCATAAGAATGCAACAGTGTGAGGCTACAATCAAACAAACGGTATTTATGACATTCATATAATTTTCTACCAAATGTAAAATATTCTCATTTTGAATCATAAATTAAAAGTTTTCAATAATAACATAGCCCTAGATGATTTGGAAATACATAGAATAGGCAACAACTTGCATGGGTTAAACTACGTCATCAAACAAGAAAACATGCGCAAGACGTAATCTGTAGTTCTATCATTCTTGAATAGAACAATATTGGAAAAAAACTATAGCAACACTCACTGCCCAGATAAACTTCAATTTAATTGTTCCATTTTGGTCCTATCCAAAATGTAGAAACATTTCATTTAAAGCTTTGTGATAACTCTGATTAAAACATGCACTTTCTCGTATTCCTAGTCATTATAATAAATAAACTTTTTAGAAAGAAAACTTTTAATTAGTGCTGAAAATTTTTTCAATTAATAACACCTGCAATAAATTTATTTTTCTTTTCAACAATTATATATAAAAACAAACAATAACAACAAGAACATGAAATGACAAAAATGGCTAATACAACATCAAGAACAAGAAAGTGTAACAAAAAGTGCAGCAACAGCAGCCACCAAACAAAAGTTATCAGAAATTTTTAACAGGATATTAGCAGCATTATTATTGTTTTTATTGTAGTTTTGTTTAAAATGAAGGTTAGCAGTCTCACCCTTTATAAGATTTTAATAATGTTTAAGTAATTTTACTAGTTATCGCAATATACGAGTATTTAGATGATTTTGACGGAAAAAAGAACACATAATTAATTTTGGAACATTATCTATTCGAAATGACACTGAAATATCACGCTTTAATGCATTGCTTACTTTTTACCAGTCAAATCAGTAACAAAATAAATTACAAAAAATATTTGTTCACGCTACATGTTAATGAAAAAAAAAAAAAAAAAACAAAAAGTACTAAAAGTACCAGCTTTTCCTTATTTCACCTTGCAGAAAGTACACTATAAGTAAACGAAAAAAAATAATAAATAACAAAAAGTCTTAAAAGTATCTACTAAGCTGTCACGTTTTTACCATTTAAAAAGTACTTTATATTGTAATCAGGATCACATGCTATAAATCTAATAATTTTCATTCAATTCCAGTAAAATAATTTCTCAAAAGAAAAATTAAAAAAGTACCATTATTAAAGAAATACGAAGATTACTAGTTATTTCTCAATTAAGTCCCCTAAAGGTATAATAAGTTATATAAAATTTTAGTGCAAATATAATAAGTACAACCACTGCCAATTTCATCCTTTTTAGCGCCTAAAAAATACCCCATGTTTTAACTGAGAGGTTTTCGCCAACCATAGACCAACCATAGAAACCATAACTTTTATAATATTAGTAGGATAACAAACCGAAATCTAGTTCTTCAATCATCAAATACTATCTACTGATAAAGCACAAAATTTTGGTAAAATATTTAGATTTTTTTCCTTTATGAGAACTTGCGATTGTTTGCTACCTGCTTTGCATCAGATATTAGTAACAAAACTAAATATATTTTGTTCCTTAAACAATTACAGAAACCAAATGTAAAAAACAAAAGCATTAAATTGAAACACTGAAACTATACAACAAAATAAAGGAATATTTATTTTAATTTTTATTCTTTTTGGATCCTGTTGTCCTTTGCTGGCTTAAGAATATTGTCTTTTTGAAATAACAGCAATACAAAGAGAAATACATATGTAAAGCAAACGTTCTTATATTGCTAAAATTCTTGAAATGTTTAACTTTTGGTTTTGATCAACAACAAAAGAAAAAAGGAAATTGTATTTCTAAATGAATGATGAGTTAAAGGGGAAGTTTTTTTCTTCCATTGTCGCAGTTACATTAAAATATTAATATAATTTTATTTGTATGGCAACTAAAGGGTGTTCGTTTTAGGCGTAATTAGAACTAATTCGCGTCACTGTATAATATATCACTAAAAATTCTTAGTATAAAAAATGTCTTAAATAAATTCGTAAGTCAATATATTTCAAATATTTAAAACAAAAATATATTTTCCAGGGGTATTATTGAGTAGCTCGATGATATGTCACTAAACTGGTATTCTTCATCTTATTGGAAGTGACTGATCTAGCAAGCACCATACAAGATTTCTAAGCATAGGCGGGAACACGAAGACGCCCGCATTGCTCCAGATCCACAAGACCCCAGTATAGCTTTCACAGGACACGTGACCTGATTAGGCTTGGTAAATGTGCAGTGAGACTACAAGTATTGCTCACAGGGCATTGATATAATGGGACTCATGGCAGAAGGATGAATCTAAGTTACAACGACTATTGCAGAAGTTCTAATGAAGAGGAGGAAGAAGAAAAAGTTCTTCAACTTTTATGTAAATTTCTGGGGCATAAATAAGGCATAAGGACTATTACATGGGCTGTAGTTCTCTGCAAAACCTAGACTGTGTAGGGCTAGTCAATCTATCCTCTTTTTTAACATGCTTGAGATGACTCAGGCAACCGACTGAACAATTGACTAAGGCCTGTCTGCTTTGGTTATAATAAAGATGCCAAACCTAACGCTACCCCATTGTACTTAAGCAGTCGCTTAACTACAAAAATGTTTCGTATTTACTTTTAAATCTAATAGCTGAGATCAAAAACCCTCATTTTGTTTTATTATTATTTTTTTTTTTGCTAAAAAAACATTTAATAGTGTAAATATGTGCTTATTCGTGCAATGAATTTTTCATTATTTAAAAATGTTCCATTTTACATTTGTTCGTCTGTAAAAGCTGTAAAACTGCCATTAAGCTAAAGGATCTATAGAGATCTTATAGTTTTTGAAAAAAAAAATTTCTAAAAAGGATTGCAATATTAAAAAGTATGTGATTAATTTATCGACAGTTACACTTGTGTGTTAAATATAAATAAAGAATAATTATTATTTTATCAACATTTCATCAAATGAAAGCAATGCCATATCATTTATATTTATCATTTTTCATATTATTTCACAAATGTGGAAATGTGGAAACATGTAATTTTTTGTTACGACAAACAGAAGAATGCAATTTTTGTCACATTTCCATTTTTCCAAATAAAAAAATTAAATGATGAAATTAATTATATTGTTGGTTTTGGTACAGGAACACCTCGTGAAAGTTTTTGAGCTATCTGATGTCATATTTTATCTGTATCTTAGTTCTGATGAGCTTCTGTTGTTTAGCAGCACGTTTCCGAGGTCCAACCAGCTCGTACTAGCTGACCAGCAGTTGTTTAATGAACGGCTTTCCTAGAGATTTTAGTAGTAACCTTAGATGCCATCTTTATCTTCTATAAGATTAGCATATGTTACCCTACTAATTGGCTAGAACTTTTGCCTAGAAAAAGATAATTACACTTTTCCCCAGAAAGCGCGGCAAGCTGCCCCTGAATGATTCTCAGAGACCACGCACATGTGCTAAAGAATAGGTGGAGGGGAGGCAGCGAGTCCACCAAAAATTAGTGATAAGTATGAATTTTAACAGCACCATTTTGAAACAATTAATTTTGTTTTGAAAATAAACTTTTTTTTGTTCTGATTTTTGTTCTTACTTATCGTTTGTAGAATTTTTGCGTATTTTTAATAAAAACCAATTAAAGTTAGTAGAACGCTCATATCTTATACACTTAAAGCTTTCGCACTTGCCTATTAAATCTACAACATTTGAATATATACTTAAATATTCTGACATTCTTAAATGTAAAATAAATAAATAAACAATCATTTCTTCTGCTGCATCATAAAATTCAATTGAAAATTAAAGTTGTTGTTTTTTTATTAGTTATTGTTTGGCTAATTTTAATTGCAGTATTTGTTTGTACTCAATTTGCCTGGTTACTGTTTATGTTTCAAACATTTGCATCAGCAGCACTGGTAGCCAAAATTATCATCATTATTAGTAGCACAAGTTTTTGTTAACGTTGCCAAAAAAATAAATAAATACCAACAAAAGTTTTTCAAAATATTTTCTCTCTCCCTCTTTCCCTCTCTTAATATTTATGCAAATTTAATTTTGATTTAGCATTAAATTTTACTTGAGGTTAAAGTTTTACAATTATTTTCATTCGTCTATTACGCTGCTGATTTTTGTAATATTTGATTGCAACATCCCATCGCCATTATAATAAATTACAAATTGTTGTTATTGTTTCTGAACTGTTCTTTTATTCTGCATTTTTATTTTGTGTTTCTTGTTGTAAGAATGAATGGTACTGTTATTTAAACTATTTATTGCAAAATTTACGACCAATTTTACTATGATTGTTAAATTCATGGCAGTCAGAAAATGTGTGTCCATAATTTGTTACATTATTTGCGATACAAAAAAAATTATTTATTTGCGAATAAAATATATTGTGTATAAATTTGACTGTAAAAATATTTAAAATTCAAATGCAATTCAAATGTATTTGGAATCTGCTGCTTAAAAGAAATATTCCGCCTAAGCTTGTAGCGCTGATAAAAGAAAGATACAACGGTGCAAATTGCTACATCTTTCATATTAGGAAGTTATTGTTAATTTTTCAAGCAAAAAAGGAAATTATTTAATATCCATTTAACGGAGTGCGGCAAGGTTTCATATTATTCCTACTTGTCATAGAATATGCATTAATGTATTAAACGGCGATTATACAACAAATTATAGAACTACATGGGTCTAGCAGACCGCATGAAACACAGTGAGTCACGTTTCGGTTTATGTCACAATGAGTATTTGAATTTTTTCTTGAATGTCATACTGTTCAGCAACCTTTAAAAAAAAAAAAAAAAAAAAAAAGCCAGTGTTGCTGGTGTATCCCGTAGTATACCAACACCAATGTTATGAGATTATTGCAAAAGGCCTACCGCCAGGTATGTATATATATAGATTCCTTTTGCCTCTATTAATGAGTTGATGCATATATGTATTACAGACAAATTAGGCTATTTTTATATATTCTTATAGCGCGATACGATGACTGATTTCATGAACTACCACCAATCAAAAGAAATATTTTAGAATGGCGACACGCGTTTATTTGGATAAAAACAAAATAAAAAAATTAAGACTGATTTTTATACTTTGCTGCGTTTTGTGGTGGAACAACTCACAATTGCAAACATGTATTACCATTATTTAAATATTTTTCAATGGCCTGTTTGACTATGAATCCATTTTGATATCTGTAAAAAACTAAAAAATGTATTGCCCTACTGGTGAAATATATAAATAGAAAATTAGCTATGAACAGTTCTTACATAATTTCTACTTAATAACTACTTTAAAATACCCAAAAGTTTTGTGTAGCATAAAAGGAATGATCGCCAATTTCTTGATATAGGGTATGTTTCATCACCATTTTATAGCAACTTTTCTTCAAAACAAACTTTTATCAATTCTCTAAAAAAAATGCAAAATACTGCTCTCAGCATATTTTACACCTTTCCAATAGCGCAAACAGTTACAATTGCAAACATACCTTTGGTATTCACATATTATTAAAAGTTTTTTTCTTGATCGAGTACTCTGTTTATGCATCCATGCAATGCATGTAATGTTTTCTACACTATAATATTTGTTTAACAACTTTTGGCTTCAACATTCAAATATTTTGCATGCACTCACCCAAAGTTAACACAACGCTCGTTTAGAGCACAAACGTGCCACAACCACAACTAAATGAAAACGGAAATCTCTTAAAACATCACTCTGCATGAAGCCCAACTCATACATGTACATGCTTGTGTATGTGGTGGTTTGGTAGGTAGAATATTACCTCAAGATTGGTTGAAATCAGTTTTAACAATACTAACAACAGTAATGACAGCAGCAGGCGTAAGAATAATAAGGACTCTATGAAGAATAGTTATGGTTCAAGTTAAAAACTAATCTTTTTAAGACCACACAGTCATAAAAGCACACTTATAAGTATGAAGTATGTCGGTAGTTGCACACACGGTTGGTTAAGCATATGAAAATAGCTTAAGGCCAGAGAACACGCATATGAAAGCTTTTAAAAAATTATAAACTGTAAGATGATGTGGCTTGCTACGTACAAACATAATTTGAAACTAGTTTTAAGGGACCCAAAGATTATCAATGGCCAAAAACATGAAAAAAAATAACTAGACACTTAGAAATGTCGCTTGCACAGAAGTTGTGGGAAATTTTGAATAACAATAAAATGCTTTTTAAAAAATTTTAAGAATTAAGATTAATTTAGAAATTAAAATTAGACCAACAAATTTTATATATTTTTTTTAATTTTTTGTATCTATTTCTATACTTCTGGTAAATGGAACTCAGGATATTAGAAATTCTATTATATCAGGAATATAATGAGGGTAACACGAACGATTATACCATTTTGATTGAAGTTTTGTCCATGTCAGGCCGTATGATTTTTCTTTTTATTAAAGAATTCATTTGTATGATTGTCATAAGATGTGCAAAATAAAAACATACTTATTACTAAACCACATACGTAATGTTTGTGTCTTTGTTGAGACGTTTGTGCATTTAATTTTTCTCAAGAATTTTGAAAGTTTTACTTCTCAAATGTATGAATAAAAAAATAAATAAAAAAAATTAACGTGGTTTGAAAGTTTTCAAAACTGCTTTCTTATTATTTTGCGTTAAAAGAAAACTTCAAAAAAGTTTTTTTATTACTTTTAATTCAATTTACAGAACGGCAAAAAATCATTCATTCAAATAAATTTATGCGTGACAACTAACACAATTCAGTTGCAATCTCAGGTAAAGTAATTTCATATTCGTGTTTTATTTTAACTTTTGTCACAACAAACATCAAAAAGTCAGAAAACTTTACTCTGTGTGCATTTTCATTTTGTATAAATTAATTTCGCAATAATTTAATATTGAAAAATTTTATTTATCAAATAAAAATTCAACTTGAACACTCTTTTACGATACTAGAGGAAAAAGAAAATATGCTGACGTTGCATTAAAGAAAAAAAAATTAGATATAAATATGCGGAGTCAATTAGATGCCACGAAAAAGTAACATTATCGCTAAGTGCCTGTCTATTTTGTAGTCGCTAGAAGAAAACTATGTCCAAGAAAAACTATCATTTGATTTGAAATTATGACTGCAATTCATTAATGACAATTCATTAGTTGAAGTTTTAATAAAAACAAAAAAAATGTTAAAGAAAAAACTCTAAGGCAGAAAAAAGACAAAGCAAAAAACAACATTTAATTATTAATAGATGCTTTTTACCAAATATTAGTATTCAGTGAAATTTTAAAAATTTTATTGAAAAACCTTGAATTTAATTATGAATTGGCATTAGCTGAACCATATACGCATATTTCACGGTGGAAAGGCAGATAGATCATCAGAAAACCTTTAAACACAAAATTACAAAATCAACCTTTCAAAAAAAAATAATACTCTAATTCACAAATATTATTAAATTTCCTGCCTTCGATATTTTCTACATACATATGTATGCATGTACGAGTATGTATGTATTTTTGTGTATCCATGTAGTATTTTCTTGAAAAATTAATTGGTTTGCCTTCTATTACCAGAAACGTGGTCTGATTAATTTTTTTTTGTTTTAACTTCACAGGCGTTTGTTATATTTGCGCCTTGATTATATTGATATATACTCGTGTCTTTCAATTTACACAAACACATACAACACATTAAAACTATTTAAGACTTTTTTGTTACTTTCTGGCATACATAGCACAGAATGACAATGCAAGCATTTATATGTATCTACATACATATATTTGTATTGTGCTTGAGCTTAGTAAGGATTATGCTTTTTAAAGCATATAAAGTGATACACTTTCAATCAATACATATGTATGTTAAATTGTTGGTTTCTATGTAAACGTTGACATGCATATTCATGCACGTAGTGATATATATTATTATTTTGTATATCAGCGGGATTTTATGTGTATATCTAAAGGATAAAAGGATTTTAATACAGTCATACTAGATGATATCATGTATTCCTGAGTTTTTTGTTAATATTGCGTTTATCAACCGTGTGTATATATGTATGTTGTAAAAATCAGTAGTTTTCCTTTAAAATTTAATTTTTCGAATGTAATATCCCCTAGTTAAACTGTAATGTTAATGATACGCATATAAAATTAATTTTATTAAATATTTCAGCCCTCGATTTAAAAAATTACAATAGCAAAAAATTCTTCCACATGCATCCGTAGTATTGATGAAAATTTGTGCTTAGCTCAGCGACTCATTTAGCTCGGGAAGCATGCGATAACGATACTTATACAAATCTATTATATATAATTAATAGGCAATCTGGTTTTTTGTGATGGACTTCATGCACACATTATAAAATTGATTTTGGCGAAACGTATACCAAATTAAAAATATATTTTCGTAGACGTGAAAAAACAATCACCCCTATCGTGAATAAGAAGTGAAATTTTTGTTCACGTGAAATTTTAATTCCACTCGAAGGGAAAAATGGTATCGTGAATCTCCCGTGAAAAATTATTCCCGCTATCAGTTGTTAGTGAATGTAAAAAAGGGAAGAAGATTAAAAAAATAAAAAATCATACAACTTTTTGTTCAAAACTATACACGGACATATTTATTTTAAAGAAAACTTCAAAAATCAAAGTTAAATATTCAGTTTAGGAGCTTTAGTTTGGTTGCTCCGTTTGTTTATTGCATTCTAACTTTTATGTGGTAAAATAATTCGGTTATTTTTTCAAAAGCCAACAAAACGAAAAAATGACAACAAATTAAAGTTTCACAAATCTGCAGGCAATCGACCTGTTTTTTTGCATTTTGTTGAGGAATACATCAGTTTGTGCCTTATTATTAGAACTTTTCATTAAAATAAACTTTTTAAGCTTTAATATTCGAATTATAAGAAGGAATACATATAATTTCTGTTCTATTCCCCATCAAAAATAAAGTGAAAATATCAATGTGAGAAGTGAAAAAATTCCGAGGGAAATATTTATTCACGATAAGGGGAATTTTTTTCAGTGAACATTTTTCACGTTGTTATTCTGGACTGAATAAAATTTGTTCATGCGAGTCGTTCACGATTGCAAATACGTGAAAAGTGAAAAAATTTCACGTGGAAAATTATTCACGATAGGGGTGAATGAGAGTAACTACAAGACATGCTAAGATGAGAGAGCAGCATAAAAGATGAGAGAGAAAAATAGATTGATTTATTTCAATGGCAGAAGATATATAGGTTTTGCATTTAACCGTTCTTTTCTTAATTTGTGAAATTATAAAAATATTACATTGAATAATTGTAGTTGTGGTTTCTATTAGAGAGATTTTTTTTAAATGAATATAAAAGGTGTTTTAACTGTAGTATACAACTTTGAAACGTAATAAATATAATGATGAAATTTTCCAAATCGACATGAAATTTACTTTATTCGAAAGATAATCTTGGTGGGTGGTGTTGGCTGAAGTGGTTAGCGCATAGACTACCAAGCAAACAATGACTTGGGGCCTGGTTCAAACCCTGGCCAGTGCAAGTCAATCAACATAATTAATTTCTCAAATGTACAATAGTGTGGTATTGTATTAATTGTTGTCGGACTATTTAAGTGATGAAGGCATAGCATTGGTCACTAAAAAACTGTTCTAACAGCGATTGATGCTGCTCCAAGCTAATGTACACAACATCGCCCTCCTTCGTCCCAATTAAAAAAAAAAAAAAAAATACTTTTGGCATAAGACCGCCACGGCTAGCTCGGACGTAGACTAATGTGGTGGACCAACTTTCATTGACTTTTTCTAACATTTGTGGCCTGATACCGGAAATAACGCGACGAATGTTGCCCCCCAAGTGGTCAAACTTTTCGGGCTTATCGGCGTAGTCTAACGACAGATAATACTCTAGCAGCGTTAAATCGCATGATCTTTGAAGCCAATTAACGCGTCCGAAACGTTTAATATGCGGTTACCAAACTTTTCCTTCAACAAATCAATTGTTGCACGAGCTGTGTGACATGTTGCGCCGTCTTGTTGAAACCACAGCTCCTTCACATCATGGTTGTTAAATTGATAAACATGTATGGATCATGGCTGTATAGAGGTCACCATTGACTGTAACGTTCTGATCATCATCGTTTTTTTAAGAAGTACGGACTAATGATACCACCATCTCATAAACCACACCAAATAGTCAGCTTTTCTGGAGGTAACGATGTCTCAACATAGACTTAAGGATTATCATAACGAAAAACAACGCATATTTGTTTATTGACGTATCCATTCAAACAAAAGTTAGCTTCATCGGTAAACAAAATTCGGTAATGAAAATCGGATCGGGTACCATGAACTTCAAAATAAATTTTCAAAATTTGTGAGGGTCGTTCAGACGTCGTCTATTCACGCTCAAATGACAATACAAACTAAACATAAATCTCGTGACAACTGGCAAAAATTCCGGCTGTTAAAATAGTGTTGCTAACTTAAAATTTTATACCGCTATAGAAAATACCCTTTACAATTGGGGTTTAACGATGTGTCGGTATCGGTGATGTTTATATCTCGATAGATTGAAATTTTTTTAACATATATTTTTACGACTTAACATTAGCAGTGGTCAAATTATTGATAATAGTTATAGTGACTTTTATGTTTATAAGACACTTCCAATGAACTTAAAAAGCCAAAATCTTAAAAGATGATTTTTCATCGGGTGTTCTTAACGCAATTGTTTTAGTATTTACGAAATACAACCTCACTCAGTCACCATAATAGTAAAATATGCTAGAAACTGTTAATTTTAAGAAAAAATAAGTTTGAAAGCATGAAAATGGGGTCAGAAATATAAATGTAAAAATAATACTAAGTTCTTATTGAAAAAAAAATGTTGAAAACTGATTATTAGACTTCAAAATTTTTTGCAGGGACATCGATTAACAATATAAAACAATAATTGTTTGTTTGTCAATTTTTAATCGATTATAAATTTAATATTCTTTAATGACTGAATTTAAGTTACTCCAAAAAACTAAAATTATTGAAAAGATTTTTTCTTATACAAGTTTTACTAAAACTGAAGATAATAATCATTTTTGTCCCAAAAATGTTAAGCACATTATATTTCTAAAATCTTATTTTTCAAGTTATCTTTAGAATATTGATTTAAAATAAAATAATTTCTCTGTTTTTGTAAAAACGTAACACTGTGTCCTAAAGGTGTTTTCATTTTATAACATTTGGGTTAAATTAATAACTGTTACATACATACATACATACACAAACATACTTACTACATAAAATATGTTGAAAATATGTTGTGAAATACTGGGAAAACTGTATTGGAACTAAATTGAGCAAATTCTCTCATACTGTTTGTGTAGATTAAGCAAAGAAGGACACACACCATAAACATTTAACGGAAAGAAGAAATGGCAACCCAAAAAGACCATTAAGCATAACCGTATACTCTTTTAGATGTTGTACGATTTACTTTTATGCGCATCGTGAATATAACAAAAAATCGACAATATAAGAGTGCAATAATTGAGCTTTACAAATTACGGTTAAGAGAAAAATATGGTACTCTGAGTAAAAGTTAGTACATACTACTTTTAAAACACAGCTACAAGATGTAGAGAACTAAAAATAATTTTGCAGTATAACAGTTAAAGCTCATTTTAAAGGTTTTCTAAGAACGTATCTGTTTTATTTCTTTTCGTTTTGGGTTTTCTTTTAGTACATTTTTATAAACATTTAAATGTGTTCTTCATATTTTATTTGCTAGTTATTGTACTGAGAACAAAGGAAAATCAGTTGTATGTTAAAATCTAGTATCTGTTTGTCTTTCACACACAACACCACGGTACTGTGTCATGTGATGCAAAAGTAAAAAAAGCGCTATTTAAATACTTTTTTAAGGAGTGGAAATATAAATTGACGCTGACAGCTTTGCAAAATATGCTTTTGCAAAAGTTAATTTCTTGAATAAAACTTTATTATACTTAACCTCAACATTAAGCAGTTTTATCATGTATAAAAATAAATCATATTAAATAAATTTATCTGTATATATTTATAATAAATGTTAGCTATAAATATATTACAAAATTAAAAAAATTAAATACAAAGAGATTAAAAATCAAACATTTTACTAAATTCCATGAATTTAAGTTATTTTATAGGAGAAGCTGAAGACCACTAAAAACAAGAAGACTACAAACAAAAGATTCCACAGATTTTATATGCTTAACAATAACCAATTTAGTTATTTGGGGATAGTGCCGAAACAGTTCAAATAATGATTTATCGAAATGCACCTAATCAAAGTTAAGCCCATACACAGAAAAAAAAATTAGTGAAATTAATAAATTAATTTAATTTATTTAATTTACAAAGTTTTAATCATCTTTTTTTAAATTTATTCGTAAATAATAATTTTAAGTTTAATGAAAGTGAATTTTTTGTTGAATTACATTTTTGCTGTATTCTGAAAAACAGTTACAGCAAAACAGCCACAAAAACCACAAAATTTTTAACACAATTTAAACTAATGACTTAAAATTTGTCAGCTTAAAATAAAACCGCAATTTATGTTTTCTACTAAAAAAAAATTCTGCATGTTTCTGAATGTGTTTATCATGTATAAATTTCGATTAACATCCGCTTGTTTTGTTTGTTTCTTTTTTGTTCGCTCTTTTATTTAAATGTTTGTGATCATGTAGATGTAAAACATTGTGTAACAAATGCCTGCAAGTTGCAGGCTATTGTTTTAAAAATACATTCGCTGAATCAATGTAATTCTATAGTTTTTGTTTTTAATTATAGAAAAAATCTAAAAAAATGTATAATTGAATGCTATACACCAATCTTATAAAATTGTATTTCAAACTGGTTAAACCTGATAAAATTTTGTCATATTTCGATATGAACTTGACATCAATCGTGACAAAAATTTATCGGCTGCATGAAAAAATGGTTACCATGAATTAAACTTTGGGGAATTTTTTTTAATTTTTGGTGTGGACCCATTTTTAATTGCGGCCATTTATAATGTATCCCTCTTTATCAGTTCAAAGCAATACACTAAGAGATTACACGTAAATGTCAGTATTTTATATGTATGCTTATGTATGTACATATATATACATATATGTACCTAGATACATGTATATACATATGTGTATAAAGTAATTTATGTTCTAGTTTTTTTTGCTACAATTTTCTTAGTATCCTCGCTTCTTTTTCCTTTTGTATTAAAATAGAAGTTTGTGTATAAGTACAAAGTGTTACATGTGTAACATAATAAAAGACAAATTATATTCATTTGTTTTAGACTTAGAAAGCGGCAATGAAAACATCAATAGAATTTGTCACAATACAAGACAAATAACCGATTTATTTACTTAATTTGAGTACTTAAGGAGTACTGCCGATTACGAGTTGCGTTCGAAAGTCATAATCCGAAATGTAATTCAATCAAACCCAGAAAGGATTGAATAGGATGAAATTAAGTAAAAATAGTTTCAATTAGAGATCGGTTTAAGTATGTTATTCTAATATTAGTGAAAATTTTGTCATGTGCGACATCTGCCATCTTTGAAGTTGTCCATTTCATTTCTATGTGGTTCTTGATCTTGTTGCCAATGTTTCCTTTGCTTTGTTTTACCTTCTTCCGAACTGTCAATCTGCTACCGTGAAGCTTTTGATGTAATCAGAGCGCGCTGGATCAGCCAAAATGCTTATTTACAACAGGTAGGTAGCTGTATTATCTGGAATCAGGGGTGCTAAAAACATTTTTATAAAATTTACGTGTTTTGGAACTCGAACCAAATAACTTCGGTTTAGCAGATCGGCACTTTAACCACCTCACTACTACACCATGCAAACTCTCACTAACCAGTACATATAATTACTAAATTCGTAATATCTTATATAAACAAAAAATTTTTTTTTAATTTTTAATGAACGAAAATATAATTTAAAAATTTATTTTCTTTAAATTTTGAAAAAATTTCCAATATGAGAAAAAATATGAACTTAACCCTTATCCTGTATTTTGGGCAAATTTTGCCCAAAAGCGATTTTAACTCATCGCATCTAGCGTGTTTTTAATAATATTGGCCTGAAATTTCTTGACAATTATTTTTTTAGGTGTATTTGGCAGCGTTTTAAAAATTTATACTGTGGCTCCACCAGAGGGTCCCCCATAACAAAAGTAACGAATCTTGTATTTTGGGCAAATTTTGCCCAATACGAAATTTCATTATTTCCGCAATCAGAAATTATAATGTGTGTTTTATTTTTCGTTTTTCCGGGAATCCCTGATCTCCACACATTTTTTTTTTGTTGATGTGGCAACATTCGCGACAATAACGGCTGCACTGTTTGTTTTGTATTTGGCAATTTGGGGAATGCCAACCTATGTACACTTGTTTTGTTGCTCAAAAAACACTAGATAAAAAACATTCGACATTCATTAGTGCACATTCGATTGTATACGTGCGTAGTTGCTTCTATTGCAGTCAAGGTTTGTGAAGTGTGAAAGTCAAAATAAATAATTTTTTTACAAGAAGAAAAAAGGAAAAACACCATGTCCAAAAGGGTATGTATAGGTTATAAAAATCTTGGTTTTTTTTCCATAAAAAACATATCTATATGTTTCAAATTCAATTAGTCGGCCGTGCTAACTCAGCGCCAAATAGAAGAGCTGCTGAGCGAATCAGAAAATGAGGCTGAAGAGCGTACACTCGGCCATGAAAGCTCTTCTGAAGATTTCGAAATTTCATCAGATCAAGAATCAGGGACATATATTGCCATATCTGAAGGAGAAAGTGTTTTCTCCGATGCACAGCAATTTTGTGCTCCAGCGCAAGAAGATTTCCCATCTTCTGGTTTTCTTTCTAAGGACAAAAAAACAATTTGGTACGACAAATGTGACAGCTCATTAGTTGGTAGGAAAAGGGATGAAAATATTATTACTACTACTCCAGGACCAACTCAGTATGCAATTGCACGTGTAAGTGATATCAAATCCACATTTGAGTTGTTTATGACCAATGAAATGCAAACTATTATTATAAAGATGACAAATATTGAAGGTAATTTTCATCGTTTTTTCGAAAAACTAGCGCATAACAAACTAATTTATATGTACATTACAACTTTCATAGGTGTAAAAGTGTTTGGAGAAGCTTGGAAGGAAATTAACCATGCATCCTTGAAGGCATATTTTGGATTACTGTTATTAGCTGGCGTTTATCGTTCTTGTGGTGAAGCAATGGAATGCTTATGGGACGATGTGAAAGGAAGGCCCATATTCAAAGCAACAATGTCGCTGCGTAGATTTAAAAATATTAGTAGAGTTCTTCGATTCGACGATAAATCAGATAGGGCGGATCGGCGGGCTCGCGATAAGCTGGCACCTATCAGAGTTTTATGGGACAAATGGGCTTATAATTTGAAAATTATGTATAATCCAAACGACTGCGTGACAGTCGATGAGCAGCTAGTTGCATATCGTGGAAAATGTCCATTTAGGCAATATATTCCTTCTAAGCCAGCGAAATACGGAATTAAAATTTGGGCATTGTGCGACTCTAACACCAACTATGCCTGGTCAATGCAAGTATATATTGGACGAAATCGTAATTGCGCTCCTGAAAAGAATCAAGGCATGCGAGTGGTACTGGAACTGTCAGAAGGACTTAAAGGGCGAAACATAACTTGCGATAACTTTTTTACCTCACACGATCTTGCTGTTGAACTTCTGAAAAAGAAAATGACTATAGTTGGGACTGTCCGAAAATATAAGGTGTTTCTACCCCCACATATTTTGGACATGAGAATGAAACCTGCTTTGTATTCAGAGTTCCTATTTGATCATAAAAATAAGGTAACGTTAGTAGCGTATGTTCCAAAAAAATATCGGTGCGTATATCTGATAAGCACATTGCACCAAGACGCAACAATAAGGGATAACCAGTTACAGAAACCAGAAATAATAGAATATTATAACAATACAAAGGCAGGGGTTGATACACTCGACCAACTTGTTGCCACCTATACTTGTAAGCGGAAGACCAATAGGTGGCCTGTAGCTCTATTTGCAAACATGCTTGATGTATATGCATGCAACGCTTTCGTGATATGGACAGCAATAAATCCCGAGTGGAAGAAATCAAAGCATTTTCGTCGTAGACTCTTTTTGGAAGAACTAGGATTTAAACTTTTGGAAGAAGAAAAGCAGCAGCGTAAAACTCAGCCATATGGTTCTGTCGCCAGGAAGCTACATCACCCGCAAGAAGAGAAAAATATAAAGAGAGGTCGTTGCCACTTCTGTGAAAATAAGTCTAACAGTACTAAATATAATACAAAATGTATGAATTGTAACTTATTTGTATGTAAAAATCATTCCCGTGTAGAAATTCTGTGCAATTCTTGCAATAACAATTAATAAGCCTAATAAAATTGTATTGGGCAAAATTTGCCCAAAATACAAGATTCGTTACTTATTTTCTTTACAGGATGAGGGTTAAATTGAGGAAAGCCGTTTTTGCTTTTTAAGTATTAAAAATTTTAAAAACTATTCAGGATAGTGTCTTACATTAAATCATTATTTTCACCTAAAATAAAAATATTCTTATTTTTAGAAAATGAGCTCACCCAGGAAAATAAAATTTTCCTTGAATTTTTTTTTTTTTTGAGACTACATGAACATTTGCTTTTGTCAAATTAAAAAGAAATTTTATTTGATTAATGTCCTGTCAAAGTATATCAATATCAAGTATATGCATCTCGGCATCAAATTAAAAAGTAACAACAACAAGAGGATTTTTGTTTGTGTAAAATAAATTTACAGTTGTCAAAAATAGTAGCAGAGCTGTAAAGGAATGATTCTTTTGAAACTTTTTTTTTAACATTCAAGAGTTTTTTAATAATGATCCAAATGCTAGTGAAAACAGTGAATTAAAAAATTGCTTGTATTTAAATCACCAATAGATTCACTCAAAATTTAATTCAGTTAATATTTTTAGTGATGTGATTGCATGGGAGAATTTTTAATTCTTGAGGAATAAATTCGTGTTTTAATTAAATTCATATTTTGTTTAAAATTAATCAATTAAACTTTTTGTAAATCATTTTGAATTAAAAACTAAATTTTAATTATTATTTTACAGCTCTGCTCAGCTTAACTAAAAAAAATTGTGTTGAAACAAAAATGAAAAAAATTTTACTTTATACTACGTTTATACGCACGACTTAACGGTGAGTTAATTTCTTATTTGCGATTAGATAATTCACGAAAACAATTCCTGATAAACGACACTAATTGCAAGTAAGATTTTAAATATTGCCACATGTTTTTAGTTTTTCTTTCGATGTGGCACGCCTATTACCATATGACAACAGAAATAAATGCTTGCATTAATTTGGTTTGCATTAATTGGATTGCAAGACAAACAATAATTTTTGATTTCTTCATTTTTGCAATTTTATTAAATACAATTTGTATCATAAGTTTTCCATTAACAGTGATGCCAAATGATCAAATTTTATCATCCGGCATCACATAAAAATAAGAATTTTTGGTAACAAAAGTGGCATATTAACAGTGAGTTCCTTAATTGCAAATAACTTTTAATTGCGATTAGGCTGTGTGTAATCGTAGTAATAGTCAATGAAAATATGTATAAAAAACACGATCACCTATGCTCTTGCATGTACTTGTATAAATATAATTTGTGTCCTGTTTTTATATGACGAACAAATGATTTGAGTGTAAAATTTTTGAGTGCTTTTCATACAAATTTTACACTCAAATGTCTTGTTCTACATGTGAAAAGAAAACATTATTAAAAAATATGTCTACATATTAATAAAATTATAATTTTTAAACAGTTTTGAAGGAATATTTGTTACTAAAATATGGTACATGTCTTTTCTTTTGAGTGTACATAATTTATTGCTTGGAATTGATGTAAATATTTTTGGGACTTGTAGAAAAACATTAGAGTTCGGGAACTTTATTTCAGTACTATTAAAATTACTCTGTGCACAGGTCCCATTTTTTTTAGTAGAACCAGTAGGCAGTGTATGACCCCTACCTACGCAATGCATTATATCAGAACTAGTTTAAAGGTGGATATTCTTAAAACAATATATATTTGTAGGTGGTAAAAATTGAGAAAACTTTGCTACTGCGCATTTCGTTAATTTTAGAACAGTACTGCAGTGACTTTATTGTATATTAAACGCATAAACTTTCTTGAACTTGTTGCTGTTATTTTCTCTTATTTGTTATACACAGCCGACAATTCTGCTAACCGACGAAGGATAACAATGTTATGTTAATTAGTAGATAACATTATCTATCGTTGACGGAACAGTTTATTTACCAAAACTATGCAACCATCACTTCAACATTCCAAAAAAAAAAAAATCAAGACAATGTCAAATTTATGCACATTAAAGATGATTTGGATATTGAAGTTTTGCCCTCACTAGAGGTCGAACCACTTAATAATAATTCAAATTGTAGTCAACGCGTTAACCACTTTAGACAACATCATTCTCAATCATCATCAATTAGGCCTTAAATAGCAGCACTATAGATAATTATTTAATAAAATAATAAACAATACAAAAAAGAAATTGTTGGTAATGAATTAAAAAAAAATAGATATTCACCATTTAAACATATTCATTCATTATTTGCACAACTGATATCAGATAATTTCATTAAAAAAAAAAAACCTTACATTCTGCTGTCGTTGTTATTATTACAACTGTTTCCAATCATCATCATCAATATGAATTCAACAGAATTTAAATTGCAGACATTTTCCTATTATTAACACTGTCAATTTGTAATGAATTGCATTAAAATTTATATAAAAGATAACCGTAGGCAGTACGATACGAAATTAAATTATATAATAAACGTAGGATGGTTTCTCTATACAAACATCATGGTTGAATCGGTAATGACGAAGAAAGAAAAAATTGTAAATCAATTGCGTTATGTTTCACAATTTCAGCGAAAAAACGAACAATAAAAATCTAACATTAAGAAATTTACTTGGACAATAAGGCGTTTAAAGAACAATAAGGAGTTTTAAAGTTAGAAATTTTCTTTTCGCATACAAACATCTCTTTAAAGTCACATTTACACAGGATACAAGAATAAAGGGAAAAATATTTATATCAAGGAAAGTACTTAAAACCATTTAAATTTTACATCTAATTGCCTAAAGAGCCTTGTTTGAAGAATTCTTTTATTTTCTTTTTTAAATACGTTTCGTTAATATTGAAATTAAATTAAAATACAATTTTCTGTAAATAAATTAATAAAAAGAAATAAAATAAAAAAATAAACAATCACGACAGTCACCAAACTTTCAAAAAAATTAAAATTTTTTTTAAAAGAGTTTCTATGACTACACAGTGGGGCTGAACTAAATTATTTAACAAATTAGTAATACATTTTCTCTGAAATTTGGTATAATATCAATTGAAAAAAGTATACTTTTTATAACTTTTTCTGTGTAGAAGAAATTTTTTCAGAAGAACTGATGTGTAGTCCCAAGTTAGCTCAACTTCAGACATATAAAATTTTTCATAAATTTTCAGTGTGGTTTTAAAAAATTTATTGATATGTGTAGGACATATCATAGAAACGAAATAACATATCATAGAAACGAAATAAAATCCTTACAATATTCCTTTCAGAGTAAAATTATAATTATCGTGAAAGAAACTATAACTGAATGCTAAAAATCTGGAAGGGGGAGTTTCAGATTTAAAATTTTAATAAAAAGATCATATCAAAATCTTGAACTCTATTTTCGTTGAAATTTTTTTAAACAGTTGATATTCTTTTTCTTTAAGTATCCACCTTCATAAATGGTAAAAAGGAACAAACAAAAGCTAATGAGTAGTGTATCGGCCTTGAAATCGGTATACTGATACGTTCTCCTAGTGTGTTTCTAATGTTCCTGAAAACTTTTAGTAATAAAAAAAACTGAACTTAAGCCTCAATATCTAATGTTCATTTCTCAAATAAAATTTACAACAAAAAATATCTAGAATCTTTGGCCATAAACTAATAATTTATTAATCGGATTTGCCGTATAAAAATTTTAAATACAAATTAAATATGATGGAAACACACCATCAGAACGCAGCGATTCTATTACTTTTCAAGCCCAACATTTCACAAATCTCTTAGTATTATATTCTTATAATACAGTAATTTGTCTCTTTAATGAATAAAAATCAGTAAGAAGATAGAAAAATATATAAATTAAACTTGCACAATTTATTTTACTAAAGCAAATTGACAATAGAAAATTATTTGCATTAACATCGAATACGGCTAAGAAGGAATTCAACGGAGAAAATAAAAAAAGTAAATAAATGCAATTAAGGAAAATTATGTTAATCACTATTTAAACAAGAAGGAAAAAAATAAGCCTCAAAAAATTAAATGAAAAATAAATATTAAATGAAGAATATTTAACTAAAAGTTTAGTAAAATCTTGACTAACTCATTGAAGTTTGGTACTCGTAGTTGGAGAAACTCCGCAACAATTATTTTAAGGTCACCTAAATGTATAACTTATTTGTTCCCCGCCTTTATTAAAAACAGATATCGATTTAAATTAATTAGAAATTAAAAGAAATTTAATTGTATATTAGATTTGATTAAAAACGATTAAATTCGAATTTTATAAAATTTCTTTTGAAACGGAAATATAACATTAAGTTAAAGAAAGTAGCTGATAGTATCCAATTCAAACTAAGAAAAGAAAGATGAAGAGAGCAAATTTGCTAGGTTATGATTACTGTACTTATTAAGGATCAATACAGTGCAAGAACTGCACAGCAGTAGATTCATGTGCAGTTTAAAGAATTTTAAAATTGTCATCATACTTTGGGGATCTTAAGGCATTTAAAAATATTTTGGTCAGTTACTTGGCAAACAAGTGCAGGACGAAATTATAAAAAAGGATCGTCGTCTTACCACTCTGCGAATAAGCATTTTCTAGTAATAAATGCACTGCTCATAACTAAACTTTTATTTTTATAGTATTCATTATTCAAATTTCAATAAACTTAATAACACTTCATTCTAAAATAAGTTTTTCCTTATTGAAGCTTTAAACAGACGGTATCCAAAACTGATGTATTACTTAAATTTTGAACGTTGAAGTGATTTTAAAATATTTAGGGGTTCGATATGTACCTTAAAGAAAAAATTATTTAATTTTTAAAATATTTCACAAAACGGCTACATATAAATATATATTAGGTCCAGCAAGTTCATGAATAAAACGCATGTTTGCAAATATTTTTATTTAAATTACATTATCCTTTCGAATTACTTTTAAATCTGCTTCATTCTTCGAGGAAAAAGGAATATGAGACAGATTTTGTAAATAGTAAAGCATAAAAATTATATTCAAAGAGGGAAGAAGTTTTTAAATTTTTCGCTGCTGTTGTAACTTGCTTTTCCCTAAAAGTTTTTTTTTTTGAGATTTTTGTGCAGGAAATAAGTTATTTGCCCAACTGGTATTTGCTTTTTTCAAATTTGTGTAAACTCCTTTATTTGTTGCACTTTGGTGATCTTACTTATACAGGTATTCTTGAAAACTTATTTTTCTTATATCTAAATGCCTCTTAGCTTGATTACACTATTTTAAAGAATCGGAAATCCTGCCTGCTACTACAACGAATATAAATTTAAATTATTTTATATTCCAATTTTACATTTTATTTTAACAAAAGGCATGCTTTTTCGTTAGCTCCAAACTCACAAAAGTTTTGCTTGTTGTCGAAAAAAGTAGTTATAAAAAGTTTTTAATGTTTTTAACACAGCGAGAAAGAAGAAAGAATGTGCGTGCAATTGTAAAGTATAAAGAAAATATCTGAGAGAAAGCTTAAGAAACATTTAATTTTTTATTTCTTTTACTATACACTAAAAAAGTTTGTCTTCCTCAGCTTCAACTAACATTCTTATTCTTGAAAAAACAAGTTCTTCATTTGTTTCTGAAAAAATTACAATGGCAAAAAACGTTCAACATATGCACAAGAAAAATCGTATATTTTATGAAATAACTCGTGGATGGCTTCATATATATATACTAAATTAAGAAAAAAAATTATACTTGATTAAAATCGTTCATGTCCACCAATCCAAATCATATTTTTCGAATATAATTTGTTCTATCCAAGCAAAAGTATTTGAATACCAAATTTGATAACTTTTTTAGACAAAAAAAGAAAAGACGCGAGCCAAGTTTAATTAAAATCGGACATGCCCATCACATGACCCGCATGTATGGAAATGCAAATTGATTTTTTCCCACAAATGTTTTTCTATCCAATTTAACATAATACGTTATTATAGAATTTTTTGGATTATTTGTTTATAATTTTTCATGTCTCCTCACTGCAAGTCTTAGTTGATCAACACTAGTAACTATTAAATGAAGAAGATCGTGTCTCAGATCAGGTCTTAAATTACGTTGGATAGTTCGCACAATTATGTGTCCGACAAAGGTATCCGTAAACCGTCACAAAGAGCGATAATACTCGTCAAAACTTTCGTTAATCCGCTGTTTTCTACGTAGAATGTCTTCCCTTATATGAAAATCTGTGTGGTAGTCGTTATATTGGTGTTTTAAAGCAACACACAGTTCCTCCCATATCACGAAGTCGCAACTACGATGGTAACGCCAGAACCATTTCAAGGCTTTGCCTTCGACCAATATGTGTGCGTGTTCACACAGAACACCAAAATCACCATATATATTTTAACGCGCTAGCGTATTTACCCTATAAATAAATTTTTCAACAGAAATTGCTGCAATATCACCCGTAAAACGAATTCTTCAATTTCGGATCAAATTTAGAAACTACTCCGAAATTCGTTCACTATCCCAGTCTCTTCTTCGGCCACCATTATTTCCCCTATTTAAATCCGAATGTACCTTTTTTATTTCTCAAAATTCACCGTTTTATAAAAAAAATTTAAAGATTTTTATTCATAATCGATGTACCTTGTCTTGTTCTTAATCTGGCCACTTCATAAATTTATATATCGGATATATTTCGGCTGAATGAAAATCCTCTTCTTTTGGCAAATTCGTTATATTCTTTAATAGGGATGCTATTGTAGCTTGGCAATGAAAAGTTCAAAAGATTGATTATGATGAGGAGGAGGCTATAGGCTAACAATGCAAATTAAAGTCGCTCGATGGTATTTTATTTGGCAATAACGGAACAGAACCACAGAACGTCATTACAGAACAATTTATTTATTAGAAATATACCTAATAAAATAAATTTACAAAATATAGTAATACAAAGGCGCCGGGTTACAAGAAGCATCTAAATTTATTTCTTAATATTTAACAACATAAATTTGTGTGTTCTTCCTGGTTGAATCTCCAGTCATATACTGCAAACTTACTTTATTTTGATTTATATTCTAATGGGTTTTAGACTTTAACGGAAATTTTATATCAGTGTTATAATATTGTGTATTTATTGTATCTATTGTAGCCAAAAAGATCCATGTTTATATTGGAAATGTTAATTTCTTTACTTTTGTATGCAAAACCATCTCTACCTAATCGTTCATATATCCTGTATCGTAAGAAGAAGAACATAAATTTCAAAAGAGTAATACTATTAAAGCAAGTTCATACGTTTAAAGTTTAAATCTAGTAGCATATATTCTCTAGTGATTGTGTAGCAAAATATTTGCTTTAATTTAAATAAAGTGAAATAAATCTTCATCAAAAATATCTTTTTTTGATTGCAGTATATTTTTCATTTTTAACGTGTTTTGCTTATTTAATGAATGCTAAAATAAGAATTGAGTAAAAAGCTAGAAGTATTCATATGTGAGTTCCAACATTATTAAGTTGCACTAGCAACCGTTTTTTTTTTTTTTGTTGTCACATTTTACTGTCTTTACCACTAAAACATCTGGGAGCTGATTTCATACAGTTGAAGATTTTACTTCCAAGAAGAAGATTTCATTTCAGCTTGTTTTTTTTATAAAATACAAATTTAATTTTTTGGTTTTGCTCTGGTTATAAACAGGATTTAAAAAAAACTAACATATTTACTAAAAATTCCTCTAAAATTTTATAATTTTATGTGAAAACTAGACAAATATTTACCTGATAACAAATAGCACACAAAATAAAATAAATTCTATGTAATATATTGCTCAGCAAAAATTTCTTGTCAATGAAAACTAGCTATCCACACAAATATATGAAAGAACACATAGACAAAATAATTCTTTTAAATAATATGCCGCTATAAAAAATACCAAATAACAAAATATATGCCATTCCAACCAAACACAACTTCTACTATTATGACATGGCGATCTTAAAATGAATAATATTTAAAAACTTTTCTCTTTGAATCAACAAATGGCAAACCTAAAAATTACTCAAATTATGCTTGGATTCAAGAAAAAAATATTTCTGAACGTCAAAAATGTATGTGTTGAAAATTAAAAATAGCTATCCAAATGTATTAATTATCTGGTAAATAATTTTAGTCTCTCTTCTATCAAAAATGGAAACGGATCATATTTTCTCAGTAGTCGGTAGTATAATAAACAAAAATAAAAAACTTATTTTAAACCCTGGTTATAAAAACAATTAAAAAATAACAAAAATAAACTTTGATCTGCGATCTCAAAGACTTCACTTTTAAGCTTTGAAAAAGCTTTGAAAAAAGCTTAAATAATAAGGAAATATATTAAGTAAAATGATTTCATTTATGTATATAATATAAATGAAGAAAAAGCAAAGTAAAAATAATATTAACTGACAATTCGATTAAGCTGTAGAAGTTAACTTTAGAAATTGATAAAAGAAGATGCAAGATATTAAAACGAATTCCATCCAATTGATTAAAAATAAATTTAAATTGCCATTCTAATTTACAAAAGTACGTTTTTTCTAAAATATATTAATTTCTGAAATAATCTTTTAAATGTTAATATAATGAAAATTATTAATCACTAAATTAATAATAGAGAAATAATATCAAATATTCAATAATTCCTATTTATTAGAGCAAAAGTTTTCAATACATTTTCATTTAATTTTCTTTTTTCTTAAGCAAAACGAACAGGAATATAAAAACCTTAATGGTACTTACAAATAAAAAAATTTTTATTTAAAAAATAGAAAGCACAAACATAGTTTTTTTTATCAAAAAACTAAAGAGGAATGAATGACTATAAACAAGTTTATTCTATTTAAAAGGAAAAACACAAAAACCCGGAAGCAGAACACAATTGGCGTTTATGAAAATATATTTGGAGAAGATAAAACAAAATATGGTAGCAGCCTCGAAAGAAAAATAAATGTGTATACGAAGACAACGAAATAAACTACAAAAACTCTAACAAGAGTTAATAAAAAGCAATAAAAAACACACACTAAATAAAGAAGCAGAGCTAAAAACGAACTTAAAACAGGATATAATAAAAAAAAAACAGTAGCAACAAAGACAAGGAGACGCCTCAATATATGACAACATTGTGGTGTAGAATTTACAGAAAAACAGCATACACATGGACACAGACACGCAAACAATAAAGAGATCGAGAAATTAAAACAACATAAAAAAAGTACATATAAACCCATATCTTTTGATGATAAAATAGTGGCATATGAAACCCACATCTTTTAAGAATACGGATAAAAATATTAGAGTTTATTACTGTCTTTTAACATGATTGAAATTTCAAACAGCTTTTACAAGCCCAAGTTCTTAGCAGGATTTAGTTTGATATAAATAAAAAAAATAAATAAAAAATTTTATCTTTAAAACAGCTGCATTTAGATGTTTGCCATATAAAACAATTGAATTAATAAAATGTCAAAAGATATCATTGCTGTTGAGTAGCTGTACATTTTCATTAACTTAAAACCTATTGAAGGTCAAAAGTTGATAACTATAAATAGATTATTTTATATATTGATTTTTATCAAATGTATAGAATATACAGGGTGTTCAAATTGGGATATCTTTAATATCGCTGCCATATTTTTTATTTGTTATTTTTATTCTAAATTTTTATTTTCAGATATAACGTTACATGAAGTAAAAACATGTTTTTATTATTAAAACATTTAAGGAAAATGGCAGTAGTTTTCTCGAGATAATTAGGAAATTTAAAACAATTGCGGTAGCGATAATGCTTCAAAAAATTGTGGCATCTGCTGCTGCTGGTTGAAAAATTTTAAGAAACTGAATACATAAATAATAACAGAAATATCATTTATCAACGTAGTGGTCGTTCAACCGAGAATATAGCAGCTGTGAGGAGAAGTGTTGAAAAAGATAAAAAAAACACACCTTTGTCATCGTTCGCAGCAATTAAACATCAAACAATCCACATTATTCAACAATTTCCATCGTGATCTCCATTTAAAGGCTTACAAGATACAGCTGACCCAAGACCAAGAATTAAAACCAGCCGACAACGCGTTATGTTGGCAATTCATTTCTAGGCGATCGAAAGACGAGAAGAATTTTTTTTAACCGAAAAATCCCATTTCCAGCTTAATGGCTACGTCAACAAGCAGAATTGCCGCATTCATTTGGGGTGAAGAGAATCCAAGAGTTATCTTAGAGCAACCATTAGATCCACAAAAACTTATGGTTTAGTTTGGTTTATACTGCGGAGGAATCATCGGACCATATTTTTTTGAAAACGAAAATGGAAATGCGAATACGGTCAAAAGCAATCACTACAGAGAGATCATCCGAAGCTTATCATGACGGAAAATTAATGATTTGAATGAAGAGAATATGTGGTTTTAACAGGATGATACCACTTGCTAAACAGCAAGAAAAGCAATCGATCTTTGAAAAGAAAAGTTTGAAAATCGCATTATTTCTCGTAGATGAAGATTGGCCAACAAATTCGTGCGATCTGACGACTTTAGATTTGTTTGTGGGGTTTTTTGAAATCCAAGATGTACAGCAATAATTCCCCAACATTTCAAGAGCTTAAAATCAACATTATCGACCAGATATCAAGTATTGACAACAGTTTATTGAAAAACGTGATTGATAATTTTAGTAAAAGATTGGCATAGCCTGTTGAGCCGGGGGTCACTTGACCGACATAATTTTCTATTTTTTGCCGGAACGCAGTTATTAATAAACTGTTTTAAAAATATTTTTAGTAGTATCTGAAAAAAATCTTAACATTAAAAAAATACCTCAATTTTGGAAACTATTCCCATGAACATTAAAATAAAGAAATAAAGTATAAAATTGAAAAAAAAAATACTTGAGTGCAAGATATATCTCCCCACTACTTATAGGCTTTAAGAGACGAATAGAAATATTAAAATACACAGAGAAAACAGATTAGTTGTGGAAATCGAATTTCTTGCACATCGAATTGGGGCGGTTGCACCAACTCTCATAGAATTCGATTGTTATAACTACAATTTTCGTATAGTGACACTCAATTTTCAGTTAGTACCACTGAATTTTCGGTTGTGACAACCGAAAAACTTGATTGCTACATATTCTTCGCCAAACTAAGTATTTTGTTTTAAATTAACACACCTTCTTCTCAGAAAATTCTGTAAGTAAAATTAACTGAAAATGTGATATAAAATAAATGAAAGTTCAATTTAAAACCGGTTCACTTATTAATCATTTAAATTAAAAAAAAAAAAAAAAATTTTAATTTTAAACGTTAAGAAATGAACTCAATTATATCTTTAAAAAATATTTTTACATGCACTTTATATTAAAATTTCAATTAATTTTACGTAAAAATATTTTATTATACCTTTAATACAAACAACGGACAATTTTGAAAGCAACCGGAAATCCATATTTGTCTGCACTTAGTTTTTTTAATGAATCATTTAAAAATTAAATTTCAAGTGTTTTTTTCATTAAAAAATTACTGCACGGAATACTTCTTGATTAAAATACATTATGTTACTGTTAAGTGATCTAATACAGAAAATTAAATAATATATTATTAATAACGACCAATTAGAAAGCTCATACAAAAATAAACTATTTATACATCAGCCATGTGATGGAAACAGAAAATTATCCTTATTTTAGTCCTTAAGAAAAAGAAGTACGAAAAGATTTTACGGACGAAATACTTATATTAAGTAAAAGGTAATAAAATATAATTTTTTTTCTTTGCAATAAACATCATAAAAACATAAGATGTAACTTTATTCCTATTTTGAAGATTGCGGCAATTCCAAAAATGATTAAGGCTCAAATTCACAGTCATTAGTTAGCTAATAGTAATAGTTTAACTACTAATATTTGATTCACAGCTTCTAGTTTAACATTAGTTAAACCATCAAACGTCATTGGTTAACTAATAGTTAGACAACAGCTGATTCGTTGGAATATATTATTGGTATTTTTGTTTGGTGAAAAATTTTAGATATGTCATGTGAAATTGAAAACGCGGAGTCAGACATTGAAAGTGGCACTGATACTGATAATACGCGAAATATTGTTGCTGAGCGTCGCCAACGTAATCTAAAAAGATTTTATGGGTAGATTCCGTCTTAGCAAGTAGGTGACGTGGCAAGTTCTTGAATGTATACGCCATTTTTTAAGAAATAATAAATCAAATGTAAACAAAACCCATATGCTGTAACAGAATTGCTAGTACTGAAAGTTAATAGTTTGATAGGGTTACCATTTTTTGTTCATATTAAGAGTGTTGGTTAAATAATACACTGTGAATATGAAGTATTAGTTAAACAATAGTTATCATTTTAGTTTACTAATAGCTAACTAATTACTGTAAATTTGGCCCTAAGTGTCTTAGCTAGTAGAACCAACACAACACAACACAAAGATTTTAAAGATATAAATGCACAATATGGGATTCATTCCGCTGGTCCTGTAATAAAAATTTTGAATTTTTTTCGAAGCACTGTTAAATCCTTAAATAACAGATTATTTTATTTAACAAATTTCATTTAATATTAAAAGCCGTGCAATAATTTTCCATATAAAAATATTATCTTTTTATTTAATGCCCCGTAAATAACTACAACTTTAAATGACAATGACTTGTGCATTCACATAATTATGAAAAAATATTATCCATACAAATTTTGCAGATTTTCTTTAGTTCTTTTTTGTGTTATTTTTTAATATGCAAAATTTTAGATTCGTTAATAGAAAGAATGAAAAAAAAAAAAGAATAAAATGAAAAGATTTTCATCATTCTTGCAGTTTATTAATATGAAAATGAAAATTTACTAAGCAAGAAATAGATAAAAATGGGATTATTTATTTCAAATTCATTGGAAGTTTGCTTTGAATTTCTTAACAAAGATCATATTCAATAAATGTCTGGATTTATATAAAGAAAACCTGCATATACATATATAAGTATGATCGTTAGACTGTACCACCTTTTACTTTTGCATTTTTGCAAAACATTACAAAAAAACTTTCTTTATATCTTCTGCATTAAAAGTTGGATCTTAAAGTATAAAATATTGATGTTGTAATATCGACGAGATTAACTTTTTGCTGTAATATGCAACAACGTCAATTATTTAATTTTTTTAACTTTTCTAGCAGATCTCAGCTCAAACCACTTACTCAGAAACTTAATCAACTTTTTTTTTAACTGGTTTTAACTATCTGCTTCAATTTTGCTTGCCTAACAAATAAATTCTAGAGAAAAATTTTATACGTGATTACAATATAAAAACAATAATACAGTATTGAATAGTCCTTTTTGTACCTATCAAGAGGGAACTTGTCCTATAGCATACACATAAAAACAAAAATTAACTCGTACATTCAAATATTTTATAATAACTTTCTAATACGAGTAATGATTAAAAATCATAATCCAAAATGTACGTCATTAAACAATTTTTAAGCCGCCTGTTTGTAATACCAGAAACAAACAAAAATAACAAATTTCTTTTTATTGACTTTTAATTATTGATTTTAAAATATTAATGTGGCTGAGCTTTTTTAAAGCGGCAATTTGCGCCGAAATTGTGCTGAGTATGAACAATCAAAATCAACCTTGATGATGAAAAACTAACTAAAATAATTTTTAAAGAGGCACTTATCACGTGGGGGGAATAGGGTTCCCCTTCTTTGTATTGGGCACTTCCAGTATAGCTAGGAAGATGAAATTTAGTACACAGGTAGGTCCTGATGGGAAACTAACTAAAATAATTTTTAAAGAGGCACTTATCACGTGGGGCGACTATGCTGCCCCTTCTTTGTATTGGGCACTTCCAGTATAGCTAGAAAGCTGAAATTTCGTACACAGGTAGGCGCAGATAAGCAAATATTTATACAAAAACAATTTAGAAAAAAGAAGTGAGATCCGCACAAAAACACAAATGTGAAAATAAGGCCAATTTTCTATCCAAAATATTTCAGCCGTAAAAAGTACTGAGATCAAAATAATGACCAAGTTCTTGATAGGTACAATTCCATCTCATTTCTAGGCAACCTGTAAGCTTGGAAAAATTTGTTTGCCTTTCTAATATGTGAAAGAATTCTTAGAAATATATTGCCAAGCTTATAGGTTGACTGGATTGAGATGGAATTTTACCTATCAAGAACTTGGTCCTTATTTTGATCTCAGTACTTTTTACGGCCGAAATATTTTGTATTTTTGTGCGGATAGCCTTTTCCCAATCCAGCAACAAAATACACAGCTTTGCTGTTTATTACTTTCTGAATTGCGACTATAGCACGGACACATGAACAGATAACACCCTTAACAGACATTGGATTTGTATGCATACATAATTTTTTGGAAACGTACATATCTAATTTATAGACCGAATATAGTACAAAAAGGATGCTCACGGTTAATAACAAATCTGAAGCAATTGAAAATAATTGCAAAAGAAAACGCACCAAAGATAGAATTCTACTATTGCCGTGTGGCCACAATATTGATTGATCTTTTATATATTTTGTTTCCCTCTGTTAAAACTGTTAATGAAACTAAAAGAAATTTAACTTTATTATTCTTTTTAAACGCGTTTAAGAATTATAAAAAAATAGGCCGTTGAATACTTTTATTTAAATAATTTTATTTTGTTACTTTGCTTTTTGATAAAAACTTTATAATTTTGTTATATGTTTGAATAATATAAAAAACATATTTAACGATGCAATACAAAATGAATTATAAAATATATATAATATTTATTTTCGAATAAATGTATTCAAGAATTTTTGTTTTGAAAATTTTTATATATTTGTTGTGGATTAACTAATCTATATGTATTTTAAAAATCCCGGGAATCCGGGATTGGAATTTTTAACATCCCGCATCCCGGAATTTACAAATCCAGCCCCGATTGACATCCCTAGTTGGTTACAATTGTGGTATTATTGTTAAGATCATGAAATGTTGGTTGGTTACATTGAATAGATAGCGGCACAACCGCCTTCCAACCTATTTTTTTTTTTCGGGTATAAAAAAGAATTTCAGTAACTCTGCTGTTCATGTTCAAGAAGTTTTTTTCAAGTTGAGCACACTTACTGTTTGTCAAAATTTATTTGAATTGACGTTCTAGCGTAGGTTGTAAGGATCTATATAGTCCGATTTATTTTCAAGATGCCATCCTCAAGGAAACAATTAAAAATTAAATTTAAAAAAACAATTAAATGGCAACATATCACAATTTTATTAATTTTATCGATTTTTTATTTCAAATAATATATTTTCTTAAAATAAGCATGAAAAATTATGTACAGCAGCTCACATCAGATGTTTACTTGAATGCAAAATTGAAATAAAGTTGGTAGTCAATATCCAAATGTGTGAGTGCGTTAGTAAAAAGTGTAAGCGTATTTAATCTTAAAAAAAAAAACAATAGAAAAAAAAAACTGGAACGTGTAACCCCCCAAGTTAGATGACTATTGTAGCTATTCTTTCAATTATTTTGCGAGTTATAAATGAGAATTAATAATCCCAACTAGAGATTGAGGATGACATTGAACGTGGATTCACGCATTCTATCTAAAACCATTCATGCAAGCCAAGACCGACCCTTTTTTTAAATATATTAAATAATTCATACATGAATCAATCTCGTTATAATTGATTGAAGAAAAACCCTATTTATCGTATTTTTAGAACAGTTTGGAATTTATTTTTTTCTATATTCAAACTTACTGTAGTGCTAACTATGAAACTTTATTTTTACACTCGTTCTATTTATACTGCAGTAGCAAAACACTTTAAAATAATTCTTATAAATCTTATTCACACATATTCCTTAATACGCTTTTATTTTTACATACTTATATTTCTAGTATTTTTAATATAAAACACATGGAAGTGTTAAAAACCATTATCATGTCACAAATAACATATCCCAAGAAAATAAGAAAACACTTTCATTTCCTTTGCTTGTATCAAGGATAACTTTTGTTTTTCCGAAGTCAAAGTGTAGAAGATAATATCAACAAACAATAAGTAAAAATAATGCTGAACTTAACAAAAATGTGCATTTAAAATAAATTTCTTTTTCTTTTTGTTTTCATATCTCAAGATATTTACTATTAGTAACGCATCATCGTATGTTTCTCTTCTGTACTACATTTACTTATTGTATTCCTCGTTTGTGTCTATCAATTATGTTCATACATACACATATTTTCTTAATAATTCTCTAATGCTGTCGTTCTTTTGCATCTGCTTTATTTTCTTTTTTTTTAATTTCTTATTGTTTGTAATATTTCTGTCACAATCGGTGTTCTATTTGTTCATTTCCTTATTATGGCGCTTTTCAATATCTAGACCTTGAAAATGCTTTTGATTGTATTGTAAAATATTTTCAATAAGGATGTTGTTCTTAAATTGTAAAAATGCTGTTGTGTGATATAAAATTGATTTAATAACAAAATGAACACATAAAGAAAACGCTTTATTTAAGAACTTAAGTATGAAACAATCTAAAATAAACTACAAATTCTAGATTAGTTAAGAGAAATAAATGAATCAATATTTCTGTACTTGATAAAAAACAGCTTTTGTTATTGTAATTTTAGATAATTTTAGTAGATTAGGACTCATAATTTTGTTCTGTGTATTTAAATCCTAAACTATTTTTGTACATTTTTTCTGTACATTTTTTCACATGTACCCTGAAAATTCCAACTTTAATTAACAATAATATAAAATTCACATAAATTGTATTGTGTAGTGATACAAATAAGTAAAAATATCTATCGCAAAAATGGAGTTTATTCAAAATAAAACCGTAAAGGTAAGGTCACATCTGGCAAACATTTGCCCAAAAAAGCGTAACCACTTAATACTAATGAAAACACTTTTGATTTAGATACCTGTTTATTACGTTAAACAGTTTCCTACATAATTAATAGCAAATGTAATAGAATCTTATCTTATTAGATGCTTTTTAACTTAATAAATAAATGCATAAATCAAAAGTTTTTCATTTGTATTTAGTGGTTACGCTTTTTTGGGCAAATGTTTGCCAGATGTGACCGTACCTTAACACTACAAATATTATTTTCAAAAATACAACATTAAATAGAACAGATAATACACACGCATAAAATTTTAAATAACCAACCAACATAACTGCATATCAGTGTGGCCATATTTGCATTTTTGCAGCTAAATTTAGCACTTTATTTTCTGATTTAGCAGTAAATTTTCAATGTTGATGTTAGCATATTCTTTAGCATTTTTTAAAAATATATTTTTGGTTTTTTACCATTATTTACTTTAAGAATATCCAAATATATTAATCTTATTTGTGTAGAAAAACAGTTTGAAAGCTAAAAAATGCAAATTAAACGAACATGTTAAAGCAAAATTTCTGGTTCCACTGTAGAACAAATTACACTTTCGAACAACAACAATGAAATTAATATAATGTGAATGGTTAAATAAAAAGTCAACAAGTTGATATCTGGTTAAATTTATATTGCCATAAAAATACATTAAATGAAAATCCATTCAATGAAATAGTTTCTTTTGCAGTGAAGCTCATAGTTCTGACATTAAGCAACGTGAAGTTGAAAGTGTTTTTATGGGCATGAATCTAATAAAAACGAAAAACGATTATGAATTCGCTTCTTTATATTAGGTGTGGTGTGAAAAGGCTAAATACATGTTGAAAAACTTTTAAAATAATGTACGATATCATTAAAAAACGCGATAAGAACATACGAGTCTGTCACAAAGATATCTCGATCGACTCTTTAGAAGCTGAAAAAGAATATTCAATCGATGACGTATTTAATTTATAAATAAAATTTTGTACTACATATCTTATATACATACATAAATTATACAGATATACTATAATAATAAAAAGACATATGCGGTTCAAGTTCCTTTTATTTTCTCGTTAATTTTAGTTTACTTTTAACTCCTTTTGTGTTCAATATATATTTACAGTTATATTTTCATCAGTTTGTTTTAATAAAATGATCTGCAAAATCTGTTTATGGGGAAGAATTATGAAAAATAAACAATATATAAAGATATTTAAACAAAATAACAAAAAAATAAAACAATTTTAATTTAAGCATTATTTTTTGGCAGATTAAGAATTTTTTTTAGCATTTTTTTGCTTTATTTTAAAGCTGATTTAGCTGCAAAATATTTCTGGATATGGCCACACAGCAGCATATTGTAAAAATGTGTTTCTATCGTTATTGTTGGCATCTATTTATTCGTTTATGTATCTATAGAATTGCTATGAATTTGAAAATATTTTTTGAAAGCCACGAACAATCAACAATGTTTACAAAACTAACGAATGAACTTTTTTTTTGCCACGTCAAGAAACAACAACAAGAAATTTAAAATGAACTTTGAACATAGAAAACCGTTAAAGCCATGCAATAGAGTTGTAACAAAAAATAAGAAAAAAAAATGGAAGCTTTACACCACACATGCCAAACTGCGGTCAATGAACTTTATAAATTTTCTCATATATTTTTTTTTTGTTGGAAATGATTAATCGGATTTTTTCTTGCGAAGAGAAAATAAATAAATGATTTTAAAAGAAAGATATAAATGGAAAATCTAATCCTTTAATGCAAACCGCATTCATTTTGATTGACTTAAAGGAAAAACCGAAAAAAGCAGATTGTGTTGATTCGAATGTTGAAAATCTGAAAAATTCATTTTCATATTCATGTTAATTTACTCGTACATACACGCATACCTGCATACATAATTTTTATATGAAATTTTTTTTGTTACTGACGAATTGCAAATATTGATGAAATTTTCTTTAATTACTTTCTTTGATAAAATCGTAGAACTATAAAATAAAATATTTGATAGATAAAAGAGATAAACAAGAAAAACAAAACTGAAGCTCTTACAATTTAACAGCAACATAATATGGTAGAAGTAATATCATATTATTATCAAAAACGTAATATGCTTCAAATAATAAATTATTGTATGATTATATGTGGTTTATTTTATCATGTTTTCTAACAAGTATATAAAAGGTATCAAAAAATTAACGCAAGATTTCAATTTGTCGCCATTTGTGCAGAAAAGTGTTGGCAATCCTTAAAAACAATTCGACAGCTAATAGTTTAGGGTTAGTAAAAATGGAGCGTTACGCGATAGAACTCTATGCCTTTATTATTAAAAAAATATTTTAAAAACATTGAAAGCTTGGTGGCTGCAAGTCGAAAATATTTTAAATTTGTCAACTGTAAAAAGATTAAATGAAAAATTTTGGGAGACTGGATCCTTCGGATACGCCAAACACACTGGTCGTCCAAAAACACGCCTTTCAAATGTAAATATCGATGCAGTGGGTGATAATGTGGGTAAAAATCCAAGAATGTCAAGTTGGCGTCGTGTAACGGTCCTGCCAGCTGTCGAATTGTTTTTTTTTTTTGGGTTGTCAACACTTTACTATACAAATGACGATATGATCTAATAAACAACTTACCACCTTTTCAATGATCGGGAAGAAACTACGGGCTCGAAATTGTTTTACCTTACATGGGCGTGGAACTTTCCAAATATAACAAGGTTTTATTTTGTGATATTTATGGAACTATACAGCTAAAAATTTGCAATTTGGTAATTGAAGTTTATTTTTCATATTGGATTAAATTACAAAGTATTTAGTGAGGGAATAAACAAGTAGGCTTAGCATCTCCAACACATTTATTTTGTTATATGTTGGGAAACTTATAAGTTACTGATTTAAGATTTGTTATAAAAATAACATTCAACTTGAAATTTTACATGAGTAACTTTTTTTTATAATTAGCGTTGTGAGGGAAAACAGCTTACGGACATGTGGTAATGACACTTTTGATTGTTGGTAATGTTAAGACCCAAATTTTACAGGGACACAACTACTTAAAGTTAGGAGTAAAATGTTATGGTATGAAGTTAGTACAAGTGTCGAAATTAAATTCGAAATTTTTTTATACAATTTGATATTAAATATATATGCAAATTATTTTTGAAACTCATGACTTATCCTACGATGAATTTTGATTTCACACTATATGAGAAAACTTAATGCGATTCATTTTGAATTTTTCACTTATATGTCTTTAATTCACTTTTAAAAAAAATCTAGACAATTCACTTTATACTAAAATTAAACTTCAAAACTTTTTTAGTTTTCGTTTAATTTAGGCTTTTGTAGCAGATATGTTAGGTCATTATCTCATCTGCTAAACTAAAAGACACTTATCGAAATTCTAATTAGATCAAAAGTTATAGATTTGAAATCGAAGAAATTGATAGTCGACAAACAAAACGTTTGTTGTTTTTGTGTATAAATAACATTATTAATATAAAAGGCTTCCTAGAACATCTTAGAATAATAATAAGTTACAAATATGCTAAAAAACCTTATATACGTTATTGAACTTGTATAATTTTTCTAAAAAAAATTTAAATTTTATATATTAATTTTTTACCTTTTTATTAAAAAAAAGTGACTTTCAGTGTTGAGAAATTAGTACAAGACTTGGAGAATCACATATATGTTGGTATATGTAGACTTCAACTTTTATGTGAGTTATAAAATTTTAAACGACAACCTTTAATATTTTAATGCAGGAAAGAAAAAAAAAAACATTTGACTGACAACACCACTTGCACATTTCTTTTTATGTATGTATTGCCAGCGATTCTTATATTTCTTTCTACGTAATTTTTATGAAATAAATTGTGTACTTAAATAACCTTCCTATTAGATTTTGTTCGCAATGTTAAGACAATGCCAATGTTTGTTCTAAATGTTACTGTCACGTTTTGTTAGTGTTTTATCGTACACATATGTATATATATGTATATGGACCAGTGTTTATATGTCATAAGCCCTATTCATTCTGAAAGTACAATATGTGCTTAAAAAATAACACGACAATACGTGCGTTACTTAAGAAAAAGACATTAAAATCAAATTTGTCGAAATTTCCAAAACAATATAGACAAATCATTTTTTAATATTGTTTTAAATTAAGACATAACACTAACTATAGCACTTATATATTTACATGTATACAATGCCAGAGGAAACTTTTATCTCATAATTTTGAAAAATTTATATAAAACCACTTAAACAAAATAAGAAAGAATAATTTTCAAATGAAAAAATATTCAAAAGGTTTACCCCAAATCGAGTTTTAATTATAAAGCGCTGCTGCAGTGCTTTTCCAAATCAATTGATATTTTAAATATGTAAAGGGTAGTTTTTTTATATATATTTTAGCAAGGATTTTTCGTTTTTTGTTTTTGCAGTAAATTAACTAAAAAAAAAACAATTCACTTAACGATTTACGTTTCGAATTTATATTATTTCAAATCCACTTCTATTTCTGTCAATCAGAAATCGTTTTTTTCATTTTTCTAATGGAATGTAACATGGAAATAACAGAAATAACATGGTGGAGAAAATTATTAAGCCTGGCCAACGGCCTCTCTGCACGAAAACCTAAAAAAGCAGTGTCAATATTAATTGTTATCTTATGACCATTTTTAATAGTTCAGTTAAGGCTTATTTAATTTTTTTATTTTGGCACCATTTATAATTTTAGTTTGTAAGTTTTCTATATTTTTATTATATAAAAAATGGCTCCAAAATAAAAAAAAATAAACTGAAAAATAGTACCAAAAGAAGAAAATATGGCCTTTTAGATTAATTAGTTGTTTTTAATACAAAACTTTACATCAATTTTAAAATTTTTATTTATGGACATTTTTTTTTTTTGATTTTTCTTGAGCAAAAATAAAAATCGCTACAAAATTTTGTATTAAAAAGATGTTTCATTTTATATAGTTTTCAAAAAAAAAAGTGCTTTTCATGTTGTTTTTAATACCAACATTTGGCGTCATTTTCAGTTTTTGGTTTGGGGCTATTTCTCATTGGGACCATTTTTAATGTTGCCGCTATTTTCCTTCCAATTAATAGAAATGGGCAGTTGTTATTACTGATCTCTTTTTTATTATGGGTTTCATTTTCTCCACACCAATAATTTATTGAAGGCTCTGCACTGTTGTTTACTGGCTTCTTCTTCTTAAGTCCATATTCACAACGTAATCATTTGTAATAAAATTTTTTATTTAATTTTATTTTTGTCTTAGAGCTTTAATATTTGGAGCTCCTAAGACTGATGATTTATTAATTGATTATAAACTAAATGACATTGGCTTATATACTAATTATGAGAATAATTCTTAGGGGTACATTAACATAAGAGTAAAATAATAGAAATATATATTATTGTTGGGTAAGCATATTTAGCTTCCAACTATTTATGTATGGCACGTGTTCAACAGTTTTAAAGTTCAACGAGTGCATACTCAGAAGCAACAGATACCTTGTGTAGCTTATATTTACAATCAAACAAATGCAGTTAATAAATGTGATTCATTTAAGTGCATTGTGCTGCTGCACTTGATTAACTACACAAGTGTCAAATTACCGACACACACAAAATATCTTGCTTGCAGTTTGTCAATGCTTGCATGTTGCGGTACTATTGAATCGCAATGCATACTACACACTGTTGGCCACATGCTACACATTCATGTAAATTTCCCCTTTACACTATGATAAATTCATTAGTATGATTTTTTAGATATAATTGGGGTGTTCACACTGCAGTCATATTAGTCATATTGTCATAATGTCTTTTACAATAGTTTAAAAAAAATTGTTGTTGTGCTTCAAGCAAAAAAATCATATAATAATAAGACTTTTTTGAGGTATGTTTATGGTTTGTCATAAAATAACAGTAGAAATCTTAGTCGAGCAGCTGAAACTCTTCAGTCGATCCGGCGATAATATTTACGCTAAATCCGCCGCTTCTTAAAAATAACACAAGTGTAATGTCATGTAATGCTCTTACTTATTCCTACTTTATCTCTAGTTATTTGTACCAATCTCTATTGTTAAGTTTATATTATTTTCAAAAGTTAATTATAACGAATTTGATATTTTATTGCTCCATCTATGTTTCATAATTACCATTCCCTCTATATTTGATAAAGTGTATTAATGTTCTGAGCAACTATGAAGGATTTGCAGCCAACAGTTTAATGTAAATATTGAATATAAGCGCCATTTTAACGGGAATAATAAAAAGTGTCATTAATAAATGTACATGCAAATCCAGACAACGTGTTTAATTTTTGTGACTGAGTGATCTTCCTGGCAGCTTGTGAATGTTTTTCCACTTGCCGCTGTCCAAAAAAATGTTACAATATGAGCTGCAACAGCAACAGCTACTTTTGGTCATATCATTTTATTTACTTCAGCAAGTTCGTATTGATAAAAAACAATTTGAATATGCAAAATTTTAATTGATAATGGACATTTTAGAGGATTTACAGGAAATTTATTGTTTTCTTTATTAACAAGTCGAACTAAATTATAAAACATTTACATTTAAGCCAAAATGCAAACGAATGCATAATAATCCGACTAAAAAATCGAGTGTTGTTAAATGTTTATCAGCTGGCACAATTCTAACATATCACACTAATTTATGACGGGGTGTTCGCACTTGTCATATTTTGGTGTGCTATTATTTTATGACATTTGGCTTATGACTACAGTGTGAATACCCCAAATGTATGTTTACGCTTTTTTATGAAACGTTACGTTCCTAAAAAAGATGTTATTAAGTTCTTCCGTGTGCACAAATACGGCAATCGCACTTTTGTTCTCCTGTTTTTATAAAAAAAAGAAAATTAAAGACTCAAAAAAAATTAAATTTGAATGCATAAAAAAAACTAAATGTTAACTTTCTACTCTGATAAAAAATTTTATATTTTCTTTAAACTTTTGATACATATATTTTATTGAACATGTATGAAGAAAACTTGTAAAAAATTGTTTTTGGGTTAATTCAGATGTTGTGTTTTAGGTTTTTTCCCATGAAGTTTTTAAAGTAGCAAATATCTTAAGAAAGAGAATATTAAAATAAAAATTATTTCTGAAAAATTTTTTAACTACACTTTCCTTTTGTATAGCAACGAAACTTTCTTATATTTTATTCAAATATTCAAATAACTTTAAATAATTTTTAAAACTTAAGAAACTTTAAACAGTTTTTTGTTTTTTTGTTTCTTTTACAACTGCACATTTGTCAGATTGTTGATGTTATTCTTTTCTATTTCGTTTAATAAAGTTCTTTAAAATAAACAAAGAGCAATTATAAGACCTCTGTTTAGAGTTTCTAATATATATCTCTTGATAATAATTTCATTGTGTATACGTACATTAAATGTATTATTTTTAATTACTACGAACTCTTTATTATTAATATTTGTTAATATTTATACAGGCTAAAGTTCGTAAATGTTTATAATCAGAGAATTATAAGGTAGACATTGTTAACATATTTCGAGCAACAAAGGAAAAATATGTATACGGTTTAAATAGAAATACAACTTATGGAATTTAGAAACTGTTCGCTAGAAATTAGATGTTATTAAAAATACTAACAGCTTTAAAGTTTTTTAAATATTTTTTCGTTAATATCCAATAAAGCATCTAAAATGCCATCTAAACAAAAGCAGCAACAAAAGTAACATGATACTATGTATTATGTTTATAAATAAATTCATCGTTAAAATGTGCCCACAAAACTATGCAACAGAAATTGATTATTATTGTAACATAGCTGGACACAATGGCGTATGATTATTACATGCAGCGTATATAAAGCTACGTTCACATTTATCAAATATTTGCCCAAAAAAACGTAACCAATAGTTTTGCTTAGGGATAGTGTCATTTAACACGATTGTTATATTACAAAATAAAATTAATTCTTCTGCAAAAGAGTATTTTTATTCAGTTTTTAAAAAATTCGAACCCAAAATTAAAAAAATATTGGAATTAAAGGAAATAAATTATTAGTTTTTTTCTTGGTTACGTTTTTTTCGACAAATATTTGATAAATGTGAACGTAGCTTAAGTTATACGGTAAAATTTATTTGCCACACACTGTAGGGAGTTACGGAACAAGTTGGAATTTTTTTATTGTTTTTAAATGATATGATACTAAATAAAATTTCACAGTGCTATCGAAGAACAAAAGAATCGTCCTTAGGAATATGAATCACGTGCTGCTGATGGCCCATAAGTCCTCAACGTAGAGTTCTGTACGCATATGAAATAAATCAAGCGATTGTTTATGCGATCTAAAATTGTTTAAAGTATGTGGATTATTTTTTACTACATCTTAAATTTAAGTTGTTTATCTATTTCGCCCTAAAAATCTTTGTTACTATCACATTTTTCTTGATTTTTTATATTAGAAACAATTTTAAAAATATAGATTAATAAGTTATTTTTAAAAATATAGATTTGTACATATGTAGCATTAAAAAAGTTATGTAAACGTCACATCTTAGTATTATTTAAAATTAAATACTTATACATTTTTATATTATATAACTTTGAACATTTAAATGGCTTTATAATAATTTATTGTAACATTTAGTAATAAAATTATATTTATATTACTTACCCCATTATTTCTATGGACGTCTACGCACCTAAAATAGAAGAATTGAGTTTATGTTCTGAATTTAATTTATATATTGAAATATATTGTAAAATTTTTTAATTAGGAAATCATTTTTAATTGTATACACGTCGATAAACATAAACATTTCTGCAGAAAAAATTAAATACTATACAAGTGTGAAGAAGGTCATAAACAGACTAGAAAGTTGTACAAACTCAATTCCTTATTATTTCTGATAACGTTTTATTGCATATTTTTCCTAATATCATCTTCTTTAACGGAGGTTATATATGATAACAATTATTCAACAAAATATCTCATACAAGGTCTTTAATCTAAGGAAGAGTTCGAAGAAGAATATTTAATCTCAATTGAAAGTTTTCTAATTGTTCAGTCTATTTTGTACATATACATATGTGTACATATGTAAAATTTTGATTTCAATTTAAATTTATGAACATAAAAACGAGTAAATTTTATAGCTTTCAGATAATAAATACATCTTTTACAGAAAAAGCAATACAAAATTATCACCTCATTCATTTCTATTTCAAACTAAGCAGAGCTATTGAGTTATATTTAATTTATAAATAAGATTACGACGAAAGACTTACTATAATCTACAAAGAACTTAAGCGTTATTTATAATTCACAAAGTTGTTTTCATAATTCAAGATAAACTTGATAATGAATATCATAATTTGAAATTCACTTCCACATACATGTTCATACATAAATACAAGGACTTTCAATGTTCCTATTATACACACACACACTAACACATTTATTAGATACTTGACCAGGGATTTCCTTTGTAATACACATACATACACATAAACATACATATTCATATATAGATATTATTAAAGAATAAGCTCTATGGATTTTGCGTAAAAAAAAGTATATGTTTCCATAAAAATCTCAAAATTTATGATTGCAGCTAATAATTGAGTTTAATATAGAATGTGCGTGTTATATCACTAATTTTCTTTGAATTGAAAAACATGTTAGACCTTCTGAAATTAGAAAATAAAATAGAAAAGCATAAACATTACTTTGGCTTTACTGCATTACCTTGAAAATTTAACCTTTTTCTTATTTCTGTGCGCACTAATCAAACTATAAACACAGAACTTCATATGTATATACATATGTAAATATGTATGTGTTTATATGTATGCACTAGTGATGTTACGAATATAAATTTTTAGTATTCGCGAATACGAATACGAATATTTGAAACAGTATTCGCCGAATACGAATACGAATATTACTTTTAAGGTTTAGAGCAAATTAATATTTCAAATTTAATTAGAAAAAATCCCTCCCTAAAAAAATCCCTCTCTAAAAAAAAACTGTGACACTACTTTAGGTATTTAACTTTATTATGGCATTGAGATGGCAAATTAGAAGACCACTACTGAACATTTTTAAATTATTTTACTTACATACATTCTTTAAGATATCTCTTTTCTTACTCTGCTTGCGCTTTTAATTAGTAATTTAGTGTTGTTTGGGAGAACATATTTTCGCAGATTGCGCAGCCACATGTCTCAGTGGACTTTCACATATTAAATTCTAGTTCTTTTATTGCCGAAGTTCAACATTCCTCTACTGAGAATTGATTACTAACTTAACATGATATGAATTTACATATTAATTTAACTTTTAAATGATATTACCGAAATATAATTTTGATTTGGTTTGTAAGAAGATTATTATCTTGTGTCAAATATAAAAGGGCTTTCTTTCTTAAATAAGAATTAATATAAATTAATATATATTTGTATATTTTGTGTACTTTTTTAAACTTTTTGTACGATTTTCTTTGGAAAAATTATTGCGCAAATTATTTGAGAAATATTCGCTTGAATATGAATACGAATATTTTAAAATAGGCGAATAGTCGAATAATCGAATACGAATACATCACTAGTATGCACACAAAGAAATCAGATTAGTTGTGGCAACCAAATTGTAGCGGTTGCATCAAAGATCATAGAATTCGTTTGCTACAACTACAATTTTCTTGTAGTATCACTGAATTTTCAGTTGCGACAACAGATAAAATTCGTTACCTCATTGGAATCTTCAATGGAAGCTAATCGGGATTATTTACGCTCATTTTTATCCAGGAATATAATTGAATTGATCTTTTTAAAACTTAACTAAATTAAATAGTTTTAGTTACTCATTTTAATTTAAAATTTGTTTTTGCCCAATATTGTGTTATACATACACAATAACAATAATTGTATTCTTTGAAATTACTACGAACTGCTTATAATTATTAATATTTGTTTTTATTTACACTGGCTATAGTTTGTAAATTTTACTAATTAGCGAAATATTAGAGAGACATTGTTATGAATAAAACACGCCACCAACTCAGCCACTTGTTGATTTTATAATCGACAAATATTATGCAAGTACTTATTTTATTATAATTGGTTATGCCCAACGAATATTCATTACCAATTATTCAGTTGTACTCGCCATTTTACTATTTAGTACTAGCAAAAGAATACATCGGGTTGAGCCAACCAATTTAAGAATTGTCACAATCGTATGTTGTATAAAGACATATTTATATTGTTTTTTTTTTTTTCAAAATTAAAAATTGTTTACGGGCAATAGTGATTAACGAAAATAATGTATAAATTAACACTTTAATTCATAAGAGTTTAAAATGCTTTATGTTAATTAATATCATAGATAAAAGAGTTTTGTACAATTTTTGTATTTAAGGGAAACAGTTTAAAGTACTCGTATTTTTTGTGGTTTAAACTTTCACAGTCTTGAATTTTCAAATTTTACGTCAACACAACTGCTTTTTTGGCCCATATCGATATATTAACATTTTTAGAAACTATGAAACTCTACTGCAAAAAATGTTCTGTTTTACCTAGAGATTATATACAATATATGTTTATATATTTACATACACACATTTGTATATAGTTATAAAAACACATACACAACAACACATAAAAGGATTTAAAAACATACTGTAAAAGATATTTCAAATAACTTAGAATTTTTACATGGTTATTAAATTGCTATTGTACAAATCTTATATTGTAAATATACGATAAGCATATAAGCACTGTGTATTATAGTTTTAATAAAAATAAAAAAATATGTAAAGGTAAATATTTGTATGGAATGTATGTATATGTATGTATGTACGAGTTTTTATTTTTGGTTTTTGAAATTTTATTAAAATAACTCTTTTATAAGATTTTATGTACGAAATGGGATAGGAAGCAAATATGTACGTGTATGTTACATAAAAAAAAACTATAAAAAAAGAAATTTAGGAAATTTGAAACAATAAAAGTTTTGCTCACGTATCTAATCTAATTTGAAAAAAAAAAGCCGCAACTGTCTTACGTTATTAAACGTTATCGGTCGCTAGATTTTTATTTATTATGGTATTTCGTGGGGCTCCACGATAGGTTAGATGATATCGAGATGATCTTGCTACACGAGCAGGTAGAGCTGACTTACAAATTAACATCAACAATACCAAATCAATGCGTAGAAACTCAACACAAACTTCGGTCTTTCGGACAACGTATTAATGATATTGAATACTTTTCCAATCTCTGTGGGTTTTGTTGCTTTAATTACCAAAAAAAAAACAACGATTTTTTGCACTTGCTCTTTCGCAAGACTATTTGCACCAAACAGTGAATACCGATATTGTCTTTTGTCGCTATCTACCCTACTTATCTTCTTCTAAAACCGATCAGCAATGTAAAGTAAATAATCTAATATATAAAAATCTCGTGTCACGATGTTTGTTATCGAACTCCTCCGAAACGGTCGACCGATTTTATTGAAATTGTTTATGCATATATGGTAGGTATGAGATTAGGGTTTAAAATATATTTTAAACCACTATGGGCTTGAGGAGGGGAGGGAGGGGGCAATTCCTGTATTTACTAAACTATTAACCCAATTCGTATTTCAAAGAGAACAAAATTATTTTTGCTGTTAAATGACAGATAGCGCTTCGTCCGCCTATCTAAATTGGAAAAATGGGTTGATGAGTGGCACGAATGGTTCCCCCATATAATAAAATAGCTTCATTTAATAAGTTTATAAATTAAGCTTTTTTATATAATAAACAATTTTTATTTTCCAAAAAATATTTAGGAAAACATTTCACTTCTCGTCAACATCTTCAATAAATATGTTTCTATTTCTTTTACATTAATCCATAGAAATTCCTACAAAATTTTCATTTTAAATTCTTTATAAACACGAGTTTCTTAACGTTTAATACATACATATATTAATTTTAAATTTTCTAGCCAAATACAAAAATCTTGTAAAAGAGAAAAATGTTTTAAATATTAAATTAAGCATTATTTAATTTCTAAAGTACTATTATTTGTTTCGGGTTCATTGCTCTGAAAAATTCCCAATTACGTTCGTTGAGTATATAAATTATTTTGTTTAATTTTTTTTTTTTTTTTATTGAAGCAATTTAAAAAAAAGTTTACCTGTTGGGGCACAGCCTACAGACAATGGTTTAATAAAAGCTTTATATGTTTATGGTAGCTTGAAGAAATTCCATTCTATCAATTTCACTACTCTTAATTGAGGATTTTAGTACATTTCTCTGTTTTTATACTTCACTTACAGTAGTTATTTTGAAAAGAATTAAACTTGTTCATAAAATTTTATTTATTTGTTGCGGGTTAGCAATATCTAGATATATATTTCGTTGGTAGCTATACCAATTCATCAGTAGATGTTTTACCCTTTATGTTTAAAAAATTCCAAAGCTCATCTATTTATACAAAAACTCACAAATATATTTTTGTGAATTACAAAGCATAAAAATAGCCTTTAAAAAATTTTTTCAAACACACACAACAATAATTTTTCATTATGAATGTGTTTACTTTTCTACATTTCTACAACAAATATATAAAATTTAAAACATAAATACTTGAGTACATGCTCATATAAATGTAAAATCTTGTTCATAAAAGCTAAAAATAATTTATTTCTAAAATCATTAAGCCGCCAACGACTTCACTGTTGGGAAAATAAGTGGTGAGTTGTAGGTGATGCATGAACATGAAATGTAGATATATTTATATATTGAAAAACTATTTTGTTTAATTTTTAATTCAAAATATTGCAGAAAGTGAATAAGTGAAAATGAAATATTAAAAACATCTGCAAACAATTATTTGCCATATTTTGGCCTCTTATTTAGTTCCCATTAATGAGAAAAATAAATAGCAAATACTTCCAAATCGTTTTTAAAACTTTTGGGTACTGCTGTTCAAGATTTTGTGTATTTTTTTTTATATATGTCAACAGAGGACTTTTTAGTGGCAAGTTTTTAGGGGTAAAAAAAGAATAGGTTTGTACTTTTTACTTTCTTTTAATTTTTTACATTAACACACAGTGTAATTTTTGATAGGAGAAATGAGAAAAAGCTGGTACTTTTCTGTTTTTGGTACTTTTTATTTTTTCGATAAATTTTATATACAAACGCTTTATGTCTTAAGTAATCCGTAATATAAACGTAATCACGGTTAAAAGTTAATAATATAATCTTAAATTTATTTTTAATACACCTACGATAGCTTTAACGTATTTCGAAAGGAAAAATATTGCCAAATGTTGTTACAATTTTTTTACTTTTCAGCTCTATAATTGCCAACATAATGTTCAGTTTAAGGTAATACTTAAGCTACAAGTTTTACAAAATATATGTACGTATGAGAAAGAGTAAGTCACTCTTTATGTCAGCATCTTGCTGTAATAATAACAAAATAAAAAATAAATAAATAAATAAATAAATAAAAGAGTTTAAAAGCAACTCAAAAGAAAGAACTTATGTAGAAAACATTGCTTAAGTAGAAAATAGTTTATTTTGAGCATCTGTTGTTTGTAATTAGATACATATTTTAAAGGAAAAACAAGCTACACAGGAAGTTTGCTTGAACAATTAACAATTATGAAGTGCATTACGTGCAAAACAAACTAAAAGCAACTTGGCTAAAAAATCACTTTTTATTTTTCTTTGACAAAAACAAACAAAAATCGTAGCAAGTGCATACAAATTTAAGTTTTTATGCCTTAATAACATATAGATAAATAGTACAACCTAATGGGTTTATATAATATGGTAATAATGTAAGATATTTACTGGAAATGATTAATCCTTGGATTCAACTAACTGTGTAGAACGATCAAATATCAGGGATCATCAACAAGGCTTCATACGCAGACACCTAAGTATCAATCGATTTCAACTGATACATATATAAATATTCTTCTATGCTTTAAAATATGTATTGATTTCAAAATAAAGTCATATGAACAAGAACAACATGTATGTACTAGACATAATGGTTATTTTTCTATGAAAATCGGTTTATATATTATATTTGCAAAAGTATATGCACTCGTATGTACATATGAACACATATAAATAAAAAATTAGGAATATGTGCTTATATGCGTTAAGAGGAATATTTACAAAATATAATATTAACAAAAATGTTTTTTCACCTTTTTTTAATGAAACAGTTTTTTGAAATGTTAAAAATTTAGACAATATTTCTCATCTGTTTTTTATACCAAAATAACATTGTAAGGAACACATTCCTACAATACTCCCACATCCAAACATTAATGTTGTTTCTTTGTTGGAGAAAGACAAATTTATGTTTTAAGGTTAATTTTTTCCGCATACAGGCATGAGTAGCATGAATTAGTGGCAACTTTTATAGATCCCAAAATATTCGACCAAAATTTAAATACATAAAACTCGTATGTGTGGGGCCGGTGTTTCAAAGTCTATTTTAAAGTTACTCGATCGCGAACAAGATAGGGCGAATAAGCTTATCGGTGACAGTAGGGCAGCCAAATTCATTGACTCACTAGATCATCGACGCAATACAGGGTGTATTTCACTATTCTTTTGTTACTACAAACAAATGTGTTCGAATGAAATTAGGGAAATTGTTCCCGAAACACGCAATTTCCGCGTAAAACACGTTGTTTATTAAAAGCACATCCCTCTGTGGTTGAAATGAACTACAGATTACCGAGAGAATTATTATTTTAGCCGAACTGATGGTATGTGTAATAAACTTCCCGTAGGGAGGGATAAAATCAAATGTCCACAAACACTACAACATATATCTTCCTTCTTATAAACAATTTTCCAAGTTTCGAACAAATTCCCTGCCGGGCCCCACTGTTAGGGGTCAGTCGGAGCTAGACCTTATAATAAAAAAATACTGAACATACAATAATCCATAATATCTATTTTACTTCTGTATACCAATATTTATATTTTGATATAAGTAATAAATATACGAGTAAAGCTTTTATTTTATATAAAAATAAAATATCTTTAAAATTTATATATAAAAAACACATATGTATGTATTTTTACAACTTAACTTTGCTTATTAATATTTTAAGTCTTATTTTACTATAAAACTTTTGTCTATTTAATTATAATGTATTTAAAAAGTTTTGATATATAACGATATGCTACAGGGCATCGCCCTTAATAGCATTGCACATAGTTTTATTGGTTTAGTAAAAATATACTTTTCGTTACAACTAGACATGAACTCACATATATTATCACTATTTGTGTTAAAACATAACACTTTCTATGATTTCTTTTTAATGTTGATATTTTTTAACACTTTAAACACATCGAATATTTTTCATAATATTTAAAATCATTGAAATATATGAAAAAATATGGCTAGGTCATCGTAAATTAAACGTTTATTACTATTTTATAATATTAGCACAGAAAAAAAATACAATATTTTCCTTTAGTAAATAATTTTTTAACTTACCTAATATTTTGTATATTTTACTTTAGCAAATCGTATGTATGTTCATTTCATTTTAAACATGCAAATAATTTGCTATATAGAACATTTTTGGCTAGCAATTTGAACGCGAATAAAATGTTTTCAAACTTTATAATGATGCCATTTAAATCGAACAAACACACACGCAACTGTTTCATGCATTTAATAACTGCATTTTTCAACAAAATAAATGTTAACAGTACGCTTCCAAGATTATAATTATGTACATTTGTATGTACTACCGTAAAATCACTTCATACACATACATACGCACACATAAAATCAGAGGACTATACAAACACTATTTGGCGGGCCTGATTTAGAAACCACAAAAAAAAAATAAATTTTTTATGAACTAAATTATTTTACCAATTTCGTATTTTAAAACTTAATTAGAATTCAAAGCACGTTATTGCTAAAATTTTAAATAAAGCTTTATTCGGACTATAGGGAACACCGTGGCTAATAGGTGGCAATGCTGGCATATTAGTACAAAGCTTTCTAGTTCGATTCTGGAAAAACTAACTGCTTTGCGGGTTGTATTTCCTAATAAAAAAAGTAGTCTAAAATAATTCTGGAAAAAACAAACCGATTTCAATATAAAAAGTCAATTGAACATATTGCAAACACAATGCAACTATTAGAAAGTTCAAAACCCAAAATAATCCAATTTAAGATTATTCTTCACGCCCTTCGAGAGACATAAAAAAATACCGAATAAGTGTGAAAATCAAGGCCTTGGCATTTCCAACTGCAAGCAAATAGTTTCTATCAAACAAAAAGGATTTTCAAAACAATAGAGAATTTTTACGATAACAAGTACTTTAGGCAGTAGGCTTGCCTTCACTAAATAATAAAATTTCATACGATGATATTCCAACTTGGAGAGGGGGTTGCAACTTATTTTTTATTTTAGTAAAATTTTAATGAGACAAAACTGCAAACAAACATATTGAAAGTAAGAAAGTAATTTGAAAATCGGTTCATAAATGAGAGAGTCAAAAGATAATCAATAGTTTAAGAGGGATACATTTTACCACTAAAGCTTTATGCGGTCAAAATGCGGGGAAATCAGTTCAAACGCACAAATAATTATGAAAATCAGTATACAAATGTAAATGTTATAATCAATATTTTAGGAAAACAGCTTGCCCCCGATTTTTTCAAATATATTATGAGAACCATCTTCAAGCAACTAAATTTAAACAAAAAATAAGACTGCAAATGTCACAGTTATGGAGTTTAAAACATGAAATACACTCCTCGAATTGAAAATCTTCTTTATTAATGAAGACGTTTAAAAAGAGCGAACTTTTAGAGATTTAAGATTAAGAGATTTTAGTATAAAAAAAATTCATCACCCCTAGTATAAAAGTACTTGTATATATCTCAGTGATGGAAAATGCAGTACTTTTGTACTATTTTCAGTACTTTTTCACAACAATAATACCACAGTACCCCCACGTCATATTTAGTACTAGTTTTTTGTTTTGCTTTGTTCCCTGTTTATAAATCTGCGTTATTTTTATAATCATTGACAACATTGGCTTCAAAACAAGAACATAAGGAATGCACAAATTCGTTATTCATGTTGTTGTTAGTGTGTGTTTTTTGCAAACGTTGTTAATGTTATTGGTCCAATTCGCACAACTTTTGTTCTTTCGAATACACACGAGACTAATTAATCAGGCATAAAATTGTATACATATACAAAGCTTTTCATATCAGTAGTGCGATTCTGTAACTTTTAACAATAAACGTTACGTTAATTTTACCAACACAATTTATTGCTTGTGGTAACAATGCATCAATTCTGTAACTCAGTATAACCAACATTGTTAAAAAATTCAATAAGGTGGCATATTTGTTGAAAAACAATGAATTTTAAGTTAGAAGAGTGCACAAGAGAGGGCGCTCTCTTTAGTTTTTGTTAAAAATCAATACATTTAAACAATAAATTTTTAGTCAGAATAGTGTACAGGAGAGTGCGCTCTTTTTTATTTGTTCCAAAATATATTTTTTGAAAATTTCAAAATAACAACAACTTTAAGAATAAACAATGAAAAAAATATTGCTGTTAAGTTAACTGAAAAATTCGACGTTATAATTGAATATAATGCTAAACGATATTGTTAAAATCCTTACTGAATAACATCGACGTTAATTTAGCTGTTAAAAATTTTTAACAATTCAATTGACGTTAAAATTGAATAGAGAATCCCACTACAGAATGGTTTAATTTTTAGTTTGTTGTTAAAAAAGTTTTGTATTTTTTATATTAAACTTAATAAATTTTTAGTTACATACATAAGTCGTTTATGTGTAATATGAATTAATTGTTTACTTTTAATAAATGCATACGATATACAAAAATGTATATGTATGAAAGTACAATGCACGCACTTAATGAAAGTTTTTGTATAAGTAAATTATTTTTTTTCAGTAAAGTATTTTAAATATTTATTTATTTATAACAAAAACAATTTTAATTTTCTTCATTTAATTCATTTTTATTATATAAATGGATTTTTAATTTTATATTTGAATAAAAATATATGTTTCATAAAAGGTACCACAATGTTCAAAAAAGTACTCTTTTTGTTGACGGACAGTACCATTTCAATTTTTCATTTTTCCATCACTGATATATCTGTTCTAAAGGTAACTAAGGGGTTAAAAATGATGGACACTACACAACATTAAACACTTGAAAAACATAACTGCAGCAGCAAGTGTAGAAACTAAAACAACAATTTTATTTATTTATTATATAGAAAAACATACGATAGAAATGAAATGCATTGATTCGGTATAATTTCCAATAAATATGCACAAAATTTTATATCATAAAGAAGAAATAATAATAGAAATTGCTTCGAAAACATTTCAAAGGTATTGAAATTGTAACAATTTGCAACATCAGTACTTATATTTAAATCAAAGGAAAAATATTTTTTAAATTACACACACAAACACAATAACATGTGAAATGTTATATGTATTTGTTTTCCATTAATATTGCTACTGTTTTCCATGAACACCCCCTATTGCCATATCAAGTTTGGGTTTAGTGCATATTTTGTTCAACCACAGCTAACAAAAGGTGTAAGCATTATCAAAAATATTTATGTATACGTTTTCCATTGTAAGGTAGCAGTAGAAATGTAATTTCTTTCAAGCAATTACCATATTTTACTTATACAAATACATAAATACTATCCGCCCTATCAAATACAAACTAAAATGACAAGTTGGTTTGAAAATTCAATTAAATTTCAACGTATTCCAATTTTAATTAAAATCTTTGGTAAACACTGTTATTGAAACGCTACTTTAGTTTGACGTATTGCCATTGTGACTGACAGAATTTTTATTGTACATGTACATGTACATTAGGGGAATTGCAAATACTTGGCGCAAAATTTCTAGTATAATCATATTGAATAATTTGGAGCTAAAGCGATATAAATATAATTAGTACCATTTTTTGTTAGGGACTTTATTAACAAATTGTTAATTGATTATGACGAAATGTATGCGAAATTAAAAATAATTATTTGCAGAATCAAAGAATATATTTTGCATTGTTGTGAGTTTAAGTTTAAGGTAAGTATTGTTATACAAAGTGGATAAATGTCCTGAACTACTGTTACAGCAATTTCTGCACCTATAAGTTGCTGCACTACATATTTGTAAAAGAAAACAAATTATACAAAACTTCTATGTGACGCCTGAACTTTTTCACGATTGCGAAAAAGTGAAATAGCAGTTCTTAATTTTTTCCATGCCCTACACGAAGGTATTTTTATAGAGGTATATAACTTTGAAATGGAACAAAACAAAGATGAATTTTTTAAATTTACATAAAATATACTTTATTAATTTATAACTTCTGGCATATGACCGCCTCGGCTGGCTCGGACGTAGTCTAATCTGAAGGTTAAATTTTTGATGATTTTATATCGGCAATAACGTAGCTTATTCGCCTTGCTAGGTGATCGTGTCGCTTCAATTCTTGCACGAGTTGGATTACTAAACAAAAATCTTCCATAAAGTGGATGGACACATTTCCAATTCCTGTGCACGATGGTGGATAGACTGAATCGACGATATCACTGTGGATGCGTATTATCTTTTAGAGTAAACGTGGTGCCAAAACGTTCTATAGTAAATCAAATTAATTGCTCTGATGAACGATTGTGTTGACCGCAAAATGGACGTAGTGCGTGATACGCATTTCGAACAGAACCATGATTTTCAAAATAAATTTCCACAATTTGGAAGCATCAGTCTATTCATGTTGAAATGCCAAACTAAACATAAATCACTTGACAGCTTATAATATGAACGACAGTTAAAAAAGTGACGTTAACTTAAATATTTATACCTCCATAAAAACAGCCTTTATAAAAATGTAATTTTCTAATCAAAGAAATTTTAATTTGTCAGGCTTAAGTTCGTTTTCTTTAAGGGTATTGGCATCCGAAAGAGCATCTTGAGCTACTTGATTGCATCTGCCGTGGTGGCAGTGAAGTCCAAGCGTTAAACTGATCTAATGATAAGACTGTGGTAAGTCTCAAAACATTATGATGTCAGTTAAACCCTCCGTGCAGTATAATTTTTCTTTGTCTGTTCAATTTTAATGAGCTTATAGATTTTTTTTTTTTTTTTTATAAAAAAATAATAATTTAATTTATATAAATTAATTGTAAAGAAAACGAACTAAAGCCTAAAAATTTAAAACTTTTTTGATTAAACATCATTCAGTTCGTCTAAAACTTCATAACTTAAAAATTTTTTTTATAAATTAGCATTTTTTCAAGTGTAATCACAGAAACAACCAAAAACAAGAATTAATTACGAAAAACCAAGATGTATTAAAAATATTAAATATTTTTCAACCAATCACATAAACTGTTGGATTTAGTACAAAATATATTGAACATTTGCATTTAAAAAATATATATTATTTGAAATTTTATTTAAAAAAGGACCAATTAATTCTCTGATATAAAGTCACATACTCAGAAAAATTATTTAGTCTGCACAAAAGCCAATTATTTTTATTTCCTCTTTGTATATGCAATTGGCATTTAGAAATTCTAAGAAATTTAGTGGCCAATTTATTTAAAAGAAAATAAAAGCAAATAAAATATTTCTTGATTTAATTAAAATATTCCTTGAAAATTATTTTGTTCAACACAAACCGTTAATTAGAAAATATTAAACAATAACATTTTCGTTAACAAACTTTTAGGTCTTTAATAAATGATTTCCGTATATTATCTATACTCTACGAAAAGTTTATCTGGAGCAAAATTATTAAATATTTCGTAATATGAACGAACGTTTGAACAAAATCAAGGACATTTTTCTAGTGTATGGTGCCAGTATCCTTGTACAATATTGTAAACAATCCCAATTTTGTAATTATTTCAGCTCGTACATATTAAATTTTGTATTTCTATAAAAGTATAAATACAGAAACAACCCTAATGCGCATGCAAAGAAACAAAAACCAGTGAAGCTCGATGTCACCAAGAAGAAAGTTGTCTATGCACTATTCCAAGCTTCAGATATTTCCAAAATCTTAAAAAATATAATAATATCAAATTAATTAAATTTTCTTAAGATTTATTAGTTGCTTTCAAATTTTTTTGTTAGTATTTTGTTCTGGTAATGTTAATGCTTTATTATTATTTATTACCTTTTCCCATAACTGATGCATTCTTTTTTTATTTAAAAATATGTCGTTCATATTTTTACACATTTTACTTTCACTTCAATAACAAAGATAATAATAACTTTATATCTGTTCTATTGTCTTACAAACAATTAAAACTCCAGACGCAGACTTAAAATGTTCATACATTTATAATATATAAAAACACTATGGTTTTCCATAAATCCTGAAATAAACTAATCACTAAACAAAGGATTTTAATTGGTATTAAATTTTAAGGGTGTATTCAGTTTAATGTTAGGGCGTATTACCAAGATGTAGTAAGATGGTTATTAATATTTCATTTAAAATAATTTAATTTATTAAGCATAAATTTACATACACAGAGAAAACAGTGCCTAATAAATACCTAATAAAATAGAACAAAATTAATAAGATATCTCTACGGTTTTTTTTTCAAGAAGGAAGTTTTATTGTTTTAATAAGGAAAATCTTTTTGGAACAACTCGATTGGGATATATATTATGTTTTAAGCCTTATCAAGGCGCTGCCACTCCTTTAGACAGCAAATATAAGCACTTAGGATTGGGCGGCAGTGTTGTTCGTCAATTCGTCGACGTATTAAATTTAAATAATTATATTTAATTTTACATTTAAATTTTTGTTAATCTTTTTGTTAAAAAAAAAACAATTTCCCTACAAGATAAGCATAAAAATATAAAAAAAAAATAAGTAGTGTACTGCTACTGTCCTTTTAAAAGGACATCCGATTCCGGTAAAACTATAGGTTCTAGGAAAAAAAATCATTTAACAAAAATTTTTTAGAAACTAATGAGCACTTAGGTTTCGAAATAAAAATTTTAGTTTTCAAAAAAAAAAAAATTCCGGCGCTATCTGGGTTAATTACCCAAGACACACGACGCCATTTACTATTTATGATATTTTTATATTATTACCGACAAAATTGCTATAGACCATGATTATTTGCAATGCAATTCACTTTCCGAAATTCTTACTAAAAATCCAAAATATTCCCCAAAACGTTTAAATAATTGAAAGTTTTTATTGAGATTGCATGCTATTCCTTTTTGATAAAAAGGGGAAATTTTAATTTAAATTGTATTGAAAGTATATGCATGTGGCGCGCCAAAATTATATTACTAAAAAAAAATTTATATACAAAAAGTCTCATTGTACAAGTTGCAAAGGCTACAAAAATTAAACTGCTAGCACATTACTAAGACCTTGACGACTAAATAACACAAATGCCATTCCTTATTTATCTCAAGTTGCGAATGCTCCGTTGAAGTATTTTAGCGTAGTCTTTTTTAGAAACTCTTAAAAGTTTTCTTTCAAAATACATAGTTTTCATGTTTATGTGTGTTAGAGCACGTTACTCCCATTTTGCTATAATTCATTTTATACAAATTATTAAGATATTGAAAAAAAAAACATCAGCACTAACTACCAGTGGCTGAAATTTAAAAAAAAAAAATACTGTATGTAAATATTGTGAATGTGGAGTATCTATCCAAACACTTTATCAGTTTAATTGATTTATAAGTTCTTCCTTTTTTTTGTGCTAATAATCTAATTAAAATTTTATTAAAACAGATGGTCACGCATGGTAGAAAATCAGAAAATAATTAAAAGCACATGTTTCAGTTGTTTCATCGTTCATTTTGTTAAAAATATTGTGCTAATTTAGTTTTTTTATGTTTTGTAAAGCTGATATAATAAATAGTAGGGTTTTAAAAAAATATAAAATAAATAAACATCGCCACTTGAAGCTTGCATACATATGTCCAGTGAAAATTTAAGCATTAAATACTTCTAGAAAAAAGAAAAATTCTTCGATGTGGTAATTTTACTTTCTCCAGTTATTTATTTATTTATATATTTTTTTTTGTTTTGATAATTTTATTATTTATTGAATCTGTAATTTAGATTGTAATATCAATAAGTTTTTCAAATCTTAAATCTAAAAATATTAAAAAAAAGCCGCGTGTGGCCTATATAATGAAGAATATTACGCGCAAGTGGATTTGGGTGCAACTCAAGTTTTTTATATATTTTTTCGCGTGTTTTGAAAATACTGTCTTCACCAGTGGAACGTCTATATCTTTATGAATTCGATGATTTCTGACATACCAGGGGGCTGCTGTTATTGTACGTAGAATTTTATTCTGTCGCCTTTGAATTTTTTCGACATTCGATGCTGAGACAGTGCTCCATAACTGGATTCCATAGGACCATATTGGTTTTAGGATCGCGTTGTATAAATCTAATATGTTATAACCCCTTTTCCAAAATAACAGAGCAATCACCGTACACATAGAAAACAGATTAGTTGTGGCAATTTGTTGCCAAACGAATTGTGGCGGTTGCACCAACTATCAAAGAATTCAGTTGCTACAACAGCAATTTTCGTTCAGTATCACTGAATGTTGTGGGCATTAACTATGTAGTTGCAACAACCAATAACATTAGTTAACACCATGGAATCTTAAATGGAATCTAATCGAGATTACTTACATTAAGTTTTGTCCTCGAACGCAATTGAAGTGATATTTTTTAATTATTTTTGTCCATTATTGGTATTGAAAATGTTTGAAACACATCACATCAGTATTTTAACCCTTTCGCCCCTTCCCTTTATCATAACTTTTTTTTCTCCTTTTTACATTATAATATTTAAAAAATTTCAATAAAGTTTGAAGTAGTATTGTGGTGTAAATCAACAAATAATTGTTGATTTATACCGGTAGATCAGTTATGTACAGTTCTTTGATACGAGATCCCGTGCTTTTCGCTGATCTTGACATATTTTTAAGTATAACACCGCAAGTTGTGTGTTTTTATTTACAGACTTATACAACGGCAAGAGGTAAGTAATAAAATATAACTTTTAACAATTTGCAGCAAACAAATTTTCCAATGGCAAAATGTTAGAAAGCTTTTTATTTTAATGGGATATATTGTCCCTATAAGACTTTCGAGTGGGGTATATTATCCCAATATAAGTTAAAAATACAATTTTTTTGTGCAAGAAAGAGATTGTCGCATAATCAAATGGTCAACCAATTCATATTCATTAAAAATTATTAATTTGTGCTCGTCATTTTGGCATTTATTAGCAGCAAAAGAATGCATTCGATTTAAGAATTTAAGAATTGCCACAATCGTATGTTGATTACAATTTTGGTATTATGGCTATGAACATGGAGTGTTGGTTCGATCCAAAGAATATTGGTAGTGGTAACCGATATATAGTGTATGCAACTGATATTCTGTTGACACAACAATTTTTGTTTCTGGGTGTATATAAGATATATTATTAAGTAGTGTAACCTACGCTTGTCTTGTAAAGAGCACTATGAACACGTACCTAAATACTGCGCCCAAGACCAAATTAGATAGAAAGAAAATCTCTGAAGGCTGTCTTTTGAGACTCGAGCAGTAATGCTACACTGTTATCACCAGAGCCGGTAAGACCGCAAATTAATGCCTTTTGAAGAGTATGCAGGAGTTACTCTGGTATTATCCAATGATTTTATATGTACCTCTGGGGATGGATATATTGCAGAGCTCTGCTTTAGGATTACACATAATGGCTGAGGATGCTACTAATACCACTGGAAGAAGGATCTGTTAAAAGACTGATGCTTGAGTAGTGCTGGTGGTTGGATGCACTTCGAATAACATTACCAAGCCTATTTATTTTGTTGCTAAGCAACATAAGCTTAGGGAAAATTATTATGTTGTAGGTAGTAGGTATTTTTTTATAAATGTGCGTAAATTACTTTTGAGCAGACGTTTACACAATTGTAAACATACATACAAGTATTATGGGGACGAATAAAATATTACGAACCGAAAATTTCGGGCGTCCGAAACAGATTGCTGATTGCTAATTTTCAATACGAATCTAATTTAGATAAATCCTTAAGCTTCAATGCAAGACCCAAGTCTCCAACTTTTCTAGCGACTTCGGAAAATTTATATTACGTACAGATAGACAGAAAGACTGAGAGATGGACAAACAGACATGGCTCATTCAACTTTAATACATATAAGGATCCAGAATATATATTCTTCATGGGATCATTTAATATTGTGGAAAATTCACACCGAATGACAAACCTACATATAGACACTCTTACAAGTTTTGGTGATGGGTATAAAAATATTGTGAAGCAAATTGTTTCACTAAGAATTATTTTGTTTCAAAATAAATATACGGACTATTTCGTATATTCAACTATTTCTACGGATAAATATTTTCAATTGCATATTATTTTAGGGGTCAAACACCGAAAAAAGTTTGTTTAAACAAAAATCTTTATATTCGAGATTTGTTTTTTTTTAAATTTTGGGAAGGTTTCTGGGATACTTTTCTTAAGCAGTCCAATTTTTAAAAAATGATGTATAACTAACTAAATTGATAAAAGGTATATATGTATGTAAGTATGTACTTAATGAAGTTAACGTTCAGCAGCTGATTTTTTTGTGGCCTTGTCCAACGTGATGAACTTGTTTTCTTCAAAATAATAAACAAATCCAGCCTTACATTTGCTGCCATGATTTTGAAAAATAAGATTTCAATCAGCTCAAAATCCAACATATTGTTAAGTTCTGCCGTATTGGTTGTGGCATTAATTGACGTAATTTTTTTTTTTTTCTTTGATACTAGAATTATGTTCAACTCCTTCTAACTAATATGTAACAAAATTTAGACCAGTAATAAATCTGTTGCAGTCCAAAGTTTGATAAGAAATGAATGCAGAATTAAAATTTCTAAATTTAATAAAAATAAATTATGATATATGAAAACATATCAAAGAGGGCAGCTATTGCACTAAAATAAAAAATATCCGTTGTGATTAACTTTGCCAATACTTTCATGAAGTAAAATTTCTCCAATTTCTCAACTAACAATTCTTTTAGGAAGTTTCGTGTATTATTGTGGCACAAGTTTGTATGAAAGACCTCCTATTTCATTTCTTTTGTTCTCTAAAAAATAAATAATTTAATAATTAAATATGAAGGACATTCTATTCTGGTTGTAACGTCATTCGTTTTATACTTTAAGCTGTTTCTTTCTTATTCTTCTTCTTTGCATTGTGTTCTTAGTTTTAATAAATTTTTCTTTAATATTTTTGCTCTGGTGAACGAACGTTCAATTCTTTTCTTAAAATGTAATTGAAAAAGTTTTCATTTAATTTAAAACTTTATTGTTATTGTTGTTTGCGTGTGGAATTGTACAAGTAGGTGTATTGAAGAGTGTTAAAGTTAATCTAAATGTATACATAAGTTCATGGCAGGATTTTATGCATAAGAAATGTAAAGAGAAAATGATAAACACAATCATACATACCTTTACTTATTTGAAAGCCACTTGAAGCTATAAAGAATAGAAATTGAATGGAGAATAAGAGAAAACAATCTTTTCAAACGACGAGTACCTTTGTCAAGATGCCACAATATTGGAAGCTGCTACTTGTGATACAAAACGAAGAAATATTATTTAAAATGCTGCTAGAAATTTTCTGTTTAAATATTTTCTATTGTTAAAATTTAATATAGATAGAATTGCTTAAAATTGTCTTAGCATATACATATTAAAGAGTAACATACGATTCACACGATGAATTTTATGTCGTCCTGGACATCAGTTTGATTTGTAGAGAAAAGAGAGGAGTATCAAAACATACTCGATTTCTGTTTTAATAAGTTTGTTCATATTTCTTTTTTAAATCGTTCTTATGTTTTATAGTTATTATTCTTGTTCTTTTCTTTTAAAGTAACTTTTTAGTACTGAAGAATATATATATTGAGGAATATATGAAAAAAATAGGCATAAAAACAAAAAAAAAAAAAAACATTGAATGAATGCAAATAATTTATGGTTAAAAACTTCAAAAGGGAATTTAAAAATTTGACGTCCTAAAATTCATCGTTTGAATTAGATGTAATAATATCAAGAGGAAAATCTCGATATGTAACTTACTACTGCGACAAAATCGAATAAATCCTTTGAGGCATATTTCCAACTGGGTCTTCAAGAAAATAAAAATAAAATACATTAAAATTTGTTTTTAACCAGCACAATGACAATAGACAAATGTACTGATATTACGATTGTAATAATCTTGGTAACACTGAGCAAACAAATATAATTAGATTAAAATCGTAATTCATACTCCAATCATAAAACACACTTTTTATAAATTTTCTTTATTTGAAGGCACGTAGGAACTTTAGAATTTCTGCTTTATGTAACTTTAATCTTCTATAATCTAATCAGAAAATTGTTTCCTCGATCTCCGCAGTGACAAGCAAAAATATTTCTTAATAAAATTGTCATCTATGATTGATAGAACCTTAAAAATGAATTAGCGAAATATAAAACCCACACGCATTCATATTTGTATACACGGAAACGTGAGAGGATGATCTATTAAAAAAATAAGCTGGTTAAATAACATTCTGTTTCAAAATATGTTCTGTTTGTTCATTAACAATAAAAACAAACCGATAAGATTGGCAGCGGATCAAATTTTCGAAAGCGGCGCTCATGGCCGGGTTCGATTCAATCGGGTTATTTATCTGATTTTGACTCACAGAAAACATTTTACACTAACAAAATGACTGCTATTTTTGTGACATTGTATTTGTTATAGGAGGAGTTTTGCTTTATATTTTATGCCGTGGAATATATAAATTTATTTGATTGCCTATTTGGTATCGAGATTAGTTTTGGCTAAAAATAATCATTAAGATTTCGTGTATCGTGGTCGAATTGTTTTAGAACTACTCAAAGGATTTTAAATGAAATTTGTATATATTCTCGTTCTTTTATTAAGATCATTTCAAAAAAGTTCTAATTACTTTCTTCAATTCGTTTTTTGCAAGGTTTTTATTGTAAACTAAGTTAATTTTTTTTGATTTTTTACCAAAAGTAAAATTTATACAACATTTGAAGAGGGTTACTTTGTACTTCTTCGGTAATGACTGATGTTAGTAATCATGCATATATAGAACACATATTAATTAGTAATAGCAAATTAATTACTAGAAACTGAACAATAACTTACAAATTTACGAGTACGTGCAACTGATTAGTTTTATCCCATATTGCATGTTACTGACGTATAGCATGTCTACTCCTTTTATGTACGAAATACAATTGAAACCGACTCAATGACTATATGTTTATATACATTTAACAAACATTTTTTTATATAATAGATATACTTATGTAGGTAGCCCCTTTGATTATCTTTATTCCAGCACATTCTGTTCTTTATCAAATAAAAATTAAAAATTAAACAAAAAAATAGTTAACACAAAAAGAAAAATAAGAATAAAATTAAAAAAAAAAGAAAATAAAAATAAATATGAGTGTATGCATGTATTTTTACTGCTACAAAAAAGGGTGAAAATTATCGAGTTGATTGGCGAACATTTTACTGAACGTATTTCTGCATTGAAAGATGATCAACTTATTACGAAACATATATTTACATATATTATTACGAATAAACGTAATTATTATTCGAACCTTTATTAATGTACATATGAAAATTAATATTATCAGGCTCAAGTTCAGTTTTATTGAATTAATGAAAATTGAAATTACTAAGAGTGGGCAGGAGCTATATACTCTAATAACAACGGTCACAGTAATATGTGAATCCCCCTAATATAGATTGAAAACAATAAAGAGTTAAATTACAAAGTAGAATACTTTGAATATAACGGACTATAAGTTTGTGTTGATTATTAGTAATTTCCAACCATTGATAAGGAATTTCGTACCAACCAAATTGTTTCAATATGTAAAAATAGAATAAAAATGAATTAAATTAATTCTCGTATTCTTAATCATTTGAAAACTTGGTTAAGTAGTTGATAGTCTTTCCCATTTAGTATCCACTTTACGAAAATTGTAAAAATGGTCAAATGAACGCTGTGATGGGGAATTTCGTGCCAACCAAATTGTTTCAATATGTAAAATAAAATAAAAATGAACTAAATTAATTCTCGTATTCTTTTTCATTTGAAAACTTGGTTAAATACTTGATATTCTTTCCCAATTAGTATCCACTTTACGAAAATTGTAAAAATGGACAAATGAACGCTGATGAGAGATGTAGCGGCTTTGAAATCGGTATACTGGTAGGTTCTGCTAAGCTGATTGAATATATGTACTAATGTTTTTCAACATAAAAAAACTCTTAGTAATTTGAATTTTCATTAATTCAATAAAACTGAATTTTTTCCTGATAATATTAGTTTTTTTATGTGCTTATTATGAAACTATTACAAATATACCTATGAGAAGTAAGACAACGAAAAAAGTATTACAAATATTTATGCGAGTTATATTTAAAATTTAGATATATATGAAAATTTATTTCATAGCCATGAATCTATTTAGTTCTAACTGCTTATTAATCTGTGTTGAATTTTATAGGCTAAACTGCGTAAAGTAATAATCCAACATCATTTAGATTTTAACTACACGGCTGAATAGAACAACCATTTTCTTCGGTAGAATCCACTAAACTTATTCAGTTTTCATGTGTATAATGTTTTCACTACTTGTTAGGTATTTTTGTTAACCGTGTGATTGAATATCCTATACGTACAATTTCGAATGGAATACGGGACTTCTCACTACTAAATTTGATGTAAATGCCCAAAGAGAATTCGCCGTTTGTTAGAAGGTTGTGTTTACTCGTAATATACAACTCATAAAATAATCTTCTGATGATTGTCTATCGAATGGCAATAACAATAACAAAAACATCATATATATTTATTTTATTCTTTCTCTTTTCCTCCATGATCATCTTCTAATTTTCGAATGTTTCATATACATTTCTTGATATGTTTAATTGAAGGTGACTAAAAGTAAAAAATGTAGAGACAGGATGTCATAGACCGTCAACACTTTTTTAACTCCTTGTGTCAATTTAGTAGCTCCGGCAGTAAAGTTAATTTATTTTTTTCATTTATAAGTGTACCAATAAATTTGGCTCTGTGTGCCATAGAACATTATATATGCAAGTATATGTTGAGATTATCTAACAAGTATTTCAAAAAACATGTCAAGAATCGTATGAAATTCATGCAGCGATAGTTAATATGCACTGAAAACTGCATGAATCTCATACGATATTTTTTGTAACACTTATTAGATAATCTCAACACACATCGCAGACGATTCAATCTACGACAAATATAAGCAACTTTTAATGCGTTTTAAAAGAATCTCACAAATAATCAGCTCGTGTAACAGTTTCTCCCATGCTAGGAATGAACTGATATTAAGTATATTTTGCGAAATTTTATTTAATTTTTTTAGTATATATAAATTTATTTATTTCAAACTGCTTATTAATATGTGTTGATTTATTTACTTCATTAGAACAAGAAATCAGGAGATTGGACAATACTAATAGTCTTAAGACAAATCCTGAAGTATTAATTCAAGACCCAAGACTAACACTCATCTAGTGGCATCGGAAAACCGATTTCCGACCAATAATGAATAATAATACCCGGGGAATTGTTTTCTTAATGTGTGTAAAGGTAACCATTTTACCCTCTTACTCACATTCAGAAGTGGAATAATTCCTAATTCCTTGGAACGATATTCTTTAGTTGAAATATATTTGGTTTTTATTTTAGTCTGATTTTTGCGAGTTAAAGATCCACTTCGTGTTTTTTTTTTATATATATAAAAAATGACAATAACAAATTTATTTTCAACCCAATATTTCGCTACCAAGCAATGGGTAGCTTCTGAAGCAAAAACTTGATCTTTAACTCGCAAAAATCAGACTGAAAATAAATTTAATAAAAAGATCGAAGAAATTAGAAGAAATAATATTTCGCTTTCTTTATAAAAAATATCATTAATTCATTAAAGCCTTAAAATACTATCATACTTTGCAAAAATTTGCCACCAATGAAAATATTTTTAATTTATACTCTTATTAATCAAGCTAAACAATTTAAAATAAAATTGGATTCTATGACATATTCTATTAGTTATATATGAAACTTTTTAACTTAAAAAACACGTTTTAAATCAGACAGGTTTTTATTAGCAGTTGGTGGTCTCCTTTTTTTGTGCAAATGTTTCCCAAATTTGAGCGTTCCCTTAGAAACTTAATTTCGCTACAAAGATCATTTTATAAATCTTTTTTATATTAATGATATTTTTAGAAAGACGCCAGTAGGTATTTGCTCCCCTTTATTGAATATATTAATAGTGAAAAATGTGTATTCATGTAAGTCGGATAAAAAAAAGATTTCATATGACTTGTTTGCCTTAAAAGTACTATTTTACAACTTATTAAAAGAGTTAAAGTTTTAACACGAATATACCGTTGATAAATAATACCCAATGGGTCACCACAATCATTACAAACTTAACCAAAACTTCAGCTATATAACAAATAAAGGACAACAAAATATGTGCGCAATATTTTAAAATCAAATTTTCAAGAATTATGGCTAAATGGTAAAATCATTTTACTGGAAGCTATGTATATGTTGATGTAACCTACATACCACTTTACAACATTCAGTTCAATTCATCATGAATAATAAAGAATTGTAAAATAATTTCTAACAGATTTATTTATTTTGGTTTGTGAAAAAAATACACTGACAAATGGTTTTGCGCAAAACTCTCATAATATATTTTTAGGCAAATTAATTAAAATGTTTTATAACTTTACATAAAACTTTGATATCCTGAGGTAAGTTAATACCTACTTGCATAACTTTATGAATGAAAGAAGAAAGAAACCTTTAACAATAGAATAAAACTCAATCGCTGCTTATTAATAAATTTCTTTTAATAAATTTTATTTCTTAAAATAACAGGTTAACTTTTAGCTAGAAAGCTTTACAGAAAGTAAAGTTCCTGATGCTTGTATTTGAAATACAATAACGAAAATTTACATTTATGCTGCGGTTAAACCAAAAAGTTCTTTCTTTTTGTTTGTATCCGGCCATTCTTTTGATATCTGTGATGAACACAATGGTTACTGATTTTATTTTGATTGTTTTGATTTTTCACTTAAAATATTTTCTCTTTGCATGTCTTGTCGATAAGATGAGAATAAAGGATTGCGGAAACCATATACATTTTGCAAACATGACAATAAAACTTTTAACACAGTCACTGCGAAAGTAGGATACAATAGATGCCACGAAACTTTGAGTGCAAAAGTTGAAAACTTTTGAAGAAATTACAATATTAAATTAAATAGTTTCTAATTGAAAACAAACTAAAATATGTCAAACAGTATTCTAACTTACTTGCGTAAACACAGCTCATAAAAACAAAAGCTGTGTTCAGTGCAAAGGCCAAATAGTTTTGCAAAATGTACGTTAAAAAAACAATAATAACACCACAGATTTGCCGTTAAAATTAAAAAAAAATTCTTCCCTTACAGTTTTAAAAGACCATTTGCACCAAATACTGAATGCCTCTACTATAATAAATTAAAATATGCAATATTTATTTTCCAATTTCCTACTTTAATTTAATTTATATATTTTTTATTCAGAATTTTTAAACTTAAACTATAAATAAACAGGTAGAATGAAATAAAATGTATAAATGCGATGTCCCCTAACGGCCTCTAAAGTATAGTACACCATATCATGTATATGTTTACAATTATTATATTTTTCAACATTTTATAATGCCTTTTATACAAAAGATAATTTATATTCATTATATTATTATCGTAAATGTTAAAAAGTTAATTGGCAAGGCTGTGATCAAAGGTATAGTCAGAGGATAAAATTATTTTGTATTATTTATAAGTCGGCAAGCCTCCAACACTAATTCGTTTACCCCATGTGTCGTCCTTGAAACTCCTTCCTAATAACCACGATAATTATCAAACTGCTGCTGCTTGTTTCTTTCTTTTGGATTTAAAATTGTCTATGTCTTGCCTTCTCTGTGAAATTTTTGAGATATCTTATTGAGGCATATGTTTGCATTATTAAAAGATGCCCAACAAAGCTACCGAAAAGGTATCAGCAGCAAAAATCTTTTATTGAATCATTTTAACTGAAGATATTTGAATCTGTTTGTTCTTACAAAAACCTCGTAAGATCTAATAATTGTTTTCCTAAAATAAATCAAAATATTTCATTTATAGTGGTCACACTATGTTCACATTGGGAACATTTTTGTTTGTTAACAAATAATCGCAACAGCTGCTTTACTTTTGTCATTCAAAAATATATTATGGTCACACTACAGCAATCGAATATTTAATATTTTTCATGGAATGTTTCCTTAATGTGAATGTACCTTAAGGCGCAACACTTTACTGATTTATTTTTTTTTTATTTTTTTTTTTGTTAAATCTGTCATTGGTCGGAAAAGTTACATACGACATCATATTTGTTTAACTACTAACTTTAATAATGACATTAAACATTTTTTTATTACATGTATATTATTTGTAATTTTTATATTACTACGAACTGTTTTATTATTAATATTTGTTCATTTTTATACAGGCTAAAGTTCGTAAATGTTAATAATCAGAGAAATAGACATTGTTAACATATTTGTCTACTTAATATTTCTCTGATTATTAACATTTACGAACTTTAGCCTGTAAAAAATTAACAAATATTAATAATAAAACAGTTCGTAGTAATATAAAAATTACAAATAATATAGATATACAAAAAAAAAGCAAGAGCCTGTGCTAATTATATGTTCAAAACGAACGTTAATCAAAATATACTTAAGTTTAAAAATCAAACCAAAAAAAGTTGTCTTAAGTGGAACAAAAAATCAGGAGATTGGGGATTGTAGGATATAATTCGCTAGCATTACTGTAATGTTTAATATATGATGATAAATAAAAACAAGACAAAAATTCCCCAGCTAGCATCTATTAGTAGAAATAAGTCGCGTATTCTATTTGTATATGTAATAATGTATAAATAGAATATGTAATCACATTCAACGAAGCTACCTAACAAGTATTGAAAGCATTTGCACATGAATAGTGACGAGGTTTATAATGGCTTCTACAGAAAACAACGTTTGTTCTATTCGGCAAGTGCGGTTGAAAAATATAAAAAAAAGATGTATAAATATCTAATTTTACCTTTGTTGCTGGAAATATGTTAACAATGTCTACTTAATATTTCTCTGATTATTAACATTACGAACTTTAGCCTGTATAAATATTAAAAAATATTTTTTATTACGTTTTTAGCCTCAGTAGAAACAAAATTATAAAGTTAGAATGGAAAAACGTCTTTAATATTATCAATTCTTTAATATTTATAAAACTTTGTGTAGTCGATAAATGCTTTTTTCTGCTAATTTAAATCGCTTTTATCTGTAGATTTTTTTTATAAATATATGTTATTATTCGTTCGAGCTCTACCTCTAATTTAGTTTAAGAATTTTTTTAACTTAATAAACAAAATTGTATTCTTGCTTTCATTTACATAATATTTTAGTTGCCCTACATTTTGCTGCTGAGGGCCATTTATCAAAAATTGTTACTCCATCTTCTGCAATTTGTTCTACATATTATAAAAATTAAATAATTATGTACATAACCGTAGGTAAGTATTTACTGTTTATAACGGTTAAGCCATTATTCATGAAAAACTTTTACACGTTTATTTAGAATTTGTTTAGTTTTTTTTGTTTCATTTCTGTTCAGACTATTTCGTTTTAGTTGAAAGCTAATAAACAAAATTTAATGCAAAGAGTACGAAAACACAACTTTGGTTTTATTTTGCAGTAAAAACTCTCATCCCTGCTCTACTTTTAATTTCTTGGTAATATTTTAATAGCAAGTTTTTAACAAAGTTTGACGAGCAAAATGGAAGTGATAACGGTGTAAATCGTTTATAAAAAGGATACAGTTTTTTTTAAAATATCATAAGGAGTAAGAAAAAAAATTTATTAACTAAGAGCAAAAGTTAAATCTATAACAAAGTCATTAAATGAAAAAATAAACTTTTAACGATCAATGGCAAACAATTAGAAAAGTTTAATAGCTGTAATGAGTTCGAAATTAATAGAATGGAAAAATAAATTTAGAATGTGGGCATTTCCGTCAAGAGAAATATTCATATTTTACTTATTTTATAAATTTACCAAAAAAACCGTTTACTAAGATGAGGTATTTCTTACCTTATTTTGTTGATATCATATATGTACTTGATATATTTTATTTAAATCCATATTCTAAATTTAATTCTCTTAAAGTAAAAGTAGAAAGTTTTGAACAAAAGAAAGAAGTAAATTGGCATACAACCGACAATGTGCAGTAAATTTCTAACAATAATTTTCTTACTCATTCATTCTAGCCATACTTTAATAAATACGACAGGTAGTAAAGATTTATTGTTCAGTTTTCACGTATTTTCCTAAAAAATTTTAATATAATTTTTTCTGGTAAGAGTAGTGAAAAGCAGAAACAACGGAAAAAAAAACTTTATATAAAAAACTTTTGCTTAATCCTGCTCAGAATTAAAAAAATGACTTTTTTGCTTTGATTTATTATGCCATAAGCTATAATGGCTACTGGAATGTAAGGTGCTCACAAAGGGAAACAAATCGTGAATAATTTCGTGGTAACCTTTAATACTGTTTCTAATATAAAGACATGAATTAAAAATAAAAAAAGTTATAAGTATCAGCATATTTAACCCTAAAGCATACAACTTTAAAAATTACATAACCACACAAGTGAGCCCCACGAGCTCATATATAAAAAATTTGTAGCCAGACGTTGTTCATAGTCAAAATAACATAACAGTTGTATTTTAATATTAATTAGGATTTTATTATCATGAAAAAAAATTAATTACATATTCTTATACATATTTATTTTGAACAATTTATGCAAATCTTTGTCGTAGTGGAGTGCTCATTGCAAACATTTTTATTGCATATGTCACAACATTGCTTTTGCATTTTTGACTTTTTAGCCGGGCAAATGTGACACCGCTTTCTTTTATTAGTATTTACCTCAGATAACGGTTCTTTACCTTGATTGTTCAGAACAGTGGCGATTGCTGTTTTAGTCTCCATACGAACGTATTTCTGTGTTTGTCTCTGCAAAATCAGTGGTTCCACCATCAACTCACATAGCTCGCGCAAAAAAAGGTGTCTTTTGTTTGACATTCCAGTGTTCCAGTGAGGATTTGTTTTTGTCCAAAGTATATAGGCTGCAATTCCCGCTGCATCAAGGATGTTCATGAAAAATGAGAGAGGCCAGCGATTTGTTTTCCGCTTTGTCATGTACTCATGTATAAGTTGATCGAATGTATCAACACCACCCTTTGTTTTGTTGTAGAAGCTATTTATCTCTGATATCTTTTTACCATTAACTTCTAATATATCAGGCGAGTGATGCATTGTTGACATGAATATAACCGCTTTACCAACTTTTGGAACATGAGATGCAATAGAAATGTTTTTCTGAAATCCAAATATTGTAGAAGATACTTCACGTCTTCTGTTTGGCAAAAACTCTGGAGGAATACAAGCTTTATTTTTTCTAATAGTGCCAACAATGGTTAGGCCGGAAGAACTCACTCAGATATATGTATAATCAATACGAATATTTTATTTTACAAACTTTAAAAATTTGAAGTATTTTTATTACTACACGCAAAAACACGTTCGAACAACTAAACGACTCACGACTAAATGCAATAGGAAAATATTACTCAGTCAAATACGCTATGATAACGGGAAAATTATTTACAAGCAAGCAGAAATGAAAAAACAAAACAAATAAACAAGCAAGCAGAAATGAAAAAACAAAACAAATAAACGTCGGCAGCGATGAGATAGCGGTAAATTCATTTATGCAAAAATAGTCCGCTGATACGTATAAAATATGTGCAGTATGAGTCTGTGAAGCTCACTTGTGTGAATTTGTTACTTAATTGTAAATATATTAAAAATAAATAAGAAATTAAATTTTTCATCTATAATAAGTCCATAAATATGATTAATATGCCTTAATAAAGGAATACTAAAATGCACAAAAGGCAGTTTTTAATAACGAAAAATATATATAAAAATTAAAGAAATTTTGAGACTGTGAGGCTCACTTGTGTGCTTTAGGGTTAAATCACACTGAAATTTTCTATAGCTTAGCAGAATAGAGAAAAGCTGCTTTATTTATTGATGAAATAAAAATGGTCCAGCAAGCTTTTAGTCTCAGTCACGTGTTTTACGCGACATTTTTATATTGAAATATTAAAAAAAAAATTAAATTATTTTATGAAGATTTTTTTCGGGCATGTTATGAAAATATATATAATTTAAAAAGACTTTAAACCGTTTAACTACAACCAAGTGTCTACTATGTCCTAAAAGAGTTTTATAGAATAAAAGTTGTGATTCGCATTTTGCAGCCTGCAAGATCAAAATTTTTCGTATTCGCAGGCATTTTTTAAATAATAACTATTTGCTGAATTCACAAAACCTCTTGTTTCATTGTATCGAGTGCATTATAGTATCATATACAATAGTGTAAAATTTGTTGTTGGTAATTTTCATATAAAAAGGAAATACACCATTCCACTTTTATTTCATATGTTTTTCAAAAATCGTATTTCATACAATACTCACAGAGTATATGTATATACTCTCGATAGTATTTGTATGGTGCTTGTTCTTCTTTCGTCCATCAATACAAGATTCAAGCCATACACTAGGTATTCACAAACATATAAACAAAAGTGTATTTCATACAAGATAGACGATACAAATTGTTGTGAATTCAGCAAGTGTATTATCATTCATATAAGTAAGTAACCATTTATTATTTCAAAATATTAACCACAATTTTGTCATAACTTGACAGACTTTTTGTTGCTACTTAGGGAATAAATTAAAAGCTTTACATAAACCCTCCTTTAGATATTTAAACAACAACTATTCCTCTTTAACAAAATATGTAATTACGTTTTGTTAAATATGTTCGTTTATGCGAGTATATTCGTATATTAAAAAAAAATACTCTATTTATTATGATGCTAAAAGTAGATACATATCTTAGTTATTTTAAGTTGATTTTTCTTTTTATTCTATTTTCATGATTGAATATAAATTTACTTTACATTTTAAATAAATACCAATGCCTGTTTCAAAGATGAACAAATTTAAATCCATCCATATATCCTGGAAATTTTCTATACACATGTGTTAGTATTTTTTCTTTGCCATTCGTACAGAGCGCAAAAGAACAGCGCAATTCAATCCAATCAAATGAAAAATATAAATTTATCGCAAACTTAAATCATGAAATAGTATCAATTTAGTTTTATCTATTTTATTTTTTATTCATTCCCCTTATTTCGTTATCCACATTCCCATTCACTTGTCTTATAATGATCATTATTATAGAAACATATAAATACAACATACTCATACTCTTGATCAAAGTGAAGTGAATATTATAAAGACATGATAGCAAAATGATAACAAACATATTATTGAAAGTATTGCTTAAGGATATTTTGTTAATGCTTGTTTAGATGTGTAACGAGGGAAAACTTAAAAATTGTTAATAATTTACCGTTGAATTTCCATATTACAAAAAAAAATATATATGCAAAGCATTTTAGAATACTCTCACATCACATTAGTTTGAGAATACTAGTAACCAGGGCTACTGTGATACTTTCTCCTTTCCTGTTTTTAATTATTTTTAATAAATTTCTATGTGCAATTTTTAATCCAATCTTCTCTACTTTGAAAATTTTAGAATCACCTTATACTCATAACATGGCAAGCTTTTGGTAAATTTGTGCTTTAAAACAAAACTTAAATGCTACATTGAAAAACGATTTTGCAACAATCTCTGAGTATCGTCCCGTCTGTACACTAAAAAACAAAAAATGTATTCGAAATTTGGGAGTTTTTTGTTACTTTGTTTTCGTATGGCCCCAAAGCCATTTTTTACATAAATTCTGTAATTTCTTTCCTGATGTTAAGAAATGCAAATTTTGTTGTTTACAAGATATTTTTAATAATCAATTTTAAATAACAGTAGAAAAGATTTAGTAAGAAAATAATGAAAAAAAAAATTTTTTTCTAGTCATCTACGGTTGCCTACGAACAAAGTCTTCTTATAAGATGTGTAGTGCAATTTATTGCTCTGTGCTCGTTTGTGAGCTTTCGAAGCCCATCTCACTGCCGATGACGTTGACGTTTTAATGTGCGAGTCTGCTTCCAGTTATGTTGATATTTTTTCCGTAGGCGGGTGATTCGAATCCCCTCGAAGTTGTTTTTCACTTCGGCTTTTTTGATAGGTACTCTAATCTTCACATTACTTAACCTTTTCACCTCTTACCCAAAAGTTCATAGAAGATTTAAATATTTGCCTTACCAAATCAAATAAACATTTCCTTGAAAATAAAAATTTTTGTAGGAAAATTGCGCATTATTTTTGGAGGTATGAAATACTAGAAAAATCTCAATTGAATAACGAGACAAGAAAATAGTGAATTTCCAAACCGCAGTATGAAAGTTAATTAATGATAAGATATATTAAACTATTTGAATGCAGATATCGTAATTGGCAGTTAGGTCTAAGTGGTATACCACTCTGATGATGAGAATGTAGTTGGTCGCAAATCACCAGGATGTCAGTTCAATTAATCAGTAATTAAGAGATTCTGGAGTTGGCTTTCTAATTAAAAATTTAAATAAACGAAATTTCTTATTATTCGGCTTAAAATTTATGGCTTAATTTTTTTAAGTTTTAATTATTTTTATCCCATTGAAAATCTAGACTGACTAACAGTGGAGTGACTACAGAATTGGGTACCTTTTTTGTGCGATTTCATGGTTAACTGACGTAACTAAAAAGTGGTGAGGGTTAGTAGTCCATGCTGCAACGGCTAAAACAATTTAGCTAAAAAAATAATAAAAACAAACTGAAATGTTTCAATGTCAAAAGCTAAATATCTATTTTTAGAAAAATATTACCGTTTTTAAATGAAGATCTTCCTGACACTGACGTGTTCTAAGACGCTATAAGAAGAAATATTTCTTTATATCATTTTCTTGATATTTCTACCACATATATTTTTAACCATAAAAATTGTTGCAGCATGTGAGGAACATTACTTTTTTAAGTACTGCAGCGGTCGTTGAATAGGGTGCTTCTATTGAAAAAAGTGTGCAAAGTTTTAAATGATTTCTAAGACTCCCAATGTATATGTATGTAATTACAGCACAACTTTTGCGATAAAAAAGGGAAACTAGTAGCAGGGCCTAATTAAGGCGACATTTTTAATTAAACCCTTTAAATATTTTGTAAAACGACTTATTAAATCATTTTCTCGGCATAAAATTAGCCTTCAGAAGACAACCATTTTACCTCTACAGAAGTTCAAGAGTGTCTAGTCAAATCACTTCCAAGTGTAGTTTTGCTTTGGGTTAAAAGTTTTCTTGCCACACAAACCGAGAAGCTGCTGAAAATAATATTGCACATATAATAAGGCCACTGCTGCCAACTTTTTTCACAAAAAATATTTCTAAATTAGGATCGAAAATAGCTAGAAAATATCTAAATTTGAAAAATACGTAAAAATTTAGGTATAAATAGCTAAATTTTTATTTAAAGATTTTATTATAAATTATTGCAAAAATTTTAAGAAAACTAGTTAAATTTCAACCACATCTGTAGATTCATCAATTAATATGATGTACTTAGATGATGAAATGTCTTTCGTAAGCTCAATTACGAAATGAGGGTCTCAAACGTTTTTTATTTTTGCAATACATTTTGTTCTATGAATACGAATTTTACCAGTTCCATCAAAATTCTTTTTTAACAAGTCACTTAGGTGGTCAATTGAATTATTCGACGTATGTTATCATATAAATAAAGCTAATGCGTCTTCTTGCACTTTGCAGTTACTCTAATCGAATCGGCTGATTTGTGTTTTTTAGTTTCAGCGTGACATAGAACATCATATAATTTGGATGAAAGTGATTATTTGCAATATTTAAGAAATCCTTTTATTTCGTCCTTTTCATTCTGCACCAGCCAATACTTTAATTGATTATGGTTTAGCCTTTGCCGACGAAATTTTTGGTTCTATATAGAGGGCATTGCATTAAAATTTTTTATATTGGCTTTTTTTAACTAAAAGATTACAATGCAAAAAACTAGCACAATTGAAACATTAACAGATTTATATAAATACCGTTATTCGAGACTCACTTTGTGGCATTTCAAATTAACAGGTACAGCCATTTCCACAACAATAAAACACTAACTGCCTAACCCACGATATCGAACGATGTCGATCGCTTGATTTTTAGACGTTTAACTTATTTAACTTATTAATTGTTTACTGGAAGAAAAGCTAAACAAATAAATAAAATCGGTTATTAGTGGAACGCAAGATAGATTATTTACGTCTAAAAATCAAGCGATCGACATCGTTCGATATCGTGGGTTAGGCAGTTATAGTCGAAATTACTCCGTGGCTGTCAAAAAACATTGTAATAGTGTAAAAAAATGTCAAATGCCGTAAAGAAGGAAATATTTATAAAGAGCTTTATAGTAGAAAGGCGGTGATGATATGATGATAATTTCACCAATATATTAAGTGTGTGCTGTCAGCTGCTCTTGTGTGTTAACTTTCCAGATACATATTGCTTTGTAGTTACTGTTGACCAAAATTATATTATTCAAATCTCGCTTGAAAGGTAAGAAGTCAGTAATACAAAAATCGCTAGATTTTCCGCTTATAGCTAAATCATATTTTTCCTGCAAAATGTAATGAAAAATAGCTAGACTTGACGAGAAAATAGCTGAATTGGCAAGAATGAATAAGGCCCCAAGGATGGCCAGTATATTTAACTAATCTATAATTCGATGTTACACTCATACATGTATAAACATCATTATACACATACATATCTTTTTATGTATAAGATTGTATTATGTGAAATAATCATTATATATATATGTATACTTATATGCGCTTACTTTATATTTGGCTAAATGTCATAAGCTTGAATGGCGACATTATTTTGGCCAAATAATTTTACATACACACATACAAGTAAATATTGAAGTTTATGTGTACGTAGCCATTAGGGTGGGTGGATTTATTTAGAATCAAAGAAGAAGGTAAAAAAGAAATTTTATGTGTGAATATGATGCAGAGAGTTCTGAGTAGAATTTTTCCCTAGAAACCAAATGTATGAAATATATTTTATATTCGTAAAAATTCATAAATGTGTTGCAAGTAGACTTCTCCATTATTCGGGTGATCGGTTGTTAAAATACATTTGCGAAAAGATAAAATACATCATTAATTAATCAGTTGAGAAACTGTTAAAATTATATAGATATTGTCAAAAGCGGGAGATTCCATAAAAAATTCCCGAGATTTTTATTAAGAAATCTTGATAGTTTCTAAACTATTTTCCAAGAGAAAAACTGTAGTGTTATGTGACTTAGTTCATGTATATCTTACAATGAATAGCGTTTTACCACCTCCGTATGGAAAAATTATTTTGATTAAATGGTAGTTGTAGAAGACTGAAATATCCTGATCCTTTTTTTTGAAATTCGGAAGTGATTGGACGCAATCACTCCTAGTATGTGGCTTTGTACAAACTAAGTCACATGCAGTGCATGTGAAAACTTTTTTATTTTTCTTCACAGGATTATTTCCCCAAAATAGTTGATGTTCACAAAGCAAATTGATTCCCTCTAATACAAGAGAGCATAATCAGTGTACGATGCATGTGTAAATGTTGGAATGTCAGTTATTATGTGTGTGCTATATCAAATTAACCTTTTTTTTTCAAATATATATAAACATGTTTATTATTGTTTAATAATTCCAAAAGTATGCTAACGCTTTACTAAGTATTGGAAACTAAAGTTTTGCTTTGATATGGTAAATTTTAAACGATATCAGTATGCCAAAATGACTTTAAATGAGTGGCTATAAAATTCTTAGCTTCTTTCAAAATTTTTTAACAAAAGGTTTGTTTGCTACTCTTTGTAAATTTATCTTTAATTTTAAATTCATTTAACTTTTCTTGCACTAGAGAATATATATTTCAAACAATTTATATTTTATATCAGACAAAAACAATGAATAATAGAAATGCATCGTGGGAAAAGTATAAAACTTAAAGAAAAGTTTACCTAAAAGTGTAGTACCCGGAAATGGTGAAAGTGGTATGTGTATTAACCCTTATCCTGTATTTCATAAATAAGACACATGTGACATAATTGGGTCAATTTTGCAGAATACATAAATTCATATATATATTGATTCTGATTATATTTTTTAAGATTTTGTACATACGATTTAGTATAAGTACATTTTGGCATATTCGATTCAGAACCCAAGTTTTCTGGCAAAGTATTGAGTAGTGGGTACCGTGTATCGAGTATTTGCCTTTTTTTTGGATACTCAATACTCAAAAGTAGTTACTCGATACTTTCAGAGTTATATTTTTAAGCAAGTTGAGAGGCTAAAATAGTGTATAAAAACACATAAAAATACAGAAAGACTGCAATGTGTAAGCTACAAAATTAAACCAACCGCCGTAATAAAGCTGTCAATACAATATAACAACCACATGTGATAAATTACATTTTAAAAGTACTTAAAAATTTATATTAGTTAAATATATATATATTCCTATATGTAAATATACATAGACAATGTATTACACATGCAGGCACATATCTATGTATGTTCACGAATATGTAAATATTTTCAATTCTTTAATCAAATCAATACATCACTTTTCCAATGAACCCTTATATGCATAACTAAACTTTTTTTGATAAAAATTAAATTATTTCTTAAGTTGTTAACGTTGAATTAAAAGTTAGCTTTACATTTATTTTTTGATTTAATAATAAAAGACATACAAAACCAATAATAGTTGAAGATCTATTTTTAATTTTTGAAGAAACTACTTCAATTTGCTGATAAAAACTATGCATTACAAATTCAAAAAATCCGTTAAAAGTATCGAGTAGAATTGAGAACCCAAATGAATAGTATTGAATATTATTGAGTAATGAAAAGTAGTAGAATTTTCCAGCACTTATTTACAGGAAACCAATTTTTTCCAAATAATGATTGACCTAAGAGCATTGGTGTATAATTTGTATGTTATTTTTAAGCTATTTTATAAATTAATTTATAAGTAAAATTTGTCGTCCAAATTTTTGAAACAGAAACTTTTAAAATTTTAGATAAATAATATTGAACATAAGAAAGTTTCATATCGAGAACTAAATTTTATTTTGAGTTCGTATTGTCTGACCAGAAAATTATTTACTTTCCGACATATTTATAGCGTTATAAACCTTTGATTTATTATTATTATTATTATTCCAATTATAATTTGCTAGCTAAATATAATATTTTATACGTTAAGAAAGAAATAGAAAAACCTGAACATTTTTTAACTCGTTTTTTATATACAAACAAGTAAACAACTCTTCCTTATTTTCCTTTTTTTACGTTGTTAACCAAATAAAAAAATTGCGTTTTAAAACTTGCCCTCAGATATTTTTATTGTTCACAATTCAACAAACATCAATGATAGACGGACAATATTCCACAGTGGAATAAAGCGCAAGGATAATGGTATAAAATTTACATTATTCTTCAAACTCACTTTTCATTGAACACTTTTGCACAAATAAAATATTAAAGCTTGACATTAGTTTAACTTTACCGCGCTGTTGATAATATTTTACAATACTATTTTATTTCTAACTAAGGCTCTGTACAGATGGCTTTTAGATTTTATAATCTTGTAAGTTTGTAAATTGTCACTAAAAGGTAAATTGGCAGTTGCGACGATAGCAAGAAAACTTTTTAATTTCATTGGAATATATGTTTTTGCTTATTTAATTACTCACAATGAAAAGATTGTCAGATGCACAAAATTCGCAGATGTGTCTATGACAACGAATTGTGTCACACGATTGTCAGACGTCTGACAAGTTTTTGTCAGATGGAACTATTAGTATGTACTGACAATGCTTTTTCTTGTGGCTGTCAAACAAATATTGTTAGTTAACACGGTTGTAAGAAATTTTTAGCACATTTTTTAACAATATTATTAGATCTGACAACTGTCTGTTCATAACTTAAATCTTACTAACATCTTACTAATAATATATTTGAATTACTGTGCGTGCAATCTTATATTATATGGAAAACCACAAAAACCTAAATTTTTCGATTATATTTTTTTTAATTTTTAAACAAGTTTTTTACTACTCTTCTGAAAAAATATGCTGCTTGGTTGAGCAAATGAAATATTTTCTGACCAAAACAAACGACAGTCAATTTCAAGAAAAGGAATTCCTTGATTTAAAAAACTCAGTGTTAAAAAGGAAATTTCGTAAACCATTTTGACAACAATTTTTATTTTCTTCAAATATAACTTTCTTATAAACAACTTGAGGGTCATAACAAACAAGAGCACCAAAACAAACAAAAAACAAATGTTTTTCTTCACACAAACAGGAATAAAAAATTCGGTAATAGATATGTATGCAAAAAAGTTGAATTCGTGCATATAAGGATTTAAACAAAATATTAAAAAGATTATTTAAGGATTATTTAAGTTTGGAATTACGAAACTTTTTGCAGGCTAGAGAAATTTTTAAAGATATACATATGAAAAGTAATATTATCAGGCTCAAGTTCAGTTTTATTGAATTAATGAAAATTCACATTACTAAGACTTTTTTATGTCGAAAAACATTAGTATATCCAATCAGTTTAGCGGAATGTATCAGTATACCGATTTCAAGGCCGCTACACCTCTCATCAGCGGCAATTGTCCAACTTAACAATGTTCGTAAAGTGGATAATAATTGCTAAGAATTTCAGATAGTTGACGAAGTTTTCAACAGAAATAGAATACGAGAATTAATTTAATTCATTTTTATTTTATTTTTACATATTGAAACAATTTTGGTTAGTACGAAATTCCCCACCACTGGTTGGAAATTAATAATAATCAACACATTAAAAGTATTCTACTTTGTAATTTAACTTTTTGTTGTTTTCACTCAACATTAGGGATATTCACATATTACTGTGACTCTTGATATTAGGGTATATAGATCGTGCCCAAGCTGAAATAATATTTTTATCTAATATAAGAAGAAACGAAGAAACGTAATTATTATTTGAAATTATATTGATGTAGATACATATGAAAAGTAATATTATCGGGCTTAAGTTCAGTTTTATTAAATTAATTAAAATTCAAATTTCCTGTAGCCAGAAAAGTTATATTTTTGCTATGAGTTAGCTAATCTATATGCATTTCCTTGGCTGCTAAAAACAATCTCATCATTAAATCTTTACCACCATGGCGAAGAAAAACCTCTCCTTCTAGATAACGATGTGTTCTTTTTCGAAATCATATTGAAGTACTCCTATTTTTAGCAGTTGTAAGTCAAATACGTTGAAGACAAATTATACCCATTCCGTGACTTTAAAAATAATAATATGACTTACAAAATACCACTACAATAGCAACAATGTAATGTGAGAGTGACTCTTTCTTCCCGTATTCAGTTCAAAACCTAGAACTGTTTGCTCAGTTTTATAACAGACTCATTTCCTAATTTATATCTACAACTATAGGGTAACATTTAGGGACTTGCTAAAAAAATCCTGTAATATCTGCGAAAGAATATCTACCCAAAAAACATTTTTATCGAAAAGTAGAGCGAAAAAAATTTAGTAATACATTGGCATTATAGCTAATTCCTTTAAAATCGACAAAGCAATTAAATATTAAGGATATAATAAAAATTAAAAGCCTCAGCTGAGTATTGAACTTCGGCTAAGTGGTTTACTTACTGGTCTACTCGACAATTATAACTGTACTAGCTTAAAATTTGTTTTTATAAACTCGTATACAAATAAATAAAAAAATTTAGGAGTTGAACTTCTAAACATCAGATTAAAAAACACATACACCACTATTATGATTGCATATGAGAGAATAAATGGCTTTGGTAAGTTTAGAAATAAATCGTTGTTGTAACTATTGTTAAGTAATTCGAACGGTATATAGTTTGTGGTAAAAAATTATGTTGATGGGTAAATGCAGCACATCACAAAAGTTTTGTTGGGTATTCTATATTAATATTTCAGTATTTCAAGAGACAAATTGGCAGCTTTATTTATTATTTATTTTTTTAGCTTGGCAATTTTATTCTGGAAATTTTTCGAAAATAGTTTTAAAGCCTTCAGCAACGTATTCACTTCGCTAGCTCTTCGCTAGCAAAACTAAAGCGGAGAAAGTTTAGGGACTAAGCTAATGCCTATTAAATTTAATTTTATTTAAATTCGAATGTATATGAACATGCCAAATTAGTTTTTATATTTCAGGTTTAAGAAACTTTCCAGAAATGAATTTAAAATATTCGTGCTAAAATGTTTTCTATTCGATTTTCCCCTCTATGTCTGCTACACAGAAGAAAAGAAAATTTACCAAGGCTATTTAGTATGCACTGCAAATTGCAAACATTGTATGTACATAGTTTTTATTTGCTATCAGACACTCAACAATACCATTTTTATTTTCAACAGTAAAATAATAAATAAAAACTTTTATTTGAAAATATTGTTAAAAGTGTTAAAAGAAAAAGCATCAAATGCTTTACATTCACTAGAGTGAGAAAACAAAACAAAAATTTAGGTGAAAGTCCATACACTTATATAGATATATATGATTACATATACATACACTCTAGCTCAGGTGATAAGAACCACATGAATTTAATTTTTCAAAAAACAAACAAAATTATATTAATTTTTTAGCCGTTCATATAATTAGACTCACTAGGAATTTTAAAATTTATTTGGCATCTTTAATCTATGCACTAAACTATTATTATTAGTGGAAAACTGCAAAGAAAAACATTTTTAAAAGCCATGAAAAGCCAGACAAGAAAGGGCTAAAATCGATGTTTACGGATCGCAAGGATAAATTTTTGGGACCATTGAATGGGAAATTTGCCGAAGTCACAAAACTGTGGTGTAGAAAACCTAAGAAAAAAGAAAAATCTTGAGAAATTAATTAAACTCGCCTCTTTCAGCACCGAAAGTCCCAAGCCGGTACTTGGGTATGTCAACAGTAAAAAGATTCATTTTAGATTTACGTCGGCACTACCCTTGCGGCCTAATTCGATGATGGTCTTAACACTGTGTGAATATAAGTGTTCACAAACACCCCCGAACCACCCGCTCGGGAAAGAGAACTTACCCTCGATCTATATCACGTTGCAATTTTTTAGACATGGTTGACTATGCCTAAACATCTTACTAAAGTGTTCGAGGTATCTAAACTCTTATATGTTGTTTCGCAATAGCACATAGAGGTTTTTTATTGGTATACCGAAGTACAACCAGCCACTAGCACTAGTCGAGCATCAGTCCTTAAACCAAAACCTCTCCCAGCTTTTGATAGCAACCACGTGTACTCCCGAAGGAGACCACACCAATAACTGGCCACGGAATCATTCCACCAGCGAGGGTAGTGCGATGGTACCAGCATATCCCTTCTCAAGGAGAAAGAGCATGTAGCAGCCTATCCATTCCAAAGAGAACATATATGGATCACTCAACAACACACCGCAATTGCGTGTCCAATGTGCGACATCACTTGCTACCCGCCGGTAAACAATCTTCCCTGAGTCTTACCGGCTCCCGAGGTACCAGTTTAATTTACTAGTAAAGCCTCGAAAGAAAACCCCGAAGGATTAATTTTCTATTGACTTTGGTCTTAGGAAGAACTTAGGTGCCCTTTCACTTTCTAACAGACTCACGTAGATTTATACTTCATTTATCTACCTTATATGCACATCCATTTCTCTGCTATTTCAGAGATTGGGCAGTGAAATACAAGTTTTATGGATAATGAATAAAAGGTTTTCTTTGCAAAAGTTAATTGCCATTTTCCCCAACAGGCACAGCGTCAAGGAGTGGATATCACCAAGATTACAAAATGTACACCCGGGGGATATGACATGGGACAATTTAATACGAGGTCATGTTTATGATTTGCGTACATGGTTTTTAGTGACGAAAAGAAGTTTAATCTGGAAAAAATAGTTGTACCCATTTGTTAGTTTTTGATAAAGTAACTAAACTGTGATTACTGTAATTGTTTTATATGCAAAACCAAGAGAAACTCGATAAAAAATTCTCCAAAAATAAGGCACAAGCTATGGCTCGAAAACACAATTTCAGAGTAACCCACATCAATTTTAGTAAATATCGCAATTGACAGCAAGGCTTTTGCTGTTATCCCGATGTAAGGATAGTCTTGACTTCTGGAAGGCTAAAAATAACGTTCGGTATTTTTAATTTCCATTAAAAAAAATACTAGAAAAAGTTACAAATTTAAAAAAGCTATACAAAACAAAACAAAAAATATTTTCCACTAACTGTGACATGATAGAAATAAAACTTTTATCTATGTATATTCTTTCTCTATTTATAAGATGACAGATTACAAAATCAAATGTTAAGATTGGATTAAAATTAATTTAAAATTATAAAGGATTCATTGCAACAATTCAAATTAAATAAACTTTTTGTTAAAGTATTCCTTACAAATATCCACAACATATTTAATTTATATACAAACGTTTTTGTATTAGTATTCATCTTTACTTCAATTGCTTTGTTGCATAATAATACAATGCAGAATATCTCCATCACTACAACTACTGCTCGATCGGAAAACAACAAGGGATTTTTTTGGTTTTTTTTTTGTACAACTATAAATCATGAGGGTTTGCCACACTACGTGATTGACAACTACTTAACTTACGTGACAATTTTGAGAACTCTAGAAAATATTTACTATTTCCTACCATATAAAAGAAGAAATGAATTTCATTCTTTTGTTACCAAGAGACTACATTTTTTAAGAGTTAAAGTTTATTCGGTATCATACGAACTTTGACTCATGAACATTTCAATATGCATTTTCATTCTATGATATTTATATCTTGAGTGCTGCTGCCTAATGATGTTGCAGTTTTTGTTGTAAAAAAAAATTATGTTATCAACTGCAAAATAAAAGCATCTAATAAATTTTATTGCGAGTTTTTCTCTATTATAGACTATTGCAAGAAATTCTTTATATAATCTTTTTGTTGAAAGATCTAGAAATTTATGAAATTATTTTGTGTAAATTTATATGATTTTTAGCACTCCAAATTCATCATAATGATGACTATAGTTAAAGAAGTGCCATATTTGACTTCAGGGGTCAGAAGTTAGTTCCGGAAAATGTTATTTACCATTTAAAAAAATTAATATAAAAATTCGATTTTAGTCGGATTGCTAAGAATACTAATTATTAAGGCCTAAGTAAATTTAATAACATTTTTTAATTGAGCAGATATTGTTTTGGTAGGAGCAGTAAAAAGGGATGACTTCTACTATGCAATGTATTGTCCTAGAACTTAGGAAAAGGCATAGAGTAGAGAAAATAGATTTTCAAAATGCAGAAGGCTTAATTATTTTAGAACTTTGCAATTGCACATTTTGTTAATTTTTATAGCGCCTCTTGTGTTAAGTAGACGCATTAAGTTTTTTAAACTTTATAACCGACGAACGGGGCGCTTTGGTGTATATTAGTTTGGAAGAGTATCCATCGCTTTCGGAATAGTTTTTTTTAGTTACCAGTGCTATTATCACTATAAACAGTCCAACAACAACAATTAATATAATGCCACACAGTTGTACATTACAGAAATTCGTGATGTCGATAACTTGCATTGACCAAACATTAAAATCAGGTCTTAATTCATAATTTTCTTAGTTGTCAACGTGCTAACCACATCAGCCAACATCACCCCTTACGTCAAGAATCATATTTTGGAAACCGAACGAAAATTTCTGACTGTGACCCTGGAAGGAATATGAAGTTTTAATGGGACAAAGGGGCGTGGTACCGCCCATATAACCCAAAAATTTAAATCGCCATATCTTGGGAATTTTTTGACCTACGTCGATGATATTTGGTACATATGGTATTGGCATAATTAGGAATACGTACCAGGAGAAAAGTGGGTGGGAACACGCCCCTTTTTAGGAAAACTAAAAATCGTAATATAGTCTTAACTACTAGACCGATCGTCATAAAATTTTCACAATAGGATATTCTTACGAAATAATAAATTCTTGACTACAACGAGCGGGGGTAGCGAAGCACACTGGGTTCAGCTAGTAATATATAATACATGTAAGTTAAAAAAAAAATTAACTAATTTAAAAAAGGAATGCTTGTACAATTATATTTACTCTACAATGTATATACAAAATACTTCTACAGCATAATATACCAAAAAGGTCACTCACCTTCATCACCAACACAAGTTCCTAACACGTACTACATATTAAAACCGTAAACCGACAACCGTTTTAATTCTAATATTTTTTATATACTGGCAGCTCTGTTAAGAACTAGTTGCTTTTCAAATTTTTGATAAACTTTTGGTAACACAAAAACGATTTCCACAAGGCAAATTTCCATAATTCGCCCTGCAATTCAATTAAATTTTCTCTGCCTTTTTTCGCTTTAAATTTCATTTTTACAGCAAAAACATACATCATAACTTATATAATGAAAATAGCAATGGGTGTACCGGCAGTTATTTTAGAGGGTTTTTTTTATATTATTTGCAAATCATATCTACGCTTTAAAACAGAGAAAGATTATGTTTTTAAAAATTTTATTTATTTGTGGCGGGTTAGCAATATTTAAATATATATATCATTGGTTGCCATACCAACTCATCAGTAGATGTTTACCATTTATGTTTGAAAAGTTTCAAAGCTCATCTATTTATACATAAACTCACAAAAAGATTTGTGAATTACAAACCATAAAAATAGCTTTTCAAAAAACTTTTCAAACATAAGCAACAAATAATTTTTCATTATGAATGTGTTTAATTTTCTACATACATACATATATTCGTATTAAGTGAAAAAAATGTTTCTCCATAAAAAAGCCTTTTTTCATTGCAAAAGAATACAATTTTTTATATACCATTTATAATTCCTTTTTTATTTATTTAAGGATATTATCTTCAGCTTTATTTATATTTGAATTTGCATTTATTTTAATGTTAATATAAAAATCTAGTTTTTATATGATTTGAATATTTTTTGCAATATACCAAGAATTTATTTACATATCTTTTTAATAGGTCCCCTAATGAACAAAGTTATTATCAATGTCAGTGACTTTCAACCACATACATCCATAAATAAATACATAATAACAACAACAAGATTGAAAAAAGCTCTTTAAACAGAATGCACACAGAACAAGATATAACAGTGTTAATTCAGTGTTTTTGTATTTTAAGTATGTACTTTGTAGACAACAATAGCCTTGACGCAAGAATTTCAATTTCTGTTTTGCCGAATAATCAAAGCCATAACCGAACGACAAACAATCTATGCAAATCTTTAGTACAAACATTAGATTATTAGTGAACTTTTGTTTCCTTCAGTTGTGCCAAATATAACGTACATATATTATGTGAGAATTAGTTTGGCAAGAAACAATTCATTGTCCTTGTAAATTGCAAACAAATTTTGTAATTAAGTATTGTTTAAAAACTTTTAAGTTTTACTGCAGTTTGGTGTTGGGAGAAAATATATTTGAAAGTGCTAAAATGGTACAATCATCATATATGTACATATATATCCCGCTCCATTAAATATATTTATTAAATTTAGTTATGCGCAGCAAAAATTATACTTTAATTTCATTCTCTAATAATTTTACTTGTGTACGTACATTTTAAATAGCTTTGAATCATATATAATCTTAAAAAATCTAAAAGCACAACCGTACAGAAAAAAATTAAGCTTTATTTTGACGAATCCGTTGTATAAAAATATTTGTAAATTTTTATTAAATATTTTACTGAATTTGAAACTTAATATTTATGCATAATTCGCTTTGAAATATTTAAACGAGAAATAATTAGTTTGGCTTTGGGTCATTAGAGTAATAATCAGACTAGCAGAACGTGTTAGTTTTGATTTTGAGGTCACTATACCACTCACCAGATGTGCTTTGTTCAGTTTTACCATTCAAGGTGAGCACTAGTGTGAAATAATGTCAACTGTTTAACCAAACATTTAACGAAATAGAGTGCCGGAGATGTATTAAATCCATTTACAAGTTAAAACTGTTTCAATTACATTATTTTACTATTTTCAGAACAATAATAAAATTAAAGAGCGATATAAAATTTGAAAACGCCAATAAAAGCATAATGTTAAACCCTTATAATATTTCTATGAAAATGTTTAGAGGTTAAATTTCATAAATTAATATACATATAGCGAGAATTAGGCATTTTTAATATTGTTCAGGACCAAGGAAAAACTTAACATTTAACATCATTTTAAATTTCAACATACACGGCAGTATAGAACAACGCTGTTTTCAGTAGAAGCCACTAAACCATCGTTAGTATCACCATCGTTAGTATCTCTGCAGCTCTGTAAAATGTGATTCTACAACTTTTTATGGGAAATGGATAAGGGATTTTACTAATAAAATTATGTTAATCTTTTGTTATAGTCATGGCTATAACAAAAGAGGTCTGCTTAAGACTACAACAATAATACAATAGAAAAAACAACATGCATTTTGTTTGTGTAATGGTCAGCGGGAGTAAGGTATTGTTTTAGTTTTAGTTTTAATTTTTTTTTTTTTGTTGCGTAAACTCTTATTAATTCCTTTAACAAAAGTTAAAAAAAATTTGGAATGACAAAAAGATAAAGAAAAAAAAATTATATAAAATAAAACAATAATAACACTGTATACATTAATGTTGTAAATTGTGGTATTTGAAATGGATTTTAAATCCATTGGATAATTAAATTCTATTATTAAGCTCCCACAGAGAGGTTGAAAATCTATTAATCCGCGGAGATTTTCTTGCTTCTGCTAGTGTGTGCGTCGGTGGAACTGTTAAAATTACAATTTTATTCATAAATGAAAAATAGTATTCAATATGAAGTAGTAAAAGCTTAACTCCGCAGTGTTCGCTTCTATTTAAAGGTATACACCCAGAAAACACAATGACCGCAATTTAAAATGTTTAAAAATTTAACATTAATTTTTATTTCGGATTTAAGACGGAAATATTTAAGAACACTAGAAGAATTGCGAAACTTGTTTCAATTAGTTTCACTTTTAAAATTATACATTATATATATATATATACATATACATATTTATGTACACATTTTTAAATCGTTATTGTGTGAGAAAAAAAATTGTCATAAAATTTAAGTTTCATATTCTTTCTGAGGTAAAATTTTAAGTAATAGCAATTGAGTTTTAATTTTTTTTTTAATGAATTATTATCTTTAAAGTGACTGCCTCTTCTAACTGAGGTGATAAAAGTTTGTCTGTCTGTGATGTGAGTATTTCAAAAGGGAGCAATCGTATAAATATAACATATGTTTATGGCCATAATAATAATTGCATTTGATATTTGTAAATATAAAGACGGACATATATGTATGTATAAATGTAGATATTCTTTTATATTGTTCACACAAAAATATTCCCATTCACTTTTCCTTATAATTAGTAATTCTTGCTAGTGATGGCAAACATTATTTTTTCTTCTTTTTCTAATTTTACAAAAAATAATATCAATTAAACTTAATATATATACGCATTATTAACTTAACTGATATAAAATAAGTTATTATAATGATTTATTAAGCATTTAGTTTATAGGTAATTAAATGTTTGTTCATGCATATCCATACATACATGTATGCATAATACAATTAATAGTTATGAAAGTGGAATAACTTTTGCAAGATTTAGTAATTAATAGTTTAACATAAATTAAAATTATATCTAAAGAACTTTGTTAGGAGAACATCAACCAAGATAAGAGTTATGTTTGCATACTCTTTTAGCACACTGAAAAATTGTTTAACAAAAATTTGGCGGATTTCAATTATTTATTTGAGAATATACATAAATACACACCTTTTTCTGTATTTTAAACAAAATGATTTTTTGTAAAGATACGTTGCCTGGACAGGTATATTTAAGTAAAATTATGTTAAACCTCTTTTTTCTTAAGCAATTAATTTTTTTTATAAAATCTTTTTAAAAGCGGCAGTGATTGACAGTATCATATAAAAGATGCAACTAAAATTTTCCTAATTTTCTAACTCTAAGGATATTAAGATTTATTATCTGTTTGTTGTGCCGTTCAGTAAATAGGAATAAGATAAAAATATAGTTCAAGAAGTTTAAGCCAAAAAGATCAAACGGGATAATAGCGATGATAATAACAAAATTGGAGATAGCTGTGTTTGCTATAAGCAAATGAACATTTATGCTTTTGAACTAATCGAATATAGATTTGACTTTCCAATTGTGCTTAATCTAAACATTATTATTTTTTTCCATATATGTACATATATTTTTTATTTCTTGGTGTCGCTAAGCTTTTTCCTTGATTGATCTGAAGAAACTTCATAACAACTAAACAGCATAATTATGACTAATGACAAAATTATAAAGTAAGAAGTAAAACTAACTCTTTTATTTTATGAAAGGAAATTGTTCTTTTTCATTTCCTTGTAGTTTTGTTTCCAAAAAAAAAAAAATTTCATACATTTTTTGATATAATTAGACATGATAAGAAGATAAGAACTGTGATTATAGCAAAAACGATTATCTTCAATGCACATTGATTCTTATTTTTTAAACATGCATTTTTAAGTGATTAGAGCATTGGTGCCCAGGCCCTTTGCTCTTCATGCTCATTTGTTTTTGTAATACTCTTAGCTATAGGCTGTGTGTTTTAATATACTCATACAGCACTCAGCAACCTCAATGTGAAATACACAAACAACTATGTCTTATTAGTTTTTTTTTGTCGTTCTTCATTGTATACACGTATGCTTTGCTGGTAAACATTGACGACAGCGATCATCAATGTACATTTTGTTTTTGTTTAACGTATGATATGAAATATATATATGAAATATATTTTTCGTGTTTTCTTTGCATGTATTTGTTTTTACAACAAAAAATTTTGAATAAAAATTTGTTTTTTTTTAAATGTATTGGTGTTTGCTCTTCTCACCGAAGATAGCAGTATAAATCTAAAAAATTGTAGAAACATGAATGAGTTTTTCGAATAAAATGTTTTTGAACCCTTATGTGCGACAATGTAGCGGGAATAAATAAGTTTATTTATTTGTTGCGGGTTAGCAATATCTAGATATACATTTCATTGGTAGCTATACCAATCCATCAGTAGATGTTTTACCCTTTATGTTTAAAAAAATCCAAAGCTCATATATTTATACAAAAACTCACAAACATATTTTTGTGAATTACAAAGCATAAAAATAGCCTTTAAAAAATTTTTTCCAAACACACACAACAATAATTTTCCATTATGAATGTGTTTACTTTTCCACACCTATACAATTAAATTTTTAAACATAAAGGGTTGGTATAGCTACCAATGAAATGTATATCTAGATATTGCTAACCCGCAACAAATAAATAAAGTTTTAGGCATAGGTACTTGAGTACATGCTCAAATAAGTGTAAAATTTTGGGAATAAATAAGTTTCAAAAGAAGAAAAATATCATAGGATATATGTACGAGTATGTATATTTATTGGGATTCGTTCAAACATGTTGCACATAACAAACGGTTGGTTGAATGGTAGTTGCATATTGCGGTAGAGCAACCTGCGCTAACTTTGCGTGTTTTTTTCTGTTTTTATTTTTTATTGTGGAAATACTATAACTTCCCACAATGCTACACTCAAAGAAAAAACATGGTTGATGGAATCATAATCGCAAACTATCATTTCATATTCAGATAAATGATTGAGTCTACTATATTTTGCAGCTCTCATCCAAGCAACTATGTCTTTATGGTCCCCATAAATCTCCCTCTGACAATCCCATTGTATGAACATAGTATGGTCTGCAAATGCAGTTAAATTTGAGCGCTTATAAGTAACTATGAAGATGTTTTATTCCTGGCTTATGTAAACAATTTAATATTTTGCTTAGAAAAAAGAAAAGTGCACACACAAATACTTATAAAATTAAATTCATTCAAATTATATATGTGATAAATATTTTTATTTGAAAATAATTATCGAATAAACGTTTCTGCACAAATTAAATTTAATAAAATTCAAAATAATTAACTTATTTATTGGCATATTTATGTAAGATCCAATAGCCATCTTTTGCAGTTTCATAGTATCTTTTCCCTCAAGTTGCAAATAAATAAACATTCAGTTTTAAAGACTTTATTTATTTATTTATTTTATTTATTTTTTCATTTCCTGCACAGCAAGACAGTGTCTTATATTTACAGTGCAGGAACGCATTACGTTACAAAATAATTTATTATTAACATGCATATCAATTATTCAATCATTAATTTTTTCACTTCACAGCTCCTCGTCTTATTATATTCTATGAACGACTGAAGTTGGCAGCTATTTTGTTTCTTTTCAGAGCACAAACAATGTATGGTCACAATAAACTTTTATAATTCTCATTTGCAAAAGATACGCTTGTAGCTGCGAAAATCCTATTTTTGATACATTCAATTTTTATGGGACAAAACCCAGAATGATTATTTTATTGTTGCATCCGATATTTTAATAATGGAAGAATGTTTGATGCAACCATATTTGCTTCAAAGAATAATTATTTGTTTGTGTCAGATGTACTTAGTTTACATGAATATTTTGCAATCATGTCTTTTCTCTGCGTGTAATATGCCTTTTTTGGTGTATTGAAAGAATGACTTGTTTCACCTGGGTTGAACGTTTTCCCAAATACCTCTTCGACTTTCGGATTTTGGGTACGTTGTTCTTTTTTAATTTCACAGCTGAGAGCTCTTAGGTCTTTCAGTGTGAGTTTGCTGAGATGTGTTTTCAATATACGTATATTTTTTCTTTCAAGCTCTTGATTGTCATCCAAATCGTATGAGTCCTCATCAGATTCTTTGCATCTCTAAGGCTCTGCATCAAATGTTTCCGATGCTACATCTTCAGTTACTAATAAGTAATCATCATTGGTATCTGTAGCAAAGGAATCCTCCTCATCACTGGCATATTCACGTAATAATTCTTTTAATCAATTGAGTTCAATCTTGTTTTTTGTTTTTGCAACAAGAAGCCATTATCATCACAAGAAAAAAAACCGGCTTATTTTAGTACTGCGAATATAAATGGGAATATCCATTTAGAAACTAAAACGTTTTTTTGGCTTTAATAAATTGAAACACCATATGTTCGTTATGTGGTAGCCGGGTAACCTGTCACAGTGTTAAAGGTGTTTTTATTTATAAGGGTTAAACAATATAATTTATTTCTGGAGTAGTATTTTTCGTAAAGACGTTTTACAAAAGAAAATTTTGAAAATGTTCAATTGCAGTACTTAATTTTTTTTTTTTTTTTTGGTACGTGTTTTCTAAAAAAGTACCTAAAGAGTACAAGTATGAAACAGGGTGATTTTTTATATGTGGTACAGGGTACTTAACAAGATTTGAAATATTCCTTTACATATGTTTGGATTAGGGATCTTGTAACACTTAAAAACATATTGAGAAAATTAGGTTTAATATAAAATTTCAAAATTTATAATTAAATTTAACATCTGAAAAACAAATCATTTACTTTACTTAGATTCGCAATAATTATTACTTCGTTTTAAGCTATAAATCCTTTTATATTTCAGCTTTTCTCTTCTTGTTTTTTATTGTGTTCTTAAATCTGAACTGCTAACAGAATAATAGCAACAATTGCGTTCAGTAATTATCTTAATCACATTAATGGCTGTAATTTACACAAAAAGGATTAAATTTAATTAACAGTGAAATGAAAAATACAATACAATTAAGTTTAAACGAAACCCTACAAATGAACAAAATAAAAAAAGGCAAAATAGAAATGATACAATTAAAACGCACCAGCTAAGCTATTGTCCTCTTACCGTTTACAGTCACATAAATAATTAAATTTAAGTTTATTTATTATAAATTGTATGAAAAAAAAAAAAAAAAGTGTCGGAGAAAGGGTTAAGTGAAAGCACAGCAGCTAACTTAAGTATATAAATTAATAACGAAGAGTTAATATCTTGGACTAAAATAAACGTAAAATATTTGGTAATAAAATTGTATACCCTCTTACAGTAGTTCTTAAATCGTATAAAAATATATACGAATAAGAGAAGGAGAAATAGAATTGTTTATTTGGCAAATACAAACATTACAGCCATGTGTACTTATAAAGGATAATGTTGTCCATTTAATTATATAAACAAAAGAGTATGAAAAATGCATAGGATTATTTATTGTTACATACGTTTCTTTTGTTTTGTTAAATTAAATTTAATATTTAAAATCTTTAAATGAAATTCTAATTTTTCTCATGTATTAGTTCTTATCAGTGCATTCGTTTTTTAATTAAAACAGAGAAGCAAATTATTAACAATTTTCATCACGGTAATATTTCTTGTATTGCTAACAAATATCAATTGAAATCACATTAATAACAGACAAAATATTGAAAATAAAAAACCTGCATCGTTATTTGCAGTGTGTGTACTCATATAGGAGGACACATTTTTTCTTCCCTTTTATGTCTTTAACAAATATATCAATCATAAATCCAATTGGAAGAAATTTCTAAAATTGTAAGATATGTAAGCCACAAAAACTTGTTAAGCTTCCTGACAACAAGACGAGGACAAACTGTCAGTAGAGAGTAACAAAAAAAAAAAGAAAAAAAAATTGTTCCGGTCTGTGCATGATTAAAATGTAAAAGTGGATATTTTAAAAATTGTTTCATATGTATGCATTTTATACTTCTCCACAATTCAGAATTAGTTAACTTTTATCTGAAATAGTACTTTAAAAATTAATATCCAATAGATTTTTGATTATTTGGAAACACAAGGGCCACGATTTCAATGAAGTATATGTATTTATATGTATGTATACTTTAGAGATTTTACACCATTTTCGTTAACATACAAGTGGACATACGAGTATACATAAACATCAACATGTGTATGCTTTCATGCATTCGCATTGGTATCCAAGTATGTACATACAAGTTTATATGTGTGTGTAGGTGAAAACAGCATGTCTAAACAATACCATTATTAGAATCCTGATGAGTTTTACTGACATCACGTGAAAACAATTTTGAATTTATGGTTGTACATACAAGTAAATTTTTACACATGTAGCGGAAATAGCAAGAAAGAACCCAAATTAAATGAACAAAACAATTCGAAATTAAAGAAACTAAACAAATCTAAATGCCAAAATGTATGCGAACGATTGTATGTATGTACTATGTACTGTCGTTTACATATATTTTTATTGCACGAAAATGCTGTAAATGACAACCTTCTCGAGTGTTGTTATTCTTTGTTTGTTCAATGCATGAGTATAAATTGTGTTAAATAATTTTTTTCCTGCAAGAAAATTTTAATTTGTTTAACCTTTAGGAAGGTAACAGATTCTGTAAGATGTTTCTGAAATTGTTTTTGATTATAATTAGTCCTTTGTTGATAATTACATTCCATTTTCATATCTTATATATTTACAAGCACGTGTAACACTTGAGCATTGATTGACATCTGTTAAAGGTTTTGTTCAGTTTATGGTACACCTGGTAACTTATTATTATAGGATTTACTTTAACGAAATAAATTTTAGTTGTTTTATTGAAAATACAATTATTATTATCATGTAATCACCATTTTACTATTTTGAAACTTTGTTCACCATTTTTTCGTTCATGAGAAATGTTTCACGTGAACAAAATGGTAACCCCTTGTTCTTAATATGGGTAAATATTATGTTTGGTAGCCAAAAACTGAAGAAGTGACTACTAGGGCATCATTCGATTAGGTATGTCGCCTTGTATGTTTTTCAATCACAGGAACACACTTGAACTACAAGATAAAGGCTTGGGATCTGGGTGGACTCAACAGCATATTGGGATATTGTGTAAAGAACCCATATATTAGAATTAGTAATAGCATACAACCGACATTAGTTTTACACAAAAACTTTGACGTCCTAATTACTGATCGGAGCCAATGGCAGTGCCATATTATATAGCATGAAGATCCTAACCAATTATGGTACACTGATGGCTCCTAACTGGCAAATGGATATACAGTGGGCCCTAATTTTCAAAAGACTATTCTCATGGGTAAATGCCCTACAGCCGAAGTTTTTCTTATTAGAGCTAAAGAATGCCTAAGAAGAGCATGTAATACTACTCGTATCTACTTGGTGTCAGATAGCCACTGAGCATCCAAGGCCTTGTTCTCTTACGAGATAAGAACGGGCGTTGTAATGGAGTGTCTTAAATCTCTAAACGACCTTGGTGCCAAAAATAAACTAACTTTATGCTGGGTGCCTGGGTGATGGCCACAACGGTCATGCTGGAGACGAACGGGCTGATTATCTAGCCAACAGAGGACCCCAATGTAAATTTATAGGTCCCGAACTCTTCTTTGGCATATACCGCGGATATGTCAAAAAATAGAATAGTTCATGGCTTCAAATGGAATTCGCTTGCTACTTGGAAGTCCTCCAAGGCCTAAGGCAAGCAAAACTATTTATTACATTATCCTGAAACAAATCCCAAAATTTACTACTACGCACAAAAAATACCTTAGATTAATGTCGGCTTGGTTTATTGGGCACTCTTAGGAGATATCAATTCATCTTTGGAAACTTTGAGACCGATCTATGTAGATTATGTGAAACTTAAAAAGACACATCGAAGTACGTTATCTGTAACTGCCTGGCGGTAACGGAGCGCAGAATAAGGTTTCTTGGAGGTATTTCGATAATTTCAAATTAAATTTACAAGCTCACACCGTGTAGAGTAGTTGGCTTTATTTGCAGCCTTAATTTACTCCGTTCAATGCTTGAGCTACACAAAAGATCCTTCGGATCACGGCGCCTATGGTCAGACTTAATAATTATAATAATCATATAAAATTGATATAATTTCAGCAATTCCTTCTTTAGCACAACAAAATTTTGAAAAGAAAGATTTCTTTCAATATCATGAAAGACGAAAGTAAATATTTGCCCTCATTCACATTTCAGCTGATACCCAAATCCCAATATAATTGATTTCCTAAATAACCAATTAACAATAATTCACATATAATTAAATTTTCTTTGAGGAATTATTCCACACCATTAACTAAAGCTTGCCACTATTTATGCTTCTTTAGTTTTCTTGAACGTCATTTCTTAACGTACCAAAGTACAATATATATTTATATTTATTATTAATTTGTGCTATAGTAAGCAAAATGGTCCTTCCCTAAATGAGCCCAAGCGTTAAGATAAATTGAAGTATTCGTATTTACAATATTCATACATTTCACCCTCTACAGAAAAAAAACCAAGCACAATGGCAGTACAATCTAACACAAACTTACAAAGAAATGTTACTAAACCGCTTCTACTGAAGTGTCTGGCTCCGAGGCTTCCTTCTGTTTATTCTAATATATTTCTAATAACATATATTTATTATATACATCTTTAAATAACTAAACAACCATACAGCATTATGAAGTACAATTTAAAAATATTTTTGTTTCCTTTAACATTGTGCCATTCTTTATTGTGTACGATTATAAATAGATTTCATTAAAGTCTTAAAGTTTTAATGATTTGATTTAGTTTATCTCTCTTTAAGGCATTTAAATAAAGCTATCTCAAAATAACATTGATTTTAATGAGTATACGAATGAAAATTTCATTTTGATTGCAACCACTTTTAAGGTGATTAATAATTAAGCATTGAACCATTGTAACCATTCACAAATTTACAATTTCCGGTTAATTACAAATCACCACATTCCAAAGTGAATGCACAAAGTTTTGTGGGTAATGCTTATTGGCTGATATTCATAGAAAGTCCACATAAACATTTTAGTCTTAAAAGCTTTTGAAATTAGAAATGTGTTACTTTTCCCTTGTATCACAATTATAATGTACAACTTAACGTTTTTAAGGCATTGCTATAGTGATTGAGATGACTTTATCAAAAAGTAAAAGTCTAAAGTGAGTATCTAATTCAAATTAAAAAAAAAATACATTAAAAATATCTAAATTATTGTTAAACATCCCAACGATAATTAATTTCATATTTACATTTTTTCATCACATTTTTGGTGTACATAAAATATTTAAAAATTAATAAAACTTTGACTTCAATCATAGTCATAGAGCTGAAAATGTTACTATAATATGATTAGAATCATAATCATTGTATTTTAAGACATGAACATCTGCCTTTAAGTAAGTCTTGTTTGTCGCCTTTGTTTGATTTTTTTTTATTTTGTTTTGTCTTTTAATGTTTTAAGTGAATGTTTTCACTTCTAACTGCCCTCTTAATATTAAAATATGAATAAGAAAACAACATGCATAAGGTTATTAAGAGTAATGCTATTTGTAAACAAACATAATATGATTAGCTTGATCATAATTTAACTACACCCAATCAAATGCAAAAACATATATTGTTTAATGATTACGATTACTTTAGGCAGTTTTTTTTTTTTTTTTGCTAAACTTTAAGTTCAAAAGTATCTATTATATATTCAAAACCATGATTTTTTTCATTTAAAACCAAAAATTGCTTTTAGTCATTACGCATCACACATTGACACAAATCATCGAAACATAGTAATTATTGCAGAAAAGTGAAATTTCGTATAGAAGTATTTTAGATCTAAAGCTACTTTCAAATTTATCAAGTATTTGTCGAAAAAAAAAACCGTAAACAAGAAAGAAACTTCAAAATTAGTTCTTTTAATTCCAATGTATTTTTAATAATGGGTCCGCATATTTTATAAACTGCATAAATACTTTTTTGTAGAATAACTAATTTTATTTTGCAATATAAAAACCAAGTTGAATTACAAAACTAGTGGTTACGTTTTTTTGGACAAATATTTAATAAATGTGAACATAGCTTAAGCTTTGAAATATTTGACGTTTACTCCCAGACATCCTGAATTTTCAAATTAAGATTTTACCTACAGTTATTATCAAAATGTAGCGATAATTTGTGAAATTTTTCTTAATGATTACATTCGGATATAACATTCTAATATATTAAATTTATGTATGTACATCTCTACATAGAATGAGCTAAAACTTAATATAGATTTCGACAAAAATGTTTCTTAGCGCTACTGTAAACCTTTGTCTTTTTATTTAAAAATTTTGATTTTAATGAAAAGGTTTATTTTATTCTATATACTTTTCCCATTATATGGAAATTTAATTAACAATAAGATCTAGTTTTGAAATTTTATCAAAATTAAGGAACAAGATTATCTAATCATTCAAGCCCGTAAGAACTATTAATTCGTTTTCGCTGTTCAAGCAAAATATACATATATTTTGCAAACCATGCTTGCTTCAAAGTAGAAGAAAATCTTATTACTTTAATTTCTATATATTTTGAATGCTTGGTTCACCTCTTACAAATGAATGTGTAAATTTGTTGTTGGAATGATGTACAAGTCATTAGAAATAATAGGCCATTACGCATAGACATACATACGAGATGTACATACCTTACTTGAACAAAAATATAATTTCAAATCAAGCATGTTTTATTATGTTTTGCACACACATGTATGCACACACAAACATACACCTCTACATACTATAATATTTGCATACGCAGGATGTGATATGCTGTTAATAAATCCAAGATAAATGTTTTCTTCAAATGTAAGCATGTTTATTTTTTTCTCAAATGCTTTACTTATTTCCATATAGACGATTTTCTTGAATTATTTTAAAGTTTAAGGTATACAGTTTTTTTAAATTTAGAAAGGAATTTTTTAATTGATTACCTTCTGGTAATTTTTGTAAAAATTAAACTAAAAACTTATACTCTGATATGCGCGTTACACTTGAGTAGTTTCTTTAATGTACAACAATAATATCGTTTTAGCCATTCTGGTTTCTTGAGAATTGTAAATTTTCTGTGATCGATTAATTTGACATAAAAATAAAAGAATGGTGCGGTCTAATGAACAACGCAGAAATAGTAGGTAGAAGACTTGCGTACATGAACTTAGTTAAGAAATAAATAAAATTTTAATTTGATTTATCAAGAAAAAAATATAATAAATGGATCGATTTTATATATAATGTAAATTTTTGCAACGATCGGCATTGATGTAGTTCCACACACATGACAAATAAAACTTCAGTTTTTTTACTACTCTTTAACTATGCATATGTTGTTATATTACCCCGCACAACAATAGTGAATTTTCAAACCATTATAATCTGATGATAATCTTTAAAGCAGAATAAACTAATGATGACAGCTGGCGTGATTGGCAGTGAGGTCTCAGCGTACAACTATTCTGATGATTAGACCGTGATTGGTGTCGAAACATCGAGAAATGAGTTTAATCGTCCAAGTATTTTCGCTATTCATCGTATTGTAGAAAATTTTGAGCTTACATTTTCTTTAAATAATGATCAAGTGCCAATAAGACAAAGAACCGCTCGAAGTAATGCAAATATTGCTGTCGTTCAGGCAAGTGTTGCTGAAGATCGCAATTTGTGGATTCCAAAACGTTCTCAACAATTGGGACTGTCTCAAACCACAACCTGGCGGATTTTGAGAAAGGATTTGGGTTTACATACTTATAAAATTGTTCTCAATCAAGAACAGAAGCCATTGGACCTTTGTAAACGTCGTGAATTTGCTGATTTTGCCACACAGCAAATGCAAGAATTGAATTTTTGCGAGAAAAGTTTGGAGATCAGATTATTCCAGGAAATTTTTGATATTGAATGGCGTCCAAGAAGTTGTGATTTAACACCATTAGACTATTTCTTGTAGGATTATTTGAAGTGGTTGGTCTTTCGAAATAAACCAGACTCTCTTTAAGCTTTACAAGTCAATATTAAACGTGCCATTTATAATATACGACTGCAGAAGAAGTCATGGAGGCCATTTGAATGACGTTTTATTTAGAACTTAAATTTATCGATTGTACTTCTTATTAAATAAAAAACTTTTTACTTTCCTCAAAAATGAGTGTGTTTTTTCTTAAGAAATTATATCACTCTAATTGGAAAACCTTATATACATACAATATAAAAAGGCTACAGGATTTTTTGTCGTACACTTTTAACTATAACTGATGAAACATATATGGTTAAGAAGGTATTTTTCATTAAATATGCACAATATTATATTTGTAAGAACCCAGTTTTAAAACCGGTTACAAGTTAACCCGGTTACGGATCAAGTAGTCTTATAGGCGGGATTCTAGTGCTTTAATAATGGGTTAAATAATGTTTTTATTTATATATTAAGAAGTTTTAAACAGAAAAACGAAAAATAAACATTCAGCATAAGACTTTTAACAGTTAGTTTAGTTGGAATATAATTTTTGCAAACTAAATCGGTATGAATGCTTTATTGATTATTATTTTATTTTCGAGATTTTTCTATACATTTTTATTTAATATTTTTAAAAAATCATTATTAAAACGTTTGCGACAGTTAATCGTTTAATAAACCAGATATATAATAATTTATTTAACCAAGAAAACCAAAGGCAAAATAATTTATTCACTTGTTCTTTTTGTATGAACATGTCTTAGCCATAACTACATTAAGCATACTTTAAAAATAAAATATAACAGATTTATTATATACATATATATGAATATGTATATGTGTTTGTAGAAGTTGTTGAAGAGCTTACATTTTTCCTTAAAAGAGCAAAAGAAAAGAAGTAAATACTCGAAATGACCATATTTGAAAAATGTCTCAAGGATATTCTTAGGTTTTCTTTATAAGGGCACTTTATAAAAACACTAAAGACATACTCGAGCTAACAAAAATAATGTTGGTTTCGAAATCATCTTCTTTATGAAGTGAACCAACTTTGTTGCTTTGTTCTCTCTTATTTTTTTTTTTTTTTTTTTTTTTTGGAAAATACATATTTAAGAATGTTTTATTACGTACTTGAAGATTGTCAAAAGCAATACAAGATAAAATTAAGTTTGCATATATACATGTATTTAATGTATATATATAGTTCTTGTATAGATATGGTTTTGGTTGAAATTGTTTTAATGGTAAGTTAAGTGTTGCCAAGGCAAAAATGTGGTGTAAATTTTTCAACTATACGTACACAAATATTTTGTTAGAATTGGCAGAGGGCTAGGCAAATCATATTTCTCGTATACATTTTGCTCTAATATTTCTTCATGTGATGTCACACTGCTCTTGTTTAGATAGCAGCCAATGGTAAAGTTTCTCGAAATCTAAAATTTGAACTCTATGAAAGCTGAAACACTCTGAAAAACAAAACTCGAAAGTTTAAAGCTGGTAACCCTGTTACGTAGAAGTGGTCGTTTAAACAACCCAAAATTATAAAAATACAATGCGTTTCACATGAAATTTATGAGTTTGAAATTAAAAGGCACGTTATTTAATATTTCCTTGTCTTGCACAAGGAAAGAAAATATTTCATTTTATATTTTGAATGACAGAAGGAAATGAAAATTATTCAAAATTTGCATTTGGTTGAAGATAATATGGGAGTTTCACGTGGTATTTAAATTGCTAAAAATTAAATTTTATAAACAAATTAAGACTAGGTGAAAATGTAATAATGGAATAGACAGGTATTGAACGCTCAAAACAAAAGCGCTTTCAATTCAGAAAGTTGAGTATTTAGAAAACGAAAAACCAAAAATTTTGTTTATATTCAAACATATAAAAAAATAAAAATTAAGTGAAAAATAAATTTTTCTTCTAACTTCTTTTGTAGTAAGCAAAAATTTTACGAGTGTCAACAAAATAAACTTTGCATGCTATGATCTTACAAGTTCCACAAATTAATATATTTTTTAGTACTTTTGAGCGTAGCAATACACCTGATGTGAGCATTCTTCGAAGGACATACCGTTAGAATGCCACACATTTGTTTTATACACATTTGAAAAAAAGGGCACGTACCTTTACCTGAATTCTAGGGTTAAAAACAGAGAAAATGCGAAAGGATAAATATATCCTTCCTTAGTTTTCTTGAACAACTTTGCAAGATGCACGTTTTTAGGCAGCCGTATTGTCTACTGTGATATTCTAAAGGCGCAAGCTGATCTGAAAGAGGAAGATGACAACCAAAAAGAATGATCTACTTTCGTAGAACAAAATTATAATGTTTTATGGTATTTTGGATAACCTCTTGAAGCTTTTGTATACAAAATAATAAAATACATATTTAATAATTTTGTTAGGCTTGAAAGTACATTTTTTAAACTTTAATAAAATATAACGCAAATAATAGGATTCATTTTTATTTATTAAGTTAAGAATAAGCCTTTAAGGCGAAATATGATTCATATATGTTGGATTTACCAGAACTTTTTTCAATCCATTTCAATAAACCTGCGATTTCGAAATACCTTTAAGAGAAATGCGAATAAAATGTGCCGTTATCTGTCTAAAATCCATATGTTTTTTGCTTATAATGTCATTCCCATCACCAAAGGCGATATTTTGCACTACAATGGGATAAACTCGTCTCAGCTATGCTCGGTTCAGTACCTTGCAACTTATATTCATTTATACATCCAGCCTTTGATGAAAAATTTATCGTAACAAAAACATAGGATCATTTGAAACTTTGATAAAAAAAAAAAAATTAATTTACATACACAAACAAAATATCATAAATTAAAAACAAAATTGTATTCCATACAAAAAATGAATATATGAAAAGAGATCTGTAAAACTTTGTGTCACATTTATGGTTTATTTTAGATGAAAATCCTAAAATAAATATTTTTGAATTTAATTTCATAAGTACAGAAAAAGAATAATAAACGTTGTCTGTATATCTCTTCATTTGTGTACAACTCGTAAAGAATTTATTTCAAAATTAAATGGAAAACTATGCAACTGGGGTTAGTAACCTTCCGATAGAAAATGCTCAGTGACATTTCTGTTTAAGAAATATGCAAACAAAAAGATAAAATGACATTACAAATGGTTTTATTATAATAAATTGTCTGTACAAAATACATACATGTTCAAATTTACATACATACTTCTGTGTATATTGTCTTTGTGTGTATAGTGTTTTTTTTTTTTTTTTTTTTTTGAAAAACAAAATATTGACTTTCAGTTAAAGATTAAATAATTGTTAGCAATAGTATTTCTGTTAGAAAATAATTTCAAGGTTAATTGATATTTGCTGAAAACATTCAAATTAATTTTCTTTAAAAAAATATAAGAAGCTGCTACTTAGCTGTAATGAATCGAACAGCATAAGAATTAGCCGTCAACTTTTTAGCCTTTGCTTTGCTATTTTAGCAAATAATTGTAAGAATATAAAAGTACTGCTTTATTTTATTTTAATATTCTAAGAATATTTTGTGAAAAAAGTTAATACAAAATTACTTGTTTTTTCGTTTACTATTAGCTGGTTTATTTTTTCGTATAGTAAATAATTTTGTTTAACCTATTTTTGTTGAATAAACTTTTGAAAGACTTTTGTCTTAAATTAATAATTTTAAGAGAAGTATAGCCAAGAATAATAAATGAACATCAACATTTTATTTGAAAAGTTTTAGGAAGAAAACTTCTAAGACTTGTACGAAATATTAAAGAATATTAAAGATATATTAATAACGATATATTGTGATACACATCCATCCCTTTTGTTCGAAGTGTGTGGGCGGATGAAGAAAGAGACAAGTAGGCATTTGCATAAGAAACTAATTTCAAAAGTTTAACAAATTAAATTTACTCCTTAACTTTCTTCAACTAGAATAAAAAATATTTTTTTTTGGCACAAGCTTTTCGATTGATTCAATTGCAGAAAACTTAATTAAAAGTATTCAAAACATTTTTACGACAAAAATATGGGAAAATGATGAAAAAACAATTTTAAACATTTGCTACATACATTCATACTAGTGATGTTACGAATATAAATTTTTAGTATTCGCGAATACGAATATGAATATTTGAATCAATATTCGCCGAATACTAAGGCTTACAGCCACTTAATATTTAAAATTTAAATGGAAAAAATACCTCCCTTTGTGTGAGTAACAATAAATGGAAAAAACCTGTCACACTACTTTAGATATTTAACATTATTATTATGACATTGCGATGCTGAATTTGAAGACCTCTACTCAACTTTATTAATTAATTTTTTTACATACTTTCAGATTTCGATTTTGTCCCTCAGTTTGTTCTTTTAATTAGTAATTCAGTGTTGTTTTGGAGAACATATTTTCGCAGAAGGCACAGCCACCTGTTTCGGTGGACTTTCACATACTAAATTTTAGTTCTTCCAACATTCCTCTACTGAGAATTGATTACTAACTTAACATGAAATGAATGTATATATAAGACTAACTTTTAAGTGCTAGTAGCAAAATATATATACTCGTATGTGTCTGTTTTTAAAGAGGGTTAATATCTTGTATTAAAGATAAAGGGTTTTCATTATAATAAAATTATTAAAAATTTATATATTTTTGTACATTTTATATACTTTTTTAATTTTTATGATTTTTTTTTCTTTGGAAAGTATGTATATGCAAATATGCGATAGTTAAAATGGATTTCATGGTATATATCGGTTGCCTAATATAGAGAGGTCGTATCTCGTTTTTTTTTTCAAAATCGGTTTTTACATGTTCTGGTAGACAATACTCAAATACAATTCAGTTTCTTATGTTGACGAATAACAGATTTACAGTATCCCTAACTCATTAAAAAAAATAATAAATAAAACATAATTAAATTTGTTGGATGTTTTAATAAGAATCTGCTTCAGAAAAAAAAATAAATATTATTTTTCCAGATTTTATTGAGTTTTTTCCTTCTCCTGTTAAGTAGCTAAAAGTTGAGATACGACCTTTCTATATTTAGCCATCGATAGGTACGAATAAAGGGATTGGTTGTTAGGCTTATGTGGCACCTATGTGCCAATCTATGCAGGACTGAATCGAAGTTCCCAGAGGTGAATCGTGCAAGATCCAGCCGGCCGCTCCGAAACTTTTCCCCTTTCCCTAAATTTGCAATTGTGGCAATCGTGTAACAATTCCCCGTGCATAATTCCACGCCAAAATAAAATTCCCCTAATCGTGGGTGATTTTTTTCCCGCGAGTTTTTTCACTTTTTCTTTCAATTTATTCACTTAATTTTTGGTGGGGAATATAACAGAACATGTACGTATTTCTTCTTATAATTCGAATATTAAAGCTTAAAAAGTTTTTTTAATAAAAAGATCTGATAATAACGCACAAATTGATGTATTGCTCAACAAAATGCAAAACAACAGGCCGATTACCTGCAGAGCTTTAATTTGTTAGAATTTTTTCGTTTTGTTGGGTTTCCAAAACGTAGCCGAATGCTATAAACAAACGGAGCAAATAAACTAAAGGTCCAACTCTGAATATTTTTTATTTTGATTTTTTAATTGTTTTTTTTTTTTTTTTTAATAAATTTGTTTATATATATTTTTGAACAAACATTTCTATGATTTCTTATTTTTTTAATATTCTTTCCTTTTTTTTCATTCAATGAGAACTGATAGCGGGAATAATTTTTCACGGGAGATTCATGATACCATTTTTCCCGTCGAGGGGAATGAAAATTTCACGGGAACAAAAATTTCACTTGATATTCACGATAAGGGTGGTTGTAAAAATGTCTCTTCTCTTGGTTGTTCCTGGCATAGCTCAGTATAGACCATGCCTATTCTATGGACTTTCTGCTGATCAGTCAGTATGGTGGCATAATCGTAGCTCATCCTTCTTTGCGTTGTCTTAGAAAATGCGGTGCCCGTAAAACTTAACTTAAGGATAACACATTCTTGTACTGGCAAACTAAATTAGAGGAAGTGGTATGTATTTATACTGATGTGGCGGATACATTTTCTTAATTAATAAAAAATTATAAAAAATGTATTAATAAATAATTCGCATGAATCGACATAAAGTATTATCCAAAAATGTATATAAAGAGGTTTAATAAGATCATAAAAAAAGAAATGTGAAGTTTGAGTTTAAATCACACACGAAGGATTTTGTATAAAAGTTACTGTCGCTCTCTTTTCTAGAAAAACTTTTAAACATATTAAATTTCTTTTAAAAAATGTGTATTTTTAACTTTTTATTGAAGCACAAATTTACCTTCGCAAGATATCGCATAAGAATTGAAAAAAAAAAATTATTTACTTATATATTTTTTTTGTGGAAAAGAAAACGCCATAAGTATTTAATATCACACATTTTATTCAAATTCTTTTTTTTTTTTGTCTTTGAGGTTTTCGTTATGAAGATTTGTTTATTTTTTAACGATATGTTTTTCGTTTTGGTGACTTTAGCTATTTGGATGATTGTTTTCCGTTTAAGGAGTGTTTTATTTCGGTGGTACTTTGCTAGGCTTCTAAGGATTTGGAATATACTCTATTGAAATGCAGAAATAAATGCCAACTTAGCCTACAAAAAATTATATCTAAATATTTTAGAGTGTTTAAAGGTTATAATATTTTATTTAGCAAGTGGACTTAAAGCAAAACACCTCTACTGTTTTCATAAAATTTTATTTTAATTTCAAACAATTCACTGCTACTGAAGGAGTTTTAAGTTATTATTTTAACATTTGGTTTTATCTGCTTTTGTTGTTGCATCATGTTTGGTATAGTTTTTAAATAAAAATTAAATTTTATTATTCTTATTTAGAAAAGTTGGTGTTTTTCTATTTTGGTGTTAAAACCAGAAATATTTTTTATAACTATTTCAGCAATGTTTTTAATTCTAATAAATTTAGGTTTATCAGAAAAACAGCTTTCATCGCTTTGTATTAGAGTTCTATTTGATTTTACAATAATGCTATAAAAATTTATTAACATGCTTGTTGATGTGTTGTTAAATTTGGCAATTTTAAATTTTTATACAAATTTAATAAAAAAATAATTAAATAAAAGATAAATTTTATTAAAATTATTCTCATTTTTAATTTGATAATTTGGTTACAAAATCAGCGAATTAAGGTGCAGCGAAATGTTTACTTCGATTAATTGAGTATTAAATGATTGATGAATGTATAATAATAAACGATTAAAATATATGGTTAGTAATTTTTTTAATTTGTATTTAATAAGTTGTGTTTTTCTATAGATATTTTAGTAAAATTTTGTTTTGGTGCTACAAATATAAATTTAAAGTATCGATTTTAGTAGCAAAACTGGTTGAGGCTTAGCATATCGAGTCGTAACCGCAAAAAATTAAGCAACATTAAAAATTTTAGGTTAAGCGACAATCCGCTATCACAAAAAACAAACCGTCAATGCCCTCTTCAACTAAAATTAATTTTGTTATAAATGTGTAGTGGTTCCGGTTAAGTCATTATCGCTGTTAAGGCTTGCTATGATAGCTTTTATTCTGCCTTAGGTCAGTGTTTTGAAACAGATAAATAAGAGAGAAAAACTAAAGAAGAAATATTAAAAAAACCAGCTCCTAAATATATAAGACGTTTGAAAGGAATCAACACAATTTAGCAGATAACATTAGGCATTTTCGGATATGCATCACTGCGCCGTTAGTTTTCTCAGGTGATACAAAACTACATAGCCGTTAATCTTTAGAACGTACATCAGATGCGGCGCAGTGATGCATTTCTGAACAGGCCAATTTTTTTCCAATTGTAACGTTGCTTCTTTTATACATACATAATATTTGCAAGATAATACAAATTTATTTATAATGTTATTATTTGTTTAACTTTTATTTTATGTTAATTTTACAATTGCAAAAATTGGGAAGATAAATTCCTTACTTAATTGTTCGAACTATTTGATCTTTTTGTCTGTTGTTTCGAAAGATTACATAGAGGCTTTCTTTTGGTATACCGATGTCCGTAAACCAATACCTCTCCCAACTTTTAATCTACCCGGTATATTACTCTCTAGCCCACAGTAGATACCCTCACGTGTTAGGTTACTCATCAAACGAAGAAAGAGAATCCCTACAGATTAACTTTCTACCGACTTTGGTCTTGAGCGGAGACCGTAGGTTTCTTTTTAACTTACACAATACTAACAAAGATTACCTTATTCCTTTTCTATCTTATATGTACATCCGTTTCTCTATTGTTTCAGAGATTTGCCAGTAAAATATAACTTCTGTGGGTAATTTGTAAGAGATAATGTCTGGAAAAGACAATTACGCTTTTCTCCAAAAGGCACAGCACCAAACTGTTAAACGTGCCCTCTGGAAGTGGATATTCTTAACAACAATAATAATCCTTTAAAAATGTCACTACAAAGAATATTCTTATAAAGACGGCAATTTCCAGCTATAATTATCTCATTTGTCAAGTATAAGTTTCGCTGTATTAAGATTTTTCGCCAAACGAAGACAAAAAAAATCTTCACTCTCTGAAGCCAATATCTAATGTCCGTCAACATCCAAATTTTTGTTTTAAATGAACAACCTCAGAAAATCTCATTATCAAATTGTGTAGAATTGGAATCAGAGCACAAATTTTTAACGAAAAGAAATTCCAATATTAAACTTTAAGAAGCCAATATATGAACGTATATTTTATATTGGCATCCTCTTTGAAAAAAAGTCTCTAGATCCTTGCAACTTTGTTTTCATATCAAGTAAATCTCGAAATATATAAATTAGTCTCATTATATTTTGTAAAGGTAAGATACTACCAACATTTTTCAAAGACAATTCGAGCAGTTTGGCGACAGCATCATATATATAAACTACAAAAAGGCAAACATCAACACAGATAAAAGTAAAGCAACCAGTGAGTGTCATACACGCATATTTTACTACTTTAAAAGAATTTTCTCGCAACTTAAAATTTTCTATAAACTATTAAAATATATACTTTTTTGAGTGATACAAAATATATTATAAAATTCAATTTAATGTATGCAAATAAACTGCATCAAAAATCTTCTTGCTAACCAGCACAATTCGCCATATACTTTTTTCCTCTACAATTTCTGTTTATATGTGATTTTTCTAGCATTTTATATTTTGTGGATAGAAGGATTTACTCACACACTCAAGTCTTTGACATAATTTGCAAAATATTTCGTTTACGAAGGGTATATTAAAACCATATGTACAGTCGAATTCGGATAAAAGCGCACTGTTTAAATTAAAAAAAAAAAAAAACACTTAATTGAAAAAAAAAATTATAATATATTATTTTTGATCAATTTTAAAACTCTTACATTCGCTTAAAAAAAAAACCAGCTTAATTAAAACATATTTTGGTTAGATAAAAGCTAATTTATATGAAACAAAGACCTCATAAAAGGAAAAAATATTAATTTACTGGTGACGAATTCCTTTTTAGCGACAGCTCATTTCAATTATACATAAATAACTATTTATTTTTTTCAAATAAAGTTGCAAGTTTATATAAAATTTTTAAAATGAATCTGAAATTAAAATAAAATCACAAATATTTAACTTCTAATACAAAATTTTACAAAGCAATTATGAAGTGAGTTCATTTAACTGACACGTTTTTCACTTATCCGAAATTCTTTTTATCGAAAATCTCGCATAAGCGAAAAAAAGTGCTTGTAATTTTACATTTTCGCTTAACCGAATTTGACTGTATATGCATTCATGTGTACTTAAAATTGACAGTTAATTTGTTCCCCCTTTTTTTCTTTTAAAGGAATGATGATATTTAGAAAGATTTAACCCTCGTCAAGCGGTATAAATTTACAACGCTAAAAGGCGATATGGGTACAATTGTACCTACATACACTTATTCTTTCAGGTAAAAGTTTTGTGCAGTAATTTTATTCAATAAATTTTGTTATTACAATGTAGAAATTCAATGGAAGTTCTTTTTCATCTATTGAATGAAATTTCATTATTTTTTTAGTACGAACAATGAATGAAATTTTTTAATTTGAAATGCCGGAAGGTATGTACGTTAGTTTTTAAAATATATAAAAAGATGACAAATCGCAGACATTTTAAAAATTCAATGAACGCAGCACTTGTGTTTAGATTGTATAATATCTAGAAGATATGTGGAATATTAATGCAGTACCGCTTGTACGTTAAGCAGTGTCTCGATTCCGCTGTAAAATGATGTCAGTTTTGTTCGCTTCTGCATGTAACAAAAATACGCGTTCTACACATACTCTTTCACAATATGCTTGACGGCGCTGCCTTAGGATCTTATGTTATTTACAGGGATGAACATCAAAGCTATAAAACAAAGGACCAGAGAAGAAAGTTTGTAACATAACTTTCTAGCCAGCTATGTTACGCAGCAGTAGAGGAACGTAGCAGAATTAAACTTGTTATTAGAAAATATATTTTTCGAAGTGCTGCAGAAATGCTCCTAAAACGAAAGCGACGTATGGAAGTCATAGAGATTCACCAATAATTGAAAGATGTTATGTGTGTCACTGCCAAAATCGTAAACAGAAAAACTAGAAAGTCATGTTTAATAAGTAAGAATCTTGTGTGCAATGAATACTCTAGAAAGGAAACAACCTTTGTTATGTACATATAATATAATTTAATACATTTTTCTAAATCTATATCTCAGTTTAATTGTTTAATCATCTTTTCATGTTTATGTTTTATATAAGATATACATATTATACGGGTGGATTTGTGCCCATATAGCCTCTTAAGGGTGATTGATATAAAAAAACCAATTAACTGCAGTGGGGCGCTAAATTTTGATTTTAAATATCTGAAAACTAATCATTATTATTAGATAGAAGATGTCACAAAATTCTAGGTATCTAGTGATAAATGCAAAATAGTTATAGCACTTTTAAAATGAAAAAGTTACAATTGTACCCATTCTGTTTGACAAGGGTTAATTTATGAAAATAATTTTATTTTCCCGCTAGTTGCAACATAATTTTGAAAAATAAGAATTTAGTAAACAAAATAAAAATAAAATATACGGGCAAATCACAAATTTCGATTCGAATTATATCAATCCGGTATTTGTATTATGATCAGTTTTGTTTTCCAATCTTGAGAATTCGTTTAGTTTTTATTTTGATTTGATTTTGCTTTATATGCGTTTGTTTAACTTTTTTTACTAGCAAAAGTCACATTTGGCATTTTTATTTACATGCAAAAGTTTATGATAAAATATTTTTCTAACCCTCCTAAAAGTATGCAGTTTTTTTTTATTTACAACAAATAAAGTTTGTAGAAAATTACCTTTTTAATTTTAAAATAGGGTCGATTACGAAAAAAATTTTGGTTTTTTGTTTTCTAGATATTCAACTTTTGTTATTGAAACTTCTTTTGATCGGAATTGAATTCTCTGATATGACCGATAAATGTAAAGTTTTATACTCTCTTTAAAATTTATTTTACATACATACTTCGCAGATTATATTTTAATATTTTACTCCTATTAACTACAGAGTAACCATGATTGCTAATACTAGAAAGGATTTTAATATATTATCTTCTGAACAGATAAGTTAACTGTAATCAATACTGTCGATACTCAAACTTTATAATTTTCCAGCATAAATATTTCTTCTTTGGGAAGACGTGGTAGTAAAGTGTATCTATTAATTTGTATATTTAATGTTGGCATGTACATTGCTAGTGTAATACAACATACATATATTTAGTTATTCGTTCTGCCATTAAGAGAAGCAAGAAATGTCAACGATAAAGTATTTTTTATCCTGAATTCTGTAGCTTTTCAGCAGTAGGTGTAATTTAACTTCTTTCATTAGTCTAATAGTTTCTTTTTACTCTTTTATACATATTTTTTTCTATATTATTCATTTTTTTTTACTAAACGCAGCAATATAAATATACTCTTACATGAAATAACGTATACATAAGTTGTTTCTATTGTCTTTGCACATAATGTGTATACGTTTAACAGTTAATAAAAGCATTCATTCATCGTGCATAAAATATGCTGCTTTAGTTGCATGTCTTGCTCGGGATGAAAAAAAAATAAACAATTTATAAAATAAATAAAAAAAACATACATGGAAATAGAAATGACAGTAGCAACTGTTAAGGAAAATTGGATTTAGTTGCCACAACTGTTATTTGCACTTTTCCACATTCACAAGGAAGGTATAAATACGCACTCACCCACACACACATAGAATTTAATAATATTATTACTCAGGAAAAGTTTGAAAAATTGTAGAGGATGTTTTTGACTCACGCTTTCTGTATTTAGTTGTATATATTTTTCTGTATGTATAAACATAAATGTCACCTTATTTAATAAAAACATCTTAGAATATAGAAATTTAAAACAAAAATCATTGCAGTACTTTAATTGTAAGGTGATAAAAATTGTTATTTTGGAAATAAATAAATGAAAAATTATATTTATATCCGATAAAATTGAGTTTCTCTTAACATAATTGTCATGATTGAAGAAACCAACATCTGTAACTTTTTGAATAACTGATATTAAAATTTTTTTTTAATTTTAGGGGATACTTTGTTAAATTTTAGTTAAATCATAATATGTACTTTTTTTTTGCTGAAACTTACAAAATTTGTGATATATATATTATAAAACTTTTTCCCTACTTTTCATAAAATTGATAAAGAGTTAGAATGAATATTTCTTATTTGTTTATGTCAAGATCATAATTATATAATAAAAATCATCTCTGTCCATTGAATTCACTAGAAGTGACAAAATATGAAAACAAACCCCAACCAGCAGTTTAACATCATCAAATATTATTTAATATTCCAGTTAAGTTAAGAATTCTTAATTTTTCAATTAAATAATTTAAACCAAAAATTACATCCTCACTCTGCATCTCATTCGAAAATAAACCAACTTCAACATTAAAATGCAATTAAAATTGCATAGAAAAAATTATAAGAAAGGATTTTAATCATCTCATTACGGCATCATGTACATACATACAAACTTAAGAATATCACTGAGGATAAGAAACTTTCGGTAGAGTAGAAGAAGAATAAAAGTAAAAATAAAATTGATTGCAAAAAAAATCTTAGCGGGAAAATTTAATATTGATTGAAAAAAATGCAACACAATCTGAAAAATATTCGAAAAAATATTTTAGATTATATTTTATTTTGCAGGACCAGCACTCAGCGAATGAGTCCCAGTTATAAAATTTATTATGTCAGAATTTAGGAGAAAGGACAGGGTAGAGTACATAGATGTTGCAAATGTTTAAGGTTTAATTATTTTACAACTCTGCTATTGCGCTATTGTTATTTTTAGAGCAGTATTAGCGCCGTTGGAGCTAAATACACACGCATCAACTTTCTTAAAATGTATGAGCAGCCGTTTTATTAATGGTTTTACTTCAGCAGTGGTGTCACTAGAGGTTACGAAAGAGAACACTGTTGTACACATTAGCTGGGAACTGTATCAATGGATGGCGGAATAGTTTTTAGTGAGCAGGGCTATGCCTTCATCAGTTAAATAGTTCAACAACAATTAATACAATACCACAATAATGTAAATTAAATAAATTTATGATGTTGATGACTAGTTTTGACAAAGGTCCTAAGTTATAGTTTGCTTAGTAGTAAACCCACACAATTCTTTACAAATTACTAAAAATTGTAAATATAAAAAGTAAACAGAGATTTATAAATAACAAACCTTGCTTCCTATTTCCTAGTCTCTTTAATTTACCTCCATCGATTTCCGTATTTTTCCGTAGAAATGAGATATCCTAGAGCGATCATTATAAAATTTTGTCACATTTCAACTATTCTTACATTAAGCTAATTTTAATTGTTGTAATCGATGAATATGAATAAGCAAGTAATTACGAATTTGAAAATACAATCCTAGCTACAATAGTTTTTTATGGATCATATATCAGTGGATCCGAAAATTTAGGGTATATAGTCCAGATATAAAGCATAAATTCATTTAATATTATAACTAACAGATTAAGTATGTTACGATATTTGTACCACTGTAGTGTGAAAGCCGCTTATTGGATTTGGATGATCATGGATGATCATATATGATTATATATGCACTTATTTATACGTTCACATAATATATGAATTATATATATTCCAGTTAAGCAAAACTTTTTTAGCTGGGAGAAATTTTCTATTTTTACTTAACATATTTTTTAATTAAAACAACAATTTTTTATTACATACTCGTAGATAAGTAGACAAACAATTTTTTTGTGTTGAATACAGCAAAAACTCAAACAGAATTTATTCTTAATAGAATTATGTTACTCGATTTAGTTTTATGATTGTGCCTTTTACTCCATTCCATTTCTTGCTGCACTCACGAATACATATAATGTACAAACTGTTTCAATTGTTTTTTTTTTATGTAAATACGTATGTTCCCTTTTCTTATTACAATGGCCTGCTAATAGCGCAAAGCGGCTGTATATCAAACAATTTCCGCAAATTTTATTTTAAGCGAAAAAAATCTATGTAAAGACAACACAATACAAACAAGATTTTTAAAATAAAGATAAATGATAAAAGATGCACAAGCTAGTTTGAAAACTTTAGTTGTTGAATATAGAATCATTATTTAGATAATGTTGTTGTACAATCTCCAAAAAGAAGTTTTCAAGTTTTATAATAGTTCTTTCTATATTTGTTATATTAAATGAACTGTTAGTTGTGTCGAATCGTAAACATTTTTAATATTAGATACACATATAAAGTAAGTACAAAACTGTTTAATTTTCAATTAATTGATTTGGTTTAAATTAAGTTAACGTATAGCATAAGTACCAAGTAAAAAAAGTAACTTTTAAGAGTACTTTTTGAGGCCTCAACCGGAACAAAGTAGTTCATGTTATTTTTTCCACCTATTTCTTCTATATTAATAAACATTGCACTTTGTGGCATGCAAAATATGAAAAAAATTATAATTTTTATATTTTGTACTTTTTATGTTTTCAATAAGTTTGATATACAGTTAGTTTATTTCCTATATTAAAACGTAGTCTGATCGACGTCACTCGTAAATAAATTTAAAACATTTATTGTATCTTGAAATTTCGTGAATTGTAACCTAATCCATATGTAATTGAATTTGCCTTATCAATAGACAACTTCTAAGTAATCTAGATCAATTATTACTAATCCTCTTCTGTTTTTTTAGCTTATGCTTCCATTGTATGATAAATGTCGTTCAATAAATTAATTTTAGTTATTCGTTTAAGGAAGACATCAATCAATATGCATATACATTCATATGTATGTATGTATGTATGCCTTTTAATTAAAGTTGAGTTTTAAATTGCATAAATTGTTTACAGGAAAGAAAAAAAAATAACAGGAAGTTTGTTGTTTAAAATCCTTAAATACGATTAAATGGGCAAAGTATTTACACGCTGCCAGATAAGCGACATATGTAGAAATGTGTGTATTGAAAGCAAATACGAGTATTTTTCCAAAACAAAAAGTCGTAATTGCACTCGAATACTGCCATATATAATCATTTTTGTAAAAACAACATACAAATGTCATACTCATCCAAGAAGATGTCAACCTGAATTGTCTGACTTCATATCTGGTCTGTTGTCTGTGTATCTGTGTGTGTGCGTAAGAGCTGCACATACATCCAATCGCAGTTTTTCATGAATTTTAATGTATGTGTGTTTGAACATACATATACTACATATGTAGATGACTGCTGCACTTGAACTTTTTTTAGTCTTGCGTATTCAAATGGATGACGAAAATTGCAGCTGTAAAGGTTATTTCTTGCTTTTCAATTATATGTATGTGGAAAGCGTGGAAAAAACTGCCCTGATGTGAATTGAGGACACTGGTTGAGTCTTATTACAGTCAATACTTTGCCAATATATATACATATGCACATATACGTTACATTTTTCTTGCTCTTTATTAAGGTCTCCAAAAATGATCAAGACAAAAAATGCATATTATTGTTGGAAGTTTTTTAATAGTGTATTTTTGAGAAGAGCTAATTTAAAAAAAAAAGCAAAAATTGGTTTAAGTTAGTCCTTGAAAGGACAGAGATATGTTTAGAAGGCCGTTTAAAATACGTTTGTATTAAAAATAATTAAGAAACAAATAAATTTTTATATTGTAGACGGACAATACATACAACATTTTTAAAATCGAAATATTATACAAAAAAAACTTACCATTTAATGTAATAAAAATCAATCCAACAGATAAATATATTAAGCGAGGATCTGCTTTTGAAATCAGATTTAATATAATGCCAACATGATTTGTTGGCGGAAACCAAAATCGGACTTGGGTAAAAGTTTAATGGTTCGATTAAGAAGTACAACCAAACCTCAATTGTGATGATAGTAGCTGAAAATTGTATTACGCATGGCAACTGAGAGCAGTTAGTTTCAGTTGATTTTATGGCAGCCACTTGGTTGCAATCTACAATCGAGTCATAAATTACTTCCGACATAAAGCATATAAATATAATAATTCTGAAAAGAAGCCAACATCAATATCAGAATCAAATCGAACAGATTACAAAATTAACATATTTATGAAAAATCTTAAAACCCGATGTAATTTATTTGAAAATTATTTTATTTATTAATTAATGTTTTGTGATCCCACTGAGATTGTATGTATGGAATGAATATTTTCGGGGGACTGAATAATAATATTTTGTAGTGTTTGTGTCAGGGAGGGTAATAGAAACTTGCCAGGAATAAAATTAATTACGAGACCAAGCAAATGAAGAATAATAAAACGAAAATAATTTAGGGAAACAAATTTCGATCATATTTTAACAACAAATTGTGTCGGTTACTACTGTTTGCTAACCCTATAAAACAATGTTGACAATCATGCAATAACTAAAATAGTTAAGCGATAAACAATATATTGGGGGCTTTTCAAAAACAAAAAAAAAATATTAAAATCGGCCCTTAAATAGAAGTGTTAAACGATAATGAATATTTGTCCAAAAATGGACCCAACTGCAAGCAACTCCTTTCAAACAAAAATGAATTTTGATAATAGTTTTATAAATGATAAAAAAATACCCCAAGAATTAATAACCACCTTCTTTTTTGAAGCCGTTAAAAAAAAGCTGTCTAGATATGAGGAACTTTCTGTTAACTTGTTGGAACGATAGCCATGGAAATATTATAAAAAAATATTAAAAAGATTCATATACTCGTATGATTCCTTACCTCGCCATTTCGTTTCCTGCTGTGTGATTTTCGTACTTTAGTGTCAAATACTGAAGCTATTGATTATCTAAACCCTTTCATTTAGTCTATACCCCCCACCCACACTGCTCCTTACATGCTGCTTATTTTAATTAATTGCTTAAACAAATTGAATAATTTGATTTGTTGGTTCAATTATAAACAAGTGTTTGATTACGACATATTAAAAGTAAATTATTCAATTGGAAATCTTTAAACTTATAAAGCAGCTGACATCCAAATTACAAGCTAACTTAGTTCGGGGTGCAATAACACAAGTATAGACAAGTTATGTATGTATGCTATTGTATATGGTATGGTTAGTTAACAATTAAAGGGAAAACTTTTAGAGCAGCAGGATAATCACTGCTTTACTGCTTTAATCGTTTTTTATAACAAAGTCAAAATCAGCAGCTATGCTTGCACAAAACAGAAATAAAATTATACACATGTAAATGTAGCATGTAAAAGCTTCTCCAGATATTAAGATGTGAAAAGTCAAAATTTATAGTGACTCACTGACTCACTGATTCATTGACTCACAGACTCATCATTATTATTGGGTACTTCCGGTATAGTTAGAGAGCTGAAACTCGGTACACAGGTAGGTTTTGGTAAGAAATTAACCAGAAAAATCTGAAAACGGGCACTTGCCAACCGGGGGGGCAAAAAACATAAATGTGAGAATAAGGCCAAGTTGCTATCCAAAAAATTTCGGCCGAAAAAGTACTGAGATCAAAATAAGGACCAAGTTCTTAATAGGTACAATACCATTTCATTTCTAGGCAACCTAAGCTTGCCAATATTTTTCCCGGGATTCTTTCTCATATTAGAAAGGCAAACAAATATTGTCAAGCTTACAGGTTGTCTAGAAATGAGATGGTATTGTACCTATTAAGAACTTGGTCCTTATTTTGATCTCAGTACTTTTTCGGCCGAAATTTTTTGATAGGAACTTGACCTTATTTTCACCATTATGTTATTGTGCGGATCATTATTACTCGAACATATGATTGTTAATCTATTTCTTGTTCTTTTATATTTACTTACACGAATTTAGGTCGCTGCAAAATGTCATTAAAATAAAGGGCTTACCAAAAGTTTTCCGCAAACATTGGTTGCCTGTAATGTCTTCCTAATACTTGAAATAAACTTGTTTCTTGTTGAAGTTTCCATTTAGAAAAGAACCTTTAAACAATAGATGGACCTCAATAATGAAATAAAACAGTGCTGTTTAAAATATATAGAAACGTACACATTTCTTTTTCTTTTTGCCACCGTTTTTAATATTGTGGTTGTCCATGCAGAAGGTTAAGTAAAGACAAAAAAAAAAAAAAGAAAAAACAAAACATATAAAAATTTTTGTCTTATGTCTACTCCTTATTTATGCCATTCTGTACTAGACCCATGCTCTCTTAAAGGATTTATTTAAAAATAGTTTCTGCTATTGAAGGTTGATTGTAAGAAAACCATAAAAAAGCAAAGCCCTTCATAAAAATATATATTGGAGAACTGAACAAAGAATAAAAAGGCAGCTGCTTTATATGTGAAAGAGAAAATTATTTACTTATATGCTGAAGATTTGCTCGCAATAAAATCATGTGTAGTACTAAACTTCACAGTATAATTCGATAAGTCTTGCCAGGTGGTGGCTAAAAAGAATTTAATGCCTATTTAAAATGAGACCGGTACATAAAGAATAATGACTGTGGCTCTTGGCTACTTGACAATATTATGAAACTGTATGAATTATTAATATTTTATACAGGGACCTTATTAAAAACTCTACCTTTTTCGAATACAATAAATCATTCGTTATATTTGGATTTAAAAATAAAACTTAAATTTTATATATTGTTAATTGCTTCTAAACTAATAAAACTAAATTATATATAATATATGCAATAGAGTAGGTGAATAAGACGAGTTGAACCAGCCAATTTTATTCTGAACAATTGTCATTTATGCCAAAAAATGGTGGCTAGTAAAATTTCCCTTTTTAATTGATAAGGAAATATGAAGTGTACAACGGCAACATATAATTAATTCCTAAAGATAATGATATGTATCACTTTTTATTTCGCAATAATACTGATAGATTTTATCCTAGTCAATTGTCTTAAGGGCTGGAAATTTAAGCCTAAAGTATTCTCATTTTTATGTTTGTCATGGTCATCTTTTCATGAGTGTATTTTCACTAACAAGATATGTGGAAAAAATAGACAAATTTTTTTTTTCAAAAAAAACTAAACTGGTAACGCTGAATATGACATATATTCATACATATAGAATTTCTTTTATTATAACCACATTGCGGTGGTCACTGTTATACTTTATTATAAGAATATATAGAAAAGATTGTAAATAAAAACTTTATGACTGAAAGGAATTAAATTTATAGCTTTTGGCTACAAAAACAGGACAGCAAATAAAATTAACTGTAGTTTATTTTACCAGTATTTATACAGTATTTTTTTATGTGTTAAAAACGTTAATTTCTTTGGACTTGGTGCTCGATCCTTTTTGATTCGTTTCGATTTTCATCGCTTTTTTAAATTTGGTTGATCCCGCTTTGCGTCATTTAATTTCCGATTTGCGTCGCAACATACCTACTTATTATTTAACTTTTAAATTGAAATCAAAACTACAAGTGAAGAATTTATCAATAAATCATGTAAAAATGGCAGTTCCCCGTTGATTTTCTACTTACATTTTTATACCATATAACATTTTTTTTTTTTTAAATAGAATTTTTGCACTTAAAAAAAAGTGAACCGATTTTAGTTGTTTCGTTGTTCGTCGCATTTCTCCGGTCCTCAATAACGACGAATATCGGGGCTCTGTAAAAAACATAACATCGATAGTGTTACCGCAAAAAGTAAATAATTCCTTTATAAAATTAAACATAAAAAAACTACTAAAAATACATTTTATCATTAATAATTATGTATATTTAACCAAAAACCTCTATATCCAAAAAAGAAGCATTTACTGAATTAAAAATAAACATTATTTACTAATATATTTGAAAATTAAAAAAAACAAGATAACTGTACTGATTTGTTGTCGTTCGCCGATGTATGAAATATAAATAAATCTATCAGATAATTCGTCACGCACGACGAATTTCGTCGACGTCGATGTTGTGTTTACATTAATATGCACCTATGTGTTATATTTTTGACGACGAATATTCGCAACGAAAAATTCATCGTTCGTTTCAATTGTGTTCCCAGCATTATTTATATGGGACGAAAATAAAAAGTAACGAAAAAACCTATTTGTCCGCTTTTAACTCCTAATAAGTACCCTAATATTAATCTGGGGTTCCATCAGTCCGCGTTATTGAAACAAACTTCCAAACATACATAATTTTAGAATTATATTATTAGTAGGATACTTAAGGAACTGATGCTCCATATCCAGTGTTCACAGTGTTGATGTTTTATTATTTCTTGTTAGTTTGGAGTCATTCTTAAATATATACATATCTTTAGTATTTGAAAATTGTGATAAGTTGTTTTTAGTTATTTTAAAACGTAAGGATGAACGATTTTCCCGTTTTATGCCGTGGGATGTTAGCATGAAATGGAATGTGTGTATTTTCGTTTTTAATTTAATTTTTTCAGTAAATATTTAACATTTGAAATTATTTGTAACCCTAATCTTACCATATCTTACACATGGCTATGTGACACAATTTGATGTTTAATTCAATGTCTTAGTGAAAATTATCGAAATAACGCAACCAAAATTCTTGACTTTTATTTAAGTTGTATTGAAAATGGTTCAGTGTGTGGGATAAATGTATAGTTTTATTTTTGCTGAAAGCTTCAAACACTAAAACTAAATATTTTCTATTGTAGCCCTGCTAAAAACGTCTTTGTATTTATATTTTATTCAATAGATAGATATGTAGATAGATGTCTTTATCACTTTGCGACGCATTTTGCATACAACGATATTTAATAGAACTATAACTTAAATTTCAACGATAATATTTTTACTGTTTATTGTTGTTCAATTAACTCTTGTCTGAAATGATTTAGGTGTAAATTTTTAATCGATTATGTATATGTGTGTGTGTCCTACGTTTGGTATTTATTAAGTCAAAATAATATTGAAAGATTGACAATTTAACCAAAATCCATTTATATAAAATCCATTAACTCATGCCATATATTCTAAAAATCACTGTATAAAATACATAAGTACCGATGTCTTCAATTCAGTGACTGCATAAGCAAAAAGTTTTTGTATGGAAATTCTTATACTTATATACTTATACTTATACTTATACTTATATATAAAACACTTACTTGTTATCGTTTACATGTAATGCTTTTGATGAACCACTTATTTACATGACAGTCATCTGACAGTGATGTTTATATATATCCGCATTTTTAGCAATACATTTCATTGATAATCATTTGAATATTTAGTTGTTGAATGACAAGTTGTTATTATAAAATACATAATTAACAAAATTTACATGTAAGAACAAACACTTAAACGTAATTATATATGTATATGGTTACGTATGTGAGTGTATTTTCTTATAAAAACAAAAGAAAATATATACGAGTATAGAATCTGGCGGGGGAAATATTTAATGAAATATGTAGATACCACTATATGGTATCTTTAGAATTTAACAATATTGAAGCACATTAAATAGAAAATAAAATGTAGTTGCAAAACTATAAAGAATAAAGAATATATTAATGATATTTCCAACCATTTCTAAGCAACTTATTTCATTCGAAAAATAGTTTTGCATAGTAAATATTAAGTGCATAATCACCAGCATTAATTATTTCTAAATTTGGGTTTGAATTAAATTTGATGGATAATTTTTCTCTGCATGATATCATTGAAACCACTATTCGCAATACCCAAAGAAAAACATGTTTGAGCCCAGCGAAAGGTCAGCTGTTTAGGAAATCTTGGCAGATCGACGTCATCTTTTATTAGAGTCCAAGGGAAAAATTCAAGAGTGGAGACAGAAAATAAATGTCATGATCTTTAATTTTATTTATTTTTGTCCATTGACAAAAGTTCTTATATATATTTGATAACCTTATTTTGATTTTGATTATATAAAACACGAAATAGATATTAAAATATTACACATATTTCATTAAATATATGTAATTTGTGACTTTAATTTTGTGTTGTATTTCAAACATTAACTTCATACCGTACCTTATATAAATAAGGAATGTATAACACATTTTTATTGTATTTTATTTAATCATTATTCAGGCTTAAGTTCAATTTCTTAATCATTAAATTTAAAAATTAAATTTAAGAAAACGAACTTCAGCTTGACTTATTAAAAATTTCTTTGCTTAAACGTCATTCAGTTCGAATGCATAATTTATAACTTAAAATCATTATATTCATTATATTAATATATTATTATATAGTATATTGATAATCTAGATTTTATTGTTTATAAATGGTTTTATATATTTCGTTCCAATAGAGAATGTGGTGTTTTTTACATTTTACTGTTCAAAGCTATTAATCATAAGAGCACCAAAATTAAATAAAATAAACGTTTAAGCACTTATCGCATTTTCATTTTGGGATGTTATTTGTTGGTGCTACAAAATGCAAGTCAAACACTAGATACATATGAAGTTACATTATCATAAAGTTTACAAACACAACTATTTTTTTTACATTTATCTATTTAATTATGAGTAACAATTTCATGAGAAGTTTTTTCCTATTCCCTGTTACCATATTATATATAAAATATCAACGGAAAATATTGCTCACTCCACTTATTCTAAAGTAGGAATAATTTATATGAGAGAGGGGTAATTTGGAAATCATGATAAGAGGTCGAAGTTTCGAAAGGGATTTGTTGCCTTGGAATATTATTAAGATAAAGAACACAAAATCAATTTATTCAATGACCGGACGTGGATGAACTAGATGAAGTTGAAAAAGTAGTGCACATTCATACAATCCATTAGCGAAAGTAAAGTGGTGCCTCAAGAAATTTTAATTTTTTCTATTTAACGCACAATGCAGTACATAACTAGGTGTAATATCCTGAGAGCTGGACATAAAAAACAATGGCCGCGTTCAGCAGAAGAAGTCTGCTATTAAACAGTTTATCTGTAGCAGCGATGAGCGTTCATTATTTTTTTTTTTGTGAGTAAAAATTTCAAAATATATTATGATATTTGATTTAAATGTTATGGCGTATTATGGTTAAGTGTGTCGTACTTTTTCGTCGGTACCAAAAATAGTGAACGCTCACTCAACATGTTCGCTCTTCGCTCAGTGATTATAGAGTTCCGCTGATTGTTGAGCAACAGTTGTTTAGCAAACTGTGTCTGCTAAAAACAACAAATGTTTTTGTACTTTGAATCTTTGTTGAGTTTTTGCTCCACTTCACAAAATTGTTCTTTAACTTCTATTGTTAAACTCTTGTGTTTCTATCGAATAAATGGTAAACACAAAACAGTTGATCCATATTTTGTCTTTATCTAATTTTATTATTCTACGAGAATATTAAGAAATGATCTGATAAATAATAAAATAAAATACGGAACTGTGTAATCATATAAAAGATATATTATTTCTTTGACCTAAAATATTAAGTTGTGCTGAAGAGCTTTTTAATAAGCAAAAATTACTTATGTTAATTTTGGCTCTTAGCGGAAACCCTCTTTTTGTTTATATTCAGTACGAAAATAAATGCAGTAACAGCTGAAATTTTTAAAGGATATTTTAACTTAATTACAGCTTAAGCAAACATAATTTAATAAATATTTTTTAAGATGCCATCGCCAGATGAAAATAAAATATCATATTAATACGAATCTTTGTTAGTACTTATACAGTTGTTTATATTAACTTACATTTTTATTCGAGAAACTCATAGTGTAAACCAAATTAACAGAACACGCAGTAGTTGTCAAAACCATTTCATAAATTAAGTGTATGCTTACTCTGTGATATCTTGTCTGACAGTAATAAAATCTACAGTTCATTATAAATGTTTGTATGGATTTTAATCTACAATTTGTGTAAATTTTCTTAAAATTATTTTTAATTACTACATGAAACAATTAAAGTAAAATAATTCATGTTGATATTTTCGCGAATAGTTCTACAGCTGAAAGAAGAACAAAAATATGTATTTCAAATTAACAACTTTAAAGAGCATCGTTAAAAATAATACATGTTTAATAATAATTATAATAAGTCTTTCAGAGTTTGGATTCTCATAAAAGAACTTGGGCTGAGTAAATCTTGTTTTAATGTGCAAACAAACTTTTTGTACTAAATAATTTATTTTATTTATCGTTTTATGAAAATGTTAAAGTTTTGTGTCATTAAAAGTCCAATAAAGATGTTAGGAGATTTATTTTATTTAAACTTCTTTAAAATTTGAATAAAATACTTAATGCGAAAAACTTGTACAGAAATTATGAGTAATTTTTAATTTAAAATATGAGTTAAACAAAATCAATTTTACTCATGTTCAGTTATGAAAATTCTAACAAATGTTTGATCAAGTTTTTAGCGGGCAAGTAAAAATAATTATAGGCACACAAACAAATAGGTATGAAGAGAAATAAACACAAGAAAAAGCTCAATTGGAAAAGAAGACAAGGAAATAGTGGATGTCTTGACCATTAATATAAATCAATTTGTTGACAAAAACTTTCATCTGTCTCAGCAGAATTAATTAATGCTTTAGGATATTCAACTACTTGATTGCAGCTGTCGTCACGCTTGGCAAGCGGTGGACAACTCTGCCGTCGGTGGGTACACAGAGAAAACAGTGCCTAATAAATACCTAATAAAATAGAACAAAATTAATAAGATTTCTCTATGGTTTTTTTTCAAGAAGGAAGTCTTATTATTTTAATAAGGAAAACCTTATTGAAAAAATCAATAAGGAATCTTATAGTATTTATTAGGTATTCTTATTGTTTTTTTCAATAAGGTTTTCTTCTTGATTTTATTAGGTATTCTTATTGTTTTTTTCAATAAGGTTTTCTTCTTCATTTTATTAGGTATTCTTATTGATTTTTTCAAAAAGGTTTTCCTTATTAAAATAATAATAATTCCTTCTTGAAAAAAATCCGTAGAGATATCTTATTAATTTTGTTCTATTTTATTAAGCACTGTTTTCTCTGTTATGATGTTAGGAAATACAAATTTGATGTCATCAGAAAGAACGTCATGGTACGTCCCGAATGCTTATTTACAACATGTATTTTTATTATCTGGATGGAGGGGTGATGAAAACATTTTTATAAAACTTACGTATTCAGGGAGTTGAACCAAGGAACTTCGGTTTAGTAGATTGGCACACCACCTGACTACTACACCTTACTATAGTATACATGTTAGCAGCCAGCTTAATAAGATGATTTATTGTAGCACAAACAAATTATGAAAAAATTGTTCCTATGTTGATTTATATGTATGAAATAACAAGCAAGCTAATGAAATCAAGAAGAAAACCTTATTGAAAAAAACAATAAGATGGCCTAATAAAATCAAGAAGAAAACCTTATTGAAAAAAAAAACAATAAGACGACCTAATGAAATCAAGAATAAAACCTTATTGAAAAAAGCAATAAGAATACCTAATAAAATCAATAAGAAATCCCTTTTATTTACAATTCATATGAAAACCTAATAGAATCAAGAAGTTTTTCTCTATGGATTGTTTTTTTGGTGCCAAAAATAACGGAAATTGGGTAAAAAAATTGTAAATAACAAGTTTTATTCTTGATTTTATGTGGTTTCCTTATTGAAAAAATTAATAAGATTTACCACATAAAAACAATAAGGAATCACATAAAATCTTCGAAGTCAATAGAAAGTTAATTCTAATGTGTTCTCTTTCCAGGTTTGGTATCAGAGAAGCCGGGTAAGCCCCACACGATGTGATGTTGCGAGATGCTTTTCTGTCCTCTTGGGGCGACGTACACTATCATCATACTAAATCTCCTTGAGGATGGTTATGCTGGCTCCCTTCACACTATCGTAGTTAGTGGTATGATTGCATGACCGGTAATTGGTAACCTGATGTAACCCACGTGGTTACACTTGTATATGGCAGGTTCTCACATTAAAATGTATCACAGCTTTGGTTAGTCTCGAAACATCATTATGACGTCAGTTTAACCTTGTCAGTTTAACCTGCCGTGCTGTCTAATATTTCTTTGTATGTTTAGTTGTTACGATCTTTTTTATGTTTCTTCCTAATAAAATACTATTTAAATTTAAAATTTAAATTAAAAATGGACTTAAGCCTGAATAATTAAATTTCTTTGATTTAACACATTCAGTTCGACTAAAAATTCATAACTTGATTGTTAAAAATGGTTTAAGTGGCATTTACTACCTACTAATCTGCAAGTAGCAACTAACAACTATAACTTGAAATTTTTTTACTTAATAACCAGTATATTTTCCTAAATCTTTCAATAGAGTTATTTATTCTTTGCTGTTTTCGTAGAAAACAAAAGGAATACAACTAGAGTAAAATAACTATCACATGCTGATGTATAATCATGTTTTGACGATTGCAGAAATACAATTATTATCAAACGATTCTACTCACTAGGAGAAAATGCCAATATCAAACAAATACTATATAATAGTCATGCATATTCTTCGGTATTAAATAATATGAATGAATTTTGTTATTGGATGGTATATAACCTCTAGGGCACATTTAATGAAATTGTGTACGCAATCGAGTGTAACGATGCAAGAAAGCAAAATAATATTGATGTTTCGTCGATGATGTGCAGAATGTGCAGTGGCATATAGTTAACAAAAAAAAGTGCAGTCATCATCCTGTCAGTTAAACATCACAAAGTTATTAAAAGTTTTAATATCTTTGAAAAGAGATTAAGCGCTGACTTTAGAGCTGTTTATGTATGTATTTTTGTTTTCTTTCAATAAAACCATAATCTGCAGATTGTGATAACCAAACTTTTTTTAAAATCTTAATTTATTTAATATATTAGATTTAATATTCTACGAACAAACGTATAAGTAACCATCAAAAGCGCTTTTAAAATTTTATACAAACTTAAATTTTATTATACTGTTTGGTTTCTTATTTTAATGACATTTGAATTTCATGATACTGTAACCGATAAGCCAACTGAAATCCAAATGTTTATGTGTATTTTATTTATTTATTTATATTAACGACGCGTAAAGCGTTCAACATTTATATTTGAAAATAAGTTTGCTCTATTTATGAAACTATTAACAATAACTACAGTTTAGTCTGTTAAATAGTCTTTGACTTCTTTCGCCAAAAGAATGCTGTTTTTCAACATAATCTGCTTTAGCTCCCTTTAAATATTAAGACTTTTTATTATCCTCAAAATAGCACTTTGCTTAAATGATAATCTCTTTATTTGATATATATATTAGTTTTCAGCCAGTCATTTTGTCTAATGTAAAAACTAAATTAGGAAAATATGTTGGATGACGTTGCAGATCGTACAAGCATTTATGGGTTTTTGTTTTAGTGACTACACTACAATTGTACATCTATCCATTGTTCAGTTGGAATCACAATTTTCTTCCCTATATAAGCTCTTTTTTGTTTTTTTTTTTTGCTATAAATGAATATTGCAACAATAATCATTGTACCCTCTTCAAATCAAAAGCTGAGACACAGTGCCGTCTATCCAAAAAACAAAAGTGGCCATCAAATTTTTTTGTCGACAGTCCCATTTAAGCGTTCACTCATTACTATGGATTTCATGGATGCTATACTAACTCCTCAGAATAACCCATTAAAATTATATGGATATCCAAAATTTATCTAGAAAAAAAAAAAAAACAATACGAGAATCATAAATATTTAAGTCAGAAAATTTTCCATTTCTGATAATGTATTCAGTCAATCCGTTTTTTCTTAGTTTTCTAGTTTTTTAAATGTTTTTCGTTAATCTTTTAGTTGACTTTTTTTGTTAGTATTCCGCTGGGTATGACAAAGTAAACATATAAAGGTTTCATCAATTTTTAATTTTCAAATGTTGATCAATTATAAAAAATCATGAGCGTATACAATATGAATAGTGTCTTTAAATATAAAAAACTTAAGGGACTTAAATGCTATTAAATTTAACATATGAAACAAATTAAATGATTTCTCTCAAAATCAAAAATATTTGATAAAACAAATACAGACATGTATCTCTAAATTTGTGTTGGCGGGCAGAGGGGTGGCACAAAAAATACATACAATTAGGATTTTAAACTATTTTAAAAGTTAAAACACAGTCATAATTTAAAAAATTTAATTTTTAAACTAATTATACGACATAAATTGTCATATCGATCTTTTGAATTTTTAAAAATTACATCCAAATATTATACTAACCTTTTGCAAAAAAAAAATAACAGTTTTTTTTTACCATTAAAAGTTTAAACTCGTGTTCTGAACAAAAGTTATGGCTCTTGTACAGCAATTGCTCAGTTGAACCATTTCTGAAAATTTATTAATATCTAAACGGTATGATTACTTATCGTATCGATTATTTATTTAAAATACGAACGACCCTAATGCTGACACATACTTAAACATAACTACACTTATAAATGTAAAGGCAGTGGCACCAGACTAAAACAAATATAAAAGAGCAGCCAAAAAGTGAATAAGTACGGAAGCTAATCATGTTACACATAAATGCTTTTAAAATATCCCATTTCACTGAGTTTCCCCTTCGCTGGAGTTGTATAAAATATGAAATTTATAAAGCTCCAAAACTTGGAAAAAATTGCGGCAGATTAAAGTTTTTTCAAAACACTTTATTTACGTTTATTTTTTCATATTTCAATAATAAGTCGGTAAAATTCAATATTATAATGACGGTTTTTAATAATCGCATAAAAGTTTCAACCAGCTAAAAATTTGTATATGTTTTGTGTGTACAACTTAAAAAATTTTAGCCAAAAGTATCAATACTAACAATACAAATTGCCAATAGCACAATCATTTAAATATACATATATATACTAGCTTATCCCGGTGTGCTTCGCTACCCCCCTCGTTATAAAATAAAATTAAAAGTATTTATATATCCTATTGTGAAAATTTAATGACAATCGGTCCAGTAGTTAAGACTATATTACGATTTTTAATTTTCTTAAAAAGGGGCGTGGTCCCACCCACTTTTCTCCTGGTACGTATTCCAAATTATGCCAATACAATATGTACCAAATATCATCGACGTAGGTCAAAAAATGCTCAAAATATGGCGATTTAAATTTTTGGGTTATATGGGAGGTATCAAGCCCCTTTGTCCAATCCCGCCCGGAATCTAAAACAAAATATTTAAATTTGTTTTTGTTTTTAATATAAATAAGAGAACGACATCGACTTGTCGACAGTGTGAAACAGGCCGTAAATTTCTTCCAAAGCGGCTAAAAATATGTATTCAAAGAAATTTTAATTTGTCAGGCTTAAGAGAAAACGAACTTACGCCTGACAAAATAAAATTTCTTTGAATAAACATCACTCAGTTAGAATAAAAATTCATAACTTAAAAATAATTATAATAAACTTATTTTGGCGTTTTGGGTTTTTTCGTTCTTCTTTTTCGTATGTTTCCAAAAACGGTGAATTGCATGGAAAGTCTGAGAGCCGAATGGTCGTTCTTAAATGCTGCCAGAGTACCTAACGTCAAAAGAAGCGTGACCACTCTGTATGAGCAAAAAACGCTTTCGGATGAACAACAATTTTTAAGGGAAAATCAAAGTACAGTTCAAAAGCCTTAAGACCAGATGAACGGTAATAGAGTTGTTACGAAGGGTTGACAGAGCACTTTAAGATGAAACACAGGACAATTCTGGATACAGAGAGAGTGCCTAAATAGTATAAAAATTATTAAAAGCCCCGTTAGGGGCCGAGGATCCATTTGACGTATATATTTACAGGTTGTCAGAGTGCCTCAGTGGGAAACACCATAAACCTGCAAAATTATGATAGAGATTACCAAAAAACATTGATTAAAATCTGGTTAAGACAGGAGAACAGTGTATTGGTGTCACATGTGTAAGTGGATCCCTTTCACCTGTTCAGGACAACATGATTGGTCTCAAAATAGTATTGCAAATAATACCATCTAGTCGTTTTTAAATTACATGATATTTCCAATAAGCATTCAAATTTATTTAAAAATCAATTGCTGTATTTTTACTGAGTTCAGCTGGTTTTTAAATAGTTTCCAACTATATATTAAAAAACTTATTTTCGTGAAGTAAAAAGGCTCGAACGACATGTTTAAAATATTTCATATAATGTGTTGTAGGAATTATTTGACCAATGATGCAATTTTGTTGATAATGATATTTTCAATCTTTAAGCTTTGTTTTTTTTTTATGGAAAATATAAATGACGCGAAGGTTTGGGTAATTTATTTATTTATTTTCAATATTTAAGGACATGATAACGTTTGACATTAAATTTCTAAGTAAAAGTGTATTAAAGATAAAGATAAAAGATAATAAAAAATTTTTGAATTTGTTTTTGTTTCAAGTGTAATTACTCGAAAGAAAGAACTTCTTCGATATCGGCGAACAGGCACTTAATTTCGGTCATTTTTTTCTTGTTATAGAGCATTTCAAAAAACAAAAATTATTTTTGAAACAGATATGTCCGTATGTACACACCAACATATCTATGTATCTTCTGAATCATATTTCCCGCAAATTTTATAGCCAACATCACAATGGAAAAATAAATTAAATCATTATCTTGTTTGTCGTTTGAGGACAATCTTTACAAAATCATGATGATACTATTGCTGAGTTACTATCACTGACATTGACGTTTGAAGATTTCTATATGATAATTGAAAATAAAAAGCTTCAAGAGAATACAATTTTATAAGAAATATTTTATGAAATACGTACGACAGAACTTTATTATTTTATTTTTGTGGTGTTATATCGATACGGATTATTTTACGGCGTTTTAAAGCGCCCTCCTTAAGCAACGTTCTCATTTATTAAATAAATGTTCAATAAAAAATATAACCACTAGTTTTGCTTAGGGGTAGTGTTATTTAACTTGGTTTTTATATTACAAAATAAATTTAATTTCTCTACAAATTATACTACAGTAAAAAAACACAGTTTCTAAAAACTGCGAACCCATAATTAAAAACCATTAGTTTCTTTCTTGGTTACGTTTCTTTCGACAAATATTTGATAAATGTCAACGTAGCTTTACGTATTAGTAATGTTGTGGTAAAATAATATTACTCATACGTTAAAATATTTAGCGGCAATTCATCTGAAGTCACAACCAATAAGCGAAAATAATCACTTTTTAAATCCGAAATTGTTTATAAAACATGTTTGGCTTAAAGTTACTATATTTTAGATAAATGTAACTTTCATGTGTGTAGCATGATGTGTTAGAGTATGTGTTAAAACGATTCGTATTAAAAATGAGCCAAAATAATATAAAGAAAATTTCCGATATAAAATTTATAAATACATGATGATGCCTTAGTGTAGAATCTGGAATCTTAGACGAGGATTCAACACAAGGTACTGACTCTTGTTATTTTTATTATAATTAATAATTAAAATAAACAATTTATTTTTAATTCTTGTTTAGTTTAATCCAACATTATTTACCATTATGTTGCTACAGAAAATAAATTTAAATGAGAAAGTGTATATGCGTATGAAAAGCTTCGCTGCATTTATAAATGTCATAAATTTCACATTATTGTTGCAATTTTGCATGATCATATTTTCACTTTAATAAGCAGTTAGGATTGAATATATGAGGGCAAGCTTTTAATAATTTTAGTTAGCACACAACATGTCTGTCTGGTTGCAAGCAGGAGTCCAAGAGTCTGCAAACTACTTTGTGTATTGGTGGGTTTATTGTTTCATTTCCTTATTTTATACTAGAAGAAACGTAAAAAAAAACTTAAAATTGTTTTATCTTTTCATTTTTATTTGTGAGTTTTTTAACTGGCAGCAAGTATGATATAGTACTAGTATTGAATTTAATTTTGTCAGTTGTTATTTTTTGTAAAAAAACATCACGCTTTATTTTAACATAAATGAATGAATGTCTGGTATTTTTATAAATTGTTTGAAAAAATCGTATATAAAACCATGATATATATTAATTGTAGTATTTTGTTTTTTATAAATTTCTGCTGAAAGTGTTGGTACTGTTTTTTACAAAGATATATTATCGTGTAAAATTCTCAATCGATTTTAATAAAAACTTGTGCAATTTTATTAATTGCGAAATATGAGCACAGAACTGGCAGCCCTGGTTCTCATATTGCATGTATGCATTTATTTTTATTATAATTGTGTTCATGCTAGAATGGAAAATTTTTTTTTTAGGGCACAACTTGTATAAAGTTACGAAATAGAGCACTAACTTTTATTAAAATTAATTTATTCATGTAGCACGCGGAAACTAAGACAAATGAGTTGACATCTTTGATAGAGCACTTCCTTGAACGTGACTTTTTCACTTGTTTTCAACAGCAAACAGATAAAACATCAACATTTATTTGTTTGCTACCATTTGCTTTTTTATCTTCTATTCTTTATTATACAATATAATGCAAGTTTTACTTCTTTAGAAATAATTAAGTATGCAGAGAAAAAGTAAATGTACTGCAAATAATTTTAAATAATTAAATGTTTACACCATTATGTTCTTCGATTTCTACAGAAACAAATGTAAATACGAAATAACTGATCCAACTCTTAACTTAACTCACTTACTTAATTATATTTCCTCGTATTTTTAGAATTTCGTTAAAAATTTATTTCCTTGGATCACTTTTCTTCGGGAATTGAGCTGAATTTATTTAAAAATATTTTCAATTTGCGTTTCTACAAAAACCAAAATTCCAACTGGAATTCTATTTCCAAATGGAACATAATGGCATGGCAATATGTTACAAATAAAAAACAGCAAATAAAATTTTAGTACAATAACAATATTTTAAATAAAATTTTAATTTATCTCATAGACAAGTATAAGAAATATTAAACATCAGCACCCACAATCCTTAGAATATTTTTTTTTAATAATTTCAATTAATGGTTTCTAGTAAAATAAGAACTTCAGACGGCTGTTGTGGTGCACAGGCTCCTTACTTCTCACCATAAAATATACACAAAATGTCTGTGCTAAATAACATAAAGAACCCAACAGTACGACATCCTTGGAAATCAACACAAATGTTTTGAGTGAAACACATATTTTCTTTTAGTAGCAAATAATTGATGTACTAAAATGTTGTGGATATAAAAAGAGAAAAATCAGTTATGCAAAATTTCACAAAAATACTATAACCATTATTATATTATTATGAGGAGATGTATTAGAGAAAAAGTAAAAGGATAACATTTAAATTCTCTTGCATATGTACTAAAGGGTTGTTTCCATATAAGACTTTCAGTTTGCTCTTTTCTCATTTAGTTTTACGTAAAAAATTGTGTTTTAGTTTTTATATTTTCCCAATATTTTGCAACTATTTTTCTGTTTTTGTTTTGAAATTTGTATATAAAAAATAAATATGTTTACAGCGTATTTACGTAGTATGTGTTGCATGGTTTGAAATCTAGTCTTAACATATCGTTCATACGCAATAAATACAACGATATTTTAAGTGCAGCTCTAAAGGTAATGTATTTAGGAAAACAAATATAGTTGAATTGTATTTATTTAAAAACAAACTTTTTGCAAAACTTTTAAAAGAATTTGTGTAAAACAAAAATTACATTGATGTAGTTTTTGTTGACATCTGCCGGCATAAATTTTCACATGAATCATGTAAAATTTACATATATACATTCATTCGTATGTAGGTCATATTTTATTGCTTGGTATGAAACATTTCGATATCCCAACAAGCAGAGGATTAACAGTTCGGTACTAAAATTACTTCTTAACTATTATTTGTAAGGCAAGACATAGTACTTAGAATAATATATTTATTGAGATGGTATTTTCTTCTTATAATAACCTTTATTTTTAAACTATTATGATCGTAAAACTTTTAAAGTTATAGATAATATCAAAAATGTAAAGATAATCTGGACTTCTACAGTACATGAATGGTTAAGTTTTTTTTTTATACAATTTTAAACTATACGTAGAGATGTTTCCTTTGGCTGCATGAAATTCATATATTAAAATTTATAGTACATCTGCTTAATTTAAATAAAAATAAAACCTAAAAATTGGAGAAAAGAAAACAACGGACTACAAACAGAAACAGTTGTCACAAATATAAAAACGTTGTTTTTATTAAATGGTTACATTTAGGGTACCGTATTTAAAATTTTGCATTAAACATATTGCTGCATACTTGTTGCCTACAAATACAGTTTTTTTTATGACCTTAAATTATTTCATTATTTATTTGTTTTTTTAACTCTGTGGATGAAAATGCTAGCAGACAAAATATATTTACTAATAATTACAGTATACAACACTAACATATGAAGAATGTTGTACAAATTGTAAACTAAATTACGTCAAACTAAATTAAAAGATATAGAATTGCTCGATTTTAACCGTGACTTCGAGCAGGCTACAAACGAAAAGTACATAGTAAAAGCTAAGGGAACCAAAAGTATATGCTTTTCGTCATATTTCCCCTAAGAATGTACACTGTAAGTAAACGAAAAAAAAAATATTGGTATTAGCATTATTTGAATGAAAGGTATAATAGCAGTTATTTTTTTTGTCGGTGCTTAAAGAGAACAACAGATGAACAGGATACTGACGAAGCCCAAGAACCATAAATATGCAGAGATCCACAGCCTATTACTTCTGGAGCTTTTGCTACTTCAAACATGCAAATTGACAGTGATAGTGATGTTGATTAAGCGGATTCAAAAGGAGTTCCAAATAAGATTTAATAAGATATACTTTTAAATAAAAATTTGTTTTTGTAACCACCATTTACATGACAATGCAATCTAGCGTCAGTTTTAGGTAAAAATAAATATCAAAACTCCTCGACCCCGAAAACAGTATGATTACACAACTTTACCAGGATAACAAAAATAAATAAGCATTATTTTATCACATTTTCAATGATCTTTCCTTGTTAGACAGCGTTCCAACATCATCAACTTCAAATGGGTGTAACAAAATCTCGCACTGAACAAAAAAAAAAAACCCTTCTAGGTTTTGTTATGGATAATGTCAACTTTTATTTGCAATTGTTCTCATCCAATTATTAGTTTGATTATTGCACTATGTTTTGATAGCACTGTTGTAGCGCCTCTGGTGATATGTGATCCTTCCTAACAAAAATTAATACAATGCCTCACTAATGTACATTAGAAAAATTAATGATGTTAATTAACTTGATTTCACCAGAATTTGAAAGATATTACGGTGGTAAGTTGTGTTTTTTTCGCAAATTGATTATAAATTTTAGTTTTTTGAAAATAATATTTTTCTAGAGATATTTCAAATCGTTGCCATTTAAATTACTAGCAACTTAAGATAACGTAGCTGAAACACTTGGCGTTTTATTTTATTTCATAGAATATTATTGAAAGCTTTAACAATAATAAAATAAACAAAAACTAAAAGCTTAACCAACACATCATAAAAAGCCAACAACTGCTCACGTTAAAAAAAAGCCAGAATAAAATACAATAAAGGTTTAAAATATGAAACATTTGGAATATAAAATGAAATTTAAAACTAAATCTCCAACAATTTACTATTTTAAGCTTTTTGTATATATATTTACAGTATATCGTTGTCTAAACTGCAACATAGTTTAACTAATAAATATCGATTTTCTTATAGTATTAATGATCCCCCAGTGGAGCTGGGAACATTTTTTATATAAAACGGTTAGCTTTTGCAATAATGGTTATATTATTTGCACTGTTTCAATGCTCAATATGGGAAGAAACATTTAAATGCCACATTTAAATATTTATATAACGGTGCTTTCAGTTTCAGCAAATTATGAACTTAAAACATTTAATTAAATGAACTCTGGATCTTTACAAAACTTTTATATAAAAATAGTTTTTAAAAGTTTTTAATTTTAATTGAGAAGTACTTATTTAGCATCTAAATAGCACTCATTTTACAATCTTCTCACTTTTAACTTAAGATTTAAATAACTAAAAAGCCTTTTCTCATTTTAAGTGACGATATAAAATATATTTTTATTAAAAGTTATTAAAAATATTAAAAAAAACTTTTATCAATTTATTGCATATCAACCAGAAGTTTTGCTATAGTTGGCATAAACTATATGAAATGGATTAGATGCAAAATGTATGTCAACTTTATTTATTTTATAAAAAAAACATATACTCGTAAATAAACATCAAATAAAACCAAAAATTGTTGGTAAATATGGTTTTTAGTTAAAGAGATTAGTTCAGTAATCAACTGCTGTTTATTTGAACTCAAGCAATATTGTAAATTGCTGGTATTAAATTAATTAATGAAATTGTTACAATTGCCATCTATTCGAAAGTATTGAATTTAAAATTGTTCCTTAATTATTTCTTGTGAGTCAATTAAGAGTTTATAATTAAATTTTTTTAAGTTAATGGTTCGGATATAAGCTAAAGATTAAGGTTACTTAACATCTTGATTTCAGGTTTAAACGTACAATAACTCTGATGATCAATTTATGATCAGCACGCACTTGGTCTCACCACATCATGATGTCAGTTCAACCTTCCCAATAGACATAAATATTCTTTGTCTATTATAAACTTATGGAGTTTTATTTCTATTAAAAAATTAAATTAAGCAAACATAAGCGTGAACAATTATAATTTCTTTGGTAAACTTAAATTTTAAAACTATTTATCATGGTCACTGAAATAAAAATATGTATCTACCATACTTCTTTTTGCTATTTCAAATTGGTCGTAAGCAATTAAAAATACTGTATGCCCGTTTTCTTTACTATGATGACATAAAACTAACAGAATTTAAATAAAAAAACACTTCCTATCTTTTAATTTCAATAAAACAAATTATGTGTGAAATGTCATTAAAATATTTTATTCGTTTGAAGGACCTATTGATGAAATCAAGAGTGATATTTCTATCATTCTTGGATGAAATTATGTGTGGAAGATAATTCCACCTGAAATGTACAATTTTCCATGACTCTGGCGCATAAAACAGGCTGAATTTAATTGATGGCATTGATTATATTGTCTTTGAGGACCACTGTGATTTGTGGCTTATTTGCACACACATTCGACTTAAGAAACCTTCACAAGAAAACCTCTAGCGAGGTCAAATCACACGATCTCGGTGGCCAGTTCACATCACCTCCATGTGCGGTGACCACCGCCGCAAATCGCTAGTGCAGAAAATGCATTAGGGTCGAGAGCATACAATTCAAACCAAAAGATGTTGGAAATCATCGACGTGCTCGCCGTCGACAGTGATGGCCTGTCCAACATAGTTTTTAAAGAAATATGAACCGATATTTCCGCTAGACCAAAATCTACACCAAACAGTTACTTTTTGGGGATGCATTGGATATTCTAGGATCCCAAGTAGATTGGTATACTCGTAGTTCGACAATTTTTATTTTTCGCGTACCAATTCATTCAAAAATGGGCCTCATTTCTATAAATGGTTTTTCTATGAAGATTGGTATCAGTTGCCCACTGCTGCAGATCACATGTCGTTGAATGCTTATCCGTACATGGTGATTTGGTAAAACAGAGTGAATAATTGAAATTTCATTTGGCAGATGTAGATTCAACAATATGGCCATTATCGACACTCAAATTTCGAAAGAACCTGTTAGATGAGACTTTACAAACAATTTTCTAATTGAAATTAATTTATTTTCCTCTTTACATATGGAAAACCATTTTATATTATTAACTTGTTGCTCAATTAGGTTTTTGAATGCTTTAAGAAAATAATATATATATTTTATATTTCCAAAACAGAAATAATTAGTTGGGCAAATAATTGTGGAAATAATTATACTTAATAAATAAAACTGCTTGATATGTTTTGTCCCAGCTAAATAATAATAATGGACCAAGTTCAAGATAGGTACAATTCCACCTCATTTCTAGGCAGCCTATAAGCTTGGCTATATTTTTCCAAGAATTATTTCCCATATTAGAAATGCAAACAAATTTTGCCAAGCTTACAGGTTGCCTATGTTCCAAATGAGAGGCAATATCATTCTAAACCATTAATATTATATTATTCAACTTAATTTTGTTGATTTATTTGTATCAAATAGTATTATAATTTCGATATACATTTTGTTGCATTTTAATCGGAAATTTTAAATTCTATTACAAAATTTGTGAAATGAAGAAGGAAGATGAAAAAGAGATATTTAGGAAAATTTCACATACAGATAATTATGTGGCAAATTACAAATAAAATTATTGATTTACTAATAGTAAATATTATAGTATTTGTTAGTTTTTTGTAATTGAGTTGTTCATAGCTAAGCTACAAAAATGCAATTTTGTAATTATTCTGCTTTACGTAAAAATAAATATTGATATTTTAATTACACTTGATTTTATGGCGTTTCAAATGAATTTTTATTATGTCAATAAATTTTGAATTCATTAATTATATTTCGTTTGATTTATCATAAACAATCTTTTCCCCTATTTATATTCCATTATAATTTCCTATTTCGATGTCAAATGATATTTTATGAAGCCTGCTTCATGATGTTTTTACACTTTTGTTGTCAATTAACATGAAATAGGATTTTCAAAAGGGATTAACTGCCTGTTTTTAGAAAATGAAAACAAAATAGTGAGTGAGAATTTATACTGAAAACAACAATAAAATACGAAAATTTGTTTTTGTTTTCAATATAAATTCTCACTCACTATTTTGTTTTCATTTTCTAAAAACAGGCAGTAAATGCCTTTATTATTTTATATTGAGGCAATGCACTGTGTTCTGATAGTAAAATTGAGAAATGTAAGCTGTTGTTTACTATATTTTTTATATTTAATAAAATTAACGTGTTTTTAACAATATCATTTAATTCTTAAGGACATGTATGCATTTTTGCTCAATGACTTTTATACGACATTGTTCTAGCTTTATTTCCAGTTCCAGTACCCTTGTAAATATCGGCCAAATTCTAGAGGAATTTAATGAGCGCTGAAAAAGCTGTATCATTACCAAATTTTGATGTATGAATGTTACATTTTAACGGTAGGTCAGAGAACTCCGGCTTCAATTGAATGTTGAGGGCTTAAAAAATTTGTTTCCCTAAATACAAATTTACCACGCCATTAAATACCTTTTTAATAATTTGACAATTTTTGTGGGTATATTTTGCGTTAATTTGTGGTTAAGACATTCATGTCGTACTTTATCAAAAGCCTGTGCAACATTAATAAATTTAGTAGTTTTTGAATAATATTTGGGACGATATGATTCAGCCTTCGAATGATCTTTGCGGGGCTTTGGTATCATTGTGATTCGGAAGATCTTCCATTCTATTGTGTAGTAATTCAGAAGTAAAATATCATTAAAAATGAAAAGAGTTATCCTTCTATAGTAGTTCTTGAAGCATTTTTTTGCTTATTATATTTTACTTAACATTACTTACTTTTAGTTTTTTTTTTTTTTTTTTTTTGGTTTAGGACAGTAAAAGACTTTTTTATCTCCATTATATTAAATATCAATAAAATGGCGACATTTGGCAGTTCAATAATATCATTAGATGTATACAAACTAAATATATTTTGCAACTGAGTAACGAAAAAAATTACCTTTTTAAAAATAACAACGACTGTTAAAATATTTTAATTATTTATTATCGGTTCATATTTAGATTTATGAAAATATCACGCAATGGGAAAACACGATTGCGGCCGGCAACCATAATCTTGCAGCAGATTCCCATGTTTAACTATATGCTTAACTTCAAAGCATTATAAACAGTATTTAATTTAAAATCAAAACTGAACTGTTCTAAGAAATATAAAGAACATAAAAAAAATTTAAATTTCCAAAGCATAATTCACAAATAGGAAGTTGTGAAGGTAAAGTCTACAGAAAAAGCAAACTTCTAATACAAAATTTTTTATGTGAAATCAACAGCCACTTTATAATCGTTTATGAATAATGTATATTTTACACATAAATTTCAATTCTTATTAAATTGACTTTAATGTTTTTCAGAGTCAGTCAATTGGTTTCTAAACTCACATACACTAATAAGACATTACTACAGTAGCATTAAAAACAATCACACATACATATGCATCACTAATACACTTTTTATTGAGCCTGTCTAAAATCTCAACAGTTCTTTTGTTAATATAGTTTTTCCCAATATATAACAAAACTCTATGTTTTTTCTTTTTTTTGTGCGATACACAATCACACTCAAATAATATATGTATCTGATTTAGCTTTTATACGAGAAATACAAATTAAATTTGAGTTTTTTTTTTGCGTATATTTCTCCCATGACACTACTAAATGATTGATGGCTAAAAAGAACGGATATAAAATTTAATTGATTTTGTCCAATTCAATATGTTTTCTTTTTTTATTCGAGGCATTTAATTACATCTAAATGTTTATTTGTGCACTTTTTCCAAACAGTTAAATTAAAGGTTTTGATGCAAATTTGCAAAAAAAAGTGTACGGTAAATTGAGGTTTCGAGTACCACAGAATTTTTGTTGTTTGTCAATTAAATTAGAAATAAAGTTGAAGTTTTTTTACAGTAAAATAGTTTTTAAATGACTTTTAAATAGAAATAAAGAAAAGTAAGAATATTTGTTGCTTAGTTTAAAATTTATACTTGATGTTTTTCAAATGATTGAAAAGTGATTTTGTTGTTGACTACTTTAACTTATATTATTAAACTGTAGTAAAAAATTTTTTAAATCTCTAGTTTTCGAAATGTATTTCTTCTGTTGACAATCTCTGACGCATGTTTTGATTTTCACATTCTAGCCAGACTCACTCAGTATTTCAATATAAATAATTCGAAAAAAAAACAATTTATTTAATTAAATGTGAATAATATAAATATATTTTATAATTTAAAAAAAATGAATAAATATACATATATGTATGTATATTATTTTATTTTTTGTATATATACTAATATGTTTTGAGCTACCAAAGTTTTATAAAATTTTTTTTGTTTTATTTCATAGAAAAATTAATTTATATAAAATGCATTACTATATTATTTGTAATATAAAAGAGGATTAATAAAATCAGAGTATTTAGTAGCTTTATGGACTTTGAAAACAACTGATACATGTGTATTCTATTTTAGAATGTTGCTGACATACTGGGGTTATACACTTTGAGGGTGGTGTTGGCTGAAGTGGTTAGCGCGTTGACTACTACGCAAACAATGACGTGGGGCCTGGGTTCAAACCCTGGCCAGAGCAAGTCAATCAACATCATTAATTTCTGTAATGTATATTACTGAGACATTGTATTAATTGTTGTCGGACTATTTAATTGATGAAGGCATAGTAGCAATGGTCACTAAAAAACTGTTCCGACAGCGATTGATGATGTTCCAAGCTAATGTACACAACATCGCCCTCCTTCGTCGGTTAGCAGAAACATCTGCGAAGTATAACAATTAATAAAATGCCTGCCAATACAGCTTAACAAATTTAATGCGTCTACCTAACAACACTGCTATAAAAATTAACATAACGCGCAAAGCAGAGTTGTAAAAGAGTTAAGCCTTCCCTCTCTCTGAGTTCCGGCACAATGCACTGCATACGTAGGGGTCATCCCCTGAGTGCTGGTCCTAATTAAAAAAAAAAAAAAAAAAAAAAAAAAAAAACATTCTACGAAGAATTTGAAATAGAAGTGATTAAAAACATATGAACACCTACAACACTTTCCAAACTGTTTAAAATTATTTACTCACTATAAAATGGTTGTGTTGCATTGAAAGCAATTCATAAGCATTAAGCGCTCACATGTGCGAAAATTACTCAGACACAATGTGAATGCAGTGATACTTCTTCTATTACAAATACCTTTTGAAACCTACAAGTTTAAATATGAAGAGATATATATATTATATGCTAACGACGTCATCACTTCTAGTTTGTTTGATACTAAAGCAATATACAAAAATAATCAAAACTAGAAAGCAGTAATTAAATTGTCATAACTCCAAAATTGAACACAAGCAGGAAGCATCGTCAATCATAACACTTTATCAAATGTCGTTGTGATTTTGCGTAATCATGTCTTCAGCCCTGTAATAATATCAGCAATATCAAATTCAAAATCAAGTAATTTTCCACATAACAACGGGATGTCCCACTTAAGTCCTAAAGCTTGGTGAATTTCAGTTTCGAGTGAGTCAGCATCATTAGCAGATAGCTACGTATGTGTATACAATCGATTCATCTTCATATATTTGAAAGAAAAAAGTGTAAAGTAGGAGTTCAAATAACACACAGGGAAGAAAATTGCCTTTTTATCCTTGGTGCAGTGGAAATATTGTTTATGTATCTGTGGACTTTTGACAAAAAAAAAAAAAATACATTTGTTTAGCCCTGTTTTGTTGGCATCATCTTCAGCAAATATTAACCCTTTTTTACGGCGTGTAATCACATTACTTTTTATATAAAACTAATTATATTTAGTATGGTATTTAGAACACCACCCATGTGTGTCATTGACATAATCTTTTATGATGACAACATTTTAATACTAGAAAAAGATAATAAAAATAGAAACCAAAAACACAGATGATCAAAGAAGCACTTTAGTTTAACAGGCAGAGTCGTATTGGTCTAGAAAATAAATACAAAACAGGCTAAAACTACATAAGCAAGCAATAGCGAGTTCAATGAATGTACTTATATGTATGTGTATATATGTATGTATTTATTTGAATAACATATATGTCCGTAAATAGAATTAACAAAATAGTTGGCTTTTTTGAATTATCAAATTTAATATCCTTTTGTATTATCAGAACTCTAGCAATTTGTTTTAAGTTTGGCTAAAGCCTAGCTTCTCACGAAGAATTCAATGTTCACGTGTTATATCCTTGAAAATATTTTTTTTTTACTTTTAATTAGATAAACAGTCCACTTTCCCTGACACTCTGATTGGCATAATTTTTCACGATATCAGCAACTTTGTTTTGTCTTTTCAATTTCAGGAATAGAATAAAAAAGGAGATTAAAACTATTTTGAATAGCAAGAATTACTGTAATTTATTAGATAAAAAAATACTGCACATAGCAAATGTTTTATGCTAATTCTTTTTTGTTGAAACTATAAATTTCGAACCATCAGTATGTGGCTTAAATATCATTTTAATTGTCATAAAAACTTTAATAGAAAAATTAATACAAAAAGTTCGAGCATTCAAATTATTAACTTCTCTTAAGAAATCTAAAGATGAATTTTCTTTATTATAATATTAAGAGTTTTTCCTAAAAAAAAAAAAACATATACAAAATGTTAAAGTCTGCGTGAGCTAAGCATTGAACACGTGTTTTTTTCTTTTTTTGTTGTGTTTCTAAACAAAAGATTTACTCACTGGTCTACTGGGCATATTGGGATAAAAATGATAATTATAAATGGAACAGAAATAATAAAAAAGGTCACTTTGCTTTGCCAGGGCTCGAACTCCAGCTAAACAGAACTATAACCACACTTGTAATATAGTTTTTAAAACTAATAACTGGTTGGTGTAACAACTGACTGCTATTATTTCTAAATATTTAAGTAGAATTTATTTTTCTAAAAGTAAAAAGCTTAAAATTTTACGAACTTTAATGTAGCATATTTTTTTGTGGCTAAATATTTTGTTGCATTTATTTTGATTTTGTACATTGCCAAACACTGCTGATTATTGCTTTTTTCACAAAAACTATATAGCATACTTTATATTTGCATAATTTCTCTTAAAGGATAGTTTTAGATGAATTATAATATTTTTTTTTTTAAAAAAATTATTTAAAACACATTTTCTACAAAAAAAAAAAAATTCCATAATAGAAAAAAGTATGTTGTGACATACTTTGATCAGAAACATTTTTTAACTTACAGTAAAAGATACAACATATTCATTTAAAAATGTATGTTTTTTTAACTCAATATCTTGCACATAAAGTTCATAAGAAGATTCATTATGAGGAAAACTGATACCTGTTATGATAACAACCGAATGTTTTAATTTAATTGAATTAACAATAATTTTAATTGATCGTTATTAATCGTGGTTTGCTGAGAAGTTATTATTTAATCTTCGATCTCTTAATTGATTCTTCTGGCTACTTTTTTTTTTACTCGACAAAAATGATCAAGGTGTGTCAGCAGCTATTTTATTCTATTTTTAGAATTTTCTTTAAGCTATAATATTTTTAGATGTAGGTGTTACATCAGAAATTCATATTTTAGATAGAGACAAACACCAACATATGATAGATATGTCTATATATTGTTTTTTTTTATTTTTAATTGGGACCAGCACTCAAGAGATGACCCCTAAGTATGCAGTGAATTGTGCGGGAAATAGGAAAATATATTGTAGAAAAGCGGTTGAAGGAAGTAGTTTTTATAGACATTCGATTTGAACTTTAACACACTGAAGGTGACAGGAGAGACCTTTCCGAGAAGTTTATTCCACATACGAACAGTTCGGCTAAAATATGATTTCTCTCTTTAATGCGTAGGGCAGTGCACTGGCATATTGTAAGTCAAATGTAACGTTTTTTAAAGGACAAGTTCTCTGATTGAATTAGAGTCAATAGAGTTGGCAACACTGCTATCAAAGATATGCTTCTTCGCCCTATGTTGTACGCTATGAATATTAGTGTGTCCTTATTTTACAGTATAAGACAGGATGTCTTATTAAAATATCGCATTTTAAAAAGAAACTAAAACAACTCTCTTACACAAGAGAAGTACACACACAAAGTTTTAAGTCTATGTTCAATCATAAGTCAAAGTAATTTACTTTGCTTTAGGCAATACATATAAAAATAAAATCTATCAATATAATAATATTTGCCATGATAGAAACGTTCACCCTTTTATTGATACTCCGCCAGCATAAATTGCATTGGAAATTTCCATTTAACTTTCTTTTTTATCAATATTTTGTTACTTTACCAAATGTTGGTTAACTCAATTGCCATGTCACAAGTTTTTATAAAACTTCTAACTAGAAAAAAGTTCATTCAAAAGAAAAGTCAAAGACTTTTATTTACACTTCTTGTTTTGTTTGTTTTTTTTTTTTTGCTTTTGCAAAATCTTTAAACTTTTCTTAGTGTTCACTATAAATGAATACTTGAAAATATTTTTAAGTGTTAACAACTGTTGTAAACATTATTTTATTTTATTAACTTTTTATAAGAATATAGCGTTGTCATAATATACAAAAGCTTAAAGCTATTTTATTTAAAAATTTTTTTTTGTGGAAACCTAGAAGGTTACCTATCGAAATATGAGAAATACGGGATTTGAGGAAAAAATTTGATTTAGGGCGTTTGTATATTAAGTTAACGATATTTAGGTGTTGCTCAAGTACAAAATATACAAGTAATAAATACCATGAATAGTCATATAAGTTTTTTGTGGAAAAAAAAATCTTTAAAGTTCTTGTAAACAGTATGCACGGCTGTTGCAATTCCAGTCAGAGTTGACATAAAACTAATCAAGTTCAAAAATGAATAGAGGGATAATATTTAATTAAAGTTGTGCTGCTTAGATTTAATAAAAATATTCACCGGGTGTTTTATTTTTAGCCTAATTACAACTCGCCATGTACAGTAACGGCAGCTCGTTGCTCATTTCGAAAGAAGCAAGGACCAATGTTGTAGCCAGCCATTTACCAAAAAATTACCTAAAACAAAAAATTACCTAAACATAATTCTTTAATGAAAACAGATTTTTTTAAATGTAAATTACCACAATTGGGAAGCGTTGTTTTGGCGTTAAACCATTCATGATAACTTACCAAACATTACTGAACAGAATAGATGTCAAACTATCAAATTTAATTCTTTCGTGTGTATTTATCCTTTCTTTTGTATTTATCCTTTTCATTGTTTATTTTTTTTGTTTTTCCTCTTGAAATATAAAAGACTTTATCTCGAAAAAATATACCAAAATTTGCAATTGTTAACGTCGAAATAGTGTTCCGTCTGTCCTGCAGTCTGCTTTGGGTAAAATAGTTCTTGGTAAAATAGTTCTTGGTAAAATAATTCATTCTCCTTTTAGTCAATGTACTCGTATGTACAACTGATTTTTTATTTTTGAATATTTTTTAATTTAAAAACGCAAAGAAATAAAGCACCTCATCTATAAGACTGTCATTTTCATTTGCAGCCTTCAATGTGTTTTTATACAATCTTATAAAAATATATTTTCAATAATTTATGAGATTGCAAAGAAATATTTTTAACATTAATAAAAGAAGAAACGCACGTGTTTGGCATATATATAATAAAATAATAACCATTAATTAATATATCTGGCGTTTATACCGAATGGAAGAAATTAACCTGATATACAGTAGTGCTGGAAAAGTTTTGAGTACTAAGTTATTGAGCATTTGCTAATTTAATTCTGGTATTCAACACACAAAAATAGTTACTCAACACTGCCAAGGCTGTATTTTTATCGTTTAGCTCATTGATGGCTGATTAAAAGACTATGCGATTACTTATCTACAACTTTCCCTAAAATATTTTCTTCTAAAAGTATCGAGTAATATTGAGTACCAAAATAAAATTTAATATTGAGTAGCAGGAATTGCCGGTACTAATAGACAGCCAATAACACGACCGAATTATAAAACTTTTTTCTCTATCAAAATACTTTAATATGTAAATTTAACTTTTCAACTTTTTAATTGTACTATAGTGCACATCAGTTGCAAAGATAAATTAACTATTTTTAGTTAATGATGACATCACTCGTGAACAGCTGAGAGAAAGAGTATATATCCCTCCTTCTCAATCGAGTGTGTCCCCTATAATTTAGAACATTGCGAGCAAGTGGATTTGGGTGCAACTGTAGTTTTTTTTTTATATATTTTGTCACGCGGTTTGCAAACACAGTCATCAGCAACTAACCTTCTAAATCTTTACAAATTCGCTGACTTGTGACATACCAGAGAGCTGTTGTGATTTTGCGTAGTATTTTATTTTGTAGCCTTTAAATTTGTTTTTCATATTTGATGCAGAGGAAGTACCCCATATATGAAGTGTCTTACAATCAGAAAATTAATTGGAGCTGCTTTTAATTTCTTTTAGATCAGTTTTGCGTCTATTATTTTCTTTTCTACACACATAATAGCACCTTGCTGAAAGGTACATGTATACAATGTCGAGCCAACCCTGTTATAATGGAACTTGTTATTTCAGTAGAACGGTTTTGTATGTTCATATTTTTCGGTACTCATTTAATTTGCGGTTGCTACTGGTTAGTATTTGTCAAACAAACAATCTCTTCTCTTCACTGCTTGTGCTCTGAGCGACGGAGCAAATATCTACTGTATTTGACAGCGAGTTTCACATATGAAGAAAAAAGTTACTCGTTGCAGCCCTGTAGTATGTACACATCGTTCGCTCTTTTTGCATTTTCATTTTGCATTTGCCCATACTTGATCATATTGTATAAATTTTCTTTTAAAATATTTCTTTCATCCACTGTATATTTCAATATACATATATTTTTGCGGTCAACGCTGAGAATATGTGAATAATTTTGTTTGTATACACCTTACACAGACAATGCTACATATTCATATCTTTACACTTTTGCACTTCGCTACCTTTTATCTTGGCGTAAACTATATAAAGACAATTCTCCCATATTTGTACATTAACAAAGGAACGCTAAAGAAATCATGATATTTTTCTGAATAATCTACATATATAAAGATGAAGCATACATAAAGTGTTCAAGTATATTTTTATTCCACGAAAAGGAGATAAATAATTGTAGTCAGTGAAATAAAATGAAGAGAAGTTAAAATTAAATGAAAATGAATGTTTAAAGCAGGATTGAGTTAAAATATTTTCAAAATGATTAACGAAAATATTTTGATGAAATAACCAGGATAATAACTAACATGTGACTTATAAAGTATAAACTTGAGAAAATTAAAGAAAATATTTTAAAATTATGTAATTTAAAAAAAATTTTTGTAACATGTAAAAATTTTATAAATAAATACATATAAAAAAAATGTATTTCTGTTGAAAATTTCTTAAATATTTCATATTATTTTCCAATTAGAATCCACCTTCATAAGTGGTAAAGACGACCGTTGATGAGAGGAATAGTAGCCTTGAAATTGGTATACGGATACTTTCTGCTACTCTGATTGGATATTAGAATGTTCCTAAAATACTAACTAATATGAATTTTCAATAATTCAGAAAAAAACTAAACTTTCGCGTAAATCATTAATTTTTCAAAGTTAGTAAATACCCAGCAAAAAATAATCAAGTTTTTGGAAGCAGTACATACTTTTTCTGCCTTAAGAACGTGCTTCGTATTAAGCACATTAAGGATTAATGCAGAAATGTATGGCAGAAAATATAAAATTTTTTTATAACTTTATTTAATCAATGTAGAAACAAAAACAAATAACACTAAAGCAAATAATCTCAATACATGCTCCCTTACACTAGTGCATACTAGAAAGCATTATTGTAAGGCAATAAATAAAATTGTAAATTTTACGAAGTGTAACGAACATAATAATACGACAGTACGAATGTTTGGATGATGCAATATAAAATAAAATACAATGTATATATAATTCAGTTGATATTGTTTTCGTTCCATGAATTTAATTCATACTCACTGCTCTGAAATAAGCACTTAAAACGAAATGGTCCAAAATGGGACATCGCGAACAAATATCATGCCATACGTAAGCAGGTTTGTAAGCTAATATCACCTGACATTTCCTTACAACCGTGCTTACGGCGAAGCAGTAATTTTTGCTGGGTATTTTTAAAAGCTTAAACTTCTAGAAAGTAAATTTTTCATACGATTTCTCTAGAATAAAGATGTTTTAGTTATGTTAAAATCATAAAATTCAGCACAGTCATCTATCTGGCTTATCTCAAAAATAGTTATGTATAGAAATTTTCATCATAAATCTTTTAATGTTTTTTTTTTTTTTTTTATAATTTATATGAATTTTATTGTTACCAAACACACCAATCTTTTTTAAATTAAAATAAAATTTCAACCCAAGAGAAAACCCTTTAATAACTTTAAATTAATTTTTTTCTTAAGATCTTAACCTTTTTTCATCAAATAATAAAGAAACTTAAAAGTAAAATAACTTTTTTTTTTGTTATTCTTAAAGGAAATAATTTAGACCATATGTTTATTGTTTTTTTTTTCTGAAATTGAAAGGTACCAAAAAGTTTATAGTTCACATATGTTTATAATTTTTATTTCATATTTTTGTAATTGTTAAAAGGGTGGAGGATAAAGTTTGAATATAATATGCGAAATTTACATAAAAAACTAAAAAGTTTAACTTAAATCGCACAAAGCAACATAAATGTTACATCTGTGTAATAAATTTTAAGTTAAACACAAATAGTTAAAAAGCAAACTTTGGCCCTTGAATGCTTAATCGTATTATAAAAAAATATGTATTCAACTTTTAATACAAACACATTATAAATCTTTGGATATTTTGACACATGAAAAAAGGATTTAAGCAAAAATTGTATGGCGAAGAGACGGAGTTTTATATTTAAATTTCATCGATAAAAGTGTTCTGACAGCAATTTTTTTCTAATCGGTGCAAGTGATATATAAATAATTTATTATTAAAAAAATTTTTTCTTTGAAAACAATAGTAATTATATGTATTGAAAATAAAAGTAAATAATAATACAAATTGTTCTCTTTTTTAATATAAACTCTAATATAAACTTAAATATATAAAAATGTAAATTCGATTTACCAACGCAACTGTTATTGGAATTTTTTAGCAATTACAAACAATGCGAAATTCTTTTTGTTAAAAATCTCATTAAATATTTGATATTCTCTTCCTGTGCTTTAAATTTTCATCATATTTTTTTTTTTTTTGTAGAACCGGCACTCAGGAGATGACCCCCACTAATGCAAAACAGTGTGCCGAAACTTAAGGACAAGCATATAGTAGAGAAGATAGATGTTTAATTTTTTTACAACTCTGATATTTTTTGCGTGTTTTGGTAGAGCAGTATTACAGCTCCTCTTGTCTTAAGTAGACCCATTAACTTTCTTAAGATGAATAAACAGTAATTTTTTTAATCGTTTTATTTCGCCAACGGTTCTGCTAACCATCGAAGGAGAGTGCTATTGTTTATATTGTCTTCGAACAGTAGATAATAAACGCCGTCGGAACAGTTATTAGTGATCAGTGATATGCCTTGATCACTTAAACAGTCCAACAACAATTAATACAATGCCACTCTAATGTAAAGTAGATAAATTTGTGACGTTGATGACTTGCCCTCACCAAACATTTAACTCGTGTCCTATACTGAAACCTAAATATTATTAATTTATCAAATTATATCGAAAATGAGATCTACAATTGATAAATGCAGTTTTGATAATTTAACTTAACCATGTTTTTATGCACATAACTCGAGTACAACTACGAGTAGATGTGGAAGGAATATATAATACAACGAAAAGAAGAAATATATTTTCAAAAATATAGACGAACGATATGATATTGTCTGTTTAAGCAAATATATTATGTTTGAATTAGATTAATTTTAATCACAGCATTTGTCATTGGTTTTTGATCCTGATCGCAGCCATTTACTGTTTTCTGTATATAAATGACCTTGCAATAAAGCTAAAGCAAAACTCGTAACCTCTTGAAGAAAACAAAACTTACAAAAATAGAGATAAATAGGAAAAAGTTCTGCGGAGTACAACCTTGCGATCTTCAGTATAAAGAATCACTATGGGCTAAAAAGAAAACTTTGTAATATTTTATAGAAAACCTACAAAATTTTAATTAGTATTTTATGTTTTTTATTTTCATATCTCTAAGCTACTAATTTAAAATTGTGCCATTATCGCAGCCGATATTGGAGATGTCTGAAAATTAAGCTTATATTCTACATATTTTTAAACGGAAACAGAGAAGGCATTACAAATAAAACAGAATTTATTGCACAGACATATAAATACATATTTAACTTAATTAAACAAGTCATGACAACACATACAAATATATGTGCATTCGTATGTACATACTTATGGCACCAGAAAAAATTTGCAGAATTTTAAAAATATTCACTGAATTCAGGAACGAAAACAATTGCGTATTAAAAATTTTATTTATTTCATTCCTTCGTATTCTTGTTAATGTGCATGTGTACAGCGAATTCATGTACGACTCTTTTAGATTTTCCTTCTTGTTTTTCCAACTAATTTATTGTACATATTTTTCACATTTTACTTATTTTGAAGATTATGCTCCTGCTGTTGCTGTTGTTAAAATTGTTTACATGAAGTGGAATAATTCAATCAAATTAGAAAACTGAATCAAAAAAGAGAAAAAAAACTCGTTTAAGCCAAATTCTATTGCGAGACGAAACAAATTAAATAGATGCTACAAAATTATCTTGTCTATATGTTTTATGTGTATTCGAATAGTTAAGTTGAGTATGAAATTTTAAAATATACTAAAAATCTTAAACATATTTTTCAAAAACGGTAAGCTAAAGGCCAGGAAGTGGAAGTTTACATGACATACAAAACGTTAGCATTACAAAATTACGCTCATATATATTAAACGATAAAATAATAATTACGTTTTTTAATTTTATGGTTAAATTAATCAGTATTAAAAATAACACGGATATGAAAAATTTGTAGCAAATATTATTTTAACAAGTTCATGAACACATTACAGATGCATCGATCCGCCATTTTGATGTTACGATACTGACACGCTTACTGAATATGAATAAATGGTAATTTATATCGTATATAAGCACATAATGCTGTCAATTACTGTTTATAATAGAACACAACTATGATCTCATAACTTTGCAAACACATAACCTCGTTAACAAAATCCCCGATATAAGCAACAACTCGATACCAATCAAATTCTTAGCACTGGTGACTCTGTTAAAAAGTTTTGTTTTTTTCTTTCAGTTTGAGTTTTACTTTAGTTTTTTATAAATAAATTGCAAACTTCAACCGCACGCGCATACATTTTTTTTGTTTACGTACAGAAATCGTTTTAGTTTACCTCAGACATTTTTGACTCGGTTTTAGAAACGACTCAGTTTTCCCAACGGCCCAAAATTTCTATTATTTTCGTCAGCCGAGCTTACAGTATTAGAGGAGCTCATACCATACAATTTTCATGTTCCTTTTCATATAAATTCACTTAAAAAAAATATTTACCTACGAAGCTTTATTATGTAGTACAATTTTATATAAAAAGAACCGATGACCTCATAAATAAACGTTCGAATTTTGTCTAAAATACTCTATTAAAAAAAATTGTTTAAATACAAACATTAAAATTCCAATCGCCAAATTCCCCTTATATGTATGTATATACATATAAATATTATTAGTAAGTTTCCCCTAAAACTTTTAGTTTACTTCAAATTATGTATAAAGTTGCGAAACTATAACGTACATATATATAAATTATAATTATTTCAAACTTCCATTAATCAAGCACAAACGGGTGCATGTTTCATGTTTTTCTAACATGAACTCAACCTGCAGTATAGGAATCAATTTAGTGCTAATTAAACTTTTTCTGCTGCAAAAGTGTAGTGTGTTTAGCTAAGATTGTGTGCGTGTCTATGTATGAATGCTTACCTCCCTCCACTCCACAATACACTCAATCTAAATAACAATATATATTTACGCATTTTTGCAACTATATAACGAAAGCCTTTAAAGAAAACACCGCAAAGCTCTTGTGTATCCGTTTAAAAAAGTTATAAATTAAGTACATACATGCTTACATTTTATGACCAAAGTTTTATTTTGTTTTATGTGTTTCATGTGCGGAAAATTTATCATAACAATATTAGTGAACCAAAAAATTGTTTTTCCTCATTTTTGGTTCTGAAGATGACCGTCCAAAAATGATGACAATGATTTTTTAAATAATGCGTCTTCAGAACTTTAAAAAAGTATGCTACGATTTTTTGCAAGTAATTTATGACGTATGAAAACTTCGTGTTTTTACGTTATTTTCATACGCACTGACGAACCATATATTTATTTAGTTTTCGTACTTTTCAAAAAGTATGCTACAATTTATTTCCAAGTAATTTACTACGTATGAAAACTATTTATGTTTTCGTTATTTTCATACGCACTGGCGTTCAACTTTTACATTAAAAGTTATAAAATACATGCAAGAACTTTCGAAATAATATTTTGTATATAAATACATGTGTATGTATATGTATATTTGTACAAACAGTGTATATGTATGTATGTATATATATGAACAATCTTGACAAAAGCACTTAAGTCGAGTTAAGATAGTTATAAAAATATGGGTATTTATTTAAGTTCCTTCTTTTTATCTACTGAGATTTTCTAAGATACTTAGTAACGACAATATTTATGTTACGTTGTTTTGTTACCGATCATTAGACATTTTCACTTCAAATTTTTAATAATTTATGGCAGTTTTTTCCTATAATACTCGTATAAGTACATATTTTTACATGTGACGAAAACGCGTCGCTAGTCTAATTTTTTTTTTTTTTTTGCAAAAAATTAATCAAATAAAAAACGATAAAAGAACTCATAACATTGTTGTTTTCATCAGATACTTTAGAACTTATAAATATATATATGAATGTAAATTGCTTTAAATTCATGAGTTAGAGGTTTAGTGGACCATTTCGAGTGTAGAATATCCATAAAAAAAACCCCAAAGAAAGTGGGACAAATAGACAAATAAGACAAAGACAAATAAAAATTCCTCAAATGTTAAATTTGTTGTCGATTGTGATTTGAAGTGAAACTAAATTTAAACATTTATTAAATATTTGTCGCAAAGAACGTAACCAAGAAAGAAATTGATAATACATTTCTTTAAATTCCAATATTTTTTTGTAATTTTGGATTCCGATTTTTTAAAAACTGTATAAAAATACTTTTTAAGTGGAATAATATATTGTATTTTGTAAAAAAAAAACTAACTCAAATGACACAATCCCTAAGCAAAACTAGTGGTTAAGTTTTTTTGCACAATATTTAATGTTTACATACATACGTAGCTTAAGAGAAACTATTTTTATAACATTAAGCAAAAAAATGATTCGTTTTAATAGAAATTAAAAAAAATTGTAAATTTACTTTATTTTAATTAAGAAATTTCAATGAATATAATAGAAAAATTTAACAGCTTTTTAATTTAGCGCTTGCTCAATATTTTTTAATTTCTATAAAAAAAAACTCTAAAAAAACCCTAGATTTCCATCTGTTTAATTAATTTAAAATTCTCAATAAGCACAGTTTTTATTGATACCAGAGAACAATATCTTAATACAAATGCCCATCCCCCCTCAATAAAATCATATATAAACGACCTATTGAGTAGGAGAAATAACAAACGTTTAACTTGTTTAGAAATATAACATTTTTTTCAGTTCAATTATATTTTGATAAATTACAAGTGCTGAATAATTATTTTTTACTTTTCTCAATTTATTAAAAAAATATGAGATAGAGACGAAAAATCTAGTCGAAATGGTTCAACAGTTTTAACCTAAATCTCTTAGAAAATAATTGCTAGAAAAAACACTTAATTATTTACAATTTTCTTCTTTCATATTTTAAAAAACTCAAACTCAACGTGTTGGTTTTGTGGTTTTAAGTGTAGTTTTTTTTTTCATATTTTGTAAAAAGAAGATGGAAAACATTTAAATGGAAATAATCTGGCACAAGGTTAAACTTATTTGTACCAACATCATCATTAACTACTTTCATTTAGATTTCAGTTCTATTTTTTTTATTATTTCTTAACCATACTTGTATGTGTAATATAGTTAAGATACTATTAGAGTTAATAAGCAACTATGTTATACAAAAACCAGCATGTCTAATAGTTTTGAGGGTCTATCCTAATTGCAATTAAATTCAAATGCTCTAAAAATGTAAAATTCAAAGTGATCAGAGGGTATTTTAGCGACTAATAATTTGACGATTTTTATAATGACGGTTTTGAAAAGCGATTAAACTTTAGGCCAAGTCAGTAGTTAAAAAAATAAAGGGTGTATTTTATAGAGGTAGAGAAGTTTTAAGTGGAATAAAACAAATTTTCTGGTGAAAGATCATCTTCTGGGATTATAATTTAAATATGACTTCAGTCATATGACCACCACAGCTGGTTCGAACGTTTTCTAATCTGGAGGTCCAATTTTCCATGATTTTTTCAACATTTCTGGCCGTATATGGGCAATAACGCGGCGAATATTCTCATATCTGCACAGAAAATTGTTTAGCGGCGTTAAATCGCACGAATTTTGAGACCAATTCACGGTTAAGAAAAGAGAAAATATGCGTTTACTAAACGTTTCCTTCAATAAATCAATACTGGCACGAGCTGTGTGATATGTTGCGCATTTTAGTTGAAAATACAGCTCCTGTACATAATAGTTCTTTAATTGATGAACGAAAAGGTCACTAATAATGGCTATATAGCGGTTACCATTGACTGTAACGTTCTGACCAGCATCAATTTTAAAGAAGTATGGACCAATGAATGTACCAGCCCATAAAGAACACCAAGCATTCAGTTTATCTGGATGTAACGGCGTCTCAACTTACACTATTGGATTGTCATCACTTCAAATACGTCAACTTTGTTTATTGACGTATCTTTTCAAACAAAAATGAACTTCATCTCTAAGCAAATCGTCGTTTATGAAAATCGGAATCAACGGAAATCTTGTTTTAGGCCCATTCATCGATTCAAAGTCTTGCTGGGTGATAGTGAATGAAATGCCAAACCAAACCAAAATAAACATAAATGACCGCCAGGTAAAAATGTGTGACCAATTTTAATATTATACATCCATAAAAACACCCGTTATTTGATATTTCTTATTAGCCATGCCTATTAACGCTGTAAATTGCTTAACAGATAATATTTATATAAACTAATTTCAGCTTTAAGTATAACGCTGTTTACATATAATGTGAGAAATTGATTATGGTCCTCTAGATGTTTTGTAAACTAAAACATTAAATCATTCTCACAAGGCTGATGAGATGTTGCAGTGACCTAAAACCAAACAATGGAACTAATGAACAAGCTAATTCGGGTTCAAATCTATTGTTTAGAGTTCTTACAGCAGTGTAAATCTCAAAGGAATGCTTAAATCTGAGCATTATTATGTGAAATTCCTTAAAAATTAAAATTTGAGGTATTTTTCCTATTTTATGCCTGCACTTGAATATGAAGAACTCAAATTATAACAATATGCTGTTCAATAATATATCGGAAAATATTTAGCAATTATCTTGCTTTACGAGTATGTTTTGTTTAATTAAATTTTATTTTTACTTTCCAAATCCATACATTTCTCATAGACAATAATAATTAAAATTAAAAATATTAAAATGCAATTGTATGCCGTTGAGACAAACACAAATGTAAATACAATTAATTATCACTATATTTCTTTAACATTTAGCATGCATGGTTATTATATGTACAGTGGGCAATAAAACCAAACAAAATATAATTACAAAATGTTCGAAAAAGTTAATTATTTTACAAGTTTTAATTAGATAGACTATAAAATATTTGAAGTAATTTTTTCTTAACTTGCAATAGGAACGTGATACGCCTTATAAAATGCAAGTAATGAGGATTACAGTATGTTATGTGACCGAGAGGTATATATTACAGTATCCATTTATTTGACTCTTCGTTTTGTTCGAGTAAGAAATTAATCGATTTTAGGATTTTAAAATTGCTCGATTTGTCGAATAAGTGTTTTAAATTCTTCGTATAAATCGAATAATTCAAATAATTCAAAAAATTTTCAAATCTTTGTATCCAACGAAATAAATATACATGTCGATGGCTTAATATAGAAAGGTCGTATCTCGTGTTTTTTTTCAAAACTGTTTTTTTACATGTTCTGGTAGACAAAACCCAAATACACCTCCCTTAAAAAATTCAGTTTCCTATGTTAACGAATAACAGATCTACAGTAATTAAAAAAAGGCCAAATTGAGCTTTTTCCTTCTCCTGTAAAGTAGCTAAAAGTTGAGATACGACCTTTCTATATTAAGCCATCGATGTGTGCTTGCTTTGATACTTTTATTAAATTAATAAGCAAAAAATTGCCAATAAAACAAAAGTGTACTTAAAAATTAACAATAATATAACAATTCATTTGTACTACGCATAAAGTCCTAAAACTTTTAAAAAATAATAGTATGCATATTAAAAATTATGTTTGAAGAAATAAACAATGTACTGTTGACGAGAATTCAATCAAATTTTTTACAATAGTCTTTTAAAAATACTATAGAGTTTAGATGTTTGCTTCTGAAACAGTTTTTTTGTTTTATTTTATTAAAACTTGACGTTGAAAACACCCTTTTTGAAGTAGATGACAGTGATAGGGACAGGATTGCATTAAAAATATTTTCTAGTTTTTCTGATATTTTCTTTGTCTTGTCTAAATACATGAAATCATCTATTATATTAAAGCAGCTTGTCCTATTTTTTTTAAATTTGTAAGACCTTGTATTGTTTTGTTAAGTTCACACAAGTGATTGTTTTCACTTAGATCCAGAATTTCTTCTTCTAAAATATCATCGTCTGATACATTTTGATCAGATTCAATGCGAAACAACCGATTATACAAATTGATTGCCAACTCTTTTGTTTCAGCTTTTGAGCTATATTCTAAAAAGTTATCATTATTAGGGAACCTTGCGGAATTAAGATAAAGAGTAAGTGTACTAAGTACCTTAATTCGCCTCTCGTTTATTCTGGCCTTAAGCAAGCAAATATATATTTTGAAAAGGAATTATTCGAATTTTCGAAATTGTTGATTAAGAACTTTATTATTTCATCCAACTCAATTAATGTTGCGCAATCTTTACTGAGCTCTTTAATGACAACGTCCAGCGAACCCATCGATCGATAAGAAAAACTGTGTAAATGAAGAAGTTTTGGCATAAAACGCACAAGAAGTCTCGATACCGTGCGGATAGAAGTTTGACTATAATCTCAGAGATCTTGTTCCGATATGTTTTGCTTATCTTATTTAAGATAAACCTCATATTTAGCCGAATATGTAGTATCGCAAAGTTTCCTTATGTTCGTTGTTGTATTCGATCTTATATTTAGTTGAGTATAAGGTTTCCGATTTTTTTTTTTTTTGTAGCAGCAGAACTGAGAGGATGACCCCTACGTATACAGTGCATTGGACCGGAACTCAGAAAGAGGGATAGGGTGAGAAGATATATGTAGAAAATTTAGAAGGCTTAACCATAAAACAACTCTGTTGCGCGTTTTGTTTATTTTTAGAGCAATGTTGCAGTGCATCTGGTGTTAATTAAACGCATGAAATATATTAAGCTGTATGTGCTGGCATTTTGTAAATTGTTTTACTTTGCCGACGGGTCTGCTAACCGACAAAGGAGGGAATTAGCTGGCAAATGTATAAAGTGCTGCTGCAACAGTTTTAAGTGACCAGCGCAATACTTTCATCACTAAAATAGTCGAACAAGAATTAATGCAATGCCACACTAAAGCACATTCGGGAAATTTATGATATTTAATTCCCTGCTCTGACCAGGATTTAAACCCATGTTTAAGTTGAAGTATTTTAACAACTTCAGCCAACACCATTATCAACAATTTACCTTTTTGTTTTACTCGTATATTTAGTTGAGTGTAAGTTTTCCCGAATTTACTATTGTAAATTACTTCTTATCGTTACATTTTATTCATATTTTTGTTAATTGTACGATCTTGTGTAGTAAATCCAGCAAATAGTAATTGTCATTTCGTAACAAGGACTGTATTCAAACAACAACTCCTTTCTATTTAGTTTCAAATGAAGAAACCCTTGACTCGACTCTGGAAAGACTGAGTTTCAAACTATATGTTACGGTGGTCGATTTTAGGACTTCAAGCCCATGAAAAAAAAAAAAAAATCTAAAAACCCAATAGTAGAATTATTTTATAATTTCATATTCAATCCATAATAATAAATATATGTTGATCACTGTTTATAGTTGGTACATAGTGGACTTATACATAATTGGCCAAAACAAAGACTAAATTCAATAGTTATTACTATTTGTTGAGTGTATTTGTGCCCAAAATACTGTCTCTATTTTGTGTTTATAATTTATATGAATATATGTGTCTATGTGGTAAATGTTAAATTCGTTTTACATTTAATATTTGTCTACAAAACTTAATCGAGTTTTATACAAATAAATTCTTATAGAGCTAACTTAATACATAAATATGTGTATCTGAATGTTATTATTTTATTAAGTTACACCGACTGCTTTAAACTTTCCATTACAATAATAAAGCAATAACAACTGATAAAAACAATTAATATAAAATTTTATGTTTTTTACATAGCCGATTTTATTACATTTCGGTATTAAAAAATCCTATCATGCTATACAACTAAAAGTCAGGAGAATTTATTTTCTTCAAGGTGTTACAAACTAAATGAGAAAATTAAAATACTCTTATTACAATTGCACGTATATTTTATTGGTAAAATTATTAGGAAAATATAAATATCGAATTTAATACAAATGTGTGTATACATATCAGTACGATGTTGTTATGTACAATAATTAAAACAATAGATAAACTTTTATAGTAATTTATCTGATAAAGAAGTCAAATACTCTTATCAACAGTTTCGTATGTGGTTAATGGTATCGCAAAATGAGTACAATCAAAAGTATGTATGAATGTATGTGCTCGTATATATAAATTCCTTTTATATAAAAATACATACAAAGCTTTCTAAATTATTTAGATTTACTATTTATTGCTACAACAAGTGGCTCCACGTTTAGTACCAGCAGTTGGTGTCAATAAATTTGAAATTAAAATGATTTAAAAATTTAAGCTAATTATTCAAAATCCTAATTCAATTGTGTTTCAGAACAAAAGGGAGAATAAATAATTTCGATAAAGAATGAATTCAAGTATGGAACAGGATTGATTTTAGGTAAATGAAATGTATACGGCTTTTAATTGGATGGTGTTTAACGTGCATTTATGTATCCGATCTAAAGGCGATCATTTGCGCCTTAAAGCGATGCGGAAGCTTTTTTGAACTAATATTTCTTCTTTTATAAGATTGAATTAAATATTTAAGAATAAAACAATTCAAACTTGAGGCAGTGCCTATATACCGTATTTTTGACAATGTTTGGGATTGATTTCAGTACGTTTGGCACAATTTTTTTCTGTGTATCAATATCAGCATTATCAAAATAATGTTGTTTGCTTTGTGTTATTTACAAATAGGGAAACAATTTTTAAATTGAAACAACAAAAATCAACAGCAACATATATTATAACATTTTTAGATTTAAAATTTAAAGTATTTTCTTTCTTGTTACAATATCTTAAATTATAATTTTGTTCTTTTTTTGGAATTTTAAATTGCTAATATCACTTATAATCATCTGTTTAATTATATTTTTTTTGGTTGGTTTCTTACACCCATTCACTAATAAACCGTTAATATTTTTCTTCAGTGTTTCTTAAAAGTAATCTTTATATCATTTTGTGTTTGTATAACATACTTTAGTTCATTGGCTCCTATAAAAAAAACGCAAAGCAGTGGCATAAATGCTTTAATACATGCAAATTTTTGGCATGTCATGCAAGCAGCTAATGTGATTGAAATAATTTTAGACTTAATAATGATTGTCATTTAAATTCAATAAACATTGCATGGTACATGACGTATGTATGCCAGGTATAATAAAAACTGGTGCAATATGTGGAAATTAGAAGTCAAGTTATTTTCTAGTTGCAACATTGTTTTGGCAATGTAGTATAACAACAGAAAGTAATAAAAGATAGTCAAACAGGAAACTCAATTGTTTAAACTCAGGATGTGGACATTTCGTTTCACTTTAAGAACATTAAAATATATTTATTATGTTTATTTGAAAGTTTTGAGCGCAAAACTTATTGATTTTTTGCAATAAACTTAGGGGCCTTTTTTTTTGTGAAAATATTAAATTTCAGAAAGAAAAAGACACATGATAAAATCTTACTAAAATAATTTAAATGTTAAAAATATAGATTTTGCAAAATAAGTAAACTACACAACTAACTTAAAAGCCTGCACCACAACTTAACTTTACCTTTATAACAGTTTTTTTGTTTAATTATTTTTCCACTTTTCTCAAAGAATGTTTTACTTTCATTACATTTCAATACATCGATGTTCAATGTATATTGTACACGTTTTATACAAAAACCATGAGGTAAAATTCAAGTAAGTCAACTACATCTTGTTAAAATTTGTATGCGATATTGTAAGAAATACATATCATTACATTACAATATAAAGGACCTAAATCATTTTTTTTCAAATCGTATATTTATCATATTTCGATAGTTCCACCTAACTTAACTTAACGATAAAAGCACAAAAACGCGATTTAAAAAAATGAGTTAGTATCTTTCTTTATTACGTCAACGATATATATATATATACATATATGTATGCGAATAACATAAGTTTAAAAGGAAAAGATATTTTATTCGATAGTTTTAAATCATATTAGTTTAAAATAAAAATATATCAATATATGGTACTACTAATATTGTTAGAAACTAACAAGATGACAATCTAGTTTCAAAATTAATTTGAATTTCCACGAATTGAATTTTAATTAAAATCAATGTTATTGAATGAAATGTTGCTTTCCACTGATGGCACTGGCACACTAGACAGGTTTCAGCACACAGTTTATTTTTAAGAACACGTAGTATTATGTACATGTAAATTTAAAAAAATTTACAGTTTAGATGGGAAATTATTTAATAAAACTTTCAAGGAATATCGTCTCCAATTTTTTTTCCTACATAAATAAATTTTGGAAAATGTTACTCATAAAGACATGAAAAGACTTCAGGTCACAATGTAAATGTGCTGAAATTTCTGCAGGTAGCCGCCAATGTGCTATTGACAAGGATAATATTGTATTTTCATTTTATCTGGACCACTCGATGACCACCACGAAATCTTATGTAAAAAGCTGAAATAGCTTTCGTCACCAGAATGTATTTAGCAACTGAAGATATTATTTATGCTTGACAATCTCAGTAACTGTTTTGCATGGATAATATTCTGGATCCACTGAAGGATATCGTGTATCGACCAAAGTGAAATTTATAGAAATACAAATGTTATGAACACGAAATTCGATCTCTCTACAATATTAAATAGCATTTCCAAAATAAGTTCTGATCTCTTAAAATATGATTGAATAGGCAGCAGCATAGATTTCAAAATTAAATTATATTTCTGGTGATATTCTTTCCTAATTTGTATCCAATTTTATAAGTGATAAAAACGAACAAAATAAAGCTGATGAGAGGTTTCGTTTATTGCGCTTGAAATCGGTATCTTTTAGTCTGTTTGGATATTCTCAAGAAACATGTTTAACAAAAATTTAGGTTAATAAATACACAAGTGGTTTTGTGGTCACACTACGCACATTTATTTTCCCATTATGTTTGTTGAAACAGCTGTCAACAACGGCAGGTGCTAACAGGGAAAAACATTTGAACAAATATTTCCCTTAACCAAATATTACAAAAAAAACTATCAAAAAAACATAAATTTGTTTTTTAACAAACATTTCGTTGCTAATGATTAGTTTCTGCAGTTGGACAACCAAAAAGTAACGATATCAAAATATTTTTCCATATTGAACAAAAACTATTAGTTTCACTTTTATTCAAAATTTCGTCGTAAATTTTGAGCCAATAACGATTTGTATCATTTCAACACAAGTGATGAAGGAAATTTTGCTATGCAAAATGCGATTTTTCGCGTTTTTTCCATTTTTTTCTATTTGAACAGTTTTGCGATTTCTGATCAATTTTTGTGCAAGTTTTTGGGTTTGTAATTTTCTCGTTAGCAAGATTTGGCAAACTTTTCGTCAATTTTTGATTTAAGAAGAATTTTTTTTTGCATTCTTTAAGGTTTTTACGTTTTTTTAAACAATATTATGGGTTTATTGATGTTAGACAATTTTTCGCAAGTCGTAACTTGTTTCGCGATGTGTGTAATTCTGCCAAGTATTTGGCTTTCTTGTATTTTTACCATTTTTTTAATATTTTCAATTTATAGAGATTTTTCGCTTTTTTCGCAGCAGGAAGCAACAGAAACAGTTCTTATCAGCCAGCATCAGTATTGGTGTGAGAGAATCACGAATAAAATAAAAATCGAACTAATTTTACAAATGTCAAAAATTCGATAAGATCTCATTCACAATAACCAGGATAATAAACTGCTGCTGCTTGATTTTTTATTTTGAATTTAAAATTTTCAATACCATGCCTTCTCTGCAAAATTTTTCAGATTTTTTCAAAATCTTATTTTTCGCGAATTGGCTAGTCTTAATCAGGTATTTATTTACATTATTAAAACATGTCTAAGCAAGCTACTAAAGAAAATATCAGCCGTAAAAATTTTTTATTGAAGCATTTTGCCTATATATTTTTAGTTTACTATGATTGTTCTTACAAAAAATTTGTAAGATATAATAATTGTTTTCCCAAAATGAATCAAAATACTTGCTTTTTGGTGGTCACACTTTGTTCACATTGTTTTGGCCATTAAACAGCAATTTTGTTGTTTGCCTCTAATAAATATTTTATGGTCAGTCTACGATAAGGAATTATTTGTCATTTTTCGTCAAATATATCCCCAATGTTACCGTACCTTTAGTAATAAAAAAAACTAAGCTAAAGCCAAAATAATATTAATTTCTCATATATATAATTTGTGTTCAAATCAACTAAGTGTTTTATAAGTTATGAATTTATTAAAAAAGTTTTGGTTTTATTAGTAAAGCTTTCCCAAAGGGTTACTCGTATTAGTGTGACTTGTACTTGTTTTATCACTACTGCATATTTTTGCTTTACACAAATGCTGACATTGCATGTATCCGGAAGAAGTAAAGATTGATGAGTCATATAGGAAAAAACTGCTTACAACATATTTTTGTTGTTCATCATATTACAGCAAGAGCATAAATAATTTAAACTCCTTCTGTTTCTGTTCTTATCGTGTGACTTTCATGATGTCAGTCTTTTGTAACGTTCAATTTTTTAGTCTTACTTATATTATGTTTGTTGTATTTAATTTAATTCTTTTTTCAAAAAGTGTTTAAAGGTAATAGATATTATAACCCTGAAATTCTTGCAACGCCCAATTTTGTTTTTGTTGCTTAGACGTCATTGAAAACTGCTTAACTTTGACTGAGAAGAAAACTGATTTTTTATGCAAAACAAGCAGTGACGCATGAAAAGTGCATTATCATTATTATGCATAAAGTAATTGTTTATGTTGATTAGTATACATGCTTTTTGTATGTGCGTCTACATTATGTAATACATATTTTTAGCAGTGTTGCCAATATATGCAGCAATAAATTAAATAAATAAGTATGTTTTAAAAATTGTTTGATAATGCATTCTATTGGGACAAATTGACCCAAATATTTTAAATGTACATAAAAATTATCAATACTTATAAGTAGAATATATTTTCACTATAATTTTTTTTCTTAATAATTGTTTTTCACTTTACTAAGAATAAAATAAAATTTTAGCTTAATACAATATCAATAGTGGGATGACTATTTTTCCAATGATGATCTTATGGATCTACGCATTTATTGTAGGCATGTTTATGTGTGTTAGTGAGTGCATGTTTGTTTGTAAGCCTTCATAACTTGAGAGTGGCTTAAAAGATCGAAGCCAAACATGTACCTCAGTTTGATGATAAGAAATAATTAATTTATTGACTTCGATATTCTTTGAAAGTATTAGAAAATAAATAATAATAAATATTAAATTCCCATTGATCCTATGAGGAGCATAAAGCCTCAGTAAATTGGTTTAACATATACCTGTATTGTGCCAATGCTCCCATTTTTCCTCCGGTTTTACCCATTCCGGCCACTTCTGCATCGATTTTCCTTCTCCACGTATGAGCTTGGGTACTCTTCTTCGACTTCCTAACGGGTTCCAGTCTATGTCATTCTTTCTGGTTTTGTTCTTTGATCTTCTAAAGGTGGGGCCAAACCTACACCATTTACGTATGTGGACATGATTTTTTAGGTGGATTGTTCCCAAAGCTTGATGATGAAAACCAATCTAGGTTAGAACATTTGAAATATCCTGCAAAGAAGCACAAACACCTGGATCTTATGCAATTTTCGAGGGCTAGCGTTCAATGTCTCGCAACCATATACCAGAATAGACTTGACAAAAAAATACTGTTTTCGAAAAAATGGTTTAAATTAATTTTAAAGCACAAGAACGATTATATCAAAAACATAGTTAACTCTTAAACAATGTTGACTTAAAGCTTTCAGTATAATCGATTAATTCATTCGACAGACATCGTGTCCATATATTTCAGTTTTCAATATTAATTTGCATCTTTGAGAATGTGAAACTGCGTCAAATGCTAGCTAAAAGGTTTTCCAATAAGAGTGATATGATTTCTTAAAAAAAAAAACACATTTATTGATAAGGAAATTCAAAAGTTTTTTATTTAATGTGAAGAACAATTCATACAATTAAGTTCTAAAGAAAAAGTAATTCAAATGGCCTCCACGACTTCTTCTTCAGGAACGAATTCGATGAACCCAATTTTCTAGCACTTTTTCCACTAATTCAAAGAGTACGTCATGAATGGCACATTCAATATTGACTTGTAAACCTTGAAGAGAGTCTGTTTTATGTTCGAAAGACCAATGATTTCAAATAACCACACAAGAAATAGTCACAAGAAATAGTCTAAAGAAATGGTTATCATCGATATATACCGCTCTCCATTGACAGTAACGGTGTTACCAGCTTCATTTCGAAAGAAACAATTCAAATTGTAAACGTTGTTCTTGCGTATATCTCTCAATGATGAAATTGTAATCTATAATGAATACAATGAAAAACAAATCACAGATCCCAGCACGTTTTGATATACTTAGATATTATTAATACAGTGGTCATAGAAAGAGGTTAGGTGGATAAGACAGTGATCGTAATTAGGTCTCATCTATTTGGAGGAGAAAATAATATATTAATTCTCTTAATAATAAATCATTCAGCTGAAAAATTACAAGTTTGTTTTGTATTTCTCTATATTTACTTATGCTTCAAAATCATTAATTTTGTTTTGTATACATGCATATTTATAATTAATTTCTCAGGGGCGTGCCCCTTTCAATATCCAAAAAAAATTATTCTATTTGAATTTCCCTGTCATAACTAATACGGTTCCTGAATTTTAAAATTATCATTTGGGTCTAGAGAGACCTTTAAAAAAATTTACAAACACATATTAAATTTTAAATAAATAAATTAGAGTGTAACTGACGAATAAAGACTCAAGATAATTCTTGGCCAAAAGGAAAAAAAATTTTTTATGTTTTACTGTGTTGTGTTTGTTAAATTCTGTATTGATGTTGATTTGTGTCCTCGTTCCTTGATATATAAAAAACATCCAATTCTTTCTTAGCTGCTGGCTTTTGTAGCTAATTTTTTATAGTTAAATTTATTCTAAGAATTAATTTTTGAATTAAATAAAATAATGATAATTCTTTTGCTGATTTTTATTGCCTAAAGTTCGTAACGTATTGATAAGCGACAATTAGATATTATTAATATTTTAAATATAAAAGGAAAAATTTAATATGCAACATCACTTTCGATTTTAACACTTTTTAGATAGCTCTATAAAAAGTGGTTGCATTTCGCATATATAAAATTTTCGAATGAAAATTGGTTGCGGCGGTAAGTTCTTTAAATTGCTTCAACGAATTCAGTTAAGGATAATTTTACGCAAAGAGTTTTTAAACAAAGGGTGTTTTTATAGAGATATAGAACTTTGAAATTTAATACCACAAAGATGATGTTTTTTTTTTATTCACGGGTAAGAAATGTGAAACTATACGGTTACCAAATGTTTCCTTCAATAAATCAATTGTGGCACGAATCTTTGTCATGTTGCGAAGCCTTACAGCATGGTTTTTCAAGATCTTTCTGCAAAATCATCCATAAAGTGGATGGACACATATCGAATTCCTGCGCTCGATAGCGGATAGACTGATTCGGGTCTTCATATACGCTACACTCCACAGCAGCATTTAATTGCTATGTTGGACGATTATGTTGACCGTAAAATAGACGTATTGCTCGATTAGTATTTCAAACAGAACCATGATTTCCAAAATAAATTTGCACAATTTGAAAGCGTTGTTCAGGCAACATTCTATTTATGTTGAAATACCCAACTAAACATAAATCACATCTAACAAAATGTCGCCTTAACTGTTGCCAAAGTAAAGTTTTATACCTTAATAAAAAACACCCTTTACAAGCAATGTATGTCATTGATTAAATCTAAAAATATTTTATCATTGCTGCGTATAAAGGTTTTGTCCATTCGCATATACACACAGTACATATGTATATGCGTGTGCCATTTTCATTTATTTCATTCACCCTTTTGTATATTTTCTTCTTGTTTATATGAACATATTGTTGAATTTACATTTTTTATTGTGTCAGAGAATATAACTTTCTTTTGTTGTAGAATTCCATAAAGGTAAACTAGTTGCTACTTAAAATGATACAAAACATACAAAACAAAATATTTAAATCTGACAATACAATAAAAACGGTTTACAAATGTTTTGATTTTATTTGCATATCCTTAGAGATATATTTTTTTTTTAAATTTCATGTACTTCATAAGTTATCAGAACTTTTTATAGAAATTGTATGGTATGAAAATGATTTTTTTAAATCTGACTTATTATTTTTAGTGCCGGAAACATGCCCAATATTGAAAAATCACTTTTGTTGTACACTTTATAATTAAATTTATTCAAAATAAATTCAATCTCAAATGTGATGGTATCATATAAACAAACACATACGGAACATCAGCAGCGGCAGACCAAATATATAAAGATGTATTCACATACATTAAATATTGCTATACAGTAAACATTAAATTCTTCTGTATGTAATTTTGAAATGTAAATTAACAATATGTCAACCATTTTCAAAACTATCCCAACTCAATTACTATCAAACATTAATAAAAATAAATAAATAAATGTATGAATGACAAGGTATTTTTTAGACTTTTTCTGGTTATAAAAAAAAAATATTTTACATATAAAATAGAAAGCGAATTTCGCTATAAAATATTGCAAAATTCTTTTTTTTTACTTGTTTTTCTTTTCATGATGAACAAATTTTCATTTGTTTACCAAATTGCCGTAGATTTATGTGTACATTTTATGCATTTCAAATACTAACACCACTAAAATGCATCTAACGTAAACAAAAAAAAAATATATAGTTCGAATAAAAGTTTATTTAAATAAATTTGGAACATGTAACCTCATAAAGTGTTTGATGGCAAATGAGCATACAGCTACTAAAATTTATCTGCCAATATAAATAGAAATGCACATTTTTATTTGCATACTTGAAAGTTTACACAAAGAAATAATTTTTATTTAAATCCTTAGCAAAATTTTTTGTCGAAATATAATTTCATGATATCCTCGATAAAAAAGTGTACACAATATTCTATACTTCAAATAAATAGGAAAACGTACAAACACAAAAAATGTGGGTAGATCTAACCAATTTTCTTGGTTAGAATTGCACTAAACAATGAAAAAAATTATAACAAACAATAAATATTGTTTTTTGGGTGGAGTTAGCGCTTTGATTACTAAGCAAAAAATGTCTTGGGGCCTGGGTCCAAACCCTGGTCAGAGCACGCCAATCAACATCATTAATTTCTCTAATGTACATTAGTGAGACATTGTATTGTTGTCGGAATATATAAGCGATGAAGGCATAGCACTGGTCACTAAAACCTGTTCCGACAGCGATTGATGCTGGTCCAAGCTACTGTACACAACATCGCCCTCCTTCGGCGGTTAGAAGAAACATCGGCGAAGTAAAACAATTAATAAAATGGCAGCTAATACAGCTTAACAAAGTTAATCGGTCTACTTAATACCGGAGGCGCCTCAACACTGCGCTTTGATGACATCAAAACAGATGGCAGATAGATGGCCATTTCAGAAGATGCTAAAAAACGAAAAATGCACAGCTTGATGTCATGCTGAAATTTTAACTAAATTTTATGATAAACACAGAACTTATTTTTAGTATTTTTCTAGATTATCAAGCAAAATTTTACTTAGTTTTTGTAAAAAATGGCATTCCAATTTGAGCTTAAATTAAGTAAAATTTCCATTTTCATCAACAGCCTTCCGAGTTGAGTTAAGTCTTTAGACACGTTTGTTCTTGAATCTTATGATCAACTTAGAATTTGCTAGCTTTTCGCAGAGAATAGAATAACCTTCGTCGGCTTGTAGAAGGCTACTACTCTGGGTTGTTTTTGACGTATATTATATACGCAGCAGAGACAGTTACATACCTCCATAATATTGTAAACGAAAATATAAGGCTATCTAGTAGTACAACGCTTTGTTAAATATTCCGTCAGGTATTTGCCCTTTTTTTGTTAACTATATTTTTATTATAGTGGAATACTATTAATGCCTTTTTCTTTAGACCACATCTACGGTTGTATATTGTATCCTGGAAAGCACGTAAAAACACCTAGTAAAATTCTTTTTAAAACTAAATTCGGTGAATTGTTCCATTTTTCAGAGTATGTCATGAAGATCATCATTATTTATAGTTTAATCATCTGGCTTTTATTTTGGAACCTTCATTTTCTCAATATCGGAGCTATCTACAGATACATCATCATCGTTGCCGCTCACATCCTCCTCCGATACTAAGGGGTAATTTTCATCATTAAAATATTTACACCATCGACGAATATATTCTAACCGTTCCTGATAATTACGTGCAGTAATTTGTCGTAAAGTAATACACTCGCCATCTGCCATTTTTTTTTTTTCATAAAACGTATGTTCATATAAGTGTGTGCTGCTGTTAACGTACGCGTAGTTTTTTTCTGTTGATATGAAGGTTCACTAAGTAGTTGCTGAACAACTTCATTCGTTGTGGATATAAATCGGTTAGCAAAAAAAAAAAACATTTTTAAAAATGTATTAAATTTATTTCAAACATTCTAAATATTTCAAAAATATGTTAAAAAAAAATTATGTTGTAAATAAAGAATTTAATACTTTTAAAACATTATTTTGATTTAATTCAACATAAAATAAATTAACAACTAATTATTAATTTTTGTTCTTTTCGTTTTAATTTATTTTTATATAAAAAAGAAACGTATAAACCCATGTATGTGTGTAAGTAGGCTTAGTTAGATAAATATTAGCTATTGACATTCTGATAAAGGTGTTATTATAACAAATTATTTGCTATGTTGTGTTTTTAATTATAATTTTTTTTGGTCTTGCATTTACACATACAAAATAATTTATAGCTTTTAAAAAAATATATTCCATTAACACATATAGAGAAAAAATTAAATATAATTTATTTCTTATTTAATTTAAAAACAACCCTAATCTATAATAGACTAATGTTAGAGATGTGTGCGAATTTTGATTAATAAATGTCGGCTTAATCGGTCGTTACTAAGTAATTTTTAAATATGTTGAAAAACGGCCTTTGCTCTACCCTAATCCCCTTGTAAAGAAGATAAAACGTTAATAGCTAATTGATAGGAATAGTTGCCGAAATATTGTTTATTAAAAAAAAATGTATATTAGCATTCCTCAAAAGTTGTTGCCGCGCAAAATTTCATAAACATTTTGTTGTAGACTGTTTTAATGTATTACATTCAATCAGAATTGACACTTTCATAGCCATATTAATTATAAACATTTTGATTAAATAAATCTGTAGTTATGATTGAGAAGCAGTTGATGTTTATGACATAAAAATCGTTTGGAATCGTAATGGAGTCATTATAATTTTCAAATCCCAAATCAAGTAATTAAGTGCCTTAATTTAACTTCATATAACCTCTTTATTTATAACAGCAATTATATTTGTGGTCGATATCACAGAGATATTTCATAATATAGTCAAATATTTCGCAAAGGTTCTTAAAGTCACTTTCTGTGTAATTTAAAAAAAATGTCAACAATTAATATTCCCTCTTTCCTTCTTCCTATAAGTGATTATTATTAGTTCTTTTACGTGAATTATATCAGTTAAATAAATTTTTTGAATATTCTTTTTGTTTTCAACATAAATAAACAATTGAAAAATTATAATCGTCTTAAACGTCTTCTGCAAATAGGTATTAAGGTGCTGTTATCACATGACTGGCGAAAGATTTGAGTATAAATTTGTATGTAAATCACTCAAAAAACTAAGTGCGTTTTATACAAAATTAACACTAAAATCATACGTTTGTCCTGTTAAAAGTGCACCTAAGAGTGTCTTCGTGAAAAATTAAAGAAATAAATTTTTATACTAAAAGTAGAAAGTGTCCGTTTGCCTTTCTGCCTGTAAGCCGGTCTCCTATCTTTCAAATAAATAGTAGTTTATTTTAATAGTTTTTATTTGGACACTTCATATTTTCATAGTTAGTGGAAAATTTTTCTAACTAAAAAATAAATAATAAAACATATTTTTATATTATTATTACGAATAAACTTAATTATTATTTGAACTGTAACAATGTATCTATGAAAGAAATAATTATATTCTTCCCAATTAGTATCAACTTTACGAAAATTGTAAAGATTGACAATTGAACGGTGATGAGAGGTGTAGCGGCCTTGAAATCGGTATACTGATACGTTCTGCTAATCTGATTGCACATGCTAATGTTTTTCAAAGATAAAAAAAATCATAGTAATAGGAATTTTCATTAATTCAATAAAACTGAACTAAAGCCAAACAATAATAATTTCTCATATATAAATAATAAAACTAAAATTAAGAAAATTTTAATTAAACGATTAATTGCTCACCGGTAGTGCATAACTAGCAAGCAAAAAAAAATTTATTTAATTTAAAATATGTAATTGCACATTGTTTTTTTATTTATATGAAAGCAATTAGATTTATTTAACAAAATAAACATTACATACATACGTATGTACTTAAGCCATTTTACAAATTCATTTTTAAACGAATTGTTAATTTACAGGAATTTTTGTTGCTATTCATAGTTGAGTCACTTTAATAATAAATTTTATACATCATATTGTAGTTTTTTTGATACTCTTTGAACAAAAACTTAATAGATTTTTTTATGACGTGTATTTTTTATTGAATTTTCAAATATAATTTGATCGCAACAATAAGTAAATTAAGTTAAGTATCAGTCACAATAATTGTTTTTTTTAGTTGTCTTACAACTGGCATGTTAGTCCGATAGTAAGAGTTCCCAATTTCTAAAGACGGGTGTCACCTTAATATAGAATCTAAATATCTAATGGACTTTGGTACAACTAAATATACCTTATAGACTGCTTAGAACTTTCTCTACATTTAAAGTCTTAGAATAAAGAAAAAAAATATAATTGATCTACTTTTAATATGATTTGATTTTGCTTTGCATCAATTATAGGCTTCCATGTTGAAAAGCAATCAATATGATCACCTAGATATTTTGCTTTAAGGTGTTCCGGTATATTCTGGCTATTGATTTCTGTAATATAAAAGTAACACATACATATTTCTATTATTTAAATTTTATCAGGCTCAATTTAAAGTTCATATTTTGTTTCAATATTTTCAGTTTAAACTAAAACTTAGGCTGAAATTTTCAATACTACATATTCAGAATTTAAATGTTGCAAACATAAATATAATTATCAAATACCCTTCAACAACTATTGTACAGATATATATATATATATTTTTTTTTATTTTTGATATATTAACCAACAAATTCATTCAGAAGACAGTAATTATGGTAAATTAACAACTTGTAGTTGGCATATTCATTTAACTCGAATACAAAACAATAGAATTTCAAACGAATACAAACATTTTCACTTGATTTAACTTTAATTCAGATTGTGTGTTAATAACATTAACTGAAAACTTATGCATAATTTATTTGTGATATTACAAAGAAATGGTTTTTAGTATTACAGTGAGTACTATATTAAATATGTAGAGTAGATAAAAAAAAAAAAAAAAAAATACTACATGTTAGAGAAAACAAAAACAGTTAGAAGTTTTAAAAGCTTACATAGTACATTTGGGACTCAACAATAATCAAAGTAAACAGTTTTTTTATTCTCCTCAAAGGCTTTTGAATTTAATGAATGAATAAAGTAATTGCTGTTCGTAATTAAAGCTCTCGTCCTCCATCTGATTCTATCCAAGTTAATTTTAGAAATCTAAACTATTAAATCCTTCAGTATTCTTTTAAATTCTTAATGTTTAATTCTTCGCAGCATACGCAACCATCGATTAGAATGATAAAAGAATCAAAGCTATCTGAGCCGTAAAAGATATTTATTTTCAAATAAAGCTAAAGAAAAAACTTTGTCATTGTATTGATTGAATATTGCAAGGCTAAAGCAATATTTGTGGCTTCATTTGCAGCTAAAGCATTTTTATCAAGCTTTCAAAAGAACAGGAAATTATAAAAATGCATTCAACTGAATTTATTGGAAATTGTGTAAAAAAATAATATAAGCACAAAAATATGGAAGTGCAGAAATTTGGTTTATCTCTATATTTATTATTGATTTTTCAACTTAAATAAAATTTAATAAGAACGGTTTTTAGAGATTAAGTAGAAAAATATCTACGTTTTTGTTATTGTGATATCATAAACTGCAGAAATATAATAAATATATTTGCAAGCACAATTTCCAGAATTCATCACACACATTTATTAAGTGATTAATGCACATCAGCGGATACTTAAAATTCAAGGATTACAGGAAAAAAATTACTGGAAAATAAGAGTAATAAGTAAAACGACTCTGAACAATATTTCATATTTGCAATATGCCTGTTGGTAATAAGCAATATTATATTTAGGAGATTTTCAAAAATTGCAAAGTTGTTTTAAATATGCACTTTATGTTTACGTAGTTCTCACGGGACCAAGTGGAGACATTCGAACCAGAAAGTTACTAGTACGTTTCTATAATTTAAGTCTTCTTGTTAAAGCAAAGTAAAAAGTGTAGACGTAATGTTGACAATGTCATCAAGAAGTCAGCACTAGTCAACAAATTGGAGGTTTGTCACCCATAAGCCTAGTAAGAAGTTACAAAGCAATTCAAAGAAAATGGTGAGTTTGAGACAATTGGCCTCGAGTGTACTACAGGATATGTTTATATTTATTTTAATATTATTTCTGAATCAGTTTTATTTAAATACGAAAAGAAACATTAATCAAGCTTGTTTGTTTCATACACTGTGTTTTCAAATAAGTTGCCTAATTAATAACTTACGAGGTGTATTCAAAAAAAAGGTTAAATTTAATTGTTTCCCAAAAATTTGATTTTTCCATCAATTTATATATTGCCTCTTCAAAGTAGTACCCCTCATTTATAATAAACCTGTATCACCTCCATTCCAATTCTCGAAGCAGTTCTAGTATACGCTTTTTTGGATGTCTTCGAGATCTATCATTGATTCGGTTAATATCACCATCAGTCGCCGAATACCGCCTTTCTTTCATGGGTGTATTCAATCTTGTGAACAATAATAAGTTAGCAGAGATCCAAATCTCTTGAAAATGTTGGCCGAGGCATGATAAAGGAGGTCAAAATTTAACAATTATGAAAAGGACTTCGCATCATGTCTGAAAATTGCTTATCGAATGTACGTAAAGTTCACCATATATTTTGAATACACCTCATACATAATTTTCTTGATATTATTTCTTACTGTTGTGTCCCAAAAGATATTGTAAAAATACCATATTCTAAAATTCAAGAAGTTCAAAGAATATGTATTAAACTTTTCGTGCAATATTTGTTTTGAATTGTAAAAAAGAAAAAAAAAAAATATTGAGAAAATACATGTCACTAATTGTTCATATATTTACTTATTTGTTTTAATAAAATAACTAGATTTATTTGCTTGAAGTTTTTGTCAAAATACTTGAGTTTTTCGAAATACTTTATATAAACCATTTAATTTACTTAAACAATTTAAATTGAAGTATAACAGATAAAAGTTGTAACAACTGTTTATAAATAACTTGGGGAAAGTTGAAAATTTTCATTCTTATTTGGTGTGATTAAGAGTTTTACAGCTCAAGGCAAAAACGTTTTACGAAGAATCTCAACAAAAATTTTACAATTTCAATATTTGTTAATTTTGTTTAGTTCTTTTAATGATATCAAGATTAAAGAAAACAAACAAACAATTACAGATTATTTAAAAGCCAATGGCTTTTTACTTATCTGCTTCCTTTCAAGGTATTTTACAAAACGCATTAAACCTTTTCGAATATACATACATATATATTTTATAATTTTGTATTGCAAAATAATCTACCTAAAATCTCAAGTGAAACATGATCATTTTACATGATTTGTAAAAATTTGCTATTAAAATGAAAAAAAAATAAAAGCAACAGAAATTGGTTTCAAAATGGGTATCAGTTACTCGAGAGTAAAAAATAGAATTACGTGTTAGTTTTTTTTATTTTTTAAAAAATTCTATTTCTAAATAGGTTATTTCAATTCAACGTTATAATATCGATGGCTTAATATGGAAAGGTCGTATCTGGTTTTTTTTTTTTTTTTTAAATAGGTTTTTTATATGTTCTCGTAGACGAAACTTAAATACACCAACTTTAAAAAATTCAGTTTCCTATGTTGACGAGTAACAGATTTACAGTAATTAAAAAAAAGCACCAACTCATTTTTTATATGTTATTTTTTCAGATTTGATTGAGTTTTTTCCTTCTCTTGTAAAGTAGCTAAAAGTTGAGATACGACTTTTCTATATTAAGCCATCGATATGTAACAGTGGATATTTATAACTGGTGTAGAATTTATTTGATGCACTTAACTTAAAAGTATTTAATTTGGATCCATCTGTGCTTAAGTTGGAGTTAGTGAAAGATTTCTCAGAATTTCAATTCTAGTGCATTGGAATGTAAGTTTTAAGAAGATTTAAAAATGGCAGTTGGTGAGGTTTAAGCCGTGGTCAAAAAATTTGCACACATCTCAAATACGACCGTTAAGAGAATATAAAATAGCAATACAAATTCTGAACTGCATAAATATTGAACCGCGCATCGTAATGCTTTTGAGATCAATAACTATCTCATCATCAGATCAGTTCTTTGTTTAATTTTCTATCGTATGACACTATTAAGTTAAAGCAGCTAAAAAGCCTAAATTATGCCAGTTTTTATTGCAGATTATTTACAAGACTTAAAAGATATGAAAACTTGCCTCAGCTTCTTTGGTTAATTCGATATTTTTTACAATGTGCAACAAAATAATGGAACGAATGAACTTTTAAATTTATCAAGTATAAAATTATAATATAACTATTCAAAATAATTTCTTTCAATGTCATACATGAAATGAACTTAAACTTTATACCGTAATATTTAGTCTTTCTATTTACGTATGATAAAAATAATATGCCACGACATCAACATTTCCATCGTAATTTCGTCAGCAGTTTTCTTAACATTTCTGCAGTATGCATAATTCGTTGATTAGTTTCTAGTTTCGTTAAAAAGAAATCAAAATAACAAAAAAAAATGTTTATTGTGAAAACCAAATGAAAAATAAAACTAAAATTGTAAAAAAATTTTATCTAAACTGCAGACATTGCAGCTATTTTATTGCGGTTTTACAGCTTAAAGTTTGTTGAAAACTTTTAAAAGTACAAAAAAAAAAAAAAAAAACAAAAAACACCCACCCATTCATGTACATACACAAGTTTTAGTGCAACCAAAAAGAACATTTCAAAGGGTAATAGAAAACTAAAATAAGAAAATGGGGATAAAAATATATAATATGCATGTATAATGTATGTATGAACGCATAAGACGTAGGGAGCCGGGCCAAATTTGGACAAATGAACAATGTCTGTATATCTTCAGTATATGTTCTCTCTCTCATAACTTTGTATAACTCAATCATAAAGAGATAAAGCTCTAACGACCTGTCCCACGATGTCGACCGATCGACAAAGTAAACGAAAGACAACTGATTTACGAATTTTTAAACATCCATTTTATTTATTTTTTTTATTTATTTTATTAATTTAAATGATATCGTTTATTAGTGAAACACAAGTTCGTTTTTAACGTCTAGAAATTCAGTAAGCGGTATCGCTCGGCATTGCAGTACAGGCCGTAAACGTGTAAAAACTGAATGTAGTTAAATTCTTTTCATTTTAGCACGAAGGTTTACAAGATCCCTGTATAGAAATTAATATATTACAATCTCCTGACGTATTATGGTTTACGCCCACTGTGGCTAAAGAGTTCAGATTTGATGCATAATTAGATCTTACCCAGCGGAAAAAATGGTCATTAATTACATATTTAATGGAAGATATATTGTATTATTTTCCAAGGGTAAACAATGCAATCCTTTGGAAACGAGAAGGTAATTTGATCATACGCAAAAATTACCATGTATATTACCACTTCTTACGATGAAGGAATGTATTGTTTTTGCTTGTGCACAAGTGTTCGCATTTTCCTTTTAAATTGTTAAAAAGAAATAAATTATGGGATTTATTCGCCGTACACATTAAACGAATTCATTACTTTCCTAGGTCATGTTCTGTGTTAACAATAATGAATTCTGAAATGAAAAATTGTGCATGCTGTACATTACTCTCTCGTTTACAATGCAATAACTTTTCCCATTGGGGACCTCTAACAGAGAGAGAGATAGAGAGAGGGAGAGAGTATTAGATCTCTAAAATGTATAAAATATGTTTCAGAAGAGCTGCATAACTGCTCTTAAAATTTAACAAAAGCAGTAGCAGAGTTGTAAAATAAGTTATAAATATGTTTTAAATTTTATTTATTTGTTGCGCGTTAGCAATATCTAAGTGTATATTTCGTTGATAGCCATACCAACTCATCAGTAGATGTTTTACCCTTTATGTTTAAACAATATACATAAATATTTAACCTCTCTTCCCTATCGAGATCTTGTACAAAGCACAACATAAGAAGGGGTCATCCCCTGAGAGCTGCTTCTATACAAAATATTAAAGGAAAACTTCCCTTAGGAAGGAGTGCTACAATAGTTTTAAGTAAATTCACAAATCCAAAAGAAATTGTCCTTTGGCCAATAAAGTGTTAAAACTTCTTAAAGTATTCGTTTTTCTCAGTTTTCCTTTTTTTTTTTTTTGCCAAATCGATTCTTTTGAAAAGTTATTATCTACTGTTTAACATGCAGACAAAAAAGAAAGCTTTAAAAGTATAATCAAATTTGTATGCATAAAAATGCTTGCGACCAAAATTTTTTATATTTTAAACAACTCCAGTAGTCTCTTTACCACATGTCATGGGATGAGCATGTACAAAATAATTGACATAAAATTTCTTGCAAAAGATAGTACTGAATTGCAAAAAAAAAAAAATGTGACGAATCTAAGGCAATCTGCCAACGGAAGTTTTTCTCAAAAATAGTTTGATATAAAAATGTAACTATAAGCTTTAAAATTTAAAATTATATTTTAATATATTTTACGGTTTTGCAAACTCATTGTAACATTTTTATCAATGTGATTCTTTTAGTTACAGTTGATTGAATACTTAATTTATATAATATGTCATGAATTTCCTCTTTTATATTATTCTTTTTTCTTTTACATATTTTTAATATACCCACCAAACATTGCTTCAAATGTTGGAAATATATTGGTTTTATTATATGCTATAAAATAGAGTCTAGGCAACCTATAAGCTTGGCAAAATTTGTTTGCCTTTCTAATATGGGAAAGAATTCTTGGAAAAATATTGCCAAGCTTATAGCTTGCCTAGAAATGAGATGGAAGAACTTGGTCTTTATTTTGATCTCAGTACTTTTTACGGTTGAAACTTTTTGGATACGAACATGGCCTTATTTTCACATTTATGTTTTTGTGTTGATCTCACTTCTTTTTTCTAAGTTGTTTTTGTATAAATATTTATATGTATTGCTTATCTGGGCCTACCTGTGTAGAAAATTTCAGCTTTCTAGCTATACTAGAAGTGCCCTATACAAAGTAGGGGCACCATAGTCGCACCAGATGAAAAGTGCCGGTTTAAAAATCATTTTCATTAATTTCTTATCAGGACCTACCTGTGTACCAAATTTTAGCTTTCTAGCTATACTAGAAGTTCCCCATACAAAGAAGGGACATGATTGTCCCCCAGATGAAAAGTGCCCGTTTAAAAATTATTTTCATTAATTTCTTATCAAGACCTACTTGTGTACCAAATTTCAACATTCTAGCTATACTAGAAGTGCCCCATGAAAAGAAGGGGCATGATTGTCCCCCCAGATGAAAAAAGCCCGTTAAAAAAATCATTTTCGGTAATTTTTTATCACTACCTGCCTGTGTACCAAATTTCAGCTTTCTAGCTCTACTTGAAGTGCCCCATACAAAGAAGGGGAACCCTAGTCCCCCCAGATGAAAAGTGCCCGTTTTCAGATTTTTCTGGTTATTTTCTCACCAAGACCTAACTGTGTACCAAGTTTCAGCTCTCTAGCTTTACTGGAAGTGCCCAATAATATTGATGAGTGAGTCAGTGAGTCAGTGAATATGTACTAAAATATGGACTTTTCACACCATAATATCTCGGGAAGCTTTTATGGTAGAACTTTAAAATTTTACTTGTGAGGTCACCTTTGTGGGCAGACCTTATGTTTCCAGTTTCATTATATTATGATCAGGGGGAGCAAAGTTATGAGGGGGTAAAAAAAGCTCGACTGGTTTCGTGTAAATATACACACTGTGTGGCCGAACTTGGCCTGGCGCACTACTCAACTGAAAAAATATATAAAAGTATTTTGTCAAGTGAAATTTGTAACAAATTCTTAGAGAAACAAATCTTAAAAGAAAAATATATCATTCATTTTAGAGAAGAAGAACTCAATGCCTTTCTTAGTATTTTGATTTATTCTTGTCTTCACAAATCAAACAGAGAACACTGACTGAATTATGGAAACCTATTAATTTACCATTGAATTTGATGCTTTTACGCTGTATACATTTTGATAATAATGTTACTCGGGATATACGTTCAAAGACTGATAAAGCAGTTGTTTTTCGATACATTTGGATGATGCTAAACGCCAATTTAGAACAAAGTTGTAAGCCTAGTGAAAGCCTAGTGAAAGCTCGTAAAGTTTGTATCGGCTGATCCAAGCTAATATTCATTGAAAATTCGATTACTCGACCAATGTTTGCAAACTGCTCGAAAGTCCTACACTAAATATTGTTTTTAAATTTTTCATTATGTATTGATTTTTTTTTTTTATTTTTCTGTTTTCTTATTTCATTAAATATATTGTTTACGTTGATATTTTATATAGAGTTGAATTTATGCACAGCTACTAACAACTTCAAAAAATTAACAAAAACGGCCGCATTCCTATATAAAACTTACAAGTACCCTGGTCCCTTGTTGCGCAGTTAAGGGTGTTAAGAGTAAAATTGTCTATCGCCCAAATTACAACAAATACGAGTATTTTAGCTGTACGGCTGCAAAAATGCTAGCTTTACTGAAAGTTAGTAGTTCTCAAAAAGTTTCAGATATGCATATTATAAATTTCAATAAAAATTTCCAATTTAAAACTCCAAAGGTACCCGGATAACTAGGTGCGCACGTAAGGGTTAAACATTCGAAATTTAATATTTCTTTATAAAGTTACCTATTCGCGTGAGCCTAGATATTTTTATGAAAAATATAGCTTCTGCAGATCTAGTGGCACATTTTACATTATAATACCAAATTATAATTATTTATCGTCCTCAAGATTGTTCTTTATTAGTGCCGTGATATTGTGGAATAGTTTTCCAGTACATCGTCTTTCAAAATGAAATTTAAACAAAATTTTAGTAACTTATTATTTTTCATTTTATATTATTACTCGTATTTACGAGTATATATGTATGTATTTTAATGTATTTAATAGGGTAGTTTTAAGTCAAATAAAATTTATTTTCATGGATTATATACACTTGTTTGATGAGCTTTTAAGTGGCTTTAAATGTTACTTGCACTTAAAAATAAAATAAATAAAAAATGAATGTGGTTATTCAAAAATTTTATTGAGTTTTAACAAATAAAGCATTTATTAATATTAATATTTAGATTATTCTGTAAGTTTTATGTTTAAAAATTTGTTGAAGTTGAAGTTGTATCTATATCAGAGAACAGATTGAATTCATTCACCTATTCTGCCCATTCATAAATTTATTGCTTTTACATTGATTCAATCGATAGGAAAAATATATATTACAATGTGTATCGCATTTAATTTTTTGATCGCTATTTTTACAATCTCTTTTTAAGATGCTGGTGGTCTAGCAATGAAATAACATGTAATCACTAAAAACGATGGAACCAATCGTTCAGTATTCGTTGCTATATACATACTATTCATGTGTATACACTACTTACACAACCACTTTTTTATAAGGTTTCGAACATTGTGCATACGTTCTATACAAGAGTGCTCAATTGCAGTAAAAAGTATTCGCACCATTCAATTAGTATTCGGAGCCTTTTATCACGGTTTAACGCACTTCTTATTTGCAAATAAGAGTGGAACGCGTTGCCCTATTACTTTTATATTGTAAATTAAAATGTTGCGAAAACTATTTGCAAATAACGAGGTACTCAAAGTAAATTTATACCAAGTATATGCAAGTCTACAACAACAAAAAAAATCATGTATTTTGTTTGTGTAAAAATAATGGATGAATGTCAAAACAGATGAGAACAACATGAAGAAAGCAAAAACAATTTGTAGAATTATGTATAACAAAGCATAACAAACCAAAATGGCGCACGAAAATTGTAAACAGCTTTTGACAGTCATACATTACCACTAAACGAGAAAAACAATAACCAGCTGTTTAGATGCATATACTTGGAATAAATTTACTTTAGAGATACTTTAAAATAAAATGTGTGATGCTACCACATTATTTATATACTATGTTTTAGGTGTTTTTGATAATCTGGTACACTGTCAACATGACGTGCAATTCTGTCATGGCACAACTACCAGGTATGCGCTGTTTACAAGCAAGTACAACAATCCCAAAAACAACATGTATTTTGTTGGTATAAAGTACTCTCTTTATATCGAAACACAAAAACAAATTTAACATATTTCTTACGAATGCTTTGCAAACTATAATTGTGTATGCTTTGTGTATGCGATCTGAGTCAGCTGTGCTAGTAAGCTCAGCTGTCTTGACTTCTCCATAAAAATATATATGTATGTATATTTAACAAACTAGCAAATCGAACCAGATGACTAAATTTTTTCTGCCTGTCATTACGAAAATATAACAATATTTCTGAATGCTATTTGCGAATAAACAGCGAGTTTTTGCAAATAAGAAATGCGTAAAACGTAAAAGCGTATTTGACAATACCAGTTAACGTAAACGTTAATATCGTATACGATATTAAACAAGAAATGCACACAATTAAATTCTTTGTACTCATCTTTTTTAATTGAGTGTCATACATTGTTTTTTTTTTTTAAATGTTGTGGATTGATGCAGTTTATTATGTGAGTGATTCCATTCAAAACAATCAAATAAGGAATTCAGTCTGTTCTCTGGTCTATACGCATTTCATTGGTGCTTTACCAAATCGTCAGTAGAAAACAATAGAATTTTTTGCAGAATAAATACTTAGCAAATACTCGAATGAAAAAGTTATGTTATGTGTGATTACTTTTAGCAGAAGAGTCACTAAAAATACAAAAAGGTTAATATGTATATGAATTCATATATTGGTACAAAATTTTAGTTCTCTATCTTAAGATTAATTCTATTATAAATTTGAAAATTGTTGTATGTTTTTTAATTATTTATGCAAAAGTTTAATTTTATATTAATTCCAATTTAAAGTAAAATAAAATTGTTTGATGGGTATATCATTTTACCAGTTATGTTTAAATAAACGTTAGTTTTGTTGGTTGGATAAACGGGTTTGTGTAGTGTAATTGTGCACAATATTGATAACGTTACTAAAAGCAGAAGAAAGCACTTTGGAAATTGTCTAAATGGCATTAATGTCAATACCAGTAAAATGCAATATTAGTTGCTGCTGCTGTTGCGGCTCATTGTTTTTTAAATATTAGTTGAAGGGTAATGTATCGCAATCCGACACATTTTTAAAGCACAAAATGATTTGATGGTGGGGAAACAAGAAGAGTGCTTATTGAGAGCGTCTATAATATTGCGTAGTCACGGATCTTGGACACGTGAACTAGAATCAACATTTAAAGCGAAATAATATTTTTTATGTCAGTATACGGTTTGCTGGTATTCATGAAGATAAACATCAACTTTTAAAGTAATATTTTTTCTTAAATTTTCAATGTAAGGCAGTTTTTTCGCTTTATTTGTTAAAGGGATAATCTTTATATATAACAATTTTTTGCGCTCAGTTATTAATTTGTTTTTCGTCCTACATGAAACTTTTTTCCTGGTATGAAATAAACCAATCCAGAAAATTTCATTATTCAAAATAAATTTTATTCGTTATTCAAGTGAAACGAGAATTCTTGTGTTCAGCTGTTAAGAATTATATGTTATTTATTTAGTATTGGTAGTTTGTTTACTTGTTACTATTATTAAAACAGTTGCATACGCAGAAGATGTGGCGTGTACATATGAAGAATTGCTAAGCATTGCATCAACTTTGAAACCGAAGCCTTAATTGCTTTTTCTGGCGCCGTAAATAGTTAGTTGTCGACAACTTTTTAAAAATTTATGTGCTACCAATAATTTGTCGTGCGGCATTATGAAACACTCTTCTTTGTTTGCAACTGAAATTTGGAAGTCAGCCCGAATTAGGCTATACGATATCGGTTTAGTTTATGTTTTTCTAGAGTACCTGGCAACACTACTTCCTAAGTAGCTTAATTTCGCTTATTTGGTACCTTTTTTGCAAAAATGCTTTATTTGATATACTCTGCTTGAATTTGCTTATAATGCACTTTGGTAGCCCTTGAAAATAATTTTTGAATCTCTCTGTTGCAAATAAAAAACAAAAGTTTGTACTTTTTTCACACATGCAATTTTCTATTCTATAACTCTTGATATTAAAGGTATTATTTTTTATTGTGACAACTATACAGAAATTTGCAATGTTTTAAATGCACTTTCCGATGATGATAAAGCAAAAATTTTATTAAAAATGCATCTTTAAAATCTGATGTCCCATACATAAAATATAATTTAGAGTGTATTTGCCGAAGTAAAATCAAACTAAAAAGAAGAGCACTTTATTTAAAAGAAAATGTGTCTATAATAGAAAAAGTGGAAGAAAAGATGAACAGTTTTGAGAACAAAATATTTTTTGAAAAGTTCAACAAAGTTATGAATCGAAACGTTGAAATTCAAACATTAGTTAAAATTAAAAATGATATTTTTTTAAACAAAAGCGAAGCTAATGAATACATTGATACAAGCGAATTAATATTGTTTAAGTTCGCTCCTATTACATCCAATGATGTTGAATGAATTTTTTCAATTTATTCTACAGTTTTATGCGATAATCGGTCTTTTATTTTTGGTAATCTGAAAAACATATGATTGTGCTTTGCAATAAAAAATTATTTAATAAAATAAATGAAAAGGGGTTACATTGCTTAATTTTTGGAAGCATATTTGCTTATTCTTGGGCTTATTTTGCGTTTATTTTGTGCTTTTTTGCTATATTTAAACTTGCCCTGCTAATAACATAATGTTTTGGAAAATATGAAACGTATACGTTATACATTTTACAGATATATATTAACCATACGCCAACTTAAACTTATATATATCGCACCCGTTCAACAATACTGTATTAACTCAAAAACTTCAAAGTGTTCAGGAGAGACAAAAAACTGTTTTTTTTTTTTATACTATTCTTCTATCACAAAGAGAGATACAACTGTATTTTTTTGGGTGAAAGAGTGGAGAAAATGGTGTAAACTTTCTACAGTGGATAGATATGACCACTGTTCATCGATTTCTTGCAAAAAACGAAATTTTAAAAATTTTGAGTTAATACAGTATTGTTGAACGAGTGCGATATGTATATATCACTTATTACGGTAGCAAATACTATGCAACAGTTTTAGAATATTAATGAAGAAAGTCAATAAAAACCAGCAATCATTTAACAGGATACATAAATTTGATAAGTGTTTAAATCATTCACATCTACATACATACGTGAATATGATTATATATATGTCTCACAACAATGTTTCACCTTTAAAAATCTTTGTATTAAACATTCAGTGTATTTGTTCATGTTTCATATGAAGCACTTTCTTTCCTCAATTAATTTTTAATTATAAGTCAAGACGACATTATCAAAAGCTTATTGGTATATGATCGAACTTATATACATATATTATACAATAATTTTAAATGTATTACAATTTTTTGTAATTTATGCCGTTCTTCTGCCAAAAGAATGAAATATATTATTGAGATCTATCAGTAAATCTCCAGATCAATTTATTTTTATCGTAAATGTTAACACTTTTCTTCGATTTATATATTGTGTTTAAAAATGCCCTCGGTATTTATTTTCGTTAATTGTCATTCGCATTAACTAATTTTACTCCAGGCTGCCATATTAAAGAACATGTAATGTTTGAATGGCCAGCGGATATTATTTATAAATTATAATTGCTTAACCCTTTTTTATGTAAAACTTTTACTTGTGTTGTTTATTCGCTTTTGAGTTTGCGTGAGTGCAGCATAATTATGTTAAAATGCTTTGAAAATAATCTAAATTGGATATCATTTTAGATTAAAATGTACGCGTTTTTGTCGCCCCTTTTGTTTTGTTTTATTTTGTTTTCAATTTTTATTAATCGCATAGTTATTATAGAAAATGTAGTTCGTAGTTCAAACAACGCTTGAGGGCAAATGGGGAAAAATAATGTTTTTAATGTGATGTAATTATGAAACTTAATTTGAAAATAAATGAGCAATAAGCTGAAGGTGAATGAGGAGATACAGAGAAGGACAGCGATGTTTCCAGTTTAGAAAAAAAAAAAAAACAGAAGATACATATACAGTGTGGATCAACTTAGACTAATTTCTTTGAAACTCAGATTCTTATTTTCTTTGCAAATAAAATGATAACAATGATAACAGTCAACGCAAGAACGAATCAAAATTTTTAAATTTTATTAGAAAAAATTAATATGTCAAAATCAAAAATTTAGAAACATCTGACTGACTGCTCCAGAGCTATGTTTCTCTTATAAAATTATTTTACGATATGATATCATTAATTAACTAAAAAAAAACTTATTTAACTCTTTGAGCCAATAATATAAAAGTTATCAAATACAGAAATATATTTTCTTACAAACAACCATGACAAATATTCATTTAAAACAATATCATGTTTTTTGCTCATACAATTTAATTGCAGCACAAAAATTACACAAAATTCAAGGTTTTAAAATTGTGCAGCATATTTGATTTCTTTTTACTCCCTTTTTAATGGAAACAAAAAAATTATCTGACAGCCAGCATCTCTACGAGTTTACGAGTATGTTAAAGATGAGGAAACAGAACAATTTACACTTGAAAAGTAAAACAGACAACAGCTGCTGCATTATTAAATGCTTGAAGGTATTGTCTTAAAAGCTCAACTAACATTCTTGCACATGCTAACAAGGATACATAGTCATTATAAAGACTTTGTTTGAACCCAGCCAACATAATGAAAAATGTAAAGAATGGCAAATGAATGTATGGAACGCGCTAACTGGCTTTTAAAAAGTTTGGTGTAAAGTGCTAATTCGGCGTTGATAGCTCAAAGTGCCTTAAAAAATTGTAATAATTTAAATCTATTAAAACAGTTTAAGATAATTCGATTTTTTTTTTTGAGATTGTAAAGTGTATTTTCATTAAAAATTTGTTTTACAAATCTTTCACAAACCAATAAATATTTTTGTTAATTAAAGCAGTATTTATTTATTTTTAACAAAACCGGCCTATCTGACTGACAAGTTTTAAATGTGTTTATGTTGTTTTATATATAAAATTTTTGATGTTTTTCTTTAATGCTTTAGTATAGTTGTACAGACATTTAAAAATGATATAAACTGTAAAAAAAAATAAAATATAATGAAAGTATATACTTTTAATACCAACGAATACTTTCGCTCTAGAGAAAACTTTTTCTTATGCCTTTAGGCATTCTTAAATGTGTAGTGATTACTTTTTCTTAAGTTCATGCATATGAGATTTTTCTAAAAAGCCCACCTAAAAATCTTAATGTAAAGTTTTTTTTTTAAGAATTTTGCTGTAAATTCATGTACATACATTTACACGTATTTTGTGTTGTAATGTGTTTTTCTTTCTAAGAAAAAGGAAATAAAAGACATTTCTTTACACATACTCAGATTCACAAGTACAGAAAGTCATATGATACAAAATTGAAAAAAGGACAAACAAATTTTCATATCTTTCCGTTAACTCTTCAGTGAACTCTTTTAATTACAAAAGATTAAAAAAGAAATGAAGAAATTTTGATTACTAAAAATAAAATGAAATTTAAATTTAGGAATAAACATGTAAACAGTTAATGTTGGAGTATTTTCACACACAAGAAAAATAATCATAAAATATTATTATCCACGTACGGCGTTTTTGAATACAATTTGTAAAGATTTACTAATTTTTAGAATCGATAAATTTGATTAGTTTTTTCGCCATTTTTAAAATGTTTATGCTAAAAAAATAGTTAAGGCTTAATTAAATAATTTTATTTGTATGAAAAATGTCCTTAAATTTAATAAAAAAAAATTCATATTTTTAGAAAATGCTCTCTCAAGTTAAATGAAAATGTCTTTAAAAGAAGGTTATTTTTTAAATTACCATTATGAACTATTTTCTTCGATATGAAATATTGAATTTTTTTAAATTAAGGAAATTTTATTTGATTTAAAATTAGTTGCTAAGTTTTAATAAAACTATAACTAAATTTAATATCCTGGATTTACTTCTCAAATACTAGTTTAATGTCAAAAAACATTAACTAAATTTTCCAGCCTCAAAAATTCGGTTTAAATACATTTTATGTATTTATTTACATATGTGGTACTTAAATATGCGTGTCTAACATATATCCTTATGTACTCTGACTTTCGTCAATGCTTTTAGCAACGTTTTTTTTTTTTTTTATTTAAAAACTCTTTTATACACAAACAGAAATCTTACACAGACATTCATGAATTTAATATTTGTTTTTATTTGCTTGAAGCTTAATTTTTTTGTTTGTCTTATTGCTCTCGGTTGTTAAGACCCTCAAATTTTTTATTATAAAATTACATTTAAAGGAAATGAAAATTGCTGTAAAAATGGTTTACGAAATTTCCTTTCCAACACTATAATTTTATATCAAGGATTTCCTTCTTTTCATAAGAGTTGCCGTTTGTTTGGTCAAATATAGTTTATTTGTTTAACCATGCATATTTTTTTTAAATAAAAATAAAGGAAAAATATTGTGCTGAAATAAAATTCATTTATATTTTGTAAATTTTATTTTATTCACCATAAATACGGTCCTCAAAATGATTTTTACTTGCAGAATGTTAAAGAAAAAAAAAATTATTTATGGATGGTAAAATTTTGTGTAAATATATATTTATTTACTTAATAAAGAATAAAATAAAAATCAGTATAAGTTTTGTTTTATGTCAAATATAAAAGAGGAGTTAGAGAAAGGTTGCCGATAACATTTATATTAAAAAGTTGTTATAGGGAATTTAGTTATTTGAAAAAAATTATGTTAATTCTATTTTCTCTTAGTTAATTCATAAGAAAATTTAAATAAAGTTAAACGCAACTAATAGATTAAATGTATGTCTACAGTCTAACGTAGTTAATATGATGATCAAATGACTTGGAGGAATTAATTTATAAAAATCAACTCTGCTAATGAGATCGTTGTTGGTCTCGAAATATCTTGAACAGTCAGTTCAACCGTCTCTGAAGTCAAAATTTTCTTTGTGTGTTCAATATTTTTCAAAAACTTCTGAAACTAAGATGGGGCTGAGTATACAATAGGAATCGTGTTTTTTTCTAAATATTAACATTGGCTTACCTTGATAGAACTTTGTTACGGAATTGCGACTTAATGTTCCCCTTAAACTTTGCATATGTAATATCAATAATATTTTGGTAATCTTCTCTGGTTAATGGAAGAGTAATTCTGGATGGAATCTACATAACGGATGACTGAAAGCTGAAAATACGTAGGTAAGGTACGGTTAGGTTATCACTTTGAAGTGAAATAAAGTACATTCTACCCGCTTGGGTCCAGATGTGTTCCCATTGTAATACATGCAGAAAGAAGAGAAGCAGAGCAGATTAGAGGAAGAAAGTTCAAGAAGTTTCAAGAATTATATACAGAGAAAGAGAAAAGAGATACAGGCATATTGAGTCTGCTGTTGCATAGTCAGCGAGAGAATCATCTGTTGTTCGTGATTAAGGAACTTAATTTTAATTTATATAAAATTTCGACTTTTTAGATGTTGTTTTTTTTTTTTTTCTTTAAAAAGTGCAATACTTAACTATTATTACGCTGGTATTTATTGAAAATTGCAATGATTTCACAAATAGTTTGCAATAATTTATAAGCAAGAAGTTTTAATTTTTCAATGCAGATAAACATTTGCTTCTTATTTATGTTACCATAATATAGAAATGTCCTAGCTTGTTATATATTTCTAAAATCGCGTATTTACCAAAAAAAAAAACAGCGATTTCAAAATAAAACGAGATTGGCTCTTTTCATCTTAAGATAATGATACACGAAATAAAAAATGTATAATTTTCTTAATTGTATATTTTACAAACAAAATAGTATACATATTAGGTTACGAAATCCCTGGAATTAAAATCATGGGATACACATGCTCAGCAGCAAAGTCCTCCTTTAAATAAAACTATGTGAACTATATGGATTTTGATGTACTAAACTCTAATCCGTTTTCGGTTTTTCTCCATCACGTACGGTTTTTTTTTATGGGCGTGGTAATTGTTTCCCCCTAAATTAGTCAGGTACGAAGACATATTTCAGCCTAACTCGACAACGAATCATCCGATTATCACAAACAAAACACCAAAAGATGCGTAAAAAAATTATATTTAATTTACTGCCTACCCCACGATATCGAACGATGTCGCTCGCTTGATTTTTAGATGTAAAAAATCTATCTTGCAATCCACTAATAACCGATAATTAAATTAAATATAATTTTTTTTTCAATATTCTATCGTTTTGGAATTATTAAAAAATTTCACAGGGGAAAAAATTTTTCTCTTGCAAAATTCGACTTTTTTCAGTTTAAAAGTGCAATTAAAAAAAAAAAAAGAAATAAACAATATATTGAATTTTACACCTTTTTCTGAAAGGCTTCACCATCCTTGTTCATTGCTTTAACAAAATTTTTCATTAGGCTAGCTTTATATTAATGTATTCTCCTGGAATAAAATTTACTCTTTCCGGTCAAATTTTAACGTTGTAGTGTTTTTCTTTCGCCCGGCTGTCCTATTCATCGCCATATGTAAGGTTGACTGCACACATTAAACGAATAGAATATTTTGTACCTGCGGTAAATTGAGAATAAAATCCGCATTTGTTAATCGATTTTCATGATGTCTACCTTATTTTATTCTCTAGTTCTCAGAAAAAGGTGTAAAATATAATATATTGACTTTTTCTTAATATATATAGTTCACATAGTTTTATTTAAAGGCGATACAAAAGGTGATTTTTTGGAGAGCAGTGTAATCAATATAATATATTACTTAATATTATTAAGTATGGATACGTATGAGCAATATTTAAGAATGCAGTATAACAAAATTATTACTCTTACCTAATACGTGAATACACATTTTTGTTTTCCTGCGAATACCGTATCCAAATATGTATATCAAACTGTACTTTTAACGACCAAAAATTCTATACAAAATTTATAATATCTACAATAACTATGTATTGTCTTAATTATGTGTATCACTGTATAGAAACATATTCTTTAAGATTTTTCTGTTGTACCCTGGTGCTAAATATTCTTTAAGGAGTTTCATCTTAACTTATCTTTGAGTTTATTAAAAGTACTTAATCTTTTTCAATTGAATTTTTTTTTTAATTACACAAGCAACCATGTGTATTTTAGAAATTTAATTGCTGCTCTTTTTTGTTTGCTTTTCATCACTTAATATATAAATAATATGCTTAGTTACCATCACTCTGAAGGCAAAACTGTTAAATAATCATAAAATGAAGGATAAATATAATATGTCAAAGTTAATTTCTTACATTACTTAAATTTTAATTAAGATATTTAACCAACTGTATATAATTCTAAGTGGTAAATTTACAATATTTGGTTTATAAATGTGAAGCGTATAATATAATGAGTTTAACTGATACAAACAAGCAACCAAACAATTAATTAACAACATTGTTGGTTGTACAATTTTGTAGATTTTTATCTTAATTATATTTAAATGAACATATGTTATTTTATTTGGAAAATAATAAACATGTTTAGATACCGCAGACGGATTTATTATATCATCATTTGTCGTGTATGCTGCAACTTCTTATGGCGTTGCAAGTAAATCTTTACCAGGATTGAAAAGTTTTCAAATTCATTTGCTTGCACACTAATACATTATAATCGAGAATTACTAAGGCAAAAACACAATTACTTTAAAAATATAAATACAACATAAAAAAGTGGATAGATCTGCCCCAAGGACCGGCACTGCGACACCTCTTGGATCTTTTATGCATGGATCTCTAAAATTAAACCAAGCTCTAAATGACTCTCCTTATGAAATTCAGCACAGAGCTTGCAGAAGCCCACCTAATATCATACGAACTCACTAATTCAGAAAGAAAAAAATGCCTTCTATTATTCCAAAGATGCTAGTTCAGTCCAAAGTGACCGGAGAGGAAACCAGTAACTAGCCGTAAGTTGTTCCTGCTGAAATCCAGGATGCCATTGTATGAGAATGGCTGTATCAATGATTTGGCCTGCATTAAACCAGGAGAATCCACCCAAACTTTCTTTGCGGTCAACATGTCATTTTCTCTGATTAGAGTTGTTACAGTCGTCCAATTTACGAATCAAAAGGGCTCTAGGCCTATAAGAAGAGCGGTACAGGCCCTCTTGGCCAAATCATCCGCTTCCTCGTTACCCGGATGACCGCTATGGCCAGTTATCCAGTAAATGGAAATCTTGTTCCGTATCGATAGCTTCGGTAGTCAAAGCACTCTAAAACCAGCTATGAACGGAATTCCCATGAAACTAGGGACTCAAAGGCTACCTGACTATCAGAAAAGATAGCTATCTGCTTGCCTTTAATGCCTCTGCTCAGTTTAATATGAACACATTTGGTGATTGACTGTACTTCCGCCTGAAATACCGTGGGCCATTTACCCATGGGCACTGAGATTTTCACGTTGGGTCCACAGACTCCAGCGCCTACTCCATCTAAAGTTGTGGATCCATCCGTATACCAACATAAACTTCTAGAATCCACATACCCTCCCACGTGGCCCTAAGCGGAATTGTGACATTGAATCTTCTGTTGAACCTTAGTTCACAAGTTATCCAGTTTTCTGCATGCATAATCTATTCAGGATCGATGAATGCATGTTGCCAGCACCGCGAGCAAAGTAACCGATACCCATCCGATAAGCGGCCATTGCCGCAGAGGATCTTATAAAGATTTGAATAGGTGTTAACCCAATCAAGGCCTCAATGGCCAAAGTTGGGCATGATCTCATTGCACCACTAGCGAGAAGACACGCCATTCTCTGAGCCTTGTAGAGTTTGTTCTTCGCTCTTATCTGGAGAGTCTTCTGCCACCATACAATTGCTTCGTACGTAATGATTGGTCTGACAATCATTGTGTTGATACGTTATCATTTTTGGGCTCTTGCCCCAGGTGCACCCAGCACAACTCTTCACCGGCCGGATCGCCCTAGTGGCTTTCTGGGTAACGCATTCAACATGATGGTTCCAAGTCAACTTGCTATTAAACATAACCCCCAGGTATTTATCTTCGGTAGAGAAAGGGATAATGCGCTCATTCAGCAGTATTGTCCCTAGACCAAGTTTCCTCTTAAGAGAGAAAGGTACCAGAATAGTCTTGTCAGAGTTGATAGTAAGGCTGCGTCTCCCACACCATGTCATAACAATGCTCAATGTATCATTCATGATGTCAGAGAGAACGTGCCGAATCTTCCAGTTGCTATCACCACCAGATTGTCAGCATAGCCAATAACTTCATGTCCTTGTTCACTAATAATGATGAGAAGTTCATCTATCACTACTGACCAAAGGAGTGGTGATAAAACACCACCTTGGGGACACCCTTTTACTGCATTAATTGTACCCGTATCGTTACCCATAGAAGCAGTTATGTCCCTTCTCTCAAGCATTTACCTTATCCATCTCACAGAAGTGACGTCAATACCCTTTTACCTAAGAGAGCATTCTATCGAATCATAATTGGTGTTATCAAATGCCCCATTGATGTCCAAGAAGCCTCAACATTGTCTTATATATCTATTTTAATTTTATTATAAAAATTTTGATTTCAAAGATTTAAAATGTTAATTTTTATATCCTTCGCAAAGACCAAAACTATATTTTGTTTAAATTTTTCTTTTGAAAATACTCTTGTTGATATTAGCATTTTAAATAATTTTTAATCAAGCTAATAATCGCATTCAATTTCATATTAAGCCTCATTTAATAGATTGAATTGAAGTATAAATAGCCAACATTAATGGAAATACCTAACAAAAATAATTATTTATATCACAAACTAATCATGTGCACTAATAAAGTGTCTCATTATAAAATATGAACCACTTGGCAGATTAATTCCATAAACGGCTGATTAAATAGTTAATCATCCGTAATTTTAAACTATAAGAATATTATTTACCAAAGGAATAGTTTCAGTATTGAAAATAAATTATAATTTTCTCTAATCAATTTAGCAATGGCGTCTAACTATTTAATATCACTTGAAAACATATTTGAATTTATTCTAAGGCATGATTTTGTTTGTAATTTAAAAAAAAAAAAAAACATTTATAGCTGAGTTTGTATTTAGCACTATGTAAAAACTTATACTTATAATAAAATTAATAATAATAAATATAGTGGCATCTTAAGTTTAATCGCTATCGATGCAGTGTTAGCAATACTTTTATCAACTTATAAGTAGTGTATGTCCCTTACAAACCTCAAGCAACAAGCACGGAAATAGTTGAAACAATTTATATATTCCATGACTAATTGTAATGCAAAGCACAGCAGAAATTTTTTAAAAGATAAGAACGGTAAGCTGTTACATGCCTAACGAATATCAATAAACTAACGAAAACACTAAAGTGGATACATAAAACAGACGTACACACATACATACATTTGTATTTGAAATAGGAAAAAAAAAACAAATACTAAAAGCAAAAGTATTTTCTTCACATTCATATAAGATATTAAAGAAAATTTATTGGAAAAGTTTAATATTAATGCATTTTCTTTAAAAGGATGAATGCAACTGAAAGTAAAATATAAAAATCAATGTTATATAAAAAGAGAAACCAAGTAACAGTAGAAAAAAAATTATAACAACTTCAAAACTGCATAAGAAAAACTCAGCAGTTCTTTGAAGCGCAATAGTGCTTCTACTTTAAGGAAAATATACAACCATGAAACCATAAGTAAGGAAAGTGCTTTGCTATTCACTTGAGGCGGCCGCATCTCATCTACAAGTGAAAATAAACTAACTGTAAGTGTAACATTATAAAGCGAAAAGTGGTACCTTGAGGAAATTGAAAATGTTTCTATCGCTGCTAACAGGTAGGTATTTTTCCATTTCTATGGTTTTTATTTTAAAATTTAAAACTTTAGGTTTCATTAATTATTTAATTATTTGTGTCTATAATTTGTATCTTAAAAGCTTATATTACGTCTTTATATTGATTTAAAAACATTTATATTATGCTATCAAAAGCGCAGTTAAATAATTTTTTAATAGTTGAAAATCACTATTCTAGTTTATATAATTTATTAATATTTATTATTTGAGATATTAAAATAATATAAAAGCTTTTTACAAATTTTTCTGTGCGTTACGTTATATGTGCACAGCACCTAATGCATATAATGGTTGTTTAATTGATGAATGAAAAAATCTGTAATCATGGCTATATAGCCGGCACCATTGACTGTAATGTTCTAATCAGAATCGCTTTCACAGATCAATGATTCCACCAGCCCATAAAAACACTAAACAGTCACTTTTTCTGCATGTAGCGGTGTCTCAATATATACTTGAGAATTATCTTCACTCCAAATACGGTATTTTATTTATGGACGTATCCATTCAAACAAAAGTTAGCTTCATCGGTAAACAAAATTTGCGCGATACGTATTTCAAAAGGAAAAATTATTTTCGAAATAGATTTGCACAATTTGGGAGCGTTGATCAGGCGTCAGTCTATTCATGCTAAACTTCCCAAACAAACTAAGCATAAATCACTTGACAGCTGGCAAAATGGCCACCAGTTAAAAAAGTGATGCTAACTTACAGTTTTATATCTCAATAAAAAACTCCCTTTATTATATCCAAATATGCCGTCCTAAAAAACGAAATCAATTATTTTCTCACATAAATAAATAAATCGTTGCAATGCTTATTTCAGACACTCATATGACATATCAAAGCATGTTCGGAAATACTAAAAAACGTGAATAAAACACAACCTTTTAAATGATCATTATGAAGATTAAATTTAAGCAGCAAATATCTGCATTGAGGATTATTATCAAAACTTTGTGATCTTATCTGTGTATTCTTCTCGCAGGTTACCGAAAGTCAATATAGCGCACACCACTCGCCTAAATTTGTTCTATACTCGTACACTCACACAAAGCCTTACCACCTACATTTTAAACAAAACTTATAACACTGGCCTGCAACAAAAACTTTCTTCCAATAAAACTAAGTGGAATTTTGGTTCCTAATGTAAAAATAAATACAATTTAAGCAAAATCACTTGCCTGTTCACATAAATATGTTTGATTAATTTTACTTTAAGTAAACATTATGCTTAGTTTATAGTCAATACGAAAACATCTTATGCGGAGTGAAAAAGTTTTGAAAAAATATACATACGTATGTTCAGTTGATATTCTCTACAAAATGAAAGGAAATCTTGGAGAAAAGCATGTTTTTATTCTTTGCATATAATATTCCAATAAAACAGCACATAATAATGTAATTAAAGTAAAAAAAAATATACAAATATATAAAATAATAATGCCAAACATTTGCACACCTAAATACGATTATTTTGTTTAACTTTTTCAAATACAGTTCGTGAAAGAAAGTACTAAACTGTGTGTTGTTTTTTATGTGTCATTTAATTGTTGTTAAATGGCCGAGTAAATAACTTGCTTCTGTGACAACAATTAAGAAATGTTAATTAAAGTTGCTTGTGTCTTATGTTCTATGGTGCATAAGTATGTGTTTTTACACGATTGGTTGCTGTCAGATTATTTTTTTAAATCACTTTTTTAAAGGTAAATCTTCTGTTATGTCGTTTGTATTTATTATGCGAAATAGAAAAATATATTAATTTTTTAGGCAGAAAGCATGTAGTGAGTGAAAACGTAATTCGATATACTAGAGAAGACAATCAGACTGACAGCAATGCCAAGAAAAATGGATATTTATTTCATTATATATCCATAACTGGGCACTTGTGTAGTTTTTACTTTGGAAAGCTTCTAACTAAAAAAAAAGTACAGTTTTTTTTTAAGATAATAAAAGATAATAATGGTTAAAATAATGATTGCAATAACAATCGGAGTATATACTTAATAACATTAGTGTTGGGTTAAATTTTCAAACGAACATTTTTCAAGAAATTTTTTTATATGAAAAGTAATATTATCAGGCTCAAGTTCAGTTTTATTGAATTAATGAAAATTCAAAATTACTAAGAGCTTTTTATGTTGGAAAATATTATTATTTATATCCAATCAGTTTTTTTTTTTTAAAAGAAATTTTTTCATATAAAACCAAAACATTTGGTGTGCCATTCGACTTAAATATTGTCTATATAAATTTTTTTTTTTAAATTTTCTTAGTTCAGTAATATAACTATTGTTAGCCCAACTTCATCCGTTCACTTGCAATCTATGCTGTTTTAGTATAAATTGGATTTTTTTAAGAAGAATTTCTTAGATATTTCCGATGATATAGTTTTGCATTTATATATTTTGGGACTTCACTAAATTACAGATATCCTTACAATTGCATACAATCCATATGTAAATTGCATACAATCTTTATGATAAGTAAATGTAATGAGTTTTCTTCTTGTCAACAAATTGATATTAATGATGTGTATATGAAATTAAATAGCAAATAAATAGTTTGCTTACCTTTGCTACCCTTTTTTTTTGTGTTCTAAATTCTGGCATATTGTTACAATAAGTAACAAACTTACATGTTTATCTTGCAAGGAAAGTTGTTTAAAGGAAAATAGTGTTTCCTTAGGGAATACAAAATGTTTTTGAGGTTTTATTACTGGCTATTAAGGCCCTGCTAAGAAAATAATTTTATGACCATTTTTATATACGTACTTTTAGAAATTTAGGGTAACATAAGATTATATTCGGTACAATTAAAAATCACTTTAACCAATTTCAGTTAATTGATACCAAAACAAATAGTGAAGTGTAGAAACGTAATTAAAATCTACTAAAAACAAGTCACGATCTATAAAATGTAAGTTAAAGAAAATACAGCTTTCGAAGTAGAATAAATATTCTTAAGGCAATAATTCGACTAATTTGACTAATTGTAAAAAAGCTACTCTAGAGAAATAAGTCACATGTGACTCATAAACTTATTCCAATACGCTCTCGTGAGTCATATATTACTCATTGGAAAGGGAAGTTGATAAACTAATTTTAAATTGCCGGTCTCTAAAATTTATTACTTTTTAAAGGGATTTTACGCAGTTCTCAAAATATGTGTTTTTTCCAACATTGTGGAAATTTAATAAAAATGTTGGACTATTTTCCATTTAAATAAAATCCAAATTTGTGAAAATATTTTCATAAAATTTTTTTGGGGCGATGGAAGTGCTTTTCAGCTTGATTTAACTAAATAGGGTGCCGCCGTGGCTGATAGGTAGCATTGTCCGCCCGGTCCGGTGGTTGTCGGTTCTATTCCGGCCAGAGATCCTGAGTGTTTTCTGCATACAAGTTAATCGCGTTGCGGGGCTGTGTTTGTTTAAAACAAAAAAAAAATTATATATTCAAGATATTCTAAAGAAATAAGATTTCAAATATTTTTTTTTTTTTTTTTTTTTTTTTTTGTTTTCTAAATTAATGAAAGAAGAAAATATTTTCTAGTCATTTCAGAATATTTTTGTTTTTTTTATTTTCAACAGTCTGGAAGTTAAAGATAATTTTTTGTCGAAAGAAAAAAAAAATTATTAAAGCAAAATAAAAGATTTTCTGCTTTAAAAAATTCTACAAGAAATGTAAAATCCGAAAATTGTAATTACTCAAGGTTAAGTTCGTATAACTTAATTTTAAATTAAATTAAATTAAAGGGTGGTGTTGGCTAAAGTGGTTAGCGCGTTTACTAAAAAAACAATGACTTGGGTTCAAACCCTGGCCAGAGCAAGTCACTCAACATTGTTAATTTCTCTAATGTACATTAGAGAGACATTGTATTAATTGTTGTCGGACTATTTAAGTGATGAAGCCATAGCACTGGTCACTAAAAAACTGTTTCGACAGCGATTGATGCTATCCAAGCTAATGTACACAACATCGCCCTCCTACGTCGGTTAGCAATAACATCGGCGAAGTAAAACAATTAATAAAATACCTGCTAATACAGCTCAACAAATTTAATGCATCTACTTAACACCGGAGGCGCCTCAACACTGCCTTAAAAATTTACATAACGCGCAAAGCAGAGTTAAGAGAGTTAAGTCTTCTAAATTTTCAACATCTATCTTCTCTACCCTATCACTCTCCCTGAGTTCCGGCACAGTGCAATAAATACGTAGGGGTCATCCCCTGAGTGCTGGTCCAAATTAAAAAAAAAAAAATATTTTCTTAGTAGAAAGAAAGAAGCTCGTAACAATTAAACAAAAAAGAATGTTTAGAATCCCACTACCAATCATGGACACAATCAAGTAGTTGTATATCCTTTATTGTTAATTAATTTTGTTGAGTCACTTGCAAAAACATCATGAGACATAATATATCGATATGAATGATTCCGAAATACTTTATATTTTTTGTCTTGTTATTCAATTGAACTTTTTATTGTCTCATTCATACCAATAGAATGGAAGGTCTCTTTGATCACAATGATACTAAGGCCCGACAAAAATCATCCGCAGATGAAATCTTATGGGTCCATAAGTTTATTATATATATTATATATAAGTTTATTATATATATATTTATACATCAAAAATTTGTTAATAGCTACTTAAGAGCAAGCTGGATGCATTCCAATTCTTCAATTCGGTTTTCAGAGACAAAATAGCACTATCGAGAAACTCTCACAAATTACTGAAGGTAGCTAGAAAAACCTTTGAAAAAAAAATAATATTAATTATTCAGTGATGATTCAAAAGCGTATGATGAAATATGATTGTCACGATTTAAAAAAAAACTACTCAAATTAACGACAATTTATAGTTAGGGAAGTCAATTTTTTAACTGTCCAAAGTCGATTTAATCCTCGTTCCTGTTAACAGTTAAAAAGTTATTATAATACTAGGGAGAGTCTAATTAAAAAAAGTCATATATTCAAGATAGAAAAAACTAAAAATGGGCAGAATTTAGCGCAATTAGTTTTATTTGAAACACATTTCAATTTTTTATTAAAATCTAACATTTCATTCGAGTAAGTACTCTATAATTAATGTTTCATAACAAATTAATTAATTTTTAAAAACGTCTAGTTTTATTAAAATTACTTTTTATAAATAATATGCGGTGTAATTCCTGAATTATAATGTTTTGTACTTAATTCAAAATACATTTCACCGAAGCATAATCTGAATTCTATGATAATTTTTAAAAACATTGTTTGCCAACTTTTATTAAATTGTGCCACCAGAAAAGAATAAAGGTAATTATGTTTGCAATTGGGGTTAATCTAGTATAAATTAATCAATAGTTCCGATTTTTTTTCTTTTTTTATGGATGTAAGCTAAACTATTTAATTGATTTCTGTTCGATTGCATTAAAAGAAATTTTCCTAACTATTTAATAAAACTTTTTTATACAAAAAAGAGAAAAGTATTCAACAATTCAAAAATACTGCTAACCTGTAGAATAACTTTTGTTTATTTTTTTTTTTTTTATTTTATTTATTCTCATTTAATTGTGCAGATATACAGTTGCTAACAAAATTTAAGCTACATTTATTACGTGTTTTTTTTTTTTTCCTTTTTAACTTTTAAGAAATAAACGCTGATTATTGTCAAGTACATAATATTTGAAAAGTCATTTTGATAAATTTTATAACTCATAAAGAGGTGTGTTTTAATCTGATTTCAAAAATTATTTATTATTTTTCTTAAGATATATACGAAATTCTCGGTAAACTTTAGTATGAATAGTAAGATTAATTACGGCGAACATTTTTAAAATTTCAATCACTAAAAATTTAAAACATATAACTAATATGTTAAACAATTAATTAAAATACGAAGAATAGTCTTCAGCTGCACGCAATATGATTCCTAAAATCTTGCAATAGAAAAATAATAGAAATCAAAAGAAAAATATTGACTTGTATGTTAATGTACTTTTTAAACTGAGTGTAACAGCAATTTGTACTTATTATTTAGCTTTGAAATTTTTATGTGTTTGATATAGTTCATGAGTACTTTCTACTTTGAACTTATTTTTATCAATTAAAAAAAATAAATAAATAAAAATTACGTTACAATCTGTGTGATCCTGAGTCTTGCATGCTGTGAATATTTATTGCAAAAATAAACTGTTTTTCAACTTCACGCTTCCGTAAAAATAAATAAATGCATTTCAATTGCTTCCAGCCTATATGAAAAATTGAAGGCTATTTTAAGTTAAGTGTAGTAATTTTTTAAAAACGATTTAAGTATGATACAAATATGGCCACAAATGTGGATCTTTATAAAATAAAGTAATGGTATATGAATATTGTTTCATATTTATATATATATATATATATATATATATATATATATATATATATATATATATATATTAATAATTTAAGAGTATTAAAGATCATAATTTGCTTACAAACCTCGTTCGTCAGCAAATGTATGGCATTTTATTGTAAGGCTATACCAGTTTACAACTTCCGGTCAAACACAAAACAACACGTTTAATGGAGATATTGAAACAAATGGCCATTTGCAAGCTAAACCTGCAGTAGACCTTGGAGGATACGGCCATGAAAATGAACCTATGGGTGAAACCCTTACACAACAAGCAATTCATACTATCGAATATATATTGAGTACTATTTCACATGCAGCCTCCTATTTGCGTTTGTGGGCCTTATCTCTAGCTCATTCTCGTGAGTATTTTATATATAATAACTATGAAAATATCATATAAAAATTTGTATGCCATTTCTAGAATTATCTGAAGTTTTACGGATCAAAGTAATGCAGATGGGATTCATAATTCCTGACTACATAGGCACTGTTATAATTTTGTTCCAGGGACGAATTTATGAGCAAATTTAAAAAGACTTCGTGACACAAAATCCGTAAAGTAAGTAAAACTTCGCTTTAATTTTGCTTAAGAAATTAATTTATTAATAAAAATTAATATTAATTTATTTTATTCAACTTTAATAAATTCCTAAGCAAAAATTTTTTAACAAAACACTATAAGTCGAAAATTTGTTATATTAAAAATTGCAAATTCAATTTAATATTGCTCCAGTCCAAAACCGTCGTTACTTGTGTAGTTAATATTTATATGATCTGTGGCGGAAAGGAAAAAGTGTTTAATTTATATATTAAAGTTTTGTCGATAAGCACTTTTAAATAATTTTAAAAATTTATTCGCAATGTACTTAAAGTTGTTTATTCGTTCTATTGATATTTAATTGAAATATAATATATTAATTTAATATAATATATTAAAAGTCAAATTGCGATGTTATTTCATAGGAGAGAATTATTTAGTTATTATGGCAGATAGCCTGGACACAAGTGTGCAGTAGTAGCCTGACTAACTTAACCTAGCCTGTTATGGCAGAACTTTGTTAAAAATCGTTCAATATAAATAAAATTTTGCGCACGTTTAGTTTTTAATATGGAGACAGTAATGATGGTATTAACTCAATATTAGCATATTTCGACTTAATCTTTTTTTTTTCTTAATGCAACAATAACTATTATTTTTGCTGTCATATTTCTTATGTAATTTTACTTCATGAACCTTATAAACGTACGGAGAAATTAGAACATTTATAATACCCACATTTTGGATGTACAAAAATGTATAATAAATTTTAATTTATCGAAATTAAATATTAATTGTTCAGTGTTGAAGTGGTTCAAATTTTTCAAACGTTTGTTAAGTAGCTCAAATGTATACTTGTAATTGAAATCTAAAATTTCCACCTACTAAATCATGTAATTCGGTTTTTATGAAAGATCATATTGGCGGGATATTTAAATATCGTGATTTCATTTTTAATTATTTCAATATTTTTTATGCTGTTCTAACTAAAACCTTTGCTGTATATAAAAATATAAATTGCACACAAAAGTTTTTGAATTGAAAGAAAAATATCAAATTCTTGTATTCCCCTCCCCACCACTAGTTTTAATTTAATTGAATAAGCGATTCCGTTTTTAACTTTCTTTACTTTTTTACTTGTTTTTTTTTTTTTTAGTAGTCATCTACAGCATTTTAAAACATTATATTCTTGCATTTCTTTGTATTGAAATTTCAATTGGAACTTTCCTAGAAAAACTCTATTCAAGTCTTTAGATTTTGTTTTAAACATTTATCATTTTATTATCAGAAGAATTTGAATTGAGCTTTTTTGTTCCTTTGTTCAGTGTTAAACTTTTTTTGACAAATTTGACCTCATTTAAAGTGTAAAATAAGTGTCATCATTTCTTTTATGTCAACTAACTAGTTTTATGTACTTAAATATATTTGGTGGTCGTAGCACAATGGCTGATATCTTTTCCCATTTATTCGTTTTATAAAATACGTCTAAATTTTTAAAGAAAAGGAATATAGTATAATGTCTTTTCTTTTTTCTTACTAAATAAGTGTGTGGCTATTTTTAAAATGTTATTTGGTATTTAATATAAGATCGGTAAGAATTAAGATGGAGTAGTATATTTTTTATGACAATCGTAAATTTTTTTAGTATGTAAAAATATAAGAATTCATTTGAGAAATTATATGCTAATTTGGTGTTTGCTTGCATAATAAATTAATTTAATTGTTCGTTTTGTACAAATTAGAATTATAGCGAATAAAATGTTTAGGAAAACTTTTGCAAAACAGTTTTGTTAGAAAAATAAAGTAATAGAAAATAAAATTATACAAAATACAAAATAAATTTGGGAAAATTAAATATAAAAGGAAAGTTCTAAAATCGAGAACTTCAAAATTGTCACACAGGATGGCTTAAAACCGAGCGATATTTTAACGCGATTTTTACAAAAAGTTTATGCAAAATATTTTTAGTTAAAAAAAAATAGTTTAATTAAATCAGATCATAAATGGAAGTGTTTTTCGATAATCAATATTTAAGGGAAACAATTTACATATGTACAACTACCAGCAACCCTCTTCACCTACAAAAATGATTTTGATAATTAGTTCGTAAATTATGGAGCTGTGACGGTGCAAACTTTAAAAAATATGCATGAATTAATAACATTCGTTTTTTTTTGAAGTCGGTTAAAAACAAAAAAAAACTGTCGATCTATTTTACCAATGGTTGGCAGCCAACAAATCTCATCTCTTACACCCAGTGGCAATTACGGTATGGTTAAATTTAAAGCAAAAATAAATTACTCACTCACTTAGATGTTCGTAAAAATAAAAAAAAAATAATTTTTATTTATGTAAACAATACCTTTTGTCTTTCGCCTTAGTTAAATACATACTCATGTTGTGTTAACACTAGGAGTAGTTTGTTTTAAGGATTTTGTAAATGCCATACGAATGGAACTTATGTAAGTAACAAATTAAAGAAATTATTTAACTTGGCTTGGGAGAACTTATGAAACAACTACAGTCTACAAATGACATCATGTACTTTTTCTAATTTATAATGAAGAAAGTGTTCACTGCTATTTTATAGTCAAAGGCATTTATTCGTGTCAATAATTCTAATAACAGAATTTTCAGAAGAAACATAAAAGAACGATTCTTTCTGCACTGCGTTATACAATATTTTTTAAAAATATCCTTTTTGATTTTAATCTAACAAATAATTCCAAGAAATTTATTGTGATAATCTTTCAATTCAATTTTAATTACTTTTAATAATGAAAATAAAATTTTGCTTATTTTTACTAAAACTTAATGATGAAACAGAACTGGGGCTTAGCGTTTTTTTTTTTTTTTTCATAAAATTTTGTATATAAAAGACGCAGCTGAAAGCAGTCGTGAGATATAATCTATTTTATTTTGACAGCGACTTTTCTTATGCTCTCACTCTTGGAGTGAAATGATCTCAACAATGCTACCACACTTTATTATATTTCATACTTTTTGTACACAAACCCAAAGAAAAATAAGAACAAAAGAAAATAAAAAAAAAAAAACATTTGAAAGTGCAATATAATTATAATTTTCTACATTTGTAAATAAAATGAGTGATATTGTTGAAAAATTAATTGCAGAAGGTCATAAACATGTTTGCATATATAATTTGCAGTCACCAATGTACAAAAACAAGACTTGTGGATAAAAATTGGAAATGTTCGTGAAGTTGCAGACGTCGCTTCAATTTTCTCATTTACAGTTGTTTAAAAGTGGTAGTTTACACAGTAGTTGCACATAAAAATAATTTCTTAATGGGTTAATGTTCAAAATATCGTTTCTAAAATTAACTTGATGTGAGTAGAGCAGAAGTGTTTGAGTCATTTAAAGGAAAAGTAAATAATTGTAAAAAAACAGCAAGCGAAAACTAAATTAAAGTTTGTATGTGCAACTACTGCTATGTACTTAGTCACTTAAATACACATGGGTACAATCTTTATTTACGTACATATAAACATATGTATGTATAACATTGCTTCACGTATATTAACTTCAATCAAACAAATATTTAATTTCTGAAACTTTATACGAATACAATTTTTTTATTGTCAGCAAGTAGGAATATAACAAAGTTATTATCCTCTACATCATTGTCAACAATGCAAACTTCAATAACATTAACAATACAAACAAGAAACTAAAGTTATGTTTATTTATTGTTTTTTTTTTCTTTCTTGTGATATATATTTAGGTATTTACTCGAATAATGTTGTAATGATTAATTGAAGAGTTCAAGTCACGGAATCTTTGATCAATGAAAAATTATGATTTGTCATACATTTTTTTTTTTTATTTTTAAATGCATTTTCGCTGTCTTAACTGAAGATATAAAAATTTTTTATGTTTGTATGAAATCTTACATCGTATTCACACGATAAGAAAATTATATTGGAGACTTAAAAATAATATATTTTTTTAGACCAAAATAAAACAAAAGATTTAGGTGAAAATTATTCAAACTTTTATTGTACTACGAAGAGAAAAGTTCGTCAATTGTGAATGAAAAATTATATCTGGAAAATGTATACCACGAGCATGCTGACAGATTTCGATTCCTTCAGTAAAGTTTTTAATCATTCTTTGGCAAATGGGTGGGTCTATTTCGTTAATCACATAACGGATTTTGAGTTTTAAGACTGCAATCGATTCGATTGGCTCCGTATAGCCCCACAAAAATAATCTAGTGATGTTAAATCATACGATCTGGCTGGATTTTCGATAACCCCAATTGTTAAAAACGTCGAGGAATTGACAAATTTTGATCTGCTTCAACATTGGCTCATGGCTGCGATGTTTTCAGTTGAATGACCCGGTCGAACACGCGTTGGTGTTGGCACATTTTGTATCGAGCCTATCGACACAAATTTGACGACCAAATTCTTAATAGAAGTTTTAGAACGACAATTATGTTGTCCGAAAATATTACGAATTTTACGAAATGTAACTTTAACAGAACCACCATTTTCATGGTGGATTTTAATTATTTTAATGCGATTTTCAAGCGAAATTGAATGCATTTTAACAATTGTCAATGCATCTACTACGAATACGTCAAAAAACTATATGTCAAAACTATCATGTTGATGGTGTTACCACAATTGAAAAACCCTTTCAATGGCATTATTAAAGTTGTCTAACTGTTTTATTAGACCCACCTATATGTAGACGTATTCCCATGATCCATGTAACCGGTAGGACCGTCTCAAGCAGTAAAGTATTATAAACTTTTTCGCTTCAATTTAGACAACACTTATTGACAAGCGTTGCATTCTTATTTGCCGTTTGTCAGTAGTTTTTAGTCCAGTGCAAACAATCAACAAAGTAGCATCGGATTATTAAACAACTAAGACTTTGGAAAGTCGAATTCTTTCAGTTAAATAAGCTCTTGTAAAACATGACAGGCTTTTAAAACTGAAAATGGTTGTTGCTTTGTGTTACTCTCAAATGTTTTATAAACTCTTAACGTTATTTTTTCCTAGTTTTTTGTGATATCCCATTATGGTTTGATATTTAGTATTAAACTAAAAGTGAGTATATGAAAATTTGTAAGTTTAAAATAAATTTTATGTTATTTTACCAACATGGTCTTTCTTTTCTTTGTGGGAGTTTCTATTATACTAAATTAGCTGGTAAAGTGGTACATATTATGGCAATCGAAAATATGAACAAATGCAATAAAGTGAACCCCTTTGTTTTTATAAGTTCACATTATCGCGTGTTCACTGTAAATGAAATGATAAGAAAGTAAAATAATTACAATCACGTTAAAGTTACACCAAATATTTTTTGTGAAAAGAAATAAGACGAATAAACGAAATCTTGAAAATATGTAGGTCTACGCAAATTAATGCAAAATATTTTAATAGTCACGGCAATACAAACTCTCTGAGATTAAAGAAAAGAGTTCTCCATCAGATGTGATTGCGAGTAACTAAGCCATTTAAGATAAACTTATTAATTTCTGTGTATTATTTCTCCAACATGATCGGATAGTGAAAAAATTTAGTTTCTAATTTGAGAATCTTTTCAACTGTAAATTCGATAATGGCAACAAATTTAACTATAAATTTTTTACCTTGCAAGAATTTTCCACAAAAAAAAAAAAAAAAATCTGAATATATTTCAATGTTTTATGATTAAGTCGATTAATTTTCTGCGCACAAAACTACTAAAATAAGTCGTTCTTTCCAAAAATTTTATTGGAATGTACGAGTGAATTGAAAAACTATATCTATCGATTGAATGGAAAAGCGTAAAAACATTTTTTTTGTTTTTTGTCTAGTACTCAGGGGATGACAATTCTTTTTAAAGCACATTGCATTGATTAAACAATTATTTATACTGCTGTGTTTTATTTGTTGTTTCTGCTATTTTCTAGTTAATCTGTTGTCTAACAACTTTTATAATCTAACAAACGTCTAAAGATGTTGTCCCTTTTCAATCTTACGTTATGTAAGTTTTAAATCAGGACAATATTTCAAATAATGAATTTATTAAAGATTTCGTTTTATTAAAAAGAATTTTAAATTTTCATTGTTTATAATTTTATTTTACTTCATATACTCGTTTATATATACATACATACATATACATGTGTATGTTTGTTTACTTTAAATCAAATTTGAATTTACATGTTATTTAATAACAAATATGCTGTTTTTAAAGTACTTTATTTAATATTAAAAAAGTTTTTTCTGCCTAAAGCGAAGTTGAAGGAGACGTTCTTCCAATAGGAATGAAGAACTAATATCGTTTTATATAAAATTTAGTGGATGAACAAAAAAGTCGCTTTATAAATACATTTATATATTTTTTTTTTTTATAGACATTTGTTTAGTCTTGTCGGCATCGTTCCAACTCTATCGTTGAAAGTGGGTGTAGCAATGAACCTTAGGATATACAAACTTTGTTCAATAACTTTAAGAAATTAAAATTTACTACAGCGAAGTAATTGTTTGGCAAAGGATTTTGGATTAGATCGATAGTAATAAATTAAAGTAAAAGTGTCAAGAACATTCAAACAAAAGAAAAAAATGATCATATAGAAATAAGAAGAGGAAATAAAAAAAAAATTAAAGCTTTAGGGTTTATTTTCAAAAAAGAATTTAATTTAATATAAATTTATATATTGTTTGTTTTTGTTCGTCTTTAATGCATTTAAAACATTCCTAAAAGCGAACAAGGTATTTTTCTTTGAATTTTATTGATTTAAATTGATATTTATTGTTTTTTGTTGTTTAGGTTCAATTTTGAATTCAAAAAATAAACAACCAAATGTTTTCCCATTAATTTGAAATATTGGCATTGTTGCAATATTTACAATTATTCGTATTGTTTTAAAAAATTCGTATGTTTTTTAATCAGCTTTATCAATTCATATATATTCGAACAAAAGGAATAACTTGAATTTAATTTTAGTTAGACTATCTTTTTAGTTTGTTAAAGCGATATTTAAAGCATTTAATATTTGTAAGGTTGCAAGAGTGCAGTAAAAAACTACAATTTTTTCGGGCATAACTAAGGTATCATCATTACAGGTCTCTTGTTTCGAACCTTTTCACACTTACATGGCGATCAAAAAAATTAACTAAAATATAAACCGACCATCTGGCACAATGAAGATTTTGCTGTCACCAGAGTACTAGAACGTCTGTAGATGCTTCTTTAGACAATGTTTATTTATTGTATTGAATGAGGGGTGTTGAAAGCTTTTTAGTACCACGCAAACTCTATTGGTACTCAAACCGTGGTACTTCGGTTTGATATTTAGGCACTTTAATCTCTAAGTTATAGAGCAATCAAACCATGTAATTATGTACGTTATGTAACGTTATTTACAACAAACAATGCAAAATCCATTTGTTGTGGAATTGTGATATGATCGTTATGCTTTAAATAAAGATGAACTTAATTTAAACATTTAATAACATAATATTTTTGTAATACATGTTAATCTGCGTATAAATAATATTATAATGCTCATACGTATACTGGAGCAGGCACCATAAGTTATATTTTGAATCTGTGTGATTTTGTGTATTTTTGATATGTTCCTTCAGAATAACAAAAGTTTTTGGACGGTTTTTATTTCATAAAGAAACTTAAATAATAAGACATGAAAATTGTTTTTATATTTTTAGTAAGAATAAATTTAATCTTTAATTTTATTTCTCCTTTATTATTTTCAAATAATATTAAAACAAAGGGATATATTTATAGGACACACGCAAATATGAGTCGTAATATTTTGGCTCTTTAGTTCTTTATAATAGATCCTAAGAATTATAATTTTAAGTAGACTTCCTAAGGAATACGAAAGAATTAAAAAAACAAAAGATATTTAAACTCTCCTCAGTTTTTTTTTACTTATTTGAACAACACCTGCTGTCACTTGCGTTTTACAGGGTATTATATCCATCATCAGAAACTTAAGTGCACATATACAGTAGCTCGAAATACTAAATCAATTTTGTTCATACACTGTCAAACAGAATTACGATACATCTACATATACGAGTGTATGTCAGTGTATGTGTGTGTATAAATATACTAAACACTCATTTTTAATATAAATACTTTTACTCCTTAAAATTAGTGAAGAGGGAGTCAGTCATATTTGTTATGATATAATTTATAACTTTTGCTAAATGTGTCATCCAAGTACAAACCTTGTTATGAATATTTATACAAACATTTAGTGAATGTCATTCTCAATTTAAGGAAACAAAAAAAAAGCAGATAATAAATAAATAAAGTTGCCACTCATGAGATATGTAATTTTTTCATTTAAAAAATTATGAATTGTGTAAAGCAAAAATACAATAAAATGTTGCCGCCTAATAGAAATTAAAATTTACTTTTAAAGCAATTTTTCACAAATGTGTAATTTGTGATATTCTTAATATTAATTTATTCAATGATAATTTACACTTTTAAGACACTGAAAAAAAATGTTGTGTGAAGGTATTGAAAGCAAAATACTGCAGTAATATTATATCAAAAGAAAGCAACTACAACCTATTTTATTTTACATCTAATAAAACAATGGCTAAATTTACGTATACTTTAAATAGACAAAAAGTTACAGAAATTTACGTATTCAAAGTCCATCGCGGATGTCCCAAGTATAAACCCAAGTATATATATGTCCTTAATTTAATTAAATATAATATAAATACAAATTGTAGCATAAAATATTTAAATAGAATGTTCACGAAGAACATAGGGCGTCGGGGGACGGGGTCTTTCGCAGAGGTTGAAAGCTCTCTGTCTGCTATCACTTGGGGGTAGCAAGAAGCGATTCCTTTGTTCGAAATTCCCAAGCATCTCACAACTTCCGGTCTTAGACCAAGTGTTCCCTGGTAATGTCACTCAGGCACCCGTCTGATGGCAGCTAAAGTTGAGAAGGCGTGCAGGACTGAGTATCCTGAGTGCAGGCTAGTGCCGATGCGTCTCAGGAAACTAGGTGACAACCGGTAACATTAAGTCACTGAAACTCAAACTGTATTTAACCCGGCCTAGCGGCGTTGGCAGCCCCAACTCTAGGATCGGAAGCTTTGGCCTAATCAGTCAACCTTCTTAAATTCAAATGATTACAGAAACGTCAATAAACCCAAGTGACATACTTCAAATATTCTGCTGACGAGTATGATGATCAGACATTGCGAAAATTTCATCTTTAGAAAACAAAAATTTCTTTTGTAATCAAACCACTTTCTAAATTCAAAATAGAATTTGTAGTAAACACTACAACACGTGTATACTTTTAGAAGCATCAGTAAAATAGTTTACCATAAGCTTTACATGTTAATAGAATATAGTTTTTACTACTTCATGGAATTTTTTTTAAATTAGTCACTATTTTATTTCTACTTTAAGCAGTTTCTCACAAATGGTCGCCATGGTCGCAAGGAAATTGATTTTTTACATGCTTTTGGTATTGATATAGAGCCTGTTCGGAAATTCATCACTGTGACGCATCTGATGCACATGTGTGATTAGTTTGCTCAGCTGATACAAAACAGCATATGCAGTGTTACCAGACGTTGATTTTCAGAACGTACAACGCATCAGATGCGGCGCATTGAAGCATTTCCGAACAGGTCCATATTTTTGAGGTATTAAAAATATAGACACTTTGCTTCTTTCTTTACACCTTTCAGCATGAAAATAAAACTTCATGCAATCAATTTCATTAAAAGTCTCATAGTTTAAGCTAAGTCGCAGTAGTTTTGTCGATAACATATTATCGAACTTATATTATTATTATCGAAAATATAACAGGATCTTATGTTTGCATTAACTGATTTGCCATTCTTCAATGCCAAAAAAAGTAATTTGTTTTCTATGCTTTACAGTTGTGCAAATCTACTTTCGTCCTTATTTTTTATTACATTTGGACAGTGAAATATATAAAAATTGTTAATATTAACATATTTACTCGTATGTATGTATGTATGTTTATTTTGTTCAAAACACATTAAGTTTAGTTTCAAAAGATAAGGGATTATATAAGGTGCCAAAAGAGATAAATGGTACTTATGTATGTACATACTGTATATATGTACATACAAGTATACCTTAAACTTCCCATGTACTCGTATGTGCAGACGAAACAAATACGTTATTGCTCCCCATTATTTATTGAAAAATCTATCATTCGTTTAAATATCATTTAGTCTGTCAAACAATAATTTATATTATTTAAATACAAAAATAACAGGCATTTTTAAAGAAACCATTTTCTACATACCGTTAGCTGAAATGCAAAACTCCCTAAAAAACTAAAATTTTTATAATTTTGCGGGAGAAATAAAGAGACGTACTGGACAATTTCTTTTGCAATTTTGTTTGTGTTAAGAGAAGCACTTAAAGTTTTCACAGGGTCTGTTTTGTTTTGGTTGCTGGTATAAATGATGTTTGTGTTCTGCTTATTTTTCTCCTTTTTAATTGAATCACAACTTAGGTTGAGAGAAGTGTGAAATTTCTAGTAATGATGAATTTATGTTTGATCAATAAATACATCGGATTTAATTAATTAATTAAGTTGGTTTTCAATTTTTAATTATTTAGAACGTTTTACGTTTTAGGTAACACTATACTCTTAAATGTGAAGCTAAACGAACATCTTTTTATAAATTTCTGGTACACTGCACGTTTGTTGTATGTGGTGAGAATTCTAATAAAACTGTTAAGAGCTATTTTTATGATTCTTCTTAGTAGCATATTTATAACTCCACTAATCATTTCAATTACACTTAAGTCTTACAAAAAGTTTGAAGATGGAATTCCATTAAACCAATTTAAGAATTGTGCAAATTACAATATCTAATTTGTTATGTTTCTTGAAGACCTTCTTTGGCTCTTTTGCAATGAGGAATTCAAATGCCATTCATGTTCATTTGCTAATGGCCTAAGAGCCTGTCGTAAAGCATTAACAATTTATGAATGGGTTATATTTATAACTTGTTGGGCTAAGTAAAGTAAGCACAAACTAGGGTACTAGTAAGCATAAACATACAGGATAATATGATGTTCCACTTTTAAACTTGTGCAGATAAGAAAGAATTTTATATTTTTGATATTGTGCGTAATGTTCAACGAACGGATACAATTTTTGTAGCTCTCAGGAAGGTATTGGAAATACTCTAGTTCATCCGATTTCTATAATTTTTATTACGACGACCACCTACAGTAGAGAGCGAAGACGCTTTTAAGTGTTAACTAAGTATCAAAATCGGATTGTATTACTCTTCTATTGATGGTACAATGAAAAGTGATCTAACCTGAGTGTGCGCTTGGCACCGTGTGAATTTGTGTTCTCACCACTTCCTCCGAGTCATCTTGAAGCCTCGCAACTATGACCTGCAAGGAACACATCAGTTGGTGGTTACGAATGCACCACCGTATACTATACTTTAACAAGTTTCCTTAAATATTTGGGAAACATCCTAAAGAATTCTTTCGTGGAACATCCATTGCAAAATGATTCAAATTGAATATTCACAAACACATTTACCATTTCCAACAAATTATATTTAACTGAATGATGGTCGTAAATAAGCAACAAAAATAATGCTAGCAAATCAAATTTTTGCCATACTTAAACATTTCGTGGTGTTATTTTATATGCGCTTAATAACTTTGGTTGTTCCCTTATTTAATTTATGCATGTTCTTCAGAGGCAAAGAATAATGTTGCATAAGGATACAATGAGAAATTACACATTGTTTTTTATGCTTCCGTATTTAAAAACTCATATCTTTGGCACAAAAAAAAAATATGTATAATAAAAACACTTAAAGAAGACAATAAAAGAAAAAATCACTAAGAAAGGATATATGTTTGTTTATGGTCGTAAAGTAAACTCTTCAGGAAATAAATACTTGTACTACGGTGAAGTATGAATGAACGAGTACTTTAAAAAGACGAATGGTGTTATAACACGTCATTAATAATATAAGTTATTTATAATGTGATGCAAATAAATGAATTTAGTGGTTTGTTAGTTTACCCTGCCTGCGAATTGTTATTAGTAGACAATTTATTTTATTACTTTTTAAGACGGAAATGTTTTTTAAATAAAAATAAAATATTTTTGCATTCTTACCATTGCACGGTAGAGGTTATATTTACTGTTAATAAAAAAAATGTCACAAGTAGTCAAGCTCGATTAATATATTCATAAGCGATTAACACAGCAAGTCGAAATAACTAGACAAAATAAGAAAAACTTCAATTCATAAGAAGACAGGTATTAAAGTCGAAAGATACAGAATACAATTTGTTCCATTTTTATTAAAGTTTTTACCATCCGAAAATAACACGATCAATTTATATATCTACATTTTTTTTTTTAACAAACACTACCACGCAAAGCGATTAGCTTGTCTGCAGAAAACACATAGGATCTCTGGCCGGAATCGAACCGACAACCTCCGGACTACTAGTCTAGCATTGCTACCTCTCAGCCACGGCAGCACCCCATGCTGATTTTCTTTATTTTGTTATAAAAAAATGTCAAAATTGCATAGCAAGTAGTGTAAAAAAATGTGTAAAAATTACAACAGTTTTAACATATTCTAAGCCGTATTTCTTATCTGTATTTTTTTCCAGGCACTCCTAGATTTATAATTAAAATCACTTTTTTTCTAAGGAACTACTGAACTACAATTAATTTTTCTATTAATGTGACATTCATGAATTCAGTACTTTCTTATAATATTCATTTATACTGGATTTTGTGGAAGAAATAGAAAATTGAACTTAAATTTAAATTTAAGCCTCACTTAAACGTGATGGTAATGACGATGATGATTTGTTTAGCGAAATATAACACTCTTAAAATTGGTCATAAATCTGACAGATGTAATTTGTCTTCACTCAAGTAGCGATGCAGCCAACAAAACCATTGTAGGCATTAAAAAAATCTTACACAACAAAAATCCTTTGGTTATTTTGCTATAAACCTAACAAAATTTCTGCTGATGCAGAAGATGCTGGTGTTAAGCATGAGCTGGCTGTTATAAAAACAGACAGTTTGTTTTTTCTCTTCATATGTTTCTCTGTATTACACAACGGTTGCGATTTTTTTTCCATTTCCTTTTTTTCTTTTTCTCTCTTTTTTTTTTTTTTGCTAACTCTTCAAAAAATAATAATTTTTCTTAACAATTTATGGTTGTTGTGGTTTAAGTTATTTTTATATTAATGAAAAATAGTTCAACGTTAATTGTGCGGCGTGAATTAAAAAACATCATAAAATAGAAAATATTTCATACATCATATCTTTGAATGTAAAAAAATATTAGAGTTGAATTTTATTTAATAATCTATACTAATATTATAAAGAGGAAAGGTTTGATTTTTTGTTTGTTTGTTTGTTTGAAATGAATAGGCTCCGAAACTACTGGACCGATTTTGATGAAATTTTCAGGGAATCTTCAGAATATTCAGGCGGGTGACATGGGCTATATGAAGTTTTGATTGGACAAAGAGGCGTGGCACCGCCCATATAACCCAAAAATTTAAATCGCCATATTTTGGGCATTTTTTGACCTACGTCGATGATATTTGGTACATATGGTATTGGCATAATTTGGAATACGTACCAGGGGAAAAGTGGGTGGGACCACGCCCCTTTTTAGGAAAATTAAAAATCGTAATATAGTCTTAAATACTGGACCGATCGTCATTAAATTTTCACAATAGGAATTTTATTTTATAACGAGGGGTTAGCGAAGCGCACCGGGTATGTCTAGTTTAATAATAAACTTTACAAATTGCAACGAGTTATCAGAAAAAATTTCGATTGTAAGTTTTCTGTATACAAGTGATGAGCGATGTTTCTGTATCGATGATTAAACCAGGAGGGAGGCCCACCACTGTTACTTACCCAGCTTGTAAACGTGTACATGAGTATGATTGTTTAGTGTATACCATTAAAAATATTCTAACACGTACAACACATAAAAAAACACATGTACAGATGTATATTTTTTATTTTTTCATAACTTTAAAATGAAGTGTGGCGTTGGCTGAAGCGGTTAGCTGCATCTCTGGTCCTGGCAAGTCGTCAATATCATTCATTTATTTACAAAGTGTTAAATAAAAATAAACAAAACGAACAATTAGTTTGGTTTATTTTTATACTCTGATTCTTAACTGATCTTTGTTAAATTTCTTTACAGCCTAAACTTTTTAATTACTTTAAAATGTTTTTAAGAATATTAAAAAAAGTGTTATTAAGAATCAAATCTGTTTCTAAAACTTTTCAAAACTTTCTATCATGGGATCAGAATAAAACAAAAATAAGCTAAGCTAAATAGCAAGTTTTCAAATAAATTTTAGTTAATTTTATATAAAAGTTAAACATGTAGTATATATCCGTACAAAAACGTATGATATTTTTTATATTTTTCACTAATTTGAATGAAATATTTTGGTTTTTGGCATTGTCTTTATTAATCCTTTATTTGTCATATTTGGTCGATAAAAACTCATTTAAGTCTTTAAATTTATCACTTTCAATATCTAGTTTAGGGATTCCTAACAATTCAGATAAATCTACATGATTAAAGGCATAGTCGCGGCTTGTTTTGTCATAATAATTCGGCCATTGAATATAAAAATTTCTAGATATATCAGTAGATGTGTCCAACGTAGTGTCAGGAGTTTCAGTTGTTGTGCTTGTTGTTGTTGATGTTGTGCTTGTGGTAGTACTAGTTGTAGTTGTAGATGGTGTTGTTGAAGGTACAAATTCTTTATTTCTGATTTTATCTGGATATTTTGATATATCGTGCACCAAGTTAAAGATTGAGAAGAAGTCACTATTTAATGCTTTGCTTATAGCATAGCCAGCAGCATAATTTCGGGCGTCTACAATGATATATGGCAGTATTATTAAGCAACATATTAAGTTTAGTACATAACAGGCAAATATTTTACATTGTAAACGTAACCGTGGTTTTATAAGAGAAACTCATTACATTTGTATATCTTTTGAAATTCTTATTATTAAAATATTTGATTCATATAAACTAAGGTTACGTTCACACTTGAATTAATTAAAAATTTTGTAAACTTCTAAGTTTTACCTGTTTTAAGATCGTCTGTAGTTTCTAAATTATTGCCGACGTCTAAAATAAAATAATATTGAAAATAAAATTAATAAAAAAATAATATTGTAATTATCACCTGTGCTCAACTGCGTGTGATCAAATGCATGATAGCCGGTATCTAGGAAACAAAATAGATTGCTTATAAAGATTTAATTATAAATATTTGTTGAACTATACAAACCAGTGCTATATGGATATTTTTCATCATCTGTATAATCATTTATTCACAACAAAAAAAAAAAAAAAACTCCTTAAATCTTAATTAAACGACCACAATTTAGATCTACTTACAATTACCATACGAATTTTGTTGTTCTGTATTTGACGCAGACGAACCACTTGTTATGTGTATGGGTCTGTAGTTGTAGTGATAAGGTCTGCTATAAACTAATCCATTGAAAAAGCCACCACTGGATTGTATTCCACTATGAGGTACGCCAAAATTGTTACTAGAACCAACTGTAACTACTTTCACTACGACTGCCTGTTTTACTTGCACTATTACTGCCACTTTTACTTCCACCACCGAAAAAACTCCAACCACTGCCACTACTGCTTTTTTTGCTACTTCCCCAACTGCTATGACTTCTGCCGCCGCCACCACCCCTCCCGCCCTTAGCTTCTATCGTTGAAACTAATACAATCGCAATCGCTAGACATTTAAAAACTAAATCATTTTTCATTTTCGTAATATATTACAACTTTATTTTTGATTATTAATTTTTATTTAATACTTAACTTAAAACAACGACCTTTTTACTTTACTTATCTTTAATAAAATGTTTACAGCATTGGCTTGCTTCTTTATTTTATATTACTCTTAAATACGTCTTTACACAAAATAAATAATATTGATAAGAATATTTGAGATTTAATTATTATCTGTGAAGCGAAAATAGTCAATGCAATTCACTCATACTTGAACTCGTAAACATAAGAACACTTCATGTTTGCTTAGTTGAGTATTTATTTTAATCGAGTTTTCAATCATTCGACTAATCAAGTAATCTAAAAGAAAATTTTAAATTAAATGAACTATTAAACAGAAAGGAAAAACCATGACACAATGAATATAAGGTATATGCAGAAATACAGAAACAACTAACTCTATGTATTTTGTTGGTAGAAAATTTAATTTCGGATGTAAAGCCAATATACAAACATATACATATGTATGTGTACACGTAGAAAACTATCAATAAAATTATTTATTCAAATAAGAATTTTATTTATTTATTGCGGGTTAGCAATATCTACATGCATTCCGTTGGTTGCTATACCAACTCATCAGTAGATTATTTTTGAAAAGTTCCAAAACTCATCAACTCATACATAAACTCCCAAATACAATTTGCGAATTACAAAGCACAAGCAAAATTGCTTTAAAAATCTTTACAAACATCACAACAAATAACTTTCTTCATTCATTATGAATGTGTTTACTTTTCTACAAACCTATATACAATTAGACAACCGTTGGTTGCCAATAAAAGTATTTTTACGAAATGCGTTTAGATATTACTAACGCGCAACAAATAAATAAAATTTTTAAAAACATAAATTCTTGAGTATTTGCTAGAATAAATGTAAAATTTTTTAAAGGAGAGGTTTTCTTTTCATTTTGCCTTAAAGATACTTTTATTGGCAACCAAGTTATTACATAAAATTTGTGTGAGATATACTGTTTAATTGATTGATGCACAAGCAGTGTTACTTACTTGGGACAACCTAAGTGAACTCTCTTTGTGAAGTTCCTTCACAACAGAAACTCTATCTGAAGCATGAGATTAGATAGCTCAAAGACTTTAGCAAGGTTTTTCTGCATGGTTGGCGATCTACGGATATTAAATTGCTACCTGTTGTGTTTCTTTTGTTTCTTCGGCCAAACTCGCTGTTTGTCGTGAAAACTCAGTTTCACACCCTGTTAGGAGCGTAGTCAGGTAAAGCAACAGTGCTTGCGCTGAACATATCTGTATATTTATTTATATGCATACAGAGAATTTAACTATGTATATGTATATTTTCGCAAAAATATATTCAATTAAAGTTTTTAATTAACATTTTTAATTCTAGCATATATATTTTTAAGGCAAAAAACTATTATTAATAATTTTTTTTATTATTCACAATTAAGATTCTTAAGTCGCACTAACGTAATTAAATTATATTTATTTTTTTGTAATTAAAATATTTAAAAAAAATAAGTTATAAAACATTTCATTAAAAATAAGCAAAATAAAATTCGATAGCACAAATGAATAATTCGAAATGGTTTTATTGAGAATTACGTCTTCCTATTGATCAGTGCTTCTGTGTATTTAATTAATTTAAATTGTTGGCATCAGTGTGTGTATAAATGAAAATAATTTATTTTAAAAACTTTCATTAACTACATACTTGATAAAATGACTTCCAAAACCTAATTTGTAAACTTTATAGTGGAAATGAAGTAAAAACGTAGCCTCATGCAATATATATCGTTTGTGCGTATTCAAATTAGATAACTGATAACTACTTTATTTCGCATAGAAACCTGTTTCTGAAAGCTGACCTGCCCCATGATGTCGGTCAATTGATAATTATGAAATTTTAAACGAAAAAGTATTTATTTACGACCTTCTGACCATCAATTTTATTTATGTGCTTAGCTTTTCTGCCAGTAAGCAGAACTTAGTTTGTTTACGTCTAGAAGTCCAGCGAACGATTTAGTTCGACATCATGGGCTAACCGGTAACTTAAAAGTTCGATTTTTTGGAGACAAATACGTTCTTATAAATTTCGTATATGTGTTTTCATTAAATTTCAGTAATATTTTCCACTCTTTCTTTAACCTTAGAGAGACGATTCGACTAACAACAATTTTAGTTTTCTTGTTTTCTCATTACTCTCTTTTCGCATTTCTGCGTAAAGGTATAAACACATTCGGCACAGCAGGCTATACGAACACATTACAAACAGAGTAGTTAAATATATTTGCTATTAGCTATGGGGCTGTGCACATATTACGTAACGGTCCTTTGGTGAGGGGGGGGGGGGGGGGGGGTTTAAGATTTGTTACGGATTGGAAGGTTCGTACTGAAAAATTAGTAAAAAGCGTTAAAAAGGGGGGTGGTATAAAATCTCTGAAAACAGCGTTACGTAATATGTGCACAGCCCCTAAGCACACTTTCCTTTTGTTTGTTCAACATTCTGACAATTCTTCCACAACCCAAAAAAAAAAAATTCCTTGCAAAATCAAATTAAGAAAAACACATGAATGTTTAGTTGGTTTGTTTTTTTAATACGTTGTTACTAATAACTTTAAATCCATCTAGCTACTAAAATACTGAGCTCACAATACCCCACAGTATCTCTTTCACTTCTGTAAATAAATATTTTAAATTTGGTAAAAATTTTGTCAATAGCGAATGCTTAATATGACCAAAAAGTCTGTCACATAAAATTGTCTTGCCTATTAATTTCATATAGATACATATAGAAATTTTACTTTTTAGAATATAAATTCGAGCAATAAAAGTCATAGCAAACAATTTATTGTATTTTTTAGAAGAATATTTTTTTGTTGTTTTTATTTTGCTTATATTAAATATTTGTTTTGCAAAAAAAATAGTCGTAAATTATTTCATATAAATATCTGGAATGTAATCTTATTAAACTATGATCCTCTTTACAGTAAATATTTTTGTATATTTACTTGAATAAAAACTGTACCTGTCAACATATTCATTGAAAATAATTTAGTGGAGAATTGTTAAACCAAAAGTATTGTATAGTATTTTCCCATTTACAATCATATAAATGAAATACTTTCGGGTTGGTTATCGCTATAAATCTCAAATAGTTTTAATGAAATTTCTGAAATTATATTGAATTAGATCCGACTTTCAATGTGTGAATAGTTCAAACGATAGATATAGCACTTACATCAATCATTATTATCTCTTTATGTTAAAATTAATTATGTCATTTAAATAAATAAGAAATTTTAGGACATCTAAGTGATATCAACAGATACTATATCTACTTTACAGCAACTACATACATATAAAACCTACTTACACAATAAAATTTACTTTCAATTACAAGTTTTACTTTTGCAATCTAGCCTCCCAACAGAAGGTTCAACAATTTATGTGTAGAGTATGTATGTATACTATTATTCTTATTAGGTTCCGTAAAATGTAGTTACGTGCTTTTCGCTTATTATGCTTAATTTGTGTGTGTAAATTTAAATTTCTTTTGATAAATTAAATTGTTTCTCATTTCTGGTGCAGCAAATGTGACAACAAGAACAATCATTTCATTCAAGTCGACTGGCCTTTACAATGAGGATGCGGGCAAAAAATCTTGATTGCGTTGATCATTATATTCAAAGACACCAAAGTGGAATGATCGCTAAAATAATCTAAGGTCTACTAAAAATTTTTTCATAAATTAATAAATACATCTGTCGTAAATAAATAAATAAAGCGTTTTTGCTGAACTTATATTTTGGTTAAACCTAAAATTCTTTATTAATATGAATTATAAAAAATATATGGTAAGTATACTTATCGTAACGCTAGTATTACTGTCATTGTGTGAAGCACGTGGTGGTAGGCGTGGCGGATCTTTTGGGGGACTATTCGGTAGTTGGCGAAAATATAAAAAACCCACAAGCGGAGGTGGAACTTCACGTCGTATAGTTAGTAGTTCCCCGGTACATACTCCCATTACTAAAGCTTGGCATGAAAATAAAAAATCTATCAACGGTGAACAAAAGCATATGTTTAATGGTTATAATACACAATCACTGCCAACAGGAGGATCGTACTATCAAAATACTGCCGCTTTACCAGGAAATATTCTATATGTGCCGCAAGCTCCACCCAGAGGATCTGGTAAGTTTTTAAAGTACAATAATTAAATTCGTTTAAAAATTAAGTTTAAATTTATTTTATTATAGAATTTGGTGATTTTCTAACGGGATATCTAACAGGACGCCTGCTAACCATGGGTTTTCCTTCACCACATTATCACGTTACGCATGTCTACAAAGAGAGACCAGTTTTATCTGAAAATGCTGTGACATCAACAAATAATTCCTTGCAGGTTAATACAACAAAAGATCAACTAAAAGTGAGCACAGAAAAGGTATTCAATGCACCTTTAGTTGAATTCACCACAACAACCGAGAGTTCAATTGTTGAAGGAGCGCCAAAACCTACAACTAAACCAATTTTCCCATCTTTAAGTACTACAGAACCACCTGCTCCGCCTTATGGCGTTATTTGTGTACCAATTTTAATAAACGAAACAAATTCAAATGGTGAACCGGAACAAAATGAAAGAATTGTGTGCTATCCAGCACCAGCACCAACTAAACCGGAAAAAAATATCAAATCTGAACCAGTTGAAATTGCTGGTGATATAATGGAACACTAATATTTTTTTCAAGCAATTATTCAAGGAAACATAATTTTTATAGCATGGTTTTGTAAATTACTAATTTTATGAGTATAAAAATCATACTAACTTTATGTGAGTGAAAAGAAAAATAATTTTTATTGCTGCCTTTTGGAAATTACTGCAATTTTTTTGAAGATTTCGCAAATCTTTTAAAGCTCCTTAAGAAAGCAAACAAATAAAAAAATAGATTAAGGCATCCACCGATACAGCTATAGAACACATACTATGATAGAAAAATATCTCTACGTATAATATTGTTTTGTTTTATAAAAATAATATGATGCAAAACATTTCAATGTTTATATATAATTTGGTTTTAATGAATCATATGAGCTGTTTATTTTGAAAGTGGTATAAGTCACTTTTTTTTGTTGATTACAAATTTTTTACAAATGAAAAGATACCGTTAAATTTTATTTAATGTTGCCATTAACTCGATTTTTTTGAAAAAGTGACTTATACCACTTTCAAAATAAACGGCTCATATTATGTTTGTATTTAGAAAATTTAAAGTTCTTAATAACCTTATCTATGTTGTTTTCTAAACCATGTCTTTTTCCAAAAAACTTACCGATAGTTGTTTAAATGGCTGGTTAGTTTAATCTAAAATAGAAAATGGTATTTTTTATGAATATGTTTAATTTTTTTTTTAGTTTTTATCTTATGTGTTTTTTTTTAATTTGTTTAAATATGCGCAAAGTTAGAAATAAACATCTTAAAAAAATAAAGAAAACTTACAGAAAAACATTCAATAAATAGTCAGAACAAAAAGTGTTTTCTGTTTCTGTTCTTCGCCTGACAACTTTCATCCGATCGTCCTTCGTCAGTTTATCTAAGCTGGATATCAGGAGCAGTCGAAGGTTTCGTGACTAACCATCACCCTTACGGCATGTCACAACAGCCATTTATCTACTTTGTCAATATACACTTTCCTTCTCCTTCTTAATTCTTTCTTATTTTCTATTACGTTATTGTGCACCTTCAAGTTTCATAAAAAGACCTTACCTGGACTCAAGTGTGCATTAGAAGCCTGTCTAACTTAACCTATAAAAGCTGTAAAAAAAAAATTGTGTGAAATTCTTTGTCTCGATATTTTACAAATAGTTTTAAGTTTTTTTAGTAATTTCCAGAATGAAGAAAAACAGTTTATTGTATTATCTTCAGTATAATACTGCTCACAGCTTTTTCAGAAAATTTTGAAAAGTGTGTGAAATTTAAATGCCACATAAAATAAATTTTTAAAAAATTTTACAAAATTTTGTACTTTGATTAAGTTTTTTAGAGTCCTTGAAGGATATGCAATAAAAATGTTTATAATATTTTATTTAAGATAAAAACCTGAGCCATAAATAAAGAAGAAAATTGTTCAAGACATTTGGCGGATATTGATTTTAATATTTTATAAAAAACTTACATTGTTTTTAATGAATCTGATTCACATTCTATTATAATTAAATATTTTTAAAATATTAAGTTGTTAGTTTTTAAAATTGGAAGAAATTCCAAGTATCAATACATCTTCAATTATATTTCCTAAAAAATATTAAACGTTGGTACAACTTAGTTTTAATTAGTGTTTCAGTAAGCAGTAGCATTTTTAGTTACAAATAAAGAATAAACATTTAATAAGAAATAAAATCATCATATGTTTTTTTAATAAATAATAACTTTTTAGTATTTATAAAAAGAAAATATGACTTGTGAAAAAAGAAAAAATTTAGATGAAGCGCCAGTCATTGCAATAAATTTTCTTAGAAAAGGAAAATTACAAAACTTCATATACTTTGAAAGACCAATTTCTTAATTATTCAATTAAAAATATTCAATTTTGTTATTGAGAAGCATGTACCATTTCTTTAAACTACTATAAAAATACATACATACAAACACACTAAGCTATGTACAGATATACGTAAACATACATACATAAATGATAGTCTGTATATTCTTATTTTTATTATGAATCATTTTCCAAGATTATTATTCAATACAATTTATTGTAAAAACAATTTTTCAAAAATGTTAAGAGCTAAAGTTCAGTCTATGTAACTAAAGCGATTTTTTATATAAATTTTTTATAAAAAAAAACACTGGGTGAATTATAGTAATATTTTCTATACAAGTTGTACATAAAGTTTTTATTGTAGAGAAGATCTTTTTCGTGTGCGTTTTTTTTTTCCTCCAATAAATTAGCTTTGTATATAAAACGCGTAGTTAAATACAAATTAAAATGTTTACAATAAAACAACTCGGTATGTTCGTAGTTATTCATTTGATTGCGACTACTCTGTATATGTTCTTAAACTGATCGTACCATACCGTATACAGTAAAATTAGACAATATCAACGTCATAAAAATTATATTATTTTCTAAGCAACAATTGATGTTTTGTATTTTATGTTTTAGTCCCACCCGTTGTGCTTCGATACACCATTTTAGTGTAGATGTAGAAAAATTTGTTATTACTTTGCATACGGGTACCGGTGGCTAAACTATTTAAATCGTAACTTGTTTACAGTGTAACGTAAATAATATTTAGAGAGTCTCACTTGTTATTGCTGAAAATTTGTAATTACCTTTTATTGCAAGTAACCATATCGTACTTCTCTAACTACAGACTTTTTCTTTAAAATCCATAAATTCAAAGTGGAGACAATGTTACTAGTACATTTATATAATTTTAGTCTAGCTGTTAAAACAAACTAAAAAGTGTAGACGTATCATTGACAATGTCATCAAGAAGTCAGCACTAGTCGTCAAATTGGTAACCTGTCAGCAATAAGCCCAGTAAGACAAGTAGACAAGAGTGGTGACTTGGATACAATTGGCCCCGAGTTTACTACAGGGTATGTAGTTATGTATGTGCATGTACATTCATATTTGTTCACATGCATACAAACCTAAAATTCTACCTGCTCTTTGAAATATTAATACTGTTAGATACTTCTTTGTTTTCATGATTTTGTCCATAATTTTTCACCTTTCATCCACAAAAGGATTTAAAATACATACATATTTCCAAATAAATACGACAAACAAATTAGTGGCGTGTAAATAAATGCAACTTACTCGGTATCTGAATACTTTTGTAATAACTTATGGAAACACATTGCTACCAATGTAACAACAACACCTGTTAATAAATTTAAATATTTTTTTGGAATACTATGTATATAAGCAATATTATATTAATCTAAATTATTAATATAAAATTTATATGACATTATTTTCACTTTTTTAAACCAGTAGAGACTTCGTACTTATCGAATATTTTATTGTACGCAGCACTAATTATAACTTGATTTGAAAACAAAACAATGCTTCTAACACAGAATCACAAAACTGAAAAAATCACACAAACATAAATTTGGCTTTATTAACGTTTGAAAATTATGTTTCTTATTACCGGCTAATAAGACAAAAACTGATTATTAACTAATGTGTACATAATAGCTTCAATAAAAAATGTGTAAGTATTTATTTAACTATAATTGGTTATACCAACAAAATTATCGATTAAGAGTGTTAACCAAACCATATTCATCACCAATTATTCAGTTGTCCAGCAAGAGAATACATTCGGTTGACCCAACCAACTTAAGGATTGTCACAACCATATGTTTGTTACAAATGTGGTATTATGGTTATGATCTTGGAATATTAGTTAGATCATGGAATATTGGTAGCGGTAACCAATTTATAGTCTATGCAAATGATATTCTATTGACACAAACGACTTCTTTTTTCTGGATATACTCTTTATGAAGAGTATACATTTTCCCACTTATTTAAAAATAAATATATGCTTATATAAAATTTTTCGTTCATCTGTAGAGTGGCTACGAAACTTCTATACAGTTTGTATTGTAATTTTAGTTTCTATAAGAAACAAATAGCCAACAAACAAAGAAACATACAAACACTTATTAATTTTAATAAATATTTAGTAGAAATTTGTAATTTTTAATGGAAATATAAAAATAGTGATGATAAAACCTTGAATACTTAGCAGAAAAATTTATTTTTTCCACGTTTAGTTGTTAACTTATCTTTACCCTTCACAAAACCCAAAAAGTGGTTGGGGTGTCTATAGAAAAACTAGAGCTCATGAGTACTTAAGTATATATTTACTTGAGGTACTTCTAAGGCATTACTTGCATACTACTATATGTTTATCGCAACAACGATTCGTATTTAAGAGAACTGGTAAATAACACGTAAAATCAACGTAGTTTGTTGAAATAAGTAGCGTTTTGTAAAAGTTTTTTTTTCACGTATAGTCTTGTTGTTTAAACAACACTTTCTTAAAACGAATAATAAAATTAACAACAAAAAAACACTCAATCGAGAGTAATAAAATAATTGATGAGTTGATAATCGGATAACCGAAACAAATTAACAGATTTAGTTGTTAAATAGTAAGTTTTGTATTTATCAACCGGTTAACCATGGAAATAATTATCGGTTACTCGATTAAATTTTAATTGAGAGATAACACACACAAACAAACAAACAATAAATAACAATTCATCAGATCATGAACCCACCACAAAATTCATAAGAAGAAAAAATAAAACAAAACCTGACTAACGTACTACAAAGCAATTTAGTGTATCGAGAAACATTGAACAAAGAGCACGAATAATATAACAAGCGAACTAAGTGAATAAATTATTATATATTATTTTAATTTAAACGTATTAACTTTAATAAAAATAAATCGGATTGAATCGAATAACAGAAGTACAAGTGAGAAGAAGACGGTAAAATAAAAGTTTAAATATCTTTCAACACTTCAAAAATAATTTGTAAATTTTTGGAATATCATTTAAATATTTGTTAGTTTATTCAACTCATATGCAGTTAATCTGATTATTTATTGCAAACTTTGATGCATCAAAATAGTAATATGAGCATAAAAACAACAACAAAATACAGAAATAATTTAATGAAAACAACGAAAAAAAATAAAAAAAAAATATACAATAAAACAAGTTCATTGATAGAAACCTGTTAAGCTATTAAACATACATATACATTCTCATAATTATTTTGGACGATAGACAAAGATGTTTGTTGGTCTGGCTTAAAATATAAATAAAGCTTAACTTTGAAGAGAGTTGTGGTTTATTTACTTCTCTAAAATCTAAATTTTTTCAGTTATGTACAATAAAAACAATTATAATTTTAATTTAAATTGAATATTTTAATCTTCTGGTGTTTTTGTTTAAATAATGTAGGTGATCAACAGAATATCAACTATTGTTATCATGTTAATTTCACAATAAAATATATTGTATGTACTCGTATGCAGTGTATTTTTAAAGTTAAGCAAATTTTAAATAAAAAAAAAATATTTATACTTACAGACGAAAGAATAATTTTTAGTGTTTCAATTCAATATGACGGTTGATCTTGAGAAAACTTGCACCCGAGCAAATATCACAAATTATTAAAACCTGTATCGGAAAAAAAAAACTCATGGAACATTATTTTGTTCAGTGGCGATACGAACTGTAAAATAAGTTTTACTAAAAGTTTTTAACACAAATAAAATAAAAATAATTGAGCAACTAGAAGACACGATACTGCGGGGTATTGCCGAAAAAGTGTCTTTCTTAATGCAAAGACTGTGTAAAATTGTTACTGTACAGATTATGCATTTCATATATAAAACCAATTTCATGGATAATAGAAATTTTTAAAATTTAAATGTTTTAAAACACTTGAAAGTATGTTTTATATATCAATGGCTTAAAATAGGAAGATCGAACTTCTTATTTCTTTTTTTTTTCAAAATCGGGTTTTTTACATGTTCTGGTAGACAATGCTAAAATACACCTCCCTTTAAAAATTCTGTTTCCTAAAAAAAAAATAAAACAGAATTGGATTTGTTGGCTTTTTTTAATAAGAATATGCTTCAGAAAAAAAGTGGAGATACGACATTTATATTATGAAGCCATCGATATGTAATTTACGCTTTGATTCATTATAGTGACTTCAATATACATATTTATTTATGCAAATGCATATGTACACAATAACGTTCATATTACACTGAGTAACAGAGTATTAGTCATAAAATAAGCAAGAAAATAATATACAAGTCAGTATTCTAACAGCTTTCGTAATGAATGAATTTTATGAATGTTACCCAATGCCGATGATATCCATTATAATCAAGTTCATAAAATTTGTAGCTTAACTGTTATTTACTGCAAGCTTGAAAGTATTTTAATACAGTGTGGTAATATTTTTGTCTGCGCCAAGAGATGCATTTTGTTTTCAAAACTCTTGATGACAATTGGAAAATAATATCCGTTAGTAAATTAAAAATCATTTTTAATTTTTCGTTGTTTGGATTATGAGGATTAGTTATACGATAAAAAAAATAAAATGTGTCATAACCAGGTAGAAAATTTTCCCAAAACCCATAATTGGAATTTCATGTGGCAAACCGAAAAGGCTTATTCCTGTCGTGATTAGACATGACTTCAAATGCGATCCGCTTAAAAGCTTATTCCACAAATCGACCACGGATTCTTAGCTGAATTTTGAATCAAAGGAATTTTGGCAGTTTTCAACATTTTAGCGATATTTTCTTAACTCATATAGTTTTTATTTTCATTAAACTTACAAGTAATAAATTGTTATCTTGTGTTTGTTTCGCTGTGAAGAACTTTGTGGGTCCTAAATAAGCTATTGACTTATATCGCATTTCGGCACCAATTGAACACAAACTTCGATTCCATATAAAAATTTATCACATATATGTGATACATACTTTTAATAAAACGAAACATAAAACTGTTGTTGATATTATACCAAAATAAATTGATATCGCAAAATTGATATTGATATCAGTTGAAAATTAAATATACTTTAAATTATATTGTTTTTCTGCCCCAGGTATATTTTGTTTTTCATATATTGCAAACGATTCATAGACCAATTTTATTCGCTTCCATAAAAATATTTTTTTGAAATTTTTCGACCTGTCTTACAGATTCAGTTTGTCAAATAAAGAAAACTTAAAGGATCACTTTGCTTTGGTACAAGAGTGTTTTAAAATGTTCGTTAAATATTTTAACAAATTATGTTTCATCAAAGAAATTTTAATTTGTCAGGCTTAAGTTCGTTTTCTCTAAATTTAATTTTTTATAAATTAAATTATTATTTTTATTAGAAAGAATAATCTAGAAGCTCGTAATATTAATCAGACAAAAAAAATTAGACTGCACGGAGGGTTGAACTGACATCATGATGTTTCGAGACTAACCACAGTCTCATCATCAGAGTTCTTTACCGTTTATACCTCACTGCCAATTATTAAAAGTTTTGGAAACGTTAGAATATAAAATCAGAAAAGCATCAGAACGTATGAGTTTACTAATTTTAAGGCCGCTACAACTCACATAAGCTTACGTTGTTTGTTCGTTTTTAAAAATTGTGAAGGTTACTACTACTTGTGACAGAATATTAATAAATTTTTCAAAAGAAATAGAATTTTATTATATTTTTTATTTATTTATACTGAAAAAAAGTAATGTTACTAGTTTTAGTGCTTTTACAGAAAACCGCAAAAAGAAAGTAAAAATTTGTGATATTGCATTATTAGGAATTTTTAAAACGTAAGAAGCAAAAATGACATACGCAGGTAGGTGCGCATGAAGTCTATCGATATAGTGGAATTCAAATTGATTAGAAGTGATGAAATATTTTTTTCTAACTTTAAAAATATATTTGAGGGCCAAATTATAAGTAAAAGTTAATTAGATACATGCTATCCACGGTGAAGCGTACTTGAATACAATTATAAATATAAATACATAATATCATTATGATACACTTCAGTGACCACTTGTTGTTTGTTCATTTTACAACAATTTCTGGAAACTAATAATAATTAGATGATCTTTCTGTAATATTTTTTAAAATATATTTATATCAACATATAAATATGATTATGTATGTATGTGTTGTATACAAAACAAACAAAAAATAAACACGAAGTAGAGATAATGTAGATCAATGAATGTCAAGTCAAAATTCAGATAAGCTAATTTGTTTACAAATATGAAAAATAAATCAAAATTCCAAATTATCCCTACGTCTTGACGAGCAAATTATTTGGTATAATAATAAAGAAAACGTCGGCAGAGCTGTTAACAAAAATCTGTTAGATCTTTGTTGTGGATAGAACGGACAATGATTTTGTTAGAATATGTCATATTATTTTAAGGTGGAGCGGCAGAGACAGCAAATAGCTTCGTTTGTCGTCTCGTTTTTTCATATTGGTTAATCACATTTGATGTCTGACATCGGTGTTTTCATAATTGTTTTAAAAACGATTTTATATGAGTAATAAAACATTAAAATCTGTGGTCCAGACGAGCATAATATTTGTCCTAATAAATGTTATAAGATATAATTTGCTCGTCAAGACGGCCTGTAAAATAAATTAATATTTATATTTTTGAAAAGTTTTTTATTTAAAACTTCACTTTGAACATCTGAAACCAAAAGAAGTATTCATCTACTTAAATTGTAGATATATAAAGTGCATCCTAGAATACTTTTTTCAAACAAATACTGATGAAAAAGTTTGTACTAAGTATGTAACTCCGTCATCAATAAGTTGCTTTGTATTATTGAAATTGGAATTTTTCAAGCGGAGATAGTTTCTTATAATATAATTAAATTTACATATTTATTAAACTTCTACATACTCGTATGTAAAGCCAAAAAAAAAAACTATATTGCTCACAACCGGATGACACTAATTGTGTTTGCAAGCGAATAAATACTGTCTAGAAATAATAATAGTTACGTCTTATATTTCTACAAGTGGGAATTTAATTTATATTAATGTATGCTTTATTTTCTTTAGGTTACAATGGGTAGGAACGGAAAGTTTCACTACGTGATACTTGCTCTGATATTGTTTGCGATTGGCACCGATGTAAATGTGCAAGCCAAACGTATATATAGTTCAAGCAGTAATCGTCGCACATCAGCATCTTCTTCTTCAAGTGTTCGACGTAATTCATACAACAAACCAAGCAACAGCCATTCAAGTCACAGTTCATCAAGTCAGAGCTCTCCAAGTCATTCAAATCCATCATTGTCTCATACGGGCTTGAGTTCATTGAGTTATGCCGGCTATAATCAACAGGCCAATAAACGTCCTAGTAGTTCAGGCACCCTAAGCGCTTCTCGCCCAGCTACAAATACTCATACGAATACACATACATCGGCACCCATTGGATGGAATGTGCCGCCAAAACAAGGTCCACCACCAGCCTATTCGGCTACAAATCCTGCTGGCGGAGCCAGAACTAATGTTCATGAAAAAACACCAGCATATAATCCCAATTTTTCAGCTCCTCCCAGTTATCAATCAGCAACCAATACAGCAAATAGACCTGTGGCGGCCACAAACTATAATAGTCAACACTCCAGCTATAATCGTAATCGTTTTAACTCAACCGGTGGAGGTTTCGGCGGAGGAGGTTATCATACACCAATAGCAGCTACCAATAGCCATAATGTGCAGTCAAGTTATCCTAAACAGCAGTTACCCGCTGGAGCAACATATTATCCATCATCTTCTTCATTGCCAGCTGGAGCTACTTATCATTCTGCTGGCCATTTACCTGCCGGTGCAACATATCATCCTACTGGTCACGTACCGGCCGGTGCAACGTACCATTCTCCAGCACAATTGCCGCCGGGTGCTACCTACTATCCCTCATCACCCGTTGGTGGAGGTTACCCAGCTGGTGCCACTTACCACAGTCCTGGACATATGCCAGCAGGTGCTACATATTATCCATCACATCCTGTTGCTGCAGCTCCTGCATATTATCCATCACCGGCAGCTTTGCCGGCTGGAGCAACATTTTTACCTGCTGGCTCAAGTATACCAGCTGGAGCAACATTTATTCAGCAGCCACAAAAATCTTCATCGGGTCTAGGTTTTGGTACGTACAAATCTTATTTTATCTATGAAAAATTCTATAATTCTTATTTTCGAAAACTTTAGGAAGTGGTTTACTTGCTGGTGGCCTAGCTGGTGGTCTTTTAGGACATGCCTTAACACCAACAAATACCAGGGTTGTGGATCATGTTCCCTCCTACAGTGGTGGCAGTGGCGGTAGTTATGGCGGCAACTATGGCGGTGGTGCTAGAGATGAAAATAATGATAAAATAATAATTATAAATAACGGTCCTCCAGGCTCTGTGACAACTACCGATGTTGGAGGTGGTACTACTGTTATAAATACGGGTGCAGCTCAAGCTCAAAATCCCTCTCCAGCACCAGCACCATCTTACATGGCGCCTGCTCCAGCTCCTGCTCCTGCTTCAGAACAACCAGCTCAGTTGGCTCCTATTAATCCAAATATTATGGAGGCCCCCAATAATGCTAACGGTGCCAATATTGCAGCAAGTGCTGCAGCTGTATCTGCTTTGACACCAAGTACAGTAGCAACTCAGTCAGCAGTGCCAGGTACAGCTGAACAGACTCCTATACTTAATCAAGCAGAGCAACCAGCTGCGCCAGGTGGAATAGTTTGTGTACCAGTGAAAGTGCCAGAACCTGATCCAAATGATAATACCAAAACAATTGAAGTTGAAAAAATTGCCTGCTATCCAGCTCCAGCTCAAGAAGTGTCTACTCCAGCTCCAGAAGTGGTAACTGCTCTTGCAAATACAGTCGCTTCTACAACTAGTGCAGATGCATTATCAACTGCAGTTACAATGACTGAGACCGCAGAAAAACTAACCACCTTGGAAGGAGGTGTGGCCTTAGCACCGATACAACCCACAACACCTTTAGTAGTTCCTGAAGGATTCGTTCCACTTGCACCAATACACCAAAACGAGCAACCTAATATGATGAGAATACCTGGATACTAAAATAATTTAAGATCATTCGCTTTAATATCCGACGAATCGGGTATTTTGGTCTCCAAAGGTGCAAGTTATACTCGTGCAAATTTTGGTTTAATTAGCATTATGACGCTATTAGTTTTCTAATGCTGGAAATAGTTTTGTAAGCTCGAAAGAATTTATTTTAATTTTTTTATAATTTTGTACAGTTTTATTTTAAAGTTGGTCTTTCGAATATTTCCACCTAACTAAAGGTGTGTAAACATGTGCTTTTCAATGTTTAAAAAAAACGTTAAAAAAAGCAATTTCGTTGTATTGATCTTTTCGGCGAACAAAGCTCAATTTAGCTATATAAGAGATTACATTTGTATTATATTCTAGACAATGTTAAGAATTTGTTTTTTTTTAATAAAATAAACTTATTTTGCATTAAATATAACGCCTTTATTTTTGCGTAGAATATAAATACTTCTCTATGATAGCAGCAATTGCTTATTGTACACTTCCGTTAGTCACATAAAAGTAAGTTGGATGTTAGAGTTAATTAGACAATGAAATTAGTCTCATTACAATTGAGGAAGGTACAGCAATGGAATTTGAAATATCACCTTACGCTATGGACTATCTATGTCTATGGGTGCAACGAAGTAGATAAATGTTTCTATGGAAAATATTTTTCAAAGATATAATAAAACTTAACTATTAAGAAAAGTTGAAATTATTGTTTTACTCTCCTCTTAATATTCCCTAAAAATTGTTCATCTACAAATAAAATATCAACTGCAAATAGTTTTATTTAATTTTCTTCAACTATTTTTTTTTTTCAGCCAGCTTTCATAATTCAACCTTTTAGTTTTAATGTAATTTTATTATCTAAAGATAAGTGTATCGCCTTTTTGTGATTATTTATTTTTATGCCATTTTAGTTGTATTCTTTGTAAGTCGTTAAAACTATGTTTAGTATTTAAAATGACAAAAAATGCTTTCCAAACCATTTAACACTTTAAAGTTTACTCCTTAAGTGTTTATTCGTACTATTTCTTTTAACTATTTTTTTAAAAAAGGTGCAAAAGAATACAAATTGTATTGTGTGTGTTCGTTGATGTTATGCCCATTTTAAATAAATATTAAAAAAAAAAAACAATATAAAGTGTAGAAAAAGCTTGAGTTGCGTGAATAATAACGTATCTAAATTTTTTGCCAAAGCTATAAAAGTCTTTACAGGATGTTTAGCTTATGAGATGCCATTCGCATTGTAAAAGCTTTAAATAATTTTAAATCTTTTCGTATTGAATGTTATATGACAAAAGATAAATTATAGTATATATATGCAAAGCTTTGTGACAAAGTTTACGATAGAGCACTGTGAAAAGGGTAACATTAATATAGAACTCGGGGTAATGCAAATTTTTATATATTTGGTTTTCTTGACAACATTTTCATGAACAATATATAAAAATCTTGTTATTTGTTAAAAAAGCTTTTAAAGCGTTATTTGGATAGAATACTCGTAACTTTTTAAAAAATGAAGCAAAGAAGATTATTATAGAAAAACTATGAGAGATAGATTAATTGATGAATCATATCATACTAATATTATAAATGTGAATGTAAGTTTGTTTGTTGCGCTTTCACGCAAAAACTACTAAACCGATCATAATGAAACTTTGTACACTTTGTAGCTATTAGAAGTAACATATTATTAAAAAAAACTTTATTTCTTACGAGAGATAAAAAATCGTTTGTCACAGTAATGAAGCTCCAACCCTGAGTGCTGTAATATCGTCGCACTGTATTACCGACAGTCACGTCAATATCCAAACCAATTTACTATATTATGGCTTCAATGCGAGCGAAGCCGCGGGTAGAAGCTAGTTGATTTATAAAGTTGTTCAATATTAAATTTGATGGCACCCCACACACACAACTGGATATGCTTTACTAAAAGAGAACTAGAATCAACCCAAAATAGGCTGTTATAACGAAAAAACATTGGAAAACAATAGAGTCAGATGAATAGTTTGTCGATGCGGTATGTATGTATGTTCACTTTGAACTTTTACAATTGTTTTATATTTATGTTATTTAATTAATTAAGTAAAGTGGTTTGGCAAATAGTTCCCTCAAAAATATGTAATCAAAATTACATTTTCATAACTTTTGTACAAGTATGCTCCAACTTAAAAGTGAAAGCTATGCAAAATCAAAGTTAGTATAAACATAGCCAAGTTTACAACCGTTAGAGATGTTATTCTCGTTTGAATATTAGCTTTTCAAAGGAAAAAAATACAAAGCGCTACTAAAAGTTTCCCATAACACATGCATAAAGCTTTTTTGTAGATAGCTAACAATATTTAACACAATTATTTTATATGCTATAAACAATCTAGTTTTGACCTAAAGTAATGCAACCTTTTAGCAAGGACAAAAACAAAAAATGTTTAAGTAAATGTTTGTTGTAATTTAAGTTGAAACAATTTTCACCATTAAAGTTAATCATCATGTTGAGAGAATTCAATACGGTGAGTTTAATTATATTTTCAGTGTAAATTCAATTGATTGTCTTCGTAAAACGTCTTTGTGATTGAACTTAATACGCATTCATATATTTTTTCTACCTCTCTAAATATACGAGTGCGTGTTGGTTTACGTGGCTTCCTGCTTCGCGCAAGCATTCAAGTGGAATCAAAGAGATTCCGTTTTGACAAGACGACGAGTACGTGTTAGTAAATAATATTTGTTTTATATTTACAATAATTCCAAGCGACATTTATTTTATTCAAGAATAAAAACTTACAACTTTTAAAACAAACTTAAGCTGACTTTTAAACTTGTGCAAAATATAACTGCTCTTCAAGTAAAGCTTCGAAGTTGTTTTTAGCTTTTAACGTAAGGATTCAAATTTCACACTAAGAAATTTTCATGATACATGTATATTAGCATAAGAGTATACCTTATTGAGTTCATATATTCGCTAAGCATAACCAAGTATAAAAAATTAAATATAACTTAATATTTAACGATTTTAAAAGACTAACGTTGCTGAGTTGTCTAGGGCGATGTGCTACAAACATGTGAGATCTATGTTCAATACCAATGATGAACAAAAATAAATTTTAAATTCAAATAACTAAGTAAAACAAATTAATTTACTTAAGTACTAAAAAAATTAATTTAACTATGTTCAAGGATAAAAATGAGTGTAAATAATTCCGATTAGCTTCCATGGTGTTAACCTATTTTAACGGTTATCGCAACTATTATGTTAATGGCCGTTGCTAAAAATACAGTGGTACTAAACGAAAAGTGTAGTTGTAGCTACGGAATTCTATGAAAGTTGCTGAAAACAAATTCGGTTAGCACAACTAACCTGTTTTCTTTGCGTATAAATAAATATGTGCGAATCTCACAAATGAAACATCAAAAATTTTCATGCAAGCGAGCGAACACTGCTGTTTTTGAAAATCGCCAAAAAACCATCGTCAGTATAAATGTGTAAAGCAATAACTATTTCATAGGTAGATCTGCTGAACGCGATTGTAATTTATTTTTGTAAAAATTTAATACTTTTATCACTACTAATTGACGTTAGTATGTTACCGACAATTGAGTTACATATTTTAGTTAGTTATATTTATTATCTTGCTTACAGAATATACGTGCAACTTGCTTCTTAAAATATATGTGCACTATTATTATACTGTCAACATATAACGTGTTTAACAAAAAAACATTAAAAACTAAATTTATCGATGATGTGCAATAAGGTTCCGATGATAAATACCTTCTTGAAGCAAAATGATTTGTTTAACAATTAATTGAAAAAAGTGTCCATTTAAATTATTTCTATTCTAATTGTAATTAATTTAATTTTTTCCTAAATTTTCTTATTACACAACGTTTACGATAAAAATCTTATATTATATTTTAAAATAAAAGGCATTTTTAATTTTTAACAATCAATTTTTCGTTCATTTCTCAATGGTCTTTCATTTGCATGCTTAATTGGTTTGTTTGAAAACAGAACAAAATATCGAAAGAAAATGAACAATTGAACAAAAAAAAAAAAAAAACAAGTAGAAAAAAGAAAAGAAAATTTTTGTACATTTTTAGCGCTCAGTTAATTAATTGTTAAGCAGTGACCGAAAAACTTAGTGAGCTGTATTTAGAATTTGTAGGATGATAAGGGCAATAATTATTATTATTCCCACTTCATAATAAATTAATTACAATTTAATCTAGGACAATAGTACGTTTCAAATAAAAAAATTCACTTAACATTTTCTATTTCTTAATGACAGTAAATTTTATTGGAATTCTAAATGTTTAATTAAGAGGAAATGTGAGAGTACAAGAGGAAATTACAAATAATAATAAAACAACATTTAAATATTAATTATAAACGAAAAGGATTTAATCATGATTATATTCTTGTGGTTGACTCTAGCGTAGGATTTATGTATTGTATTTTAATACTAAAATTTTTTATCACAACTATAGGGAGCTGTTGCAATTTCGTTAGCTGCCATTTTTAAGTCTATGTTTCTGTTGGGATAGATTTATTTCTACTACATGTAACAAAAAAAAAGTATTAAAACAAATTTGAGAATAGTAGAAACACACAATGAATATTTGAAATTATTCAAATCAAGTATGTTATGTATGTATGTATGTATAGACATATGTACGACATACATATGCTCAAAAAACAAGATGAATTTTTAAATTGCACGAACAAACTAAATATGTTAAACAGCGAAAACTGTGAACATATTTAATTTATTTCTTGAACAGATCTCGTATGTGTCAATTTAGTCTTACATTGTGTAAAAATATAATAAATGTATTATGTCTGTTTTACATTTTGTAACAAATCTATTTTCATATAAATCGCATTGCTCGCCCGTCTGTCTATCAATTGGCATTACAATAGCTTACAATACACGTGCAAATCAGAGATTTACCGTATAATCAATGACGTACATTTGATACATTGATTTTCAGCAGAATATTAAACAATTCATTGAAGTTATACATATGTGAGACTATATTTGTATGCCCCCAAATAATGGTTTGTGTGAACACGAAGCAATGAATTAACCAACACCTTTGCAATGAAATAAAAAAAATTCTGTATGTGTTTATTCAATTATTTAAAAAGTAATTTGAATAATTGATTTTATAAAATTATTTTATAATTACTGATGTAACAATAAGAAAATAACTGCTTAAGACAAATTTTATAGGCATTTTTAAATATTTAAATATATTTTTAAAAATGTATCACATTGTTACGATCTCACTGAGTTTTAAACTAATTAATAATTTTCGTAGGCTAAGAAGAAAAATTATTTTTCTCAGATATCTTTAAAATTGATTTTATTCGAAATGACAGCAGGTGTTAAATGCATAAAATGTCACACAAAAACTCATGCCACATATCGAGCCTTTGCTGCAATAGAGTCATAACTCAAAAAAAGTTGTTTTGCAGGAAATGAGTTTAAAGTTGCACATTCGCTAACAATGCAATGGTAAACGAGAATTTAATATTTGTCTTAAAAGTTTAGTATCCAAGATATTTGAATAAATTTTTTACACATTCTGAAGCACTAAATGATAATTAATGCTGCATTATTAACACAAAAATCCCATATTTTTAGATTTTCCGAATAACTTTTTGTTTGAATACGCTTTTGATCCCCACAAAATTTTAGCCATCAGAGTTTGAATTCCCCAGATGTGTATTAAGAAATATTTTTCTTTGCCTTGCCTACCAAACCTATCCTTTAAGCATTTTTTTCTACATAATCCTGTTGATTCTTTTAATAAGTTCGGTTGATTCTTAGAATTCAAAGAGTATCACTATTGAAGTTTCTATTTGGAATAAATAATTATTATTAACTTATGAATTTTTTTTAGCCGAACTAAATGATGTTTAATTAAAGAAATTACAATTTGTCAGGCTTAAGTGTGTTTTCTTTATATTAAATTTTTTTTGATAAATTAAATTAGTATTTTTATTAGAAAGAAAAATCTAGAAGCTCGTAATAATTGACAGTGAGGTCTCAGCGATGAACAACTCTGATGTCCTGATGTCTGTTCAATCCTCCGCCCAGTCTAATTGTTCTTTGTCTGTTCAATTATAATGAGCTTCTAGATTTTTATTTCTAATAAAAATAATAATTTTATTTATAAAAAACCGAATTTAGAGAAAACGAACTTAATCCTGACAAATTATAATTTCTTTGAATAAATAATTATTACTTTTTTGAGTGGCAACCGTCTCTATAATCTCATAGATTTAGGCACAATTTTTTTTTTTTTTTTGTTAGTGTAAGCTGTATGACACATGTTAAGGTCTTAAGGCTGAGTTAGTAAAAGTGTATTATCCAATTTTATACTTCTAAGTATCGTTTAACTTTAGGTGTTGTATCACACCCAGCAATCCTGTCCGCCATTGATGTTTCATTGGAAACATTTTGTCGTTTACGTTGACGTAATTAAGCAACATCGATTTTTGTTTATGTTACAGATTTTGTCAGTTAAACATAATGAACGCGATACGCGTTTACTAACTGAACCTTTAATTTTTTGGCTTGATTAATTCTTCCTAGTCTGTATCAAGTATTGATCTTGATAGTATTTCGTATAGCTCAAAATAGTTCATGATGTATACTCTCCGCCTGTTCACCTCTTCTTTTAAAAGGCTTGCACACAACAAACTTCATATATAAAATCATCGAATAAATATAGTCAATCATACACTTTAAATATTTCAGAGATTTATACTCTCAATGTATTTTTTTTTTTTTTTGTATTTTATATCCATTAAATTTATTTTGTCAACTATTTTTTATAACTTTATTTGCTAAAGCAATGGACACTAGGGCACAGACTCGTAAAACACATAGACACTTTAGGTTACAAGAGCATGTAACACACATGGTTGGTTTTTAAATAAAATTTAGTTCAAGGGACTACGTAATAATTTACAGGTGTGAACATTATTCATTTTTAGTTCAGGTATTAATCTGCAAAAAAATATATTGTGAAAAATATTGTAAATCACTAAACTATTATTTCATTGCATTTTATTTATGGAGGGGTGGACACTAACAAAAAATGAAAGAAATTCCTTTAATTTTCAGATTATTTTTTGTCCCGCTTTATTATGGCTACTAAGTTTGTTGTTGTGTAGAATGATGATTCTCGTTTGAATTAAGTTTCAATATTGATTTAGTAAATTTTTTTTCTATGTTATTACGTGATAGGAAAAAGTTTTCCTAATAAAACTTTTCAAGTATTTTATTAACAATAAAGTCAAATAAATGAAAAATTTGTTGTCTTACAATACTAAGAAATAGTAAACAAAGTTGGGAACAAACTGAAACATTATCGAAAATGAGTTTTTTTTTTTTTCAATAATGAAAGTTTGTTTAACTGTAAGCTACTTCATCAGTATTCTCATCTACTTATAAACCTCATAATAGACATTAATTTCACATTATATTTCATAATCAACAAATAAGGGTAAGTGCTATAGATATTATATGTTCTATTATTTTATATTAAATGTGCCACTAATTTATTAAATCGGTTTTGTTAGAAAATGGAATGAGAACTAGTAAAAGACTATAATGTTTCTTAGCAAGAAGTTTTATTGTAGTACACCCAGCAGAAATTTGTTAAAATAAAGTTTTGCAGTTGTTGAACTTTTTGGACGTAGCTCAAGAAATTTATTAGTGGAAAATAAAAAAACCATTTACTCTCCAATTGGCATATTTGTGGTACCTATAGGTTAGGTTAGGTTTGGAAGGCCGTCACAGTTTAGCAAGTGATGCACTTTGGTCCTTTGATTTCTATGCTGATTGAGAGATGATCAGCTGGTTGAACTTTACAATGCGATTTGAGTTTTCTCTTAACTTGTGTCCATGTTTGTAAAAACATGATTTTAGCATTGTTGCACAGTAGACTAATGAGTACAAAAACTCGACATAAAAGACAACAGTATTTTTAAAACACAGGGAGTGCAATGCTTAATGTTTAATATGTTTTGCGTGTTCAATTACTTTCAAATATTGGGATGTTTAAGTTGTTGCTTGTGAGGTAAGATAAGCGATGTTAACTTAGCTATGTTAGAGGAAAATTTAGCTTCTATTAATTATCTCTGACTAATATTTTTTCCTTTTAGCACGTTTGTCTATTTTTATTATTTTCAATAGATTTTCACGTTTTTTTTACGCAGTTTTCGTTATTTTTTCATTTACGTAGATAATATTGCAGCTGTTTTTTTATTTTATAAATGCTGAAACATTTTATTACAAAATGGTAAAGTTATATTTTTAAATTTACCACCCGCAACAGCATTTGTAAATGATTATCAAAGTTAACGTAGATTTTATTGCTTCTGGAAAAGGCACTTTAAATTTACAAATTTAAGAATACAAGAGTTGTTTAATATTATAAAAACCCCGTTTGTATTATTATATGTTTTTTATGGAAAAGGGAGATATCGCCCTATAAAACGTACAACGATGCAACTAATTTATTATTGCTTTTTCTTTTTTCTGTGTTATTTTAAAAGTGTAACGCGTTCTTTTCTTTTAAAATAGAAAACAATTTTACATACAGTTCTATTGTCTAAACAGCAGATTTTGTAACTGTGTCTTAACTTCTTTGTTTTATGCCGAAACCTCTGTGCTTTTGCACACGTAAAATTTGGAATACTTCTTAAAAAATATGAGATCTTTTTAAAGTTTTTCCAAATAACATTTAACACTTATGGTACACTTTTTTTAGGAAAGAAAACTATCTACATTAGTTGCTACTTTGATTTAATTTTCATTATAATGTCAGCAGGCATGGCAGTATAAGCCTAAACATATTTAGAGAAATGAACATGATCAATAATTGATTAAAAAACCCGATTTTGAACTTTGTGTCAATTATATGGTTTTTATTTCATGTAACAATATGGCTTCTTCATGAGAAATTGAATTTAATTCTAATTTTATAATAATTTGAATGAATATCAAACAAAATATTTGCTAATTGAAAATAATTTTTGTATGTTTTGAAGCAGAAAGGTGATTTTTGATTGAATTCTCATAATTTTATCCTTGATAAATAGAAAATTGTAATAAAAATCTTTGATTTTAATATTTATCCCTCTTTAGTTCTCTCTGACGGATTTTTGACTCGTATTGCATTTGAATAGTTGGAATATCTAGCGTAGATAGTACGTACTTGCCTCCAATGATATTGCTGCATTAAAATAATTTTTTAAAGTCCGTAAGGAAATATAGCGAACGAAACACTTATTACCAGTTTATTATAACTCCTTGTCATGAAAAGTTTTGCTGGGTATTTATGTATTTTGTCACGAATAAATTTTTTTGATTTTTCTTTTTCTTTAAAGATGTATAAATAATTATTCTAGTGCTCAGAAAAATTATTTGTTCTTTGTAAAAAGAAAAGAAAAACCATGGCAAAAAATGATTTGAAAATATTTATATTCTCTATTTGGGGCAGAACAAATTTTGCTTAAACTTTCTTAGGGTTCAACATGCCACAAATAGTAAACCAAATTTTATGAAAAAGGTATTTGATAGTGTTTTGTATTCGTTACACCAACAAAGAAAGGACTCGTATTAGAGTATTAGCTATCATGTCTATTATATGATGTTTCACTAGGGGTGGTGTATTAAAATTTACTAGAAATTTAAATTTTAAGGGTTTGCGAACAACTTATCATATAGTGAATTGTATTACTTTAATTTTATTAAACTGAAGCCTAAACAAATTCAAATATCATTGAATAAAAAGCCATGCTGTTTCTATCTAACAAATTTGCAGCATAATGATTATTCGAAACTATGAATTTTTTGGAATCATTATACCATCCTTAATTCTCTTTGTTAGAAAACGTTGATTAAATGCAATTTTTCTTATTAAAATTAAAAGAAGAACTTCTTTCCTAAAAAAGAAAATGATATAAAATTCTTAAGATTTAAACTATAACTGAATGCAAATATTTTAATATAGTATAAATCTTGGTACTAATTTTATGACTAACTATCAATAATATCAATTATGATAAGTTAGAGAAGTTATAATTTCAATATTCATACATAATTTTTATTTTAATATACGACTGTAAAATTATTTTAATGTGCGGCTTTCAATATATAAAATTTAATGTTTATTGTCCTGCTGTCTTAGCATAAAATTTTCAATTTGACTTGAGACACTTAAAATTTATAGTATCGTCATTATTGGGTTCAAGTCTGTGTCCCAATAAAATCACTTCAATATCTTTGAAATATTTGGTAGATATGAGTAAATATAAGTAGATATTATCTGTTTTTACAAGACATTATTAGAAAGCATAAATATCCTTCGTTAGATATATAATAGTTTAATTCGAGATTGGAAAGCTAATATATCATTAACAGTGCGTAGTTTGTGAGCTTAAAACGAAAAGCCCAATGAAGCAAGACTCAATGACAAAATATTGAATAAATATAATTTAATTTTAATTTATAATGCTGTGAATAAATTTCCAACCAATTTGACCATTTAATGATGTAAAATCAATATATATATTTTTATCACCTCTAAATCTTATTTAGAAAAGGAGAAAAATATCCTGTTTTACACAATAATTGAAAAATCCTAAATAAACACCTAACTGATTTGAGTGGCTTTTTTATCTTATCTGAGACGAGAGACAAATTTATTTTTTCTTTTCTTTTATTTATGTTTATTTCACAACAGATCGGTAAAACAATTTGTTTTATATTCAATGCATAAAACAAGCAACCAAACCAATAATGTTAGCAGACGCACTGTGTTGCGGCTAGTGGAAAAGTAACTTTTTTCCGATTATTTTTTTCAGTGTTTTTAATGATGCAATTTTGTCACAGACATTCCAAGTAAACAAAAAACACATAAAGCTTATTTTTATGTTGGCCCGTTGATTTTTAATTAATTTTAGAAGTCAAATATACAAAATTTTCACGAAAAGAGGGGATTTCAGGGCTGTATTCAAAATGATCTCATTTGATTTTGGTGACAGATATTTTGATTCGGAAAAAAAATCTGCCTTCGGACAAGTATCTTCTGTAAAAAAAGGAATGTTGTTTGAGACATTTTCATATGCACCTTTTTTAGAGCGAAAACCCGACTAAAGGTCCATTTTTCCTTAAAATTTGGGTTAGGTAAGCAATATCTAAAAAGTCCCAGAGAGGCCCAGTTCCAAACCACTACAGAAATGTTACATAATTTGTTTTCAACGAACTGTGAAAAAATCAGCTGCCCATACCTGCCCTCCTGGGAGTTATAGTGATTTTAGTATATCACTCTCAGTATTTATTCCATAGAAATAGAACGGAAATAGTATCTTCAAAGTTTTTTTTTATTCTACATCTATTCTAGCACTCCACAAAAATGAGCATAACTCTCTTAAAACTGAAGCTATTGACTTCAAACTGGTATCAAATTAAAGCTTTTATTGCCACCTTTTTTGGTTTTTGGATTTTGGTTTTATATAAAATTTCAGAGTTATTCAACAAATATCGAAAAATCATGAAAATTTGACGTTTATAATTCTTGTTCGGACCACCCTACAATTTATTTTAAAAACTAATCATAGGGTATTTATCAGAAATAAAAGAAGAATTAAAATAAATTTTTTTTTAAATTTTTCGAACAATTTTTTTTTTATTTTTGACTTTTGTTGTAAATTTGACCCAACAATTTTTTTCGGTGTAAATTTTTTTTTCACTCATTCTGTTTGGGATTTCATTCTGACCAATTCCTAGAAGTTTCTCATCGATCCAATTAAAATTACAGTTTAGGCAATATGATTTACAAAAAATTCCTGTTTCGCAACACTGTGAGACGTTTGACTTCCTTTAGAAAAGCAATATTATGTACTTATAAAGGGTATTTCATTAAGAGCTTCATTATGTTTAAGTTTTAATAAAAAAAAAGTGTGTGTGAAATATCATCAACATTTTTTATTCGTTTGAAATACCTATTGATGCCATTCATTATGTGTGGAATATCGATCAAATGTCCGTCACTACGGCTTCTCTGGATGGAGCACATCCGAAATGTCCCATTTTCCAAAACTCTGGCGCATAAATCAGACTAAATTTGATCAACGGGATTGGTTTTCTTGGCTTTGAGGATCGCTGTAGCTTGTAGCTTATTCGCAAACACCTGCTAGTTAGGAAAACCCCCATTAAAAATTCTAACGTGGTCAAATAACGATCGCGGTGACCAGTTCATATCTCACTATTCAATAATAATCCGTATATTTAATGTTGTTTTAAGCAAATAAGTTATTAGCCACTATTGAAATTTGTAAAATTACGCGACCGTCGTACGATGTTGAACGATGTCTTTGGATGGATTTCTAGTCGTAAAACAACTATCTTGCGTTTCACATACAACCGATTTTAGTCAGTATTTGTTAACTGGAACAAAACCTAAACAAATAAATAAAATGGAATGTGTAGAGTGTCGCAAATCAGTTTTTTTTACGTTTAGAGTTCTAGAGCGACACAGTAGGACAGGCACTATACGAGTATCTTATCAAGTAGGAAACTTAGGATGTTTATTAGGTACTCTTATTGATTTTTCAAAACGGGTTTCTTCCTTCTTTTATAGGCCATCTTATTGATTTTTTCAAAAAGGGTTTCCTTTTTAAAATAATAAGACTTCCTTCTTAAAAAAATTAGTAAAGATATCTTTTTAATTTTGTTTTACATATGAAAAGTAATATTATCAGGCTCAAGTTCAGTTTTATTGAATTAATGAAAATTCAAAATTACTAAGAGTTTTTTGTGTTGGTAAATATTATTATTTATATCCAATCAGTTTATGGCAGAACGTATCAGTACTGATTTCAAGGCCGCTCGAACCAAGGAGCTTCGGTTTCTTAAATAACACTCTAAGAATATGCACTTTAAGAAGATGATTTCCACATGATCATACAGGAACCTAATGAAATCAATAAGGAATATCTTTTTCATACAATTCAGATGAAACCGTAATAAAACCAATGGATTTTTTTTTTCGTGCCAAAAATAACGAAAATTGGGTAAAAAATTGTGAATAACAAGTTTTCTTCTTAATTTTATGTATTTTCCTTCTTGATCAAATTAAAAAGATTTATCACATGAAAATAATAAGGAATCAATTTTCGGTTCTTTCTTCTGGGATACCCCTTAGTCTAAAAACGTTTCATAGAGAAAATCTTATTGATTCTATTAGGTAGTTTTGGCTCTGTGTATTAAAAAAAACTATCTCTTTGCTACATGGCGTACTCATGTAAAAATTAACTTACACTTTTAAGTTTAAAAATCAGTCCAATAATAAATGTTCACAACATTGATAAGAATAATTCTTGCTTTTAGTTATTAAAAATTTTTACATTTACTCTCTTTATGTTTATGGAACTCTTACAATTTAGAAAAAACATAATAATCTTTGCTGTATACGATTATTTCATAAGGTTTTCTTTAAGCTTTAAACTATAAAATATATTTTGTAAAAACTTGACATACAAACAGATGTACTAGTATTTGGCAATCATATAAATTGTTCTTTTGAAATAATATGGTACATAATAAAATTATGCATACTAAAAAAGAATAATTGAAAGGGGAATTTAAGTTTTATAAAAATCTCCTAACTGCTTTTATAAATGCTAGAATATTTTAAGAATTGGCTTTCATTACAAAAGTAATGTGAGCTCCTTTCTTTAAGTTTCGCATGTGATATTTAGATATGAATAGAATGCTTTGATATTTTTTAAGTAATCTTTTTTTTTTGTCTGAAAAGAATTATTTCAAAATATAATCAGAACCGCAAAATATATACATTTTAATTTTAAAAGTTTAGTTATAAAAAAGTGCATGAAATGTTTTAAGTTTTAATGTAACGTTCAGCTTGTATATGAAAATTTCTAAACATTTTTATAAAGTTTGTACCGTTTGAGTTTTGTGCAAAATGTATAAATATCGAAAAGTGTCCACTAAATTCCATATATGTATTTCATACAAAAAAATAAAGCCATTAAGCGCCATCCTTAAAAGTTTGGTATATTTTTTCTAGTTATCTGTCACAAATTTTTCTTGTGTAAATTAAAACATTTATGTAATTTTTTTCAACACTAATTCCACATATAAACTTCAAAAAGTCATTGCTAAAGTGACATTTTAAGTCTTAAACCTTAATTTTGTTGGATATGATGATTTTTTTGTGGTATAAAAAAAAAAAAACAATATGTATGATATGGTATGAACAGTAGGGGTATAACTTTTCCAAAAAAATTTTAATATTTGAAAACTTTTCCGGAAGAGATGTGTTCCGGTTTGTTTGGTTTTCACAAAATCCGCAAAATTTTAGGATTACAAATAAAATAAAAGAGGTACGATGCTATTGCTTCAGTCTAGTCATAATTGAGTTGTGTTCTTTTACATCCCGACAAATTATTTTATTCTATTATGTGCTAAATCACCTGTAAGACGATTAAATGCGTTTAATGCGTGAGATATTTTTCTAAAATTAATTGATAATTTTAAAATTAGAAGTAATATTCTATTAACGGTCATTGCCCTGTTCTAAGCATAAAATTTGGTTGTAACCTTAATTTATATGATGTACTTTTTATCTATTGAAAGACATAAAAACATGTTATGGAAAAACATTTGTTATAAATTTGCAAAAAAGTTGTGTCTGTCATGCGAACAGTTTACGTATACCTAGACACATCATGTCGACATACATACATACACATATGTAAATACCTATTGTATATACCTAAGCAAACACATGTAAGTATTATTCACTTGTAAATATTCGTTTGCTGTATATGTTTGTAAATACATACATATGTGTATATAAATGTATTGATATGATTGTAAAAAAATACAAAATGTTTCCGATAAATTTTCGTAAACAAAACTAAAGAACATCAAAAAATTGCCATCCGAAAGACAGTACATAGAAAAATGTTGGACAATTTTTTTTTTTTAAATGAATTGTTAATTTAGTAAAAATTTGTTATTTATATTAACACTCATATTAGTTTAACCATGACTTATTTGTATTGTCTTAAATAGACTGCTTTTTGAACAAAACAGGAAAAACTTGGTAATGTGTTGTAATTACTCAACAACAACATACTTTTCAATCACAAACTACATACCGTTCAAATCCAATAAACAGATTTTTAAGCCTGGAATACATTAATTGTTGATAAGAGCAAGTTTAAGTTGTTCTCTATAATTCAATGTAGGAAGTACTTGCTTCCAATGACATCGCCGTGTTAAAGTAATTAACCCAGAAAAAATATTGGTTAGAAATCGGTTTTCTCAATAGAATATCGATTACCCCTACCAATGTTCTACCCAACAAACATTGCATGATCGTACCCAGCAAAAAATTATTATGTTTCTGGAAGCAGTAACAAAATTTCATGCATTCGATATGCACAGTTTTGAAACGCTTCCGAGGCTGCACAAAAAGAAGGCAGAGAGATCGCTCAACTTATTTTTAAGCTCGTTGAAATTGGTCTGCTATTTACATTTAGTTAACACGAATAACAAAGTAAACAACGACTGGAAGATAAAATTTCATTTAGATACTCTCTGCCTCTCTCGCTCTCTTATTTAATTAAACTTGTGTATTTGCCTACAGATGAATTATGTATGTGAGTAGATGACGCAGTAAAACGAAGGCATAATTCAGATAATTCAAACATGATTTTAGCGCATTTTGGATGATTAGAAAAAGCGCTCTTTTATATAAAATAACAAGAGCTCCAAAGTGGGACATCGATCAAACATGAACAAAAATCATGCATGCTCGAAGCGCTTTTCGTAGCAGGAGGTACAACAACAACAAGCATCTCTCCCTTACAAGCCTGCCGAAGCAGTAGTTTAAAAAGCGTTACAAAGGGGTGGTGGGGGTATAAAATCTCCGAAAACGGCGTTACGTAATATGTGCACAGCCCCTAATACCAAAATTGTAACCAACATATGTACGATTGTGATAATTCTTAAATTGTCTGGGTCAACCGAATGCATTCTTTTGCTTCTACACAGAGAAAACAGATTAGTTGTGGCAACGCGAATTGTGGCGTTTGCATCAACTATCATAGAATTCGGCTGCTACATTTACAATTTTCGTGTAGTACCACTGAATTTTTTCACACTAAAGAGAAAACAATAAAAAAATCTTTCATTTGTAATCGAATTAAAAATTAATAACATCAGTTAATTTCATTGGTTGAACTCAACATTTTTTATATTATTCCTAATTGCTTTAATATATTCCCAAGAAACCCATCCGAGAAAATATCAAAAGTTTTTACAAACCGACAAATAAAAAGAATTTTATACATACGCACTAATATTCTCTAGATATTTACACATGCATACATATAATGCAAACACTACATTCTTACCTTATCCGCTTCACGTGAAATACATTAACGTTTGCTACCCTTTTTTAAATTCTTGCTTTTTTTAACTTTTAGCAGCAAATATGTTTATCTTTCTTTGTTATTTTACGTTTATTTCATTGCCTTTGGCACATTCTCTTTTTTTTTTATTTTTTCTGTTGTAATTTGTAAGCAATTTTTTAACATTCATTTGCTTAAATTGATTTCGTTGGTCTGTTTTAACAAAGATAAAAAAAGTCTGCAACACCCTTCACTAACTTTATTTTTAACATTTGGCTTTCTATACACTTTACATACATTTTTATTTTGTAGTTATTTCTTATTCTGTTTATTTAGTTGAATTCCTTTAGCTATACAAGTGAGTTTGTGTGAGTGTGTGCATAAAACTTAAGGGATTAAAACGAACAACGTACTTCTTTACCTTAATCTCTAGCGAAACACTTGACCCAGGTTGTCAATATATATAATTGTAATATGGGGCTTGCAGTGTACAAATACGAAAACATACACAAAACAAACACTTTTATAGGTCACTTTGCTTTAGGTAACGTTAAAGATTTATGTGATATTTATCTTTAAATTACTGTAACAATTTGATATTCTTTAAATTTAACATAAAAATAATAAAGGCAGCCTCATTTTTAAAACGGTTTCATTTAATTTTAGAAAAAATTTTGTTACAAGCAGGGATTATAAATTAAGTTTGTGGGCTTAAATAAAAGTTTTTTTTTTCAGCAATTTCTGAATGAAATTCGCTGCCACACGGTTAATAATCCAAATTTTCGAAAAAAAATTTTATGGCATGAGCCAGCCGAAATGCCGACATCATCCGAAACTTTTCTAACAACTTTCTTCAATGTTCGTTCTGTGGCGTAGTCTTTTCTATATCCACGACCTTCTGTAAAACAATTTTAGCACTGGTAAAAACTTTTCTCACTCAAAGTACCATCATCGCAAGCCACTATCAACATTGCAACTATTTTTAAGAACTTGACATTGTTTTTAACAAAATTTTATGCAAAATTCTTTGATCTTTTTTTTTCGATGGCAGAAAATTGCCATACACTTCCAACTTGTATGCCTCTTCTATGGAAGGACGATGGCGGCTATGAAAACCGAATCGCTGAGACAGCTCGACGACATAACAAAAAGTGCATATCAGGACTACTTCGAGGATTGGAAAATCGTTGGGAGGGACTTATTTGAAGTAGACAAAAGTAGCAGACCTTAAATGTCAATTAAAACAGTTAGCAGTGCTCAGGCTTAAAAAAATAATTATGTAATTGATTTTAAATTAATTATTAAATTGAAATGTTTAATACAAAAGATGTTAAGGCTTTATTTTCAATAAAATTTTTTTAGATAATTTAAACAAGTAAAACACCAAAGAACTTGTTTGATATTTTCATTATCATCTTAAACGAATCGTATGTCATAAACTGCTTATAGAAAATATTGTGATTATTTGTCCACAGATATTACATACATACATACATATGTTTTTTTTAATTGTTATTACGAACTTTACCAAACTAAAATGTTTGTATTTTATTAAAAACTATAAACGAACATGTTTTCCCATATGATACATATCCATCCATGCTGTTAGTTTATACACTTTTCGTTTGTGCAAAAAAAAAAAACAACAACAACTATATCTGTTGTAACATACACACACATACACACAGCATTTGTAAATGTTTTAAAGCATATTTTAAACTTTTTAGTTTTGTAAACAAGTACATGTAAATATTTGCATAGAAAATAAGATATTCTGTTGTCTCTAGTTTTCTTAATTGTTTGTTTATTTTCTTACAAAACCAAATAAATTAACAAAGTTTTACTCGTGTCACAGGAACTGCTGCCAAATAATTTATTTACATATTGACAATATGTTACAACTTTTGAGCATATTGAAGAAATTTTGCATTTAAGAATTTTTTTTATGTATATTTCTAGATATTTAAATCGAGTTAAAGCAAAAAATAGAATTATGAAACTTATTTAACTTTTTAATAAAGAAATGTATTTAAACTTTTTTTTATGCATATTTATAACTAAAGAAAAACATATGGTTGTGGTGACCATACTTTAAGAGCATAATATATTTGTGAGTACGTTTTTTTGATCGGGAATTTCAGCGGCTTTTTTCGATCATATTTATTGTCCAATGCAATAACTTTGTAAATTTTTTAAATGTCAATAATATAATATCGGCATTCAGAGTTTGGTGCAAATGCAAAGTATTGTCGATTTTTAGGAAAGATAACGGCAACTATATGTGGGTTTTACATTTTCTCTTTCGCAAGACCATTTGCAGCACACAATGAATGCACCACCGAAAATGATTAAATAATAACAACAATTCATTTAAATTAAACTATGTAATTTAAGCTCTAAATAATTTAAAACAAAAACACTTTTTTCCTAAACCATAAAATGATTCTAAGCGAAGATTTGAGCAATAACTAAGTTTCTCTAACAATACATTTTGATGACTAGAAAAATGTGTCACTCTTTTGAAGAAATATACTTATTCCAGATATTTTTCCAAATTTTTAATTTAATGATAATGCATATATTTTTAAAATTATTTTCATAATGCGAAGATTAAAAAAAATTTCCCATATGCCTATTTTGTAATTCTAAATTAACAAATACATTTGAAACAAAAACAAAATTTTTGAATTTGTTTTTGTTTCAAATGTAATTGCTCGAAAGAAAGAACTTCTTCGATATCGGCGAACAGGCACTAAATAATATTTGATTCAAGATGATAACATACTAGAGATTTATTAATGAAATTTTCTAGATATTCGTGAAACATTCAAACTGCTCTGATGACATGTGTAACACGCAACACATAAACACATATGTGTTTACAAATACATATTCAAGGATATATTTAATGAAAAACTATCAAGTGAAAAAAAAAAACATAAAATATGTGAGTGAGAAAATGATTTCTTATTTAATAAAGAGCCTTCTGACACGTTTTCAATAACAAATATTTTTTTCTAATTTTAATGTATTATTTCTGACCAGCTTAAATAAATAAGAAATACAAATTTACATGAACCAGAAATAGTTCACATGTATTTGCTTAAGAAATATATCTGTTTATCCTTAAATATTAAAGAGCACTGTTACTTTTCATAGAAACTTTTGCACAATATAAGATATCAGCATTCTACGCGCCCAAATTTATTAACAATGTTACGAATATGTATTTTGATATATCGATACATAAAACTGATCAGTATTAAAATATATAAAATGATTGCACGGAAGTTTGAACAGACATCATCCAATTTCGAGACTTCGACCTCACTGCTGAGTCCCATGAATGGGTTTCATATTAAAGAAAAAAATATATTTTATAACTTTTATACACATTTAAGAGCTTTTCTATAAATTAGTTAACTAGAAAGTTTCATGCACACTCATTTGTGACTAAAGTGGGCACCGGGTTTATTGCGATTTGGTATGCAAAGCAAAAATATTGGCCATATTTCCAAAAAATTTCTTAACAAAATTACAATCGATACTTTGGCTTACAAAATTAAATTTCAAAGAAATATTTATAGACATGAAAGAAAATATAATAAAATAGATAGAATTGTGAAAATTTTCAAACTTAAATGTCGGTCAAAAGTCGTTAAAACTGTCTAAAGTAAGTAAACATCACCTATAAAAAATATAATCAAGAGAAGCTCTGGGATAGAATTTCCCAACCAATTCCTAAAACTTCTTCACTTGAGAATATTTGATCTGCCCGGCCATATGCTTAATGTACCATGATATTTAGGTTTGCCACATGCGTTCCCAAATGGACCCCCCTATTTATATTGCGACAATTTCTAGTTGAGTATATTCCTAATGTTTACGATTGACTGTATGTTATTTATAACGCACTCATTTAAATTTATTTAGGGAAACATTCACCAATGACTTTTAATTTAATTATTTTATTTCAATCTTTTGAACCATGCTGTTGTAGGGTACTCGCATAAATAAAATATTTATCGATAAAATCGTTAGAAATATTTTTGATTTTAAATTTTCAAAAAATACCTTTAATTATTTAATAATATCCTTAGAATCTTAAAGGCGCAACATAAAAATGTATTGATTCAAGTTAAAAAGCCAAAAATAAGTTAAGGTTTACTCAGGTTACAACCCACTGATTATATTTTTCGATATTACTCATCATAAAATGTTGTCATAAAAATAGAATAAGATGCAGGAGTTGAAATATTATAAATATTTATACAGAATAAATCATTCTGTGTGTGTGTTGGTGAGTTTGTGTATTTGTGTGAATGTTTCACACGTTTTGTATTTTATATGCGTGTTTCAACATTGTTGTTTGCTATTTTGACATAACACGACCGACACCTCAACAAAGTGTAGGCGAAGCGCACACTTAAATTCGTGATATTATCGTCTTTAAGAGTATTAAAGGTAATTTTTATGTTTATTTTATGTGTAGATGTAAGCAGGCATTGAGATTTGTAAGCTCTGTGAATGTATGTGTATGCTATGAAAGCTATAATTTAATGAAAATTATGTGTGGCTTTTATATGAAACATCTATATGGTGTTTAAATAAATGTTGGTGTCAAGAATTAATTTGGAAAAATAAATTGAAAGTAAGCAATATTAAATAATTATGCTTTATACAATTTATGATAATTTGCTCAATTATTTTCAATAGATTAAATTATTTACACATTTATCTAGTTAAAATTTCGGGTTTTGGAAAACATAAACTAAAAGTTGTTGCTTACTCAACAAGTGGGCTACTAAAGTCAAATAAGCAGTCAGTTCATGCTTTTCTTATGCTATCAAATTATTTTAGAAAAATACCAATCAAATAAAAGTATTAGTTAGGTCATCTCGAACATAATTTATGTAATACTGATCCTTCGTGGTAAACAAGATTAAAGAACTCTTTATATGTTTTGTTTGAGTTTCTCTTACAAACATACATGCCTGCTTTTGGTAGTCTGTCGCTTTAGATGATTTATAATATCATATTTTTATTAATCGAAAAATAGCTGCGTATTGAGAAACTTTTAAAAGATTTTGCCAGCAATTAAAATACAGAAAAATAAAAACAATTAATATTTTTTTATATATAATTTCTAGAACTTATAATCTGTAGATCTTTATACTATACTTGGAATTTCCACGTATCACACATAATGTTACTAAAAAACATTCATGGTTCTTAGAAAAATTATTTAATGGAAAAGTATACTCAACTACTGCTGTGTTGATTTGCAATAATGTCTAAGCGGTAAACAATTCTGATGATGGGACTGTGGTTAGTCTCTAAGCAACATGATATCAACCTTTAACCTTGCGTACAGTCTAATTTCACTAAGCCTGTTCAATTATTACGATCTTCTAGATTTTTCTTTGTAACAAAATAATAAAATAAACATTTAATTTAAATAATTAAATTTCTGTTGAAGAATAAGAATATCTTAATAGATTGCTCGTCATATTGACTTTTAATTTATTTAATATAATATAAAAACTCTTCTTATTTTAGCATTTAAAGCTTTTTTTACAACTTGTTCATGGCGAAATTGTTATTGTTCAAACTCCTAAAAATAAAATCAATAGTTTTCAACATAAAATCATGATCATAAAATTAAAAAAAAGAAATTCTAAGCTGACATGTGTAATACATAACAAGTTCTTGATATTTTTACGAGCTAAAATGAGAAAGTTATTGCAAACAGCAAATGACATCAATAATATCCTTCTTTATACATTTGAACAGTACAGTGAAGGATAGAAAATGTAGTATTTTTTTATTTTTCTTATGGTTCGAAGATTATTAATTCTACGGTGTTTATAATGCAGAAGGAAATGTGTGAACTTTCTTTTCTATACCAACAGAGCACAAAAATAAATTTGACATATAAATGAGTAGATAGAAAATTAAATTCAGCGTATTAAAAATATTAATTCAATTGTGTTCCATGATAAAAAAAGTGCAACAATTATATGTATGTATGTTTTACAGTTTTATATGCAGCTTAATCACAAAAATTGTGCAGTTACCATAGTTCTGATCAAATAGTATTTTACTATTTTTATTGGTTGCTTTAACTACTTTTATTGGTTCGTACAATACTAACCAACAAAAGTGGTTAAATCTACCAAAAATTTTGTTTGTATGTATCCAAATAACTTCTTAATTTTCATACATATTTTTAAAAAAATTGTAATAAAAATTGTACTTAAATCTTGTCACATTCGATTGACCACTAACCAATAAGCCACATGATATTTTTGTATTAAGTTTTTTTGTGATAGCAAGAAATTTTTGATTTTTTACTCTTTCTCTAAAAAATTTTTAAAATTTATAGCCATAGATTATGAAGATATCCAAACACATCGTGAAATGTCAATACAAAATAATCAATTATCTGCACACAATCAGATTTTGCACCCACAGTTTTCAGTTCTAATAAATATATTTTATTATTTTTTATATGTTCATACACAAATGTGTGTTTCTTCTCGCACTATTTTTATATTATTTAATTTTTGCATTATCATTATTATTTTATTATTGCATAACTTTTTATATATTTTTTTTTTAAATTTTGCTGTTTTGATCTTTTTTTATGTTAAATGTTTAAAAAAATTTCGATTTTAAATGAGAATTCGTAATAAAAATTATAAAAATTTTAGGTGCTGTTTCCACAAGACGGATGACCAATTTAAGTGTAAAATTTTAATTGATATCAGTAAAAGAACTGAGTGCTTTTATACAAATTTTACTCTCAAATCAATTTTCACTCTTCTAAAAACATCACATTAATATCCATCGAAAGCAAAAACAAAAATTTTTAACATATGAAAAGTAATATTATCAGGCTCAAGTTCACTTTTATTGAATTGATGAAAATTCAAATTACTAAGAGTTTTTATGCTCAAAAACATTAGTATATCCAATCAGTTTAGCAGAACGTAGATATCAGTAAACCGATTTCAAGGCCGCTAAACCTCTCATCAGCGTTCAACTGTACATCTTAACAATTTTCGTAAAGTGGATATTAATTGGGAAGAATATCAACTATATAACCAAGTTTTCAACAGAAATAGAATACGAGAATTAATTTGATTCGTTTTTATTTTATTTTTACATATTGGAACTACTTATTCATAAACGTTTATTAAAGTTGTTTTAATAGTCGAATTTTACCTGTTTTAAAGAATACTTTAAACTCAACAAGAGTATATGAATAAGACAGAAAGTATTCAAATTGTTTAATATTCGACCGATATATCACCTTTAGCAACTTTTATCTGCAGCGTTAATAAACCTTTTCTTAACTTTAAGCGAATTCTTAAATGAAGAAAATATTATCATATTGCACAGAAATTTAAAGATGTATTGTTTTGTAGTTTCTTTTTATTTATAAGTTTTATCAATGGTCTCTTTTATTTATAAAAACTTAAAAAGATTTAAAATCTATTTTTTGAAAAACTTCTATTGAAATCTATTTAATTTTTTTTTTATACTACGAATAAATTTGTAACTTTTAGTTAAAATTTAATAAATAATATTTAGAACAATTACAATTTTGTGGCCAGTATTGAATAAAAGTGTTACTATACGATATCATTCATAATATTTTAACAGAGACTTGTAAAAGATTTATTCATTTAATATAATTTTACATAAATGCATGTTGTTTTCTAAATGTTATATTGACGTCCTTAAAAATATATAAAGTAATTTTATTATAATATTTACAATAAATTAGTACGGAATATAATTTATGTAAAATTTGTTTTCTAATAAATTGTTGTTAAAATCTGAAATATTACAAGCAACAAAATTTGCTTAACATCACTTCATGTGACTGGTGTGACAGAGGTGTAATCAAAATATAAATAATGTTTTAGCTTTCAATCGTTTCAATGAGAATGTGTTCGGATCAACTAATGTGTCCATATGTAACATGAAAAGTAATTTGTTTTTTGTTAAATTGCTTATATTACATCATTTTGCTGCTTGTGTTAAAGTGAAAATGTGTTTTCTATGTTTTGGTAAGGTTTTGCGTCAAAATGAAACATTTTACTATTCATTATTTTGGATTTTCGGATTTTAACTTAAATCGTTTACAATTATTTGTTGTTGAGGATTATTCAAAGCATATAATTAAACATTAAATGTAATTAGTTTAAAATATTAGTAGTATTTTGTTAAATAACAATGTATGACCAGCAAAGTTGGTGCAGATGCAGATATGTTGTCATTTTAATACTCAAAAATTACAAGTGTTATCTTGAAATTGTTTCTATATATATTCTATTTTATTTGACCTTTTCTTTATATTAATTAGAATGTTTATTTAAGCAATAGGTCTTATATATATATTGTTGTTTATATTTATATTTATTTTCGATATTTCGCTAACAATTTGTTAGCATCTTCAGGAAAATTTTTGATTTCGTTTAGATTTTTGAGTGGTAAGTGATCATTAAAGTATCCCTTTTCCAATATCAAATGCTAGCTATAGAGTACTTGAAATGATTTCTTTTTTTTTCAAGTTTTCAGGAAATATACTAAGAGAGAAACAAAAACAACAAAATTAGAACCTCTTTGTGTAGCATCTTGTTGATGGTTTTAATTTTCAAAAATGTTGCAAAATCTATGTCCATGTCTTGTGCCAAATTGTAGTTGGTTGCATACATACTTACGTATGTACATATATTGTTGCAGGTTTATTTGTTAAAGGGGTCAAAAGAAAATTTTACATGACCAAAGTTGTTACGTTTGTTAAGACCTTTTTATGTTTCTCATTTTACAGACCAATATTCAGAATCAATTTCTATTAATTTGTCTAGCATTAATATGTTACTTCTGTGTGAATAATTCTTTGATTAACTATATATTCTATATATATATATATATATATATACATATACAAACGTATATAGATTCAAAGAATACATTTGCAATATTCGTACAGAAATTGTTTATCAAAAAATACCCAAGATATATGAGTAGTGGTACGCACTAGTGATGATACGAATACTCGTATTTGTATTCGATTATTCGCCTATTTTAACATATTCGTATTCGTATTCGCCAAATTCAAGCGAATATTTCTCGAATAATTTGCACATACTTTCCAAAGAAAAAAAAAAAAAATATATATATATATATATGTATATATCGCACTTGATCAACAAGAGGGTATTAACTCAAAATTTTTAAAATTTCGTTTTTTGCAAGAAATTGATGAACAGTGGTCTATCCACTGTTAAAAGTTTACACCATTTTCTCCACTCTTTCACCCAAAAAAATACAGTTGTATCTCTCTTTGTGATAGAAGAATAGTATAAAAAAAAAAGTTTTTTGCCTCTACTGAAAATTTTAAAATTTTGAGTTAATACCTTCTTGTTGATCAAGTGCGATATATGTATAATATATGTATATAAAGTTAAAAAAAGTATATAACATGTACAAATATATATTAATTTTTAGTTATTTTTATATAAAGAAAACAAATACAAATAAATATAAATTTTACAACTACCAATAAAAACGTTGCGTATTGCCTGATCAAAAATTGTGTGGCCAAACTTGTGTGTATATTTACACGAAACCATTCGAGCACAAAACGTTGCTCCCCTTCATCACAATATAATGAAAGTTGAAACATAAGGTCTCCCCACAAAGGTGACCCCAAAGGTTAAATTTGTTAAAACTTCCCGAGGTATTAAGGTGTGATAAGTCCATATTTTAGTACATATTCACTGACTCTCTCACTGACTCATCAATATTATTGGGCACTTCCAGTATAGCTAGAGAGCTGAAACCCGGTACACAGGTAGGTCTTGGTGAAAAATTAACCAAAAATATCTGAAAACGGGCACTTTCCACCTGGGGGGACTAGGATGCCCCTTCTTTGTATGGGACACTTCCAGTAAAGCTAGAAAGCTTAAATATGGTACACAGGTAGGTCCTGATGAGAAATTAACAAAAATTATTTTTTTAACGAGCACTTTTCATCTGGTGCGACTATGGCGCCCCTTATTTGTGAAGGGCACTTCTAGGACAGCTAGAAAGCTGAAATTTCGTACACAGGTAGGCGCAGATAAGCAATACATATAAGTAAATATTTGTACAAAAACAGCTTAGAAAAAAGAAGTGAGATCCCCACTAAAACACAAATGTAAAAATAAGGCCGTTTCTATTCAAAATATTTCGGACGTAAAAAGTATTGAGATCAAAATCAGGACCAAGTTCTTGATAGGTACAATTCCATCTCATTTCTAGGCAACCTGTAAGCTTGGCAAAATTTTTTTGCTTGGAAAAATATTGCGGCTTAATGTTTAGAACCTTAAAAGTAATATTCGTAATCGTATTCGCGAATGCTAAAAATTGATATTCGTAACATCACTAGTACGTACGTACAACATACGTATGATAAACAAATATTTCAAATTATCTATGAAGTATACGTCGTGGTACACTTTCAACAAAAGCCAATGCAAAACTTAACTTTTGATGCCAGTCGGGCTTAAAATAATGACAAAATATGTACAGATATTGGCGTTTTGAAAGTTTACATCTTTAATGCGATTTAAGGAAAACTCTTTTGCTAATTTTTATTGTTTATGACATCAGAACGCTTATTAATCTTACGAATTTTAGTATTTTCTATATTCAAAATTTTTATGTAAAACATTTGTCTTCTTATATTTTTCTATATAAAAAAAAAATCGCCTTTGGAGTAAAAATGTTCTACTAAATTCTACTAACATCGTTTTAAGACGTCAAAACTTCTTCTAACCCAGTTAGAAAGTTAGAAGTTAGTCTAAGAAACACTAATGTATCTAACAGAACAGTACGTAATGAGTCTATCTAAATAGTTAGTACAATTTACTAAACAACAGAAATTTGTATAGATAGTCTACCACTACATTAAAATCTGAGTTATTTTTCCGTAACTATTTTATATATTTTCCTTGTGTGTCAACTAGCTGGTCTTGACTTGTGCTATTAGGTATTTATGTCTATATGTATACTTCGTTAAAAAAAACACAAATAACTTTGTGTTTATATTGATCGATTTGTGATGATAAATTATATGTATTTAGTCAGTGTCAATGCTATTTTTTTTTTAATTTTATTGCAGCTAAAAGCTTTCAGCTTAAGTATACTTTTTGGATAACCAAACAAATTACAAAATTATTTGTTACTTTGTGTGTGGCAGCTTTAAAAAAAATGCTATTTTTCTATACGTCCTTGTAATAGAGTTTGCATTTACTTTTTAATTATAAAACAAACCCATAAATTATTTGTCACTTGCAAAGTAGTTTACATATTTGTTTCATCCTTCTGTGATCATCACTAAAAACAACATTGACAAATACGACTGCAACAACAACAAATATGACAAAAATCATTTAGTTTTAATTTAACTTGGCCAGTTGCATACCAGAACAGTTATTATTCGTTTGCTATGTGTGGGGCAAGATAAAAATAAAAATAAAAAAAAAATATCACTCAGTTGTTTATTTGGAACTTCATTTACTAATTACAAAGTTTAAATTAAATTGGGATGTGGCTTGTCAAAAGTAACGTCAATGAAAAGAGAAAAAAAGTTACTAAAATTGTATTCAATTATTTACACGGGCTTTAAATGTATTTCACATTGTTTTATATGCAAATAAGAAAGCTCTTCCAAATAAAGTGCATTCTATATTAATGCATATGTTTATGTGCGTGTGTGTATTTGTGTGTGTGTGTGTATGTGTGGTTAACTACACATTTGCATTTCAGTTGATATCAGTGGTTTCTTTATGGGGTCAATGAATCTAGTTTTGACATTTTTATGGCTCAGCTAGATGTGTGGTCTCATTGTCATCATAAAATTTCTTATCTAATTTATTGAGTTATGAGTATATTGCAGCACATACTCGAAATATATATTTGACCGATAAATGTTTTGTTCTGTTGATTTTATCATTACACTCCTGTTGGTCAATAGTTCACAAGCGAATGTAGAGTGTAAAAATTAAAAATTTCCACAAGATTTCTTTGAATACTATTTAAGAATTCCGTTGTGTTTAGCTAAAGATCTCTTCACAAATAATAATTTGTAAAATGTATATCAAAAAAAAAAACCTTTGTTTCATTATTTTGATTTACACAGGGAATAATCAGTATTTTAACGTAATATTACATTATTAATACAATCTTGTTTTAAGAAATATTCATTTATCAATGATATTTTAAAAATCAAAATTGTACACTATAATGATACTAAATAAATACTCAGCCTTTAACTTCTTATATAAAATTGCATTTAATTTGTGTTAAATTTATTAGCTGAATAACATTTTAAATAGTTTTTTTTTCTTTCTGAAATACAAGTAACAAAAACTCTTTTCAGAATATTGTTTCTGTTTACTTTAAATATGATTTATTTTCTTTTTTTTCATTATTACTTGATGAATAACTACGTTAACATTTCTATTAAATTGAAAAAGTATAAAATATTATAAATTCTGCAGTCAAATTTAGATTTTTATTTTATTACATTCATTCGTGTGCTAAAGGAAAGAACTTTTTAAATCTAAAATTCAATTACAAGAGTGTCAAGTCCAGTTAAATTTATATGTAGCAGCAAAATATTTAGATCTCGAAACAAAATATTCAGGGGTCGACAATTATGAAGTATATAAACATAAGAAATTACAATATATCTCGTATAATATTTTTTTTTTTTTAAATAAATGCATCAAATTCTTTTGGGAATCGAACCAAGAATCTTTGATTTAGTAGATATATACATTAAACACCACACTACCACTTACTACCTTGCAGCTCACAAAAAGTAGAAATTTCGTAATATTTTTACTTTAACAAAGTTAAGTTGTGGGAAGTAAGTAATGAACTAAAAATAATTTACATAATTTTTTTCTTTAAATACACAATTTAACACAAAAAAGAAAAACACAAAAATATCTGATATGCAATTCAAATTTTCTGATAGGGATTGTCAAATAAATCAAAAATCAGGTTTTGAAATTTTCCGGACACCTGCAAAACTTTAGCTATAGATAAAAACACATTTTTTGCTTGAATTTGAAGCGATTTAAAATTTATAAACAGGCTTAGAAAGAAACCACTTACTCATATTGAACAATAGATATGTATTTGTCTTCAGTTAACTTCAGATATATGCGTGAATTTTCTTGCCAATTCATATATTCAGTTTTTTGTAATTTTATTATTTTTTGACTGGTAGTATTTTATTAAAAAAAATGTTTATAATAATTAACATAATTAACGTACTCAATGATAGGTTGGTTTAATTCTCATTTAAATGAAATACAAAACTAAGAGCAAAAACCCAACTATTATTTTCAGTTTTAAATTTGTTCAGGATTAAAGTCGTTAAGAAATTAAGCTTCATGTGGAGAAAAAAATGTCACTGATCGAATGACAGAGAAAATCATAGTGAATAGAACTCCTGCTTAAACAATTTGTAATTTAAATTTCTTTGATTTCTAATAATTTTACTTTTGTGTGATTTTAAAACATTTCGCGTAAAGCATAAAGTATTATCTTAAATTTTTCATTATTATTTTTATTGAAAGTAAAATTTCATATCTGACACAATATCTTTGTTAACTGTACAAAACAACTTCAAATATGTTTTTGTTATATATACATACATACATATTTTATAATACAAACTATGATTTTTGATGACTTTCATTCTTCATTCATGTTTAATGTAATTTTAAATAATTGATTTCTTTTCATTTATTTTGTTATGTTTCGTGTTGTTAGCTTTGACCCAATTATTAAAAGCATCAAGGACAAAAATAATGCTCGCGAGTAATCATTTTGGAAATTCAGGTAGAGATGTATGTTTGTACGTATCTTTGAATAAAATAACAGATTTTTATGACAATAGAAAGCAAGCGAACTATGCTGAAAAAAATTTACCAATGCATCAATATGCATCAGAATTATTCACAGTTTTTTAGCATTGAAACACTCACAGAGGTTATAGAAAAAAAAGCGTATAACAAAGAAAACGCATATTTATAGAAAAACTCAAGAAGATTTATACACTTTATACAGATGCATACTCTTATCTGTTGCAAAAACATCATAACTCAAAAAAATAAATTAACGTTTACTGAAAATTGTTATTTTACGATACTTTTAAATACAATTTGGAAATAAAATTAAAATATATATGAAAAATTATTCTGAATTATTAACTTAATTATCATATTTTTGAATTATGACATTGTTGCACCAAATAAGGGATATGTTTAAAGCGTGTCGCAGAAGTTACTTTACAATTTAACTAGTTATTGTGTACTTTTTTGAATCTTCTGACAAAATTGATGACGGAACAAAAATGTTTTTTACTCATTTTGAAAGTTATTATTTTCATCTTAATGGTCACGTATTAAACAAAACTATTATGGCCCAAAATGGTGTCTTTTATCAATATTATAAGGAGCAGGAAAATATTAATATCCATTTTTTGTTCAACTAACTGAACAGAACAATATTATAAGTCATGAGCAATGTTCCAAGGAGCAAAGGAAATATTAACAGCAATATATATTTTTAAGTATACATCTGAATAAAATATATTTCTTTGTGGAAGCTGACACACACTTATAATTAGTTATCATGTGTATCATATTTATCACTACATTATAAGTATTGTTTTAAAAACAAAATAAAGCCACAACTGAGGGTCTTTTGAAATTTTCGTTGATCGAACAACATTCGTTTCACGGACCACTGCATTCGCAGTAAATATGCTATAATAATACACACACCTAATACGACACCCTGTTAAACTAGTTAAACGAATCACGAGGTTGCTGCAATATAGTAGTAACTCACAAAATTTGATTTTTGAGTTAATATCAAGTGCAGAATTAAGTGTTTTTTTATTTATCTTTCTTATAATGTGTAAAATTTTTATTCAGCTATCCAATAAACTAATTATTTTAAGACAAAATAATTTTTTTTCGTTATTAAGTTGTTAACAAATTTTAATTTTTTTTTAACTTTGCTTTCTACAAAACTTATTTTTTTCGAGTTATGATCATATTGCAGAAAATGCCCGATATGTTCACAAACAGATATTTCTTCTTCGCTTGCCACAAACCATTAAGTGCTTCACTACGTATAATTAATTTAGCTTTTATATTGTTGATGGATTATGGGGATTTTATGCTAAAACAGCTGAAAATATTATTAGATTTTCTTTGCGTTTGCAAAAGATAAAAGAGAACGCTTCATTTTTACTATAAATAATAGATATGTATGTATTATTGAATATACTTTTGTTTTCTTTTAAGCGGTTTAATTTAAATAAGATAAATCGTTTCATAAACAGAATTTCAAAAATAGTACCGGGTAGTTCGGTTATTGCAAATTACAATTGCGTATAAAAATATATTTTATTTTTAAAAAAAAAATTTGGATTTATAAAGAACATATATTGTAAATAATTATTCGCTAACAGCAAACAGTTTTGTAAGTTCCCTACATAAAATTGTATGGAAATTTATATAAAATGTTTCGTTATTTTTGCTGTTATATTTTTATCATGAAAATAATATTTTCGTTTAACATTAGTATGATAAGAATTTGAAATTCTCTCTGTAATACATTCGATAAAATGTCAAAAGATCTTAATTTGACTTTTCTTAATTTCCTTCTACAATCATGCAATGAACTTTTTTCTTTTATTTCCTTTATACACATACAAATACGAATATATAATTAAATCCAAAAGGAAAATAGTTAAAAAATTAATTTGAATACAAATCGAAGACAAATAAAATCCGTTGTCGTCAGTAGCAACAACGAAAATTTAAATCCACTGCAAGTAAACTTTGCTTAATAATTTTTTTTTTTTTTTTTTAAATACTAAAAATTAAATTTAAACTGTATGGTATATAAAAATTGTAAGAATGTTGTAAAACGTATATAGAAATTCATACGGATTATAAGTTTTTTTTTTTCTTAACAACTTTTTTAAATGCCATTAAATGCCAACTATTCGCAATTATGTTTTCAATTTGGAAAATAATCTTTCATCATATATAATATTAAATATACATACATGTACATGGTTTCATATATATCGAAATACTTTGCAGTAATTCTTACTACGTAATCCTTAATATGAGTTAAATGCTACTGATGTCAGAATGCAGAAAATTAAGTAAACTGCTATAAATACATACACGCAAAGAATAGACATGAGTGCAAAAGTGAGTCTGGATGAAAGAATAAGTAAACAAACAAATATTTCAAATTCTGGTCAATATCAATCCACATGAGATCCAAGAGCGTCCAATGCATCTCCAAAAAGTCACTGTTTGGTGTGGATTTTTTACTGGCAGCGGCGCTGTCGGTACATATTTCTTTAAGAACAACGTTGCCCAGATCATCACTGTCAACGGTGAATACTATATTGCGAATAGTATAATATGGACACTAATGATATGTTGTTTTAACAGGATGGCCACACAGTTCATGCCACATTCGATACTCTGCACTAGCGATTTGAGAGTATGATCATATCACGTGCAGATTATGTGAACTGGCCACCGAAATTATGGGATTATACTGCGATAGACTTTTTCCTTGTAGGGTTTTCTTAAGTCGCAGTTGTATGTGAATTGGCCACAAACCACAGCGATCCCCAAAGCCAAGAAAATCCATGCCGTTGGTCAAATTCAGTCTGATTTATGCATCAGAGGCATGGAAAATAGGTCATTTCGCATGATCTCCATCCTGAGCAGCCGTGGCGGACATTTAAACGTTGTTATATTCCACACATAATGGCATCAATAGGTCTTTCAAACGTATAAAAAAATTCCAATAATATTTCACATACACTTTGTTTTATTTTATTTAAATTTAAAGTTAGGAAGCGCTAAGTGGAAGATCATTTACAATCAGATTACCAGATTCTTTATAGGGCCTAAATTATGTTCATTTTAAGATGAAAAACTCAAAATATATTAGTATTAAATTTATGTTTGTTTGCGATTATGATTCAATCCAGCATGTTTTTTCTTTGCGTGCAGTAAAACTCAATAAACTTTTACATGTTAAAGAGAATAAGAAGCTTTTAATTACACGATTTTAAAATTATTTTTGTACAAAATGATGTTGCGGGTAAAAAATATATCGTGTTATTTTCGTGGCGAAATTATTCAGTACAGTATATTGCTATAATTTTTACATATAAAATATTGTCCATACAGTAATTACTTTAAGATTTAATTTCGCACAATAATTTGATTTGATAAAGTTTTTTAAAGAAAATATAAAAAGTTTAAAAATAAATTAAGCATCTTTGGGGAAATAATTTTTTTAAATCTATTGGGTATTTTAATAAGAAGGTTTTATTTTTTTATTTCTTTTAATTTAAAAAGCAAAAAATGCAATTTGCTGGTGTTTTAATTATGTAACGCAATAAAGAGTGTGCCTGCTCTCTAAACTGTTAGTTGACTTAGTATAGAATACTTAAGTTTGGTACTATTCTTCTATTGCACATTTTGACAGTTTTTAAGAAAACATGTCTCTCTATTATGTAGGAGAATTATATTTGTTGTTTGTTTTACTTCACGATCATATTTTTGTATATTTAATGGCCGGTAGAGAATCAATATAAATCCGCCATCGTATAATTATTAATCTTTAAATGTTTTTTTTTTTTAACGTACTTGACATAAAAAAAACAATTTAAAATAATTGCCCAGAAAGACTAAAGCTTATTTGTACGTACACAAACACACAATTAAAATCCATTAATTTAAATACGCTTAAAATGCAATAAAATGGGGAATAAAAAGGTTGCATCTTTTGGTAATTTTTTCGGCATTATCGTTTCCAGTCACACATTTAATTATCCACTTGTAGAGTTTTAATATTGTGCTGATAATTAGATTTAACAAAATTAAAATAAAAAACTCTTTGCAAATTGAAATTATATGTGCAGAAAATATAAAGTTAAAGGAAAAAACAAAACTATTTGATATATTTTGTACAAAGTATTTTTTTTTTTCATTGAAAGCTGTTTGAATAAAATTGAAGCATCTAACGATTGATGATGGAAAAGCTATTTAGTGTAAAAAGTACTTGTAATGTGACTCTATGTTCAATATGAAGTATGCTACGGGAATTATTTCAGATAAAATAAATTTGTACCGTTTTCAATTAGATGCATGATAATGTTGTACGTGTATTTATGCATCTAAGCCAAAGGCGCTAGTTTTCCCCTTAAATCAAGTATAAGAAGCGCATAGTATCTCTGTTGCGCTTTTCCGTGTAACACAATTTAAATAATATTTGTCTGCGTTATTAAAAATAACTAAAGAAATGTAAAGCTTGTTGATATATAATTATTTCAATATATTAGGTTATTTTTTTACTCACAAGGCTTATCTTAAGATTGCGTAAGATAAAATTAAATAATAACAAACTTTAAATAATATTTTTAAGTTTTATGCCGACAAAACATGTGCGTAACTTTTCAAAGCAGAATACAAGGACAGAATTATATTTCCTAAAAATAACAATTTCATTTGATTTCAATTATTCATATATATTATCTTTATAAATCGGTATTTAATCTCTGTGCTATGATTAAAATATAAAATTTTTTTTTTTGTTTTATTCAATCAAGGAAATATGTAAATTATAAAAATGTAATTTTAGTATTATAAGTTCGACATGAGTAACACCGCATCTTTGTTAATATGTGATGCCAGGTAAGGCAAACACAGCAGAAAATCTACACTTACAGAAGCTGCTTTTCAACATACCTGGCAGAAATTCTTTAATCCTGGCTGAAGGCCGTTAAAGCAAAAAGTATTTATAAAGCGAATTAATTTCAATTTAAATATTAAAGTATATTTTATAAAAAATTTAGTTTATTTTAATTAAAAATTTTTTTGAAATATTTAAAAAAATTAAATTAATTTCCGTGAAACAATGTCGAATTCTAAGAAGAAATATTCACTGCAAAATTAAAGTTATGTGGTTATCCATGGACAGAATTTTTCTTTCATTTTTTGCATAGCGTTATTATCCACCTTAATTAATAAGAAGTGGGAAGAACAAAGAAACGAACGTTTATGAGAATTGTTGCGAACTTGAAATCGGAAACTCCAAAAATAAAAAAAACATAGCCATTTCCCTGATTTTTTCTTCTAAAGTGCCAAAAATGGTAAATTTTTGAAATGTTTGTATTGGGATCCCCCAGGGGTGGTTCCATTGGGTGTGCCACTGGCATAGGTGGGTCGGCCCTGCAAAGTTAGTGGGGATTCGGTCATACATTTTGACTCGATTAAGGCCCTCTAAATGGGTCAAAGTGAAATTTTTCAAAATTTGACCATTTGGGTCAAAAGTCGGGACATCAAAATACATTGCAGAGGTATGCTTCCTTCGGCAAAGTTTCTTATTTTGATCCCTAGAATACGATTTTCCTTGTAATTTGACCGATTTTTTGCCTCCATACAAATCGGCCCGCCCTAATGTATATATATTAGTGATGTTACGAATACTCGTATTTGTATTCGATTATTTGACTATTTGCCTGTTTTAAGATATTTGTATTCGTCTTCGTATTCGCCAAATTCAAGCGAATATTCCTCAAATAATTTGAACATACATTTTCCCAAAAAAAAAAAAAAAATCAATCAAAAAGGTTAAAAAAGTACATAAAATGTACAAAAATATATTAATTTTTATTTAAAGAAAGAAATCCCTTTATCTTTGACGCAAGATAATAATCTTCTTAAAAAACAAAATTATATTTCGTAACTATCATTTAAAAGTTAAAGTCTTATATGTAAATTCATATCATGTTAATTTAGTAATCAATTCTTAGTAGAGGTATGTTGGACTTGAAAAATGGAAGAACTAAAATTTTACATGTGAAAGTCCACCGAGACATGTGACTGCACTATCTGCGAAAATATGTTCTCCCAAACAACACTGAATTAGTAATTAAAAGCGCAAGCACTAAAATAATTTAAAAATGTTCAGCAGTGGTCTTTATATATATATATATATATATATATATAAATATTTTCCATCATATGAAATTTCGACCAGGGAACATCGTGTTAATAATACAACTGATATTCTTCTTATAAATAATTTTAAAACAGAATTCATTAACACGTTTTAGCTATTTTAACATAATAAGGTACCCTTAAACTTTACAGTTCCACAGAATTAAATACATTTTGTTTAAGGAAATCTTCCAAAATAGAAATTGGAACAGAGTTTTGTGAAATAATTCTTATACTAAAAATAATATTGATTTTGTGTCGCAAACAATAGAAAAATGTGATCAAGGAAAACAACGTAAGCTACATTTTTCTCAAAACAACATAAGGAGTTTTTCAACAAAAGTTAAAGTAAACAAAACATAAATAAAAATAAACTTGGAATTCATCGCAAATGGTTTAAAAAATTTACATACTTCAAAAAAAAATTTACACATGTGGGTTGTACTTATTTTTCGATTCAAAAAAATGTTTTCTTGTTTTTTGTGTTGTGTCTGTTTTGAGCACGTTCACAATATGAATAAATTAAAAGTTATAGAATAAGAAACTTGATATGAATACGCATATAAAATCAAAGCAAACCACAAACAGCGCCTTTGAGAGTACAATTTTACGCATAATACAGTCTTTTGAATGCTTATTATAAGCATAAACTTGGCTATAGAGAAAAAAAAACAGCAGGATAACACTGTTCAACAAAATAATTTTTTTTTTTTAAATATACTTTAATTGTATTTAGGTTTTTTTTACACATACAAGTGTACCTACTCCAACAGAGCACCTGATGTTACCCAATTTTCTGTAAACTTTTTAAAAGAAAAAAATTTATAAGACAACATTTTCCTATTTACAACTGAATTTGGGATTAAGTACGAATTCAATCTTTAAAAAGATTTAAAGTTTATTTAGTTTCTGATGGTAAAGAAGAGTTTTTAGATTTTAATGACAAATATTTTAGTCCAATAAATTGTAATTTTTGGAATCTTCATTTAAGAAATGCAGTGAAGCTTCGATATAACGAAGTTAAAAGGAATAGCAAAATACTTAAATGTAGTTAGTATTATGATGTACATTCCTAACAGTCAAACCTTGGTGTAACGAAAAATTATGAAAAGCAAGAAAATCGTTATAAATATAGTTTTTTTGATATGTAAAACTAGAATTAAAATGAATTAAATTAATTCTCGTATTCTATTTCCGTTGAAAACTTGGTTAAATAGTTGATATCCTTCCCAATTAGTATCCACTTTACGAAAATTGTAAAGATGGACAATTGAACGCTGATGAGAGGTGTAGTGGCCTTGATATTTGTATACTGATACGTTCTGCTACACTGGTTTTATATACTAATGTTTTTTAACATTAAAAAAACTCTTAGTAAATTGAATTTTCATTAATTCAATAAAATTGAACTTGAGCCTGATAATATTACTTTTCATATGTACATAAAATAATAAACAGAAAAAATGGATAGAATCTTTAAAAATGGCTTTACACATATTTTTTCTGTGTGTTTGTGAGTTTTTGTGTCGTGCTGTACAGTGTATTCAAAGCTTTTTGCTGAAAATTATTTAAACTTAAGTACGGATTCTATTGGGTTGGGGTAGAAGAGTTTTACTATTTGGAAAAAAAAATTGAATTCCTTAAGCAATTACACTATATATTATAAGATAAATACTATTATACAAAAATAAATATTAAAGGAAATGATGTAGGTATCTTATCTCTTACATATATCAGATTTTTCAAAATAATTTATGTTTTAAAATTTACGTATATGTATCTAAAATAAAATTAAACTATTTGCTTTTAACAAAAACTAAAATTTTTTAATATACCAAATTTATTTTAAAAATGGAAAGGAAATTTTTTTTTATCTATCACATACACACGTACCGAAACACAGCAGGTAATCTTTGTAAAAACACTTGTTCAAAAGTGTATATGATTTTAGTTAATAAACCTCTTCATAATGTTTGGCAATATACAATAGAATGCTTCGTTTTTGCTTTATTTGCTTTATTGTGTTTGTGATTCCTTGCGGCTTTTCTTCTTTGATATAATAAATGAGGCTGGGTGGTATTTATGAATAACACAAATATATATTTTCATAAAAAAAGCTTAACTACAAAAGTACTAACAACATGTAAAGATGAGAAAAGTTAGCACCAAAAGAGCTTTTATTTTAATAGTTGTGATACGAATATGGTTTTCTTTTATCTCTTAAAATCATGCTGTGTGCTGTGGTTTCAATAACCAGTAATTTCATTGGCTTTTAAGATTTTTATTATTTTTATAATAATACACGACAACGTAGAAAATATACTTGAAAACTATTCAATGGATTCATATATGCCGTTTTTCTAACACTGCAAGGAACACAATTGTTAAGAAATGAGCAAGCTGTTCTTTAATTCAGATTATTAACACCCAGCACGTGCGTTTTCGGGGAAAGTGAAAAAATCTCGAAAAAAAAGCATAAAGCGAGTTACTAAACGCATTTTAATTATCACAATTACATAAAAAACGTTTGTGCTAAAATTTGTAAACAGCCGGCCTCTTCCTGCACAGTAGTAAAAGTTTTAGTAAAAATCACATAATTTTATTCTATATAATTATGTTCTCACTTCATTTCTATTTTCTATATATTTCATTATTTTAATATTCCTAGAGAGTTGTTATGCATAAGCCTCTATAGAAAAAAATTATTTATATCTTCCAATTTTTTATATGAAACTGTTAATTGTGCGTCTAAGAGTTGTATGACTATTAAAAAATATAACTGATTTTAGTCTATTTGTATTAATTACATGTTTCGTTCTTATTTAACTATTTACAACATAGCTTATTTTTAAATTTAAAAAACAACTAGTTGAGACGAAATGTTATTTAATAGATCGAAAAAAAAATTTACGTGTTTGTATTTCTTTCAAAAACTAATAAAAATATTTATACATATTTCCAATAATGTTGCATTTGCAATAGTAATATCATAAATATTTATTGCACATGTATGCCAAATATTGCAATGAAAGCCACAAAAAGAAAATCAGATATAAATTTTTATTATTCTGAACATTAACGATGCTTTTTTTAAGCTAATATATATTTTTTTATGTTGTTATTGGAAAAATCTATTAAGTTTATCAACTGAATATTATAATAATAAAGTGGTATACTTAAATTCACCAAAAAAAATATATAAATTTATATAAGGAATCGCATCGTAATGGTTCGTATTTTAAACGATTCAATCAACAATTAAATCTGTGCAATTTTGAAAAAAAATCAACACTTTTATTACACTCAAAAAAAGGCACATGCTAAACTTTAATAAATAATTTCCTTCAAATTAGTTTCAAAAAATGCAAATATTAATTTATTTGTTATGGTTGTGCAAATCTATATACCGCATTTCATTGACTTTTAAGCCAACGCATCAGCAAATTTTTACCACTATGCGTGAAAAGTCTTCAATCTAGGCGCACGGTAGTGCGCCAGGCCAAGTTCGGCCACACAGTGTGTATATTTACACGAAACCATTCGAGCTGTTTTTACCCCCCTCATAACTCTGCTCCCCCTAATCTCCACAGAGGTGACCTCACAGGTTAAATTTGAAAGTTCTACCATAAAAGCTTCCCGAGATATTAAGGTGTGAAAAGTCCATATTTTAGTACATATTCACTGACTCACTGACTCACTAACTCACTGCCTCATCAATATTATTGGGTACTTCCAGTAAATCTAGAGAGCTTAAACTTGTTACACAGGTAGGTCTTGGTGAGAAAGTAACCAGAAAAATCTGAAAACGGTCACTTTCCAACCGGGGGGGGGGACTAGGGTTCCCCTTCTTTGTATGGGGCACTTCAAGTAGAACTAGAAAGCTGAAATTTCGTACACAGGTAGGTAGTGATGAGAAATTACCGAAAATGATTTTTTTACGGGCACTTTTCATCTGGGGGGACAATCATGCCCCTTCTTTGTATGGGACACTTCTAGTTGGGCTAGAAAGCTTAAATATCGTACGCAGGTAGGTCCTGATGAGAAATTAACAAAAAATAATTTTTAAACGGGCACTTTTCACCTGGAGGGACTAGGGTTCCCTTATTTGTAGCTAGAAAGCTGAAATTTGGTACACAGGTAGGTCCTGATAAGAAATTAACGAAAATGATTTTTAAATCAGCACTTTTCATCTAGTGCGACTATGGTGCCCCTTCTTTGTAAAGGGCATTTCTAGTATAGCTAGAAAGCTTAAATTTTCTAAACAGGTAGGCCCAGATAAGCAATACATATAAATATTTATACAAAAACAACTTAGAAAAAAGAAGTCAGATCCACACAAAAACATAAATGTAAAAATAAGGCCAAGTTCGTATCCAAAAAGTTTCGGCCGTAAAAAGCACTCAGATCAAAATAAGGACCAAGTTCTTGATAGGTACAATTCCATCTCATTTCTAGGTAACCTATAAGCTTGGCAATATTTTTCCAAGAATTCTTTCCCATATTAGAAAGGCAAACAAATTAGAACGATTTTGAAATAATTCCGTAATTGAAAACTTTTGGTTAATTAAGTATTGGAATTGTGAAAAGTGATTGAATATCCAATTGTAGTTCTAGGTATAACTTTAACAACGAAATTAATTGCATTGGCAGTTTTCGTAATTGATATCATAAATAAATTTTTTTGGTTTACTTGTTTTACTGTTAAAACATTATAAAAAACTCATCATAATATATATGTTTACAAATTTTTCACAAAAAAAAAAAAAAAAAAAAAAAAACTAACCCTATAAAACTGTAACGCTGGGTTTTTTGATCATTAAGTGGGTTGTTACAATAAGGATAAGTGTAATCCATTCATGGATTATATATAAAATATATTAAGCACTAGTTCTGAAATCTTATAAACTAGGACAGATGACAGTACAGTAAAATTTAAGTTTGGTTTCTATATAATTGTGTGTTTGATCGCCACTTAAAGTTAAAACTAATAGGAATTCATCATTATCTCAAAGCACAGTTTTGTTTTCATAAATATTTATTGAAAATATTTGCAATTAAATTGAAATAATTCCTTAATAAACATGATGACTTATTTACATATTTTAAACAGATTTTACACATTGATTGTTAGTCAATTAAAATAATTGAAAATTATCAAGTATTGGAGAAATCATTTATGTTTTCATCAATATCAAAGGTAAAGAATAAAAAACTTTATTCAAAACCAGGTGTTACAGAAAATAAATAAAATTTATACATTAAATCAACACAAAAATTAATAATCGTTTATGTGTAAAAAGATAATCTTTTAGATAGTTCATGCCTGCTAGTATATTCAGTGTCTTGTTAAAAAAAATTTTTTTCAGGCAGGATATCTTCTCTTATCGATCTATTATGCAAATAATATTAAATAATACCGAAAAAAGTTTTATTTGTTTAATTAAGAAATATTATCGCATATCGCAAGTAAAGCCATCCGATATCAAGCAGTGATATTTAAACTTCACTCAATATAATTTATTATTTCCTGGTTGTTTTAAATACAATAAATTTATGACTGGAACAAGGAATGTTAAAATGATATTTTTTTTTAAATTATTTTATTGAAATTTATTAGTTACTACTCGACACATTTCTATCATTATATTTTTATGCATATAAATAAGACCAATAAATTTTATATATTTTTTTTAAATAAAAATATCAAAACTTATTTAAAGAGAATTGTTTATTATTGCATCCAGTATAAAAGTGTCAGCATTGTTGTAGTCTACAATAAATTTTTAATTTATCATGTATATGCATATGTTTATGTAAATAGCGCACTTTTATATGCATTATTGCTTTTTTTTTTTGCTTATGAAAAATAGTTTATTTGCTGAGAGACAATCATGTAATGAACTTCAATAAGAATATAGAAAAATATTTATATTCAATCTATATTGATTTTTCATTCTAGTGAAGAATTCAATATATGTGACGCGCCAAATAGAAAGGGACCTAAGGGTAAAACCCGGTTTTGTTCAAGAGAGCCATTTTAAAGATTTAAATACGTGTATCTTTAGTGTACTTCACTTTTATAAAATGCGCATATCTCTGGGAGGGAACACTTTTGGGGCATGGCACATATGTATTTATATGCTGACATACATGCGTTCATATTTATATATTTACTAGCTAAGATCTAGGCCACCTACATTTAATATAACCTTGAGAAGAAAAATAAAACTTTTATAAATACATAATTTATTATTTTAGTTAAAATTATTGTGATAATAATAATGGTAATGCCTTACGATTTGAATTTCATTCTACATAAACAAAAATTAAAAATTTGCACTTTGTGGGAAGTGTTACGCCCACTTATACAATCTTTGTTTTTTATTATTTTTCTTTAGAATACTGAACTAAATTAGCAGGATAAGTGTTCTGTGAAACGTGCCACGCCCAGTTGTGCAATACTTTTACAATCGGCTACGCGCTCAAAATATCAAGTTCTTAGCTACATTGGTTCCATAAATATCATAATTTAATATCTTCCTCTCTAGGGGAAAAGCCACGCTCTCTTACGATGTAAAAAATGGCTAAACTATTGTTCCTTTCTGACTATCGCAAATATTCTGTGAATAAAAAAGATAGATTGAATTGTTCATAACTATCAAACATGCAAACAAACAGACAGATAAACATACAAATAGACAAAAAAGCACTTTTATGTTTACAGATAATAACTAGATCATTTAATCATAGATACATTTACTCAAAATGATTAGTTTTCAGGTAAATTACAATTACGGTCGCAGTTTTATTATTTATGTTTATGTATGAACATGAAAGGAAAGAAATAAATATTATTTAACTATTTCTTTATTACGTATGAGTAATATTTGGCTTATAACGAATTGAATTATTACTTATACGTTGGATCACTATGGTGTACAGTGGGAGGAAGATTAATTTTAAAACACCGTAACATATTTATTATTTTCGAAAATTTAGTTATTATTTGCTGTCCATACTGGACAGTCTTGTGGATTTAAATATTTTTTAGGACTCTTGAACTACTTCTTGATGATTTTGCGCTTTGAATACAAATCAGAAGTTGACTAAGCACCTTAGTTCGACCGGCAAACAAGGCATATCATTAACAATATCATATATTCTAATTTGAATTAATGTGGCATTATATTAAATGTTTTTGCATTGTTGAAGATGTGGGCGCATAGAAACAAACACTGATCATTAAAAACTTTCCAACAAAGCACTCTCTTTATTTTTGTTTTATTTTTATTTTATTTATTTACGTATAAAAGTCTACATAATAGTTTCATACAGACTTTAGTGACAAAAAAAAATACAAGATTATTTATCATACAAACGAATAGGTGGGGAAAAGTACAAATTAACAATTTAGGAAAATTATAATATTACGTTTGATAACATTTAAACTAAAAGAATAATCAATAAGTTGATATAATTCATTAAAATTAAACAGATTCTTCTCAGCGGATCAGCATTTCGTCGAGTAAGGAAAACAATAAACAAAATGCCTACATATAACTTTAAAGAAAGTTAATGCGTCTACCCGGGTTGCTGCAAAACTACTATAAAATTAATCAAACACACAATATTATAGCTGTACAAGAATTATGTCTTCTACATTTTAAATATTAAGATTCTCCTCCTATCCCTTTTTTCTTTATTGTGACACATTGAAGAAGGGATCGTGGACAGTGTGGTGAACCTAAAAAAAATTCTTGGTGAAATTCAAACCCTTTTTTCTTTATTTAGAGCTGCCTAACGAAAAAGGAGCACATTAATTTGCGAATTTACGAAATTAACATCCACATTAGCGTTTAAATTTCATGATAAACTTTGACAGTTCAGAATAATGTTCGAAATTAAAAAACAAAGAGGAACATTATTTATTTCGATTTGCCAAAATAAATTATGAAATTGATATTTAATTTTCGTGCAAACGTTGAAGAGCTTTTATATTGTACTAATTATTGTACTGATATTTTATAAAGGTACATCGAATAACAATAAAAGAGATTAAAAATAAAACACAATTTCTTTTTTGAAAACTTTTAGCAAGAATTTAATATTATATTTTTTTAAAAATTAAAAAATTTTTTAATGTAAAATTCGTTATTAAACTGGTCTATTTAATTTTTATTAAAGGGAACATTATGAATACATGCATGTATTTAAAACACATTATACAGTTTAAAAGTTAAAGAAGTTTACTTGTTAAGATTATAAAGTTTTGTCTAAAACATATTTATGTTTTAATTAAATAATCTTGTGTTTTTCATTAATATTTAAAGAAGTGGAAAAGTTTTTAAGTATAATTTTTTACTTGCCTTTTCATTGTCAGTTTCTCACATTTCATAACTTTTATTTATTGCAAAATGAAAACAAAAAACAATGAAAAAATTGTGTGTAAGTTATCCTGTTACCTAAACTTAAAACTTGCTGAACTCTAGGTAAAAATTTCCACCAAATGTTTGTCGATTATCTTTCATTATAAATTGTAAATATATAAAATTCCTACAGAATTCTTTAATTAGGTTTTCAGCTTTAGGTATACAGTTTAAAAAGTTTAAAGTTTTCCACATATTTCGATCCTTTTACAATTTGTTTTTTATTTCAATTTAAATAATTGAATATTGAAGATAACAAAATTACTACGAGTATATTTAATGCAGGTGCTAAAATATCAATAGTGAGTGACATCGTACTTATATGAGAAAAAGTAAAAATATTTTTTCTAACAATTTGTTGCAAACGCTCAATACTGTTTTAAATTGTTGTCACATGTTTTTATTAAATTTATATTGATTTACTATTAATGCAAAAACATTAGTTGTAGCATACACCAGTGTGGAGTATTTCATGTCGAAATGTTAAAGTATTTTATTATTAATTTATTTAAAGTAATTTTATTAAATAAAAGTTATACATATGACAACTGTTTGTGTTAAAATATATTCCAAGTCCTCTTTTGTATACATTTTTGCAAAAAGTATGTATAAATTTTATAATATATAATAAGTAGGAAAGAAAATATATGTTAATTAAAATTCTATAAGAATTATAAGCTAATATTAACATATAGTTTGAAGTTAAGTTATAATAATTAGTTTCTTCAAATGCTGTGCAATCTGAAATCATCGTAGAATTTAATCATGAGTCCCAACTATAATCTACAATTATATTCAATGTCAAATTGTAAAATGAAACTCTCTAAGCTTCAGTTCAATTTCGTCATTTAAGCTAACTTCATGCAAAGTTTTCATTATACATAATGCCGTAAACTTATATAAAACCCATTATGGGCTGTGCACCGGGTGTACCACATAATCCCCAAAAACAAAATCCCCAAATCAAAATCCCCAAAAACAAAATCCCCAAATTCAAAATCCCCAAATTCAAAATCCCCAAATTCAAAATCCCCAAATTCGAAATCCCCAAACACAAAATCCCCATGTACAAAATCCCCATTTTCTGTGTGAAATACATATAAATTAATTTTAAAATCGCGGCGATTTGTGGGGATGTTATGTTTGTAATTCTTTTTGATAAAATAATTACAGAAATAATAAATAGAAATCCAAGCCAATATAGATAAGATACATTCAGGTATATCCATGAGTTTTAATTTCTGTTTGGGGATTTTTTGGCACTTTCGCTAAAGTTGGATTTTGGCGATTTTGAATTTGGGGATTTTGTTTTTAGGGATTTTGTGCTTGGGAATTTTTTAGGTTGGGGATTCAGTGTTTGCGGAATTTGTTTTTTGGGGATGTTGTGGCACTCCACTGTGCACCTATTATGTAACGCTCAAAGGGGGTGGGGGTTGGGGGGGTTGGGGGATTAAGGATTTGTTACGGATTGGAAATTTTGCACTTTAAAATTAGTAAAAAGCGTTAGGATCTCTGAAAACAGCGTTACGTAATATGTGCACAGCCCCTTAAGCGCAGTGGGTCTATAAAACATTATGCGAAATTCTAAAGAAATGCATTGCAATTACTTTGTTTTTGTGCGAGTAAATATCAGCCATATTAGCAGGCTTTAAAATTTTTTATACTTCTTGTATATGTTTTGGTTAGATCGGATATATGACTATGTTTGTTCTATGAAAAAGCTAATATATTGCGAAAAAGTTTTTATCGCAATGTTTAATTTCCTGCGATACTGCTTCAGTGATCTTAAAGTTTATTTCTTTTTTTTTTTTGTAAATTAAATACTATATATATTAATAAAATTTCTTTCCTCTTAAAGGAATTGCATATATATTCGTAAAATTGCATTTCCATTTAATGTTTAAAGATATTTTAAGATATGGGAAATTGTTTGCACAAAAAAAAAAACAACCTGAAGAGAAAAGTAAACCAGCGAGTAAAAAATTATTAATGTAAAAATAATTATGAATTCGAATGCCTTAAACAAATTGAAGACGTGGACATTTAGAAATAGTCCCAGTATTTTATAAACCTAAAATATACTTTAGAAAATTAATGCTACTTAGTTTATTTTATTATAAGGTAAATGGCGAAATGACTATCTGTGTGAAACTTCCTAACCCATAGAGTTTTAAAATCCCATTCTTTCTTTTTAGTTGGCTAATAAACTGCACCACATGAAAAAGGATAATCTGGTGTAATAAAAAAAGGTTCACAATTTTTAGCATTTGCATGCTGCTAGAATGTAATGCCTTTAGATGTTTGATTTTATTTTTTTCTTAAATTTTTAAATCTCTCTTCGTTAAGCGAACTGAAAAGGTTGGTCTGTTTTCTAATAGATAAACAGAAAGCTGCAAATACATAATACTCTATTTTCTTCTTATTAATTTTTTTCCAAATTGTCTTATAAAACATATATAAACAATATATCAATAAACAGTGTATGTGGAGGTATGTACAATGTATATACTAGTGATACAACGAATATCAACTTTTGGTATTCGCGAATACGAATACGAATATGAATATTTGACACAATATTCGCCGAATACAAATACGAATACAAATATTATTTGTAAGTTTTAGAGCCACATATTATTTTAAATTTAATTGGAAAAAATCCCTCCCTTTGCGCCAGTAACAATAAATTGGAAAAAACTGTCACACTACTTAAGGTATTTATCATTATTATATCATTGAGATGCCGAATTTGACGACCGCTACTGAAGATTTTTAAATTGTTTTACTTACATACATACATTGCGAGATAGTTTTTCTTACTCTGCTTGCGTTTTTAATTAGTAATTAATTGCTGTTTAGGAGAACATATTTTCGCAGATTGCGCAGCCACATGTTTCGGTGGACTTTCATCTATTAAATTTTATTTTTTTTCCATTTTTGAAGTCCAACATTCCTGTATTGAGAATTGATTACTAATTTATATGACATGAATTTACACATAAGACTTTAACATTTAAATTAAATTTGCAAAATATAATCTTCTTTTGTTTTTTAAGAAGATTATTATCATGCGGCAAAGATAAAGGGATTTATTTCTTTGAATAAAAATTATTATAAATTAATATATATTTGTACATTTTATGTATTTTGATAAACTTTTGTATGAAGATAATTCTTAAACTTAATGTCTGTAGAAACATTTGACCTAAGATGTCATTGTTAACACGCACTAGAAATTGGTATGTGATAATATGTGACAGCCGTATCGTGACCAAAAATTTTTGACAAAATTCTGAAAAAAAAATTACGAAAATGAGAAATTTGCAAAAAATATATTGTGACAAGCTGTTACTGTTCTTTTATAATATATGATTTTTTTTATTTGATCCGATAACAAACATAAAAATTTTTTAGATATCATGCCGTTAACCCATTAAGAGAAAAAAAATCTGAGTTCTGCTTTCATACACGACAGGTCAAAATTCAATTTATAGTTAAATAAAGAATGTATATTTTCGATCAAAAACGATTTTATAGAGAATAACATGTTCATATTTGCTATTAATATCTAACACTTTTTTAAAGTTTAATGCGGTCGTTAGAAAGTTATCTTTATAAACCTTCTGCTAAAGAAAATTTACTATCTTCTTAGAATAATTAAATATAAAGAAAAAACAGTTTAAAATTAATATTATTTCTTTTAAAAAATCTAAATATTTTTACAGGTTAGCTATTTATACTCTGAATTTTATGTGTTACTAAATAGCAACTCATCAGCAAAGTGCACTAGCTTTAAAAAACTTAGACAACAACAACACAAAAACTAATTTTTATTCGATATGAATCTGTTCATTTTTCTTATATCCAATAAGAATGCATCTCAAGCTTCATGTTCACAAGGTGAACTCATTTTACAGGTGGTGCCAGTACAACAACAACAATCCTACAAAAACATTTGACATATCTGCAAGCATATACAAATTTTGAAATGTTTATCTCTATGATGCAAGACGAAAGTAGTTCAGCTGTGTTAATAATAAAACCTTTAAAGTGAATTCGCCTTGGCAACTCACAACAATTAATAAGAACAATAAGCTTTTATGTTAACAAAAGTTTTTGCTAATCAAATTATATCGGTGATTATGCACGAATTTTAAAGCTTCAGCTTTGGTTTTAGGGTATCTATCATTTACTACATTACCAAAAAAAATTCCTCAAAATGTGTTTATCTTATCTATCGGAGTACGAACAAAAAAGTTTTATTTGTAACTCTTTTAATCTTTTAACAAACATTCGATACAACTCTGCCTAATAGCTTTTTGATACTCAATGCAAACATCTTAACTTTTCGATTTGTATTGATAAAGTTTTGTTTAATGTTTTCTATATATAGCTTTTTTATTGCATTAACAAATAAAACTTTATTTGTAAACTTTTGATAAAAAAAAATTATATAAATAAAAAATAAGCATAAGAGAGAAATCTTATAGATAAATTCTGTTGCAGAAAAAAAAAACATAAACAATTTAAAGTGAAGTCTCAAGTAAATATAAAAATGCTAAACTATTGGCTGAATTTATTTACAAGATGAATATTCAGTTGTGTCAAAGAAAGATAAATCGAAGGGAAATGGAAACGAAGAGTCATGGCTTATATTCGTAGGTTGTCTACAAAATGAAAAAGTTTGTGTTCTCAAATTAACTCTAAAACAAAATGATAGACATTATATCTAGTAATATTTAATTATAATGAATATAAAAACAATCATTTGGCAAACTTTTAGAAGCAACCAAGATATGGACCCCTAACCGCAAATAAAAAGAACGTAAATAATATTTTTTTTAAGTACACATTTTTATGTGGATCTACATAGATGTGAAATTTATATTTATTTTAAATAAGATCATTTGTTTAAACAGCAGTTAGTTTAATTAAAGTATTATAATAAATTGGAAATAAACTAAAAAAAACTTCTGATTTAAATAAATTCTTTTAGGGTTACGTTTTGTTTCTTTTAGCTAAAATATTTTATAGCAAAAATAGTTTTATATTAAAAATAACATTGCAACCGGATCTTTACGTTTAAACTTTCTTTAGCATAAAGGAAAAAATGAAATAGTCATACATTATAGTTTTGTAAAAGAGTAGTTTTAATTGTTTAATGGGTTTTTGAAAATATTTTTCCGTTGTACTTAAAATTGATCATACCTTTTTCAACCCTTTTGGTATACCAACACTTGGTTCTGCACACCATAATATAATATAATTTGAAATATATTATGGTATAAGTCAAATTATGCTGTTATTCCCTTTAGAAACAAAAGTCATAATAGCAGAATTTCGTTTAAAATCTCTCAACATAAATAAAACTTTGATTTTTTTATTTAGCTTCTTTTGTTGGTATTAAAATTATGTCATATAATTATGAAAAACTATTTCGAAAATATGGTCCTTCTATCCAGGAATTCCATTGAAAAGTAATTGTACGAAAGAAAAAAACTCTCTTTAAATCGTGAAATAGGCACTTCAACTGAATTAAAAGCTTCTAAGCACCTTTAAACTAATTATAGCCAAAATGCCTCTATTTGGTACTTTGAAAGCAATACAACTTCTCTCTCTACTGGGATATCACATGTAAATTATTTTCAAATAAAAACTATGAAAAATAGCTAATAAGAATTTAAAACCACAATAATGATATAACTACTTAGAAATTATAAAAACCAAAAGAACAAGTCCCATCGTGACTTCAATGGATGCAGTTATAATTACACACTCCATTTTATTCCTTGATAAAAGCAAATGTATTCGAAATATTTGACAACCACAATATAAAACCACAACATTTTGAGAGCAATTTAACTATTGGCAAAATTGACAAATAAAAACATTCATTGCGAACGTACGGTTGCGGTGGTTGCTATAGAACTTTGATTAGTTCTTTATACAAATTCAACAAGAAAAATCATTTGAAATATTCAATCAATGCTCATTTCTTTAAGGGTAAAAGTCTACAAGGACGAAAATTTCAAAAGAAAATTACAAATAAGACAAGCAAAAAAAGACCACAATTTCTAAACGAGAGACATTTTAAGGCATAAAGCAATTAAATGTTTTTAAATCCTCACACATGAACATTGAGTTGGTATCATGTATATCAGGTCATTATGTGAAAAGAAAAAATAAACGAAACTTTAAATGCAAATGAGGTTTATGCATGTGTGTATATGTAGAACTTCAATAAATAATGCCTGAGCATGTATTTGATCAGCAAGGCGGCAGGTTGATTTATCAAAATGATTTTGAAAGTGGTTTTGAAATGTATATACAGCATAATTTCCTTACAAATGTGTTTCAAAATACATTTAATATTAACATAAGTTTTTTACAAATGCCACATTTAAATTATTAAATTTCATATTCACATAACAAGTCTTAGTGTATGTAAAATAAGAAGTGATACTTAAATAAACTGTATACAGAGAAAATAAATTCATATAATTCTGCTGCTACAACTAAAATTTTCATGAAGTACCACTATATTTTAGTTATGTCCATTACGTAATATGTAGTTGCAACAACAAATACAATTCGTTACCTCCATGAATTTTAAATGGAAATTAATCGTGATTACTTGCGCTCATTTTTATCCAGGAAAATAATTGACTTAACATATCTTTTATTGAACTTAATTAAATTCTGATTGTAAATTTCGAATAATTAACACAAACTCATAGTCCGTTATCTTTAAATATGCATTCTGGAATGGAGAACTTCGTACTATTTAAAAATTGTTTCAACATGTAAAAATGGAATAAAAAGTAACTATAAAAATTCTCGTATTCTATTTTTGTTGAAAACTTGGTTAAATAGTTTGGAGTTTTTCCAGTTTATATAAATTGTAAAAATAAACGAACGAACGAACGCTAATGAGCGATATAGCGACCTTAAAATCGGTATACTGATACGTTCTGCTAGTCTGATTGGATATGCTAATATTTTGCAAAAATAAAACTATCTTAGTAATTTGAATTTTGATTAATTCAATTAAACTGAACTTGAATCTGATAATATTAATTTTTATATTTACATTGTAATTTTATGGTAATGCGCATGGTTCGGTTTGTGTTCATATAAAATGATTAGCATTAGCTCAAATATAGTCTAGCAACTGATATTCTATCAGCACAACAGTTTTCCAACTTTCGCCTGACTTAACTTAATACTTTCGCTTAACTTAATACAAAATCCATTTCTGCATTCGACAATGGGACACAAATAACATTCTGATTAAAGTTGAGCATTAATTTTCAGGCATTGCCTCTTCGGTGTTTTTCCAGTATTTTAGTTCCTAACATTAAAAATTTGTTTAAATTATTGTGTTAAAATTTATTTGAAATATTCTAAAATGTTCTTAATCAAATGAACATAGTATAAAAAAGTTGGCAACGCTGATAACGAGCTAACATGTCAGTGAATATTTAAGTGAAAAAATGTTAATAAATTATTAAGTTTATGTTCTTGTACGTACACACATACGTACCTAAATTTGTGAATGTAAAAAATGTGGCTAAAATTTTTAATATATTTTGCTTGAACATAATAATACACATATATTTTTACATACATATATGTATGCATAAACGCATAGTAATTGTAAAAGTTGTAATACTACAAATGACATGACGCGTCATGTAAAAATATAATTTAAATAAAATAGTTTTTGTGTGAGTGTGACATGTGTTGGGAATAAATTTGTTTTAATTAAAATAAGAAAGTAATAATAAGAGCAAAGAGATTTTATTATACATGTATTTTTATGCATGTAAATAACATACATATACATATAAAAACTACCTTTTTATAGTTAAAAAAATATGAATAAAAACTTCAAGCTACAACAACATTATGGTAATGAAATTTTTAAGCAAACAAATAATAATAATAAATTGTCCAATTTCACAAACAATTTTCCTATTTAAGCAATCGTTCCTTATAAAGCGTAAGTGGTAGTGTAACCAGATCAATTTTCAATTTTCTTTAAAGTAAATAGATAAATTGACTAATACTACGAGTTTCTTTAATAGGAACAGCACTAAGTCGATGACCCCTACTTATGCAATACATTGTGCCAGAACTCAGCGAAAGGGATAGGGAAGAGAAGAGATATGTTAAAAATTTAGAAGGATTAATTCTTTTACGGCAGTGTCTCTGGTGTTTAGTATACGCATTACACTTCTTAAGCAGTGTGAACAGTCTTTTTATTATTTGTTTTACTTCGCCGGCGCTTCTGCTAACCGACGAAGAAAGGCTGTGTTGCGTACATTAGCTTGGAACAGTAATATTCGCTGTTGAAACAATTTTTAGTGACCAGTGATATGCTTTTATCACTTAAATAGTCGAACAACAATGAACACATTGCCATTCTAACTAGAGAAATCTCGGATGTATATGAGTTGCCCTGTCCAGGAATCGAAACCAGGTCCTAATTAATATTTTGATTAGTAGTCAATTCACTACTTTACGTTTGCCGAGCGCTACCTTAAAATAATATTTCGAAGGATCTTTGATATTTGTTATCTCTTCCACAGTTGCTTGACCGTAAATTTTTTTTTGCTGTGCATGAATAAATAGTAATTTTAAAGGTACGCAAAGGCGAGGACAAGTGTGAGGAAGATACTCGGAAAAAAGATAATGTATAAATCTCCGTTTTATCCAAAGATTTACAATAAAATTAGTAATTTTTAATGCATTTTTAAAAAAATTCATTGGCGGTATTCGGTGTTTGGTGCGGACATCCAATTGCAGTTATTGCTTTTATTTTTTAGTTGATTATTTTAATCCAATTCAACACGTAGGTATGTGTGAAACTCATCACTATTTATGTGCAAAATTTTATTACATTTTTATCTGAGAATTCTCAACATTAAATTCAAGTCTGCAAAATATATTATTGACTATTAAAAAGGACTGACATCTAAGATCTTTGAATCTGTATGTAACTCATGTTTTTATTACTTTGCATTATACATATTACAAGATTGAAAGAAGGAGGTTCAATTGTTTTATTATTGATTTAAAAGAGTCTAACAATAAAAAGCGACCCAATAACAGCTCAAAATTTAATTTAGGACGAAAAGGGAAATTTAATTTTCAAAAAAATTTTATTAAAGCGATAGCATCAGTATGGTAAACTTTTATGACTGCATAAGAATATTTTACTGTCTATCAATTATTTAATTGAATTTTTAATGCTTTTCCAATAAATAATGTCATTTTAAATATAAAATACTTAACATGGCAAAGAAAATCAATTTTTAAACAAGCTTATATACATTAACAAAAATATTACATACAAATATACACCCACATATATATAAAATATTTACTTAACACTCGAATAACAAAAATTTTATTGTAACAAAAAGAACACCTCTAAGATTTTGATACATTTTTAATGTTCATAAAGTATAATTCAATTCTTATTTCTGACTTTTAGGTAATAAAATAACATGATGATAAAAAAAAGAGTTAAGTATAGGCTTTTGCAGGAATATAAAACCTTAAACGAAAAGGATTTTTTTTTTAGTTTTGTTGACATTTTTAAGTCATATTGGTTATGGTTTTTTCTTTATTATTAAGCAACAGCTTAGTTCATTCGTATTCATTCAGTAACAGGCCAAATCCGTCGGAGATCCGGGCATGCTAATAGGGTAAATTTTAATGCTCGAAAGACCCAGTGTGCTATGCTCACGCACAGACGTATGACCGGACATGCTGCTCCATCTGTAAACATGGATGATATAGATATTGAGGAATCAGAAGCTCTTGATGTTCTTGGCATGAAAATTCATTGTGATTTCCGATGGAATGATCACATTTTTCATGTTTCAAAGAAATGCCGCGGCTTTTTAAGACGGTGTAGGACATACTTCACTCTATCTGATCTCAAACAAACACTACTCCCTTAATCCTCCTTCCGAAAATCTATTTTCCTAGTTCCGGCACAATAAAATGCATACGTAGGGGTCGGGTCATTCCCTGAGTGCTGCTCCTAATTTAAAAAAAAAAAAAGTTATCCCTTCATTTCTTAGTTTGGAAAAGCATTTTAATTGTATTAATTTTGAGCATAGAAAAATCGTAGATAATGTCTTCTATCCCTAGATAATATTAAGAGTTTGTAGTATCTAGATAAGTACAAACAAAAAATATCATATTACAGTTTCATTCGATGGAAGAAGATTAGTAATATATTAACCCTTATGTACGTAATGCTAAAAATACCAATTTCAATGTCATTGACCTTTCTTTCGTATTTTGCGGACGACAAAATAATATATAAAGAAGAGAATTATTTTTCTTTTAATACTCTTTATCCTTTCATGTTTCTTATTGTATATTAGTTTTCCTGTTAAAAAAAAAAAATTATAAAATAATTTCATCTTAACTGTGATTGTATCTCGTTATACAATTGCTAGTAAGAGAAAGAGAAAAAAACATCAGAAAACAAAGTTTGTGTTTAATTGTATTTTTATCTATTGTTAAAAAAGTTAAAACAAACTTTTCTTACAAAAGAAAAAGTTTAATTTAATTAAGGAAATATAATTTGGATGATGTCCTTTTACCAAAAATTTAGTTAATTCTAATTATTATATAACTAATTTAATTTAACTAATTATATACTAATTTGAGGACTTTAAAATAAAAATTGAGTTCATTGTTAATTTATATAAAAGAGAGCTTAAGCTTGATTAAATTAGTTATATTTACCTTCAATACCTTAAAGGAAAAATTTCTAAAACGTTTAGCTAGCTAGATGAATTTGAGGTATCTCCTGTGCATTATTTTTGAAACTTGCTTCGCTAAGTGAAGACTTGCTATGTAGCGGGCTTATACATTTTCTCCACAATGGGAAACAGAGTTCATAACTCAAGATTTTCTGCACTACGTTAGATTATAATGATTTAAGGAATGCAGAATATCTGTAGGTAGTATCGCAGTTGTGCAGAAACTTTTCAGTAAGCAGCTTATGTATGATAGTTTGTATTTGCTTTAATTACAAAACTTTTTTTATTGACCGGACGCAAAGACTTGCTACTCTAAGGTAGATCCAAATTCGGTTTCCGGTTTCGTAACATGATTTGGTTAGAGAAAGCGGTTTTGGAAATATCTTGAGAAAAAATCTTGATGCAACGCATAAATTTCTGACTTAATGAACCCTCGGGGTTTCTCTTGAACGCGATGTAAAATCTTATAAAAATTTAAGATAATGAACTGAAAATTTCCCAAAATATATAAAATAATTCCAAAAAATTTCCCTCAACAAGAGAACATCCAAAATTAGTTTCTTCGGTCTTATTTAACTTGTAGTTTTAATTATAAAATTAAATAATTAAAAAAAAAACAAGAAATTACTTTCAAAATGAAATGAAATAAATCCAAAGATTTTGAAACAGTAACTCCCAAAATGTATGGAAATTTTGTGGGACATATTTTATTTTTATGTTATTTCATTGGGCATTATAGCGTTACGTTCAACAGCATTTTTCTACGGAAGCGAAATATGGTTACACACAATGGAAAATAAGTGCATTGCGAAAAATCTAAAATACAGTGCAAAGAATTGCAGCATTAAGGGAATCTTCAGCATACCGCACTGCATCCCCATTACCAGCTCTTCAAAACGAGGGAATGGAGCTTATTGACTTTCAAGCAGCTGACCGGACGGAAATGTATAGCATTAATTTAAATAACCCACAAACCAGCTGGAGAAATAAAATCCAGAAAAATGCAAACTACATAGAAATGGCACACATGATAAAATAATTAGAGCTACTGAAGATGGACTTTCAAACTCCTTAACAACATCCTGAAATGAAGCATAAATAAAAGTAGAGAAGTTAATTACTACGTAACACTGATGGTATCATAGCAAAGTTATTTTTCGAAATTGACCTCAGAAATGGTCAAATGCAGTACTCCTTTCTGTATTTACGATGTAAATGAGGCCTTTAGTGATGCTGAATACTCGTCCTTAAACAGCTGGCACTGACTCGATAGTAGTACACGTTAAGCATATTAAAAAAGAGTTGAACTAGCCGTAGCCAATATAAGAGAAGGTTCATACACCAATCAACGGGATCCACCTGGAAGTTAAGCGAAATTGGAGCCTACATATTCTAGAAAAGATAACTTGTGTTTTTAGCCTAGTAAATGTTAAATGGAGTTTGGCATACGGCATGAATCAAAGTATCATGCGTGATACTAGTATGCTTTTTTTTTTTTTTTTTTTTTTTTACTTCCCATTGTGGCTGTGGTTGCTACCAAAATCGATGGAGAGGTCACGATTATATCACAATTTGGGCTATTGCTAAACTAATCTTAACACCATCGGTAGTACTTTTTTGCATGCATGTTTAATAGATATGGAAAATGCTTTTGATAGCGTATGGGTTCCAGGACTGATATGCAAATTGATGTGACTTAAAATTTATAATTTTCTAAATTTTTCACAATTTTAGACGGGCCAATGTCAAAGCTGTTAATTGTTAATTAATACATTTCAAGCAGATATAACAAAAGTTTTTCCTCCACAGAAATTCGCATATTGCGAACCTAAAACCCAATAAAAAATAGTAGTTACATGAATAATGATATAAAATTATCTTCTTTTTAAAACAAGACTTAAGTATTTTTTATCCGTGGTTTATAAGCGTATTAATTAAATACGATAATTGTTTACTTGGAAATCAAAATTATTGCTTATATTAAAAATGCACAAGCTCATTTCTGGGACTTTCCATTGATGTAACTTTTTATTGTATACTAGTGCTTAAGTTGTTAAAAGCCGTAAAAAAATAAACTCAACTGAAAAAAAAAATACAATAATTTTCTAAACAAACATTCAAAGAATCTTAGTAGTTTCTCTATAATTATTTTTTTTTTTTTTTGTCTCAAGATCATGTTTATGTGGAAATTACCTACAACAAATCTACGACTAATCACACATACAACAGATTGTGAATCTAAAGCCTACAGTACACGGCATGTCAAAAGCCACATTCGCATGTGGCTCTGACGTCACGAGAATTTGTAGCATTTTGTTTACATTTACTAAACATGCAGAAGTGTCTACATGCTTCAAAATTTTGGTAGTACATGAAATGTTGTTTTGTCCCAAAATTTATGTGTGACAAATGTGGCCGAAGCGTACACATTTGCAATGGCAGCATATGTGTGAACTTTTGATTGGCTACATATGTATTGTCAGTACACCGCATGTAACATACGTACACATTTTTCATATTAACATGTACAATAGTCACATGGTTATGGCGCTTGTCTAATTTTTAAAATTTTGTGTGAAGTCAAATTTATAAAATGTCGAAGAGAAAGAAGAAATAAAACAACATCTGATAAAAAGTAAAATAAATTCACTTTTATCGTGAAATAATTCCCATGAACAATAAAATGGTGAACAAAATTAAATAATACTACACTGACACAAAAACAACGCAACAATTGGCGATCACAGTTGTTTTATTAATTATTGAATAAATTTACTATTTATACATGAATTTTTTCATCTTAGCTTTGAAAGTATCTTTTGCATGGTTTAGAACAAGAACGAGAAGTAATAACAAAAACCCAAACTAATTAAGCTGTTAATTAAGATATTAATTAATAAAACAAAAACCCCAAAGCAAAGAGTTATACAAATAAATGCATGGAAAAGAGAAAATATGATCATTTTTCTACCCTTCTTTTATCTCTACCCCGCTCGTAAACCACAAAAATTATCATGAATCTCAGTCATCGTGTGATTAATAATAATAAAAAAATTTTTTCGTCATTAAATTCCTACATTTTGTTGGAGAAAATCAACATTGGCAAGAGTGCCATTGCCTACATACTATTGAAAAATGTTGTGTCAAAAATGTTTGCTCCCACATGTTTGGGACTGCTACATGCGCATGTAAAAATATTACAAATGTCAAAACTCAAATGTACCAAGCTAGTACACGACATGTCTAAAATACGCATGTTTGCATGTCTCTACAAATGAACATGTGGTACACATATCAATGTGTGCTGCATGTGAGTGTCACAAAAAGTGGAAGTACACGACATGTTGTCAATTTAGCTTCATGGTGACGTAAAAATTACGTCAGAGCCACATGCGAATGTGGCTTTTGACATGCCGTGTACTATAAGCTTAAGAAATGTTTTGCAAAATAATACTTTCTTGATCTCTTTTTTAAAGCACCTGCTCAAGGTACAAGTGCATATAAGAATGTAGGTCAAACATATTAAATGCTTTGTATATAAACAATGTTGTTTAACAATAACAGTGTGACAAATAGAGATAAACAACATTCTATTAAAATTTCCCCTCTTTGGCTGTTAAGAAATTCATTAAATCAAACAAAAGGAAATTGCAACATTACCCACATTTCCCCTTTTTGATTATTAAGGATTTCGGCTATTCTGCAAAAGGAAAGAACATTTCTAAATGATTTAACTTAAATTTCTGGCTGATGCGTGCGCAACTGTATTGTGGATGCTGTAAATACTCTTGTATTATGAGAACGAATAAAGGACTAAAAACTACTCACAACATCCAAATGTAAATAGAACAACATTCACTGGTATTGTAGAAAAGTTAGTATCCAACGGTAACTTACTGCAAAAGCATCATTTGAAATGGAATATCAAAAAAAAAAAAAATATCTAAAAAAGAAACTACGTATATTGGTGTTTCTTAAGGTGTGATTTTTAAATAAATATTTTTGTATTGTAAAAACAATTAAATAAGGTTTATTGGCAGTTTTATTCTTTTTATTATTTGAGTAACATAAATTTGTGATATTTTTTCAAGTTTAAGTCATAAAAAAATGTATTTTAAGTACAAAATAGTTATAGAGGGCATCTTTTAGGAACTAATGGATACTGTAGAAATTTGAGAATCTCTTCGACAATCAATTTCGAGAATTAATTTAAAATTTAACATATTTGTAAAACTATTGTTTGTAAAAAATAATAGTTAATACAACTGAGTGTAAAAGTTATTACGATTTACAATTGATTATCGTGTAAATATCTGAACAACAATGAATTATTTTTTTTTCGTGTGTCATGTTTTTCTGGATATTTTGTAAAGATAAAAATTAATTTCCATTTGAAAAGTTGGTGACAAATGACTCAATATAAACAATACAGGTATCTTGTAATTGTAAAATATTATAATAATTCATCGTATCTTTAGTCCGTTTAATTCAGGCTCGTGAATTTATTACCAAAAAGGAGTGGTACTAACAGTCCTTCAAAAAGGCCGACATGTCAATCAGAACCAGTCCAAAAACCAGAAATATTTCCTCAGCAAAGCGATTTTTTTTCCAGAAAGGTACTAAATAAAGTGGTTTATGCATTGACTTCAAATCAAACTAAGAGTTAGGACCTGGGTTTAAACCTTGATCAGGGAAAGTCAATCAACATCATTAATTTCTCTAATATGCATTATTATATTGTATTCATTGTAGTTGGACTATTTAAAAGATGAAGGAATAGAACTGGTTACTAAAAGCTGTTACGGAAGATAATGTACACCACAGCGCCCTCCTTCGTCGGTTAGGCAGAATCATCAGCGAATTAAAACTATAAATAAAAAGCCTCCTCATCCAGCATAAGAAAGTTAATACCTCTACGTAACACTGCTCTAAAAAATAACAAAAATCTCATTAGCAGAATTGTAAAAGAATTAAGTCTTCTAGCTGTGGCGCGATGAATAGGATATGTGAAGGATCTCCTTGGTGCAAGTCTTAAAAAAAGAAACAAAATAAAATGGCGAGGCAGCAAGCCCTTCTCATACGATTTATCGAATAAAATTAGAGAAAAGAAAACTAATGCTGATATTTTCATACTTTATGCGGTGTATTTAATTATTTAGTATTGTACGTAATTTTGTTTTGGGAATTATTTAATGCAGCCTTTTGTCAGCTTTATGTTCTCTCCTCCATTATGAAATTATATCACCTATATTAAACATTGAACTCTTAGAAGAATATTGAATATTTTCCAAAGGAGCCTATCAACCCCCTTTGATACAAAATAATGAAAATCAAAAATTTTTATTTAGAAAAATTTTTTAAATCAGACTAAAGTTATTAAAAAAAAATTATTTACAATTTCATTGCATGGTATACTAAAGTGGAGGTATACTAATAATTGAGTTCTCATGTTATACAAGCAATGTAATATAAGAAAAATAAAATCATTAACAATTTTTTCATAGTAACAATTATCTAATATATTCATTGAGTTCTATGTTGAACAGCGTCAGAATGTGGCAAATATGCAATTTTTTTATAATAAATTAAAATAAATTAAAAAAAATATATTAAATCGATGTTAGAAATGTTTCGAACTATTTATTTATCATTAAGACTATTCCTATTTAATTTTTATTATGAATGACAACAGTATTGCACGTTTGAAAAATCTTCGAGAAAATTTTCAAGTTTTGTATTGTTATTTTCTTCTTGAACTAATTTATATACAGTCAAATCCCGATAATTCGTAATCGCAAGGGACCGGCCGTTTCTTACGAATAATAGGGGTTTTCGATTTAGCGGGATTTCGATTTAACGGGGTTAAAATAAAACAAATACGAATTAACGGGGTTTAAAACGATAAAAAAAACATCAGAATCAATTGTTTATGAAGGATTGAAGTAAGCGTTGATGGAGCAATTTCAAATCGCTTAGCAACGTCTAATTTTTTACTCCATTGTCAATGGCTGCAAAAATTTGTTGTTTTTGTAACACCGACAGAGTTTTATGCATTTTTCTTTATTATTCATCATGGTAAAACTAACAGGTATGCGCAGTTCGACAACAACTACAATAATCCAAAAAACGAAATGTATTTTGTTAGTGTAAAGTACTCGCTTTAGATCAAAATACACAACCAAATTTAAAGCATTTTCTTACGTATGAGTACCGTTATTTATGTACTCTCTTCAAACTATATCAGTTTGTATGAAAATTTGCTATAAAGCGAGCTCAGTCAGCTGTGCTAAAAGCAAAAGCAAAAACCCACGCAAAAAAAAAAAAAATAGCGGTAAACAAAAAATCATTCTTTCCATGTTTCTGTTGTTTTTATTACGAATTATAAGTGGTAGTTAGTAAACAATTACGATTTATAAGGGGTAAAATAGATTTGATTAAAAAAAAAATACGAATTAGCGAGAGGACCAAAATGTATGGAAATTTTACGAATTAACGAGATTTTTTTAAGGGACCGACAGTTTATTACGAATTATCGGGAATTACGATTTATCGGGGTACGAATTATCGGGATTTGACTGTATTCAATTTAACACCTGTAGAGTACCAAAAAATTTTCTATTTTGTCGTTTTGTTTTGATTTATGTACATACATACATAAATTTGAAAATATTTGTAGTACCTTCAAAACAAAATAAATATCAAGTCTAGTTCTATATTTTAAACGAACTGAATAAAGTAGGTATCTGCTGGACATTTGTGTCATAAAGATATCCACTTTATATTTTAACATTAAGATAGACTAGACGCAAGGAACTAAGGGAATTCTGTTAAATTCCAAAAAAAAAAAAATCATAATAAATACCAAAAAAAAACAAAAAAAGCATAAAAGTATATGTTATTCCTTTTTAAACTGTTAGTCTTAAGTAATTTTCAATATAAATATCCTTAAACAAGAACAATGGAATAACGTAATATAAGAAACATGCTCATATTTTTTTTATATACATATTCATTTAAGTAATAAAAATTCTTTTATATTTTTATTGTTTGGGTTGACATGATGACAGTAGTATGAAGAAAAAAATTCTAATTAAATTTCTTTTAAAAAACCTCTAGACAATGACAGCAATTAGCTGCGTTTTTTTTATTTCATATCATGCTTTTATTCATACAATCAACAAAGAGCTGAAGGAAAGCAAAAGAGAAATAAAACTCAACAAATTAAAAGTATTTTAAATACACTGCAAAATCAGACCGGTTATATAAAAATTTTTTAAATATGCCCTCATAGCAAATCTAAAAGAGCAAATTACAATATACAAAATAATTTCTGTAGTGATAGAAAGCTTAATAAAAAGCAAAATTAACTGTTAAAAAGCACGATTTTTATTTTTAATATTATTGATAAAGTCCGAAATATGTATATGCATACATTTGCTAACCCACAACAAATAAATACAAATTTTTAAAAACATAAATTCTTCAGTATTTGTTCGAATAAGTTTCAAATTTTGTATACAAATTTTTAAAAATTCCAAATGATTTGACAATAATGTTTTTATTACATTTATTTGTATTAAACAATAAAAAATTATGCATACTTTTGGGAGGTTCAGTAAAATAAGTTTTCATGTTAATAATAAAAGCTCAATGAAAGATTTTCTAGTAAAAATAATTTAATCAATTTAATGCGTATAAAAATATTTATCATACATAAAAAATAAACGGAACTTGAAGACTTTAATTAAACAGCAATCCGAATACAATTGTGGAATTGATACCATTCCAATCGTAATATGTGACTTGCCAGTGTATAATTCTAATAATACAATCATGTGTTTCATAGCAAATTTCATCTTATAAATATATAGTAATGTTTTAAATGATTTATAAATCTGCATCTGAATACATAAATATACTGATATTAAACATTTAAAATGTATTTGAGTGTACTCGTATATAAATAAGAAATGGGAACACATTCAGTTCATTCTCCAAAATGTTTATGGCAGGAGATAAACACCAGAACCGAAGAAAGGCAGCTTCTCTTGTCCTTGCTAACACTGGCTATTATTATTTTTTCTGGATATATTATTAAGAAACTTAACGAATATAATAACTTTGAATTTAAAAAGAAAAAATACTTTTGAATTTTTAACCATTTCAGATAAATTGCTAAAACTTATTTATATTTGCATTAACTTTTTTATTGACAATCTTTCTCACATCCACAAAAAAGCATAAAAAGGAAATGTCTTCAGCAAATTGTATCTCGTATGTTGGCTTATAATTATGCATCAAATAATTATTTTGAAATCTGTGAAACAAAACGTCATTATTTTATATAAAACAACAAGAAAAATTCAAACTTAACTTTTTAACAAATTGGAAAAGCAACAATAACTTAATTAACAGAGAAAGTTCTAAAGAATTTCAATAGTATCAACAAAATTAATTTTAACCATTATTTAGGAATAATATTTTTACATTCATTTAAAAGAGAATAACAAACACTTTTTATTTACATAAACATAATAATTATTTTTTTTTTTATTAATTTTTAAGGACAGAAAAAAGTAATAAAATATTATTCGCTGGCTAAAGGAGAAACTTGGAACACCAATCACCAAAATCTATTCACGAAGTTAATCATTGCTTTTAGGGCAAATGATATATTAATTAACTAAAGTTTATTTTGTCTTAAAGTCTTTAATTACCACAAACTACCCAGCGGCGGAAAGAAGCACTAAGCAGGCCTTCTGGAAGGCAATGCTTGGCCTCTTGCCATATTCCGTACTCTTACATTTTTTTCTAGTTTCCAATTATTATCGTCCGTCCCAGTTCTGAAATTTTATATGAGAGGAAACTTTCTGTTTCATATGTCAGTATTATTGAAGAGGATTAATTAATGATAATTATGATAATTAAGATACGTTTACACTTGGAAAATACTTGACAAATAGACTATAAAAAGCGATTGTACGGGTAAGTCACTCATTCCGATCGAAATAGATTCCATATCGAAATTATATGCCCAGTGTTTCTGATTTACAGTCCTCAGTTCAAGCTTACTTTGTTTTTAAATTTTACAGCAATAAAGTTTTTTATAAAATTAACGTTTGTTTAAAGTGTTTTTATTAGCAAAGCTTACAATAAATTTTTTTTATTAACATACAAAGCTTATTTTCCTAAAAGTATATATAATTTTTCCTGTTTAATTCAAATAAAGTTAGTAGAAAAATTCATTACCAATTCCATTTTTAATTTTAAAAGTTGTTTGATTACAAAAAAAAAAATTATTTATAATTTTCAAAAGCGTCAATGTGCATGGCTGCTTAGATAGTTTTGAAAGAATGCGGAACAATACTTAAAAAAAATATTAAAAATAACGGATATAGAGATTTAAATTCTCATTTGGTTGCGTTTTTTTAAGCCGACAAATATATGAGAAGTGTAAAGGTATTTTTAAAGAACTCTTCTAGGACCAGACTTAAGTTAATGGTCGTGTTGCAGTTCTTTTAACATCAGTTACATAACCGTACTTTAAACGTGTATTTTTTGTATTAGAAAAATCTGCTCTGTGGAGTGGAGTTAGAATTTTATTCACCGATAATAGTGCAGGTAAGTTAAATACAAACAGTACAAAATTAATCAAATGGATAAAAGAGAATATTTTTTTGAAAGTTTAGTTGTAGACAAATTAGGTTTAGACAATGTTAAAAAAACCTATTCTACGATGAAAACCACAGTTTGGGTCAAACCCAATTAAAAATGTTGATTTTATTTACAATCAGTAGAGTTCAACTGCGAATGAAATTAAACAAAAAAACCCTTGTGTTCAAAAGAATTATTTGCTCAAAAAGTATGTTACTTCCATTTCTTCCTTGTACATCTATTTATTTTTTTCTTTGCAATTTTTTTTTTTTCTTGTTGTTTGTCTTGTACGTGATGATGTCTACAGTTTATTTTATTGTTGATTTTGTAGTTGTTTGCTTTTATTTTATTTCCTTATGTTTAATTTTCCTTATTCAAGGATACATATCTTTTTACATGTATTTGTCATTTCGTTTTGGTTGTTGAACGTTTGACTTTTGGATTACAGCGCCAGATGCTTTTTCGTACTTTATTTTATATTTTGTTTATTGCATTTTGCTCGTTCGTCTAGGGTATTGGGTAAACTACAAACAAAGAGAATAAAAGCCTAAAGCATATTTGTACATGGTGACATACATCCGAAATTAGTGATTTTAGTATTTTGTAAAGAAACAGTAATTGAAATGGAATTGAAATTTACAGCAATCTCGAATTTGTCTCAAAAGAAATACTGATGCAGTAAAATTAAAGGAAATATTTAAAAATCTTAACGATTTTAATTTATTTTTTCAAAGATGTTTATAATTTGTTAAAGATAATCGCCGCTTTATTTTCAGTTTTGGCTTTTTTTCACTCAAAGCGTGGCATATGTGATGCAGCTTACACTTTACTCATTAAGTTTTTGCTAATTATTTTCTGTTGTTTCAGTTTTTTTTTTTTTTGTTGATAAAGACATGTTTGAAAAAAAATAGAATTTTTTTATTAAATTTTTGAAATTGTTTAATCAAGGAAGAAAGGGAAAAGAGGTAGTACATTTTTGTGTCATATTTTCATTTATTTTCTCTTAAAGCTTAACGAATTTTTACAAAGAGTATACTAGCGGGTTGGTCCATTTATAAAGTGAAGAAGACATCGAACACATACGAAAAAAAAGGAGAACTCCTAGAGATTAACATTCTATCGGTTTTTGGTCTCCGGTAGAGACCTTGGATGCTCTTTTACCTTTTACTAGACTAACATAGGGTAACCTACTTCCTTTTCTATATCTTATATGTACATCCATTACTATTTTGTCTCAAAGATTGTGTATTAATATAAACTACTCTTTTTTGAGTAATTGGCTAAAAGTAATGTCTGGAAAGAACAATTACCCTTTTCCCCAGACAGCACAGCATCAAGGTGTGGACATAACAAAGCATTGCCACAGTTGTAAGTTGATCGGTTGATTTTTTTTAGAATTAATATAAATACATATTTATTTTACATTTATTTTTCTAGCTTACGCCTTAGTACTTCAAATTTACTTTATTAACCAAGATGAATTCCTAAAATGAAAAAAATTAACTATACCAAATCATAATTTATGGCACGAACAAAATTTATATTTTCATTAGTCAAAGCCAAATTATTTCATATATACTTATATCGTTTTGATCATAAATCTTAAGGTATAGAATGTTTTATTTTTCAGTATACGTATATTGTACAATAATATGGATATATGTATACATTTATTTATGTTAAATTATTTACATGAAAGTACTGTTGGGTTTTTTTTTTGTTGTTGATGGTGTGTCTGAAACAATTTATGAATTTTTCTACAACGTAAAATTCCTTGTTTGACAAGGAAGAATTTCGTTTTTGTTTTCTTACGATTTGTCTTCTTGTACGACAACTTAACAGCAAATCATATTTCATCGAAATTTTACAAAAGCTCTTGTTTTAATATTCTTAAGCATTTAAAAGTGAAATTTCTTAACGGTAATCTTCATAATTTTTACATACAAAGAGAAAATTTTGTGCGTTTATTCTGTTCAGAATAATGTATAGATGTGATTAAATTAAAAAAAGCATGACTCTACATAAATACTTAAGTACGTAGTATTTCCATATGAACATGACAGTAGAGATTTCTGTTCGTATTTTACCCGCAACAAAAACTTCGGCATTCAACTCCTAAAAATCGATTTTAAATGTTTTTGTCTTCCACACTCTTTTTTAAAAAGTCTTTTTTTTTTTTAATTTGATACTTTAAGATATTGAGTATTTTTTCTATAAATGTTTCAAGTAGGATATCTCTGTAGTTAGGATATATAAAACTTTAGTTGTCTTTAAGCGTGAAGAAGTTAAGACCGTGTCCTGAGGTATTAATTCTTTGAAAAACATATCACGATCTTTTTATTATTATTAATTTGATAAATAAAATTGGATTTGGGTTTTTAGCATGTGCTGTAGAAGGGGATATGGCAGTTGTGTTGTATTTCTCTAGGTGATCGATCAGCCAAAGCCAAAATGTAAAACATAAATTACATAATCAGAGTATAGATCGATTATCGCATAGTTGAGAAAAATATTTTCTAAACATCACTTAGCACCAGAAAAATTTCTTATCCTGTTTTAGAGATCTGTTGAAATATCGCTTTTGTAAAAGTCTAGTTATAGACAAATGCCATAATATTTCCAATTTTTTGCAGGACTATTGTCATTAAACACTAGACTCTGTTATTATAACCACAGCTTTATACAGTGACTTATAATAACATTATACATAATCCATAATTTTTACACAAACTAGACTTAATAAAATCAATATTTTTAAAGAGTATTAAAACTTTTATTTTGACTTTTAACACAAGTAGTACAAAAAGGGCCGATAAATATGTACATTGTACAACTCAAACCGTTAAGAGGGTTAATTTGATTCATAATGTTTCATATAAAAACATTAAAGGCGTAATTGTTGAAACCTTTTTATATTCTTTATGTACAACATGATTGAGTGTTGATTTGTTGCATTATACGTTTTTTTTCATTTCCTCTAAACTGAGTCCAAAATGATAATTAAATTTTCACAGAAAGGTTGATGAAAAATAAACTATTTTTTTCCCAGTAGAGCTATTAAAATTTCTTACTTTTACCTGCAATATAATAAAGAAATCTAATTTACTTTAAAATACTTTTGCATTAAATTTTTTGTCTCCAAGCAATTGATTGCTAAATTTATTAAATCTGTCTTAAGAGTTCAACTTAAGTATATGCATATTGAAAATTGCATCAACTTGACAATGCTATTAAATATCTAGCAGCGCAAATGAATAAATACTCGTATGCATTCATTTTGTGCTCGTAAGTGCTTGAGCTTGAGTTCACTTTTCAATGGATGTTATATTGTAAAGAAGTAGTGGCATCAAATATGCAGTCATACAAAAATTGTTTTCATAAAATGCAATATGATGAATATTTTTCTTTATATAAGATTTATAGCATAAATGGTATTTATTTTACTTTATTTTCTAAGAATCTTTCATTGTGTTAGAAAATTGATTTAATTTTTTTTATTAATTTGTGAATACGCAACATTTTCTGCATAAAAAAATAACGATATTCATGTTCATTTTTTTTTATTGTGATTACAAAAACTTGGCTTAGTGATTTTATATTTAGAAATTTTTTATTAAATTGTCTTCTGTAATTTTAGATAATCAATTATTTAGTATATGTTAAATGAATTGAATACACAAGCTTAAAAGTTAACAACAAATTCTCAAATGTCGTCGTTTATATAACACTTTTGACAACCAACTGAGCAGCAATGGTATACTTTTTATCTTCCGTGAAACTTTGTTGAAGACAAAACGACTGCAAATGCAAATAAGTTTATTTTAATCTTCTTAGATAAGCATCACTTCATAAACACTGTGCACATAGTATTCCGTATTTAGCTCAGAACATTGTGGAGCATGTCACACGTTCCGCTGCAAATGGTTTTAATTCCGTAACTGTATGCCGATCGCTTATTAATTGCAATGTTTCTATACTCATAGGAGTTTGCTTAAATTGCAAAGCAAAGATTATTTTCTGACGCTTCTAAAAGTATGCATGTTATTTTTTATTACAAATGAACTTAATAGAACAAATCATTGTAAATTTATATTTGTTAATATTCATACAGGCTAAAGTTCGTATATAATGTTCGTATATAATGTTAATAATCAGAGAAATATTAGCTTTAGCCTGTTTAAATATTAACAAATATTATTAATAAGCACTTTGTAGTAATTAAAAAAAAAATTACATTTTATATACATTGTAAATTTTATTATTAATTTTAAAAGTAGTTTCATTACAAACTAAATTTTCGTATTTCATTTTAGAAAAACTCAACTTTTGGAGTTACAACATCTTTTGATCCGAATTGAATTCTACAGACCATTTTATTTACTTGTTTTTTAAATCATAACATAGTTTATGGGAAAATCTGCACTTGCTTAATTCTCTTGTCTTTCTTGTTTATTATTAAATAATTTTCCTAAGGGACATTTTCTCGTTTAAAAGATAATTTTCTGTTAACAATCTTAATATTTATGTGAGTGTGGCAACGTTCTATATTTTGTGTGAAAAAGCAATAAATCACTGTTGTGGTAAAATTGTGCGTAACTTTTCTATTAATCCTGTGGGAAAAGTTTAATGGTTTATTAATATATGTACAAGGTCTTATTGCCTTTAGCAACAAATTATCTTGATGCTCAAATATTTTGTTGATCTTATGGTAGAAACCAGAACAAATTAAGGTCAGCAACATAATTTAACTCTTAACTTAATATCGGCAATTAATCAATGTTTAGCTTTTGTAATAAGTAGAAATAATAAGATTTTAATTCTTACTATAATTTAAGAATTAAATATTTAGTAAGTACCGCCTTCATTCTACGGTTAGCAGAATCATCGGCAAAGTAAAATACTAAATAAAATGACTCTAATGCGTCTACTTAACAACAAAGACGCAGCAACACAATAGCAGAGATGTAAAGGAATTAAGCCTTTTTATACATTTTCACCAACTATTACCCAATACCTTTTTGACTATTTCTAGCCCTTAAATACTATTCCAAAGGTCACAACAACTAACGATATATAGTCTTTTACTCAGTACATATTATGGTATTCTTCTGACCACCTATCATAATAGTTTACAATAAAGAACATTTTCTATAAATCCAAAAAAAATTTTCTTAAACTATTAAAGGCTTCACTTTAAAAATATTTAACGTTTGGCTTTAGGAAAGTTTAGTGAAAAAAAAAAATTAATTATGCAAATTAAATGTTTCCAAATTATTGAAGCCTATTTAAGTTTGTAAGTTATTGTGTTAAATTGTTTGTTGCCAACAGCAGCTGTTGCCTTTATTTGTTAACAGCGTTGGCAAGTGATGTGGTATATTTTTTTATAAAGTATCCGTGTTATATATTTCTGCGGTATATTATGGTGTACATAGTGAATTTTCATTTTAAAATGTTTCAACCATCAATCTTTTCTATTGTGGTTATTTGCTAATTAAAAAAAATTGTAAGGATTTTGTTTATAGTAAATATAAACGAGTAAAGAGTTTTTTGCACATTAGCATTCAGAAAGAATAGACATTTATATGAATGATTTTATAAAATGGAATATTTGGGTATTTTTTATTGAAAATGATAAATACAAGAGCTATAAGATAATTTATATTAAAATTTATATAAAGAATAATTCCGAGTTAAAAAAAATTATAAATTTACAAAGAGAGTAAAGCAAATTTACTTTAAATATTTCTAACACTTTCAATGCATGTAAAATGTTTTTTTTTTAATATATTGATACAGTGTACTAACGGTTTATAGCAACTAGTGGTTATGTGTGTACATGTTGTTGACTAAAGTATTTAGATACAATTTGAATTGCAAAGATATAAAAAACCATCAATCGTTTGTACATGTCATTTATAGCCTCAGAAAAGCTGAAAAATACTCAAAGTGAAAACAACATTTAATACAATGTGACTTTTTTAATAACACTTATTCAACAGCACTCGATAAACAAAGTACCACAACAACACGTGACTTTTGACTATGTACTTCAAGCAGATATTTGGAAAACATCAGCCATTACTTTTGATACATATTGTAGTATATGAAGAGCTTAAAAGAATTTCGTGGTCAACGAGATCGTGATAAAATTCGTTGGAAATAAAAACATTACTAATGCACAGTGGACAAGAATAAAGATATCTGTTTGAAAAAAATAAAGTACATATTTCCAAACACAATAGAATAGAAGCAGTTCCATTAAACTTGGAACTTGATCAGTAGCATAGCTGTGCACTGCTGTGGGTGTTTTTTATAGAGGTATACATTTTTAAGTTGGCAACATTTTTTAACAGGCTGCCATTTTGTCAGCTGTCAAGTGATTTATATTGAGTTTGGTTTGCCAATTTAACATGAATAGACTGACGCCTGAACAACGCTTCCAAATTGTGCAAATTTATTGTGAAAATCATGGTTCTTTTTAAACTACATATCGCGCACTGCGTCCATGATGATGAAGTTTACTTCTGTCTGATTGAATACATCAATAAACAAAACTGCCGTTTTTGGAGTGAAAATACATCTAGAAAATCTGACTGTTTGGTAAGCCTTATGGCGGTGGAATCATTGGTCCGTACTTATTTAAAAACGATGCTGGTGAAAACGTTACACTCAATGGTGATTTATTGAAAGAAACGTTACCGCATAATTCAAGTTTCGGTCCCGTGAATTGACCTCCAAGATCTTGCGATTTAACGCCAGTAGATTATTTTCTGTGGGGATATGTGAAGTTGCTAGTCTAGGCCGATAAGTCCATAACCATTGACCACTTGAAGGATAACACGGCCACAAATGTTTTCAAAAGCCATTATCAAATTGGACTTACAGATTTGGCTACGTCCGGTCTAGCCGTAGCCGTCATCTGCCAGAAAACATATTTAAATTCTAATGCCAGAAGATTAAATTTCGAATAAATAAATTTTATATCAATTTAAAAAGGTTATATATTTTTTATTTTATTTCAGAGTTATATACCTCTATAAAAAAACACTGTCATTTCGTTGTCTGTTAATATTTTTCTACACACAGACATTTATTTTATGTGTACTTAAAGCTATGTTTATACAAAAGATTGGCAAATCTAAAAATATTGTCAGAAATGTCTAACAGCTGTCTGAACTTGCAATTTTTGTCTTGCAACATTGTCAGAAAAAGCATTTATTAATTAGCGGATGTGCGGATTTTGTATATCTGATAATCTCATTATTATCAGTAAATAAAAAAAAAATCATTTTTTAATCTTCTTAGCGTTTGTGCTCTCTAAAAAAATCTGACAATAATTGTTATACAACCATCTGACAACCGTGTGACCTGGTCATTATTGTTGGCTGATAGCTTTATTTGCTAATAATAAAACTGCAGTATTTCTTAAAATTGCCTGAAGCGACTATTTAAGTACCTTATGCTAACAATTTTTCGTTTCTCTCTACACAGCTGAAGAGAAATCTTCATACTAATGATTTTAGAAAAGATTTTATTTTAGTTTTGGAATCTTGGATTTAAATATAAACAGCACATGCTGAACTCTAATGTGTATATGGAATGTGAAATTAATTAGTTTAGAAGTTTTGAGATTTCCTAAGTTCACTGCTTTTTCTTGCTCACCTTCAATGGTCCTTTAAAGCGTATACTTGATATAATTATACCATACAAAATATATTCAAATATATTTTTTTGATGGTTCATATAATCAAATAGAATGTGATCAGATTGTATTCAAATATGTAGCTTTCAAAAATAAAAAAATGGTTATTATGCTGTTAAAACAATTTTATTTATTTTTTCCCTTTTTTTAACCAAATAACAAATTTTAATTTATGCGTACAACTTTTATTGCATGCCTTCATAATGTAAAGTATCTTATTTCGAACATGTTATTATAACTTAAAATATTTAATCATTAAATGACATTCATTATGATTTAATGAAAGCATTATGAACAATCAGATTCAGTAAATATCAAAGCATCGTATCTGCTGCACTACCATTATAGTAAAAATAAAAAAAAAAAATTAAACAAAGACTTAAAAAACTAATTGAATTTCATAATAATAATGTTTTGTGTAAGCGGAAGCTTTTTATTCTCTATAATTGGTATTGAAAGTTTTATAGAAAAAACAATTTTTTACAGTATTTTTAAAACTTAAACTAGGAGTCATACGAAATATAAAAATTTGGAATGAAGTCTCCCTTAAAGCACAATAAATGTTATTTTTTTTTCTGGTCTAGTATTTAAGTTTTTATCACTATTTTTTCGTTCTTTTTTACTTAATGCTTGTAAATCTGTTGCATGTTTGTTTTGTATCATTCGAATAGTATATAAGCTACTCCACATTATTAAATTTGCAATGCATTTTTTAGTCCTAAAATAAATTGCTTTATAAACTGAACATTTTAATTATAATCCCATACATAATTTTCATATATGACATATTTTATAACAAGTTAAATGGAAATGAATGAACATAAGCTCTTTTTTCTGACAACAGCTTAAAGCAAATAATAACTATTTTTTTTTTTCATTATCATGTTTGTTTTTAGCTTCAATCAAGCAAAGCTACGCATATTACCACTCAATTTATTATGAAAAATTTAAGGCCAAACAGTGAGTACATTGCTGTAGCTTAAGTTATTGAATCTTAATTAAATATGAATATTGTATATCTATAAATACTCATATTACTGTACGACACAAAATGAATTGAATAAAAACAAAGATCAAACTTGTAATCATACCGTTTAAACAGCATTTTGTTTGAGTATTGAACATCTTGTGATCATTACATACGTGTAATGCAAAATTATCTCCTTGATGTAAAACACTAAAGAATTTTTGACAAATATTTCAAGGCTTCAACAATTCGCTATGTTCGAGTTTTTTATAAACTTGTTTAAAAAGGAGGAAATACTTAATATTAAAATGATATGGAAATCAAAGATATCCAAACTCTACAATAAGTTTTCAAAGCCAAAAAATGTTAAACTTTAACGTCAGAGATAAAAGAAAATTTATCGAACCACAAAAACCCATAAACTGATTTAGAAATGTGTGCTCAAATAAAGCAGTGATGCCAACTCAAAGTTCTAACACTTTAAAAAAAACACTCCATACATGGAGTTGTATGATTAATATTTAAGTATTTAATGTACGACCATAGTAAGTATACGCTGTGGTGCATTTATAAGCACCACAAATATTTTCTAAATCAATTTTTTTAAATTTTAATTGTTGCACAGGTCTATAGCAATAATTTGACATTTACCGATTTAAAAAATATCAATTACATAGTCGACGAGTTATAGCCAAAAAACCATATAAACACTTCTTCTAATTTAGCCTCTATTTTCACCCCTCACTCAGAGAATCGACCTAACTATTGCTAACCTGAATTTGTTCCACAGTGAAATAGTATCAAGTTTACCATTGAAGGTGAGCAAAGGAAACAAGCAGTGCCTTTAGGAAATTATTATGTGTCTAAAGGGCTGTGCACATATTACGTAACGCTGTTTTCAGTGTAAAATTTCCAATCCGTAACAAATCTTTAACCCCCACCCCATACTCCCTGGAGCATTACGTAATATTATGTAATATGTACACAGCCCCTAAGAAGTAAGCAATGTTTTTTGCGAAAATCTCGGCGTATGAATAATATTTTAAACTATTGGAACGAACATCGCACATTCGACATCAGAGAAAAAGTTTGTAACATGATTTTTTTTACTATTAGCTATCAAACAACTGTAAATACGTACTGTTAATACCCTGTAGTATTACAGGATGGTGTTGGCTGAAGTGGTTAGCGAGTTGACTACTAAGCAAACAATGACTTGGGGCCTCGGTTCAAACCCTGGCAAGAGCAAGTCAATCAACATCATTAATTCTGTAATGTACATTAGTGAGACATTGTAATAATTGTTGTCGGACTATTTAAGTGATGAAGGCATCGCACTGGTCCCCTAAAAAACTCTTCCGACAGCGATTGATGGTATCCAAGGTAATGTACACAACATCGCCCTTCTTCGCCGGTTAGCAGAAACATCGGCGAATTAAAACAATTAATAAAATGCCTGCTAATACAGCTTAACAAAGTTAATGCGTCTACTTAACACCGGAGGCGCCTCAACACTGTCTTAAAAATTAACATAACGCGCAAAAGCAGAGTTGTGAAAGAGTTAAGTATTCTAAATTTTCAACCTCTATCTTCTCTACCCTATCCTTCTCCGTGAGTTCCGGCACAGTGCACTGCTTACGTAGGGGTCATCCCCTGAATGCTGGTCCTAATAAAAAAAAAAAAAAAAAAAAAAAAAAAAAAATCGGTTGATAAAAAAACACTAATCGTAAATTAACTATTTTGCAAATGAATACAGATTGGCTTAAATCTCATGCAAATATCAACTAATTATATTGAATAGAAGCACACGTAAAAAATAAATAAAATCAAAAAAAGTATATGAAAAGAAAATAAAAGAAGCGTGCCATGAAGTCAAATGTCACATGTCAATCAAAGCATAAGTTTTGTGTTGAAAAAAAAAACTAAATATAAAGGGTCCGATAGATAACTTTTTTTTTTCTAAATGCTATAAAAAAAAAACTACTGAATATTTCATAAATTTGTTTTTTTATTTGCAAGTACAATCCTTCCCGGGTAATAATGGAAAATAATTTCATTAAAATGGCTGCCTCGGCTGGCCATGCAGTAGCCTACACGATCGGTCCAATTTTTAAGCACATTATCGATTGTGTGCAGCTGTATTTCACCAATGGCTTTACGAATATTGTCCTTTAAAGCGTCAATTGTTCTCTGGGTTGTCGGCGTAACACTTATATTTGACGGCACCTGACAAATAATAGTCCAACGGTGACAAATCGCAGCTCCGAGGTGGCCAAACGACATCAGCACTGCGGCTGATAATGCGACTTCAAAACAGGGCGCAAAACATCGAGTGTAGCTTCGGCTGTGTGGCACGTAGCGCCGTCCTGTTGAAACCAAATGTTGCTAATATCCTCCTCTACAATTTTTGTGAACAAAAATTCGTTCAACATGGGCCGATAACGATCGCCATTGACTGTAACGGCCACTCCTTGCTCATTTTCGAAGAAAAATGCCCAATTATGCCTCTGGACCAAAATCCGCACCAAACAGTGACTCGTTTTGGGTGCGTCGGCTTTTCAATATATGCGTTCGGGTTTTCTTTGCCCCAAATGCAACAATTTTGCTTGTTTACATACCCGCCCAAGATCAAAATGAGCTTCATCTGAAAAGATGATTTTTTTGGCAAAATCGTCATCTTCTGTAAGTCGATCGCAGGCCAATATTTCCCAGCGTTGTTCAAGCGTTAAAACAACCATATTCGTTCAGCGGAAGGATAAAACTAATTGTCTGTCAAATCAGACATGAGCCAAGTGTTACCATTCACGAAATAAGCACTAGTTGAGAAAAAAAAATGTTAAATGTATAATATTTGCTATGAGCAGTACAAACTTTCATCTTATTTGTTTTCATTACAACTTTTATTTTAATTCATGAAATGTACCAATTTTTTAATTAACTATAAATTGGTTGAAAAATAAATATGTAGCTAGTAGTCAATTAAAAAGTCATGCAGAGATGGCCAATTGACTATTGCCTATGACATGCCTATGTTAAAATAATGAGTCGGCGACAAGAAAAAAGTCACATAATCAACTAGATGTGGTTATGAAAAAACCAATTTGAAGTTACTAAAAAATGTGTTTGACTTCCTACAGGGTAGTTAAACGCATATTTATACAGTTATAAACAATAAATACAGTTTCTTAAAACAAATATAAATAAAATAAGTAAAATTTATGAAATTTATCAGCTACACTTTAAAATACTGTGATTATCTAGTCGACTAAGCACAAGTATATACAGAAGTATATTATGCAACCACTTTAAACAGCAGAGTGGCTAGAAATTGTTGTCAACATTGTGCCTGGTATGAAAGTTCGACTTATTTATTACCAACGCTACGTATTATTATATTCTTACTTAAAATTTATTTGAAAAACATTTAGCACTTTACAAATCCAAAAAAAAAAAAAAAACCTTTTTTAAATATATTTTATCACATGTTTAAAGGCTACCACTGAAGAAGCGTTTAGTTTTATTTTCCATAAACATTTTATTTTTCGCAGCTTATGTTTTAAATATTCTTCATTCTTTGTTATTTTAAAGTGCTTTGTTATATAAACAAATCAAGTTGAATTAACCCACAGCATTTAGTTATTAAAAGAAATTTCTTATTACCCTGATGTACGAGTAAATGTCAGTAAAAGTTATTTTCATTGCATTTAAAGAAAATTTCCGAAAATCTGATTAATGTTTTCAAAAGTATTTTCTATTATATTTTATACACGCACATTAATGGTTATCGAAGTGTAATTCAAATAAATACTCTGAATATCATAAGCATATTTATTTTGTTAAAATTTATATTCATGAGTATAAGCGTTCTTTTTCTAAAATATTCTAATGTATTACATATTTTATTGGTCTGTGTGGAATATTACATGCGAATAATTAAAATTAATTCCAAAAATTTATGGGTTATACTTTGCGATTTCTTCCAAACACAATAACAATAAAAATTAAGCAACTTATAGTTTATTTTTTGTATGTGAAAGATAACAATTTATCAGCTAAATTTATACGCTGACTTATCTATATTTGATAATAGAGCAATAAAAATAGTCTACATTTAATATTTTATTGTTATCAAACTCTACGAACAATTAATTAAAACGTATTATTTAATTATACAAAATTAAACTTGTTGTTTTTAAGTAAAATTGGTATTCCACAAACAATACACAAACTTCCAGCTATCATAAAGTATATGTGAAATTACAACATCACGAAACATAAACATGCTTATGGCTAATTGTATTAAAATGAAAACAAAATTTTGAAAGATTTGGCACAAGAACCACAAAAGTATGAATGAGATATAAACCGAACACCAAATAATAAAACAATATCTAGTTGAGCATTTTTCTTTAGTGTTTGTCCTTAATTTGCCATGTGTATGAACTTTTGCAAAAAAAAAAAAAAAAAAAAAAAATGTGTACATAAAATATGGCCAATACTAACTAAACATATATGAGTAGTTTCACTTAAAACTTAATTCCTTTTTTTAAAGTTGTATATCAGAACCAAGCAATTAAATTTTTTCGGTCTATTTGATTCTTATTATAAATATTAAAGTTTGGACGTCTAGATGTTAGTTCCACTATAAGTCGAAAACTGCCTAATCTATGTGTCTGTACCAGCTTAAAGAATAGTACACTTTTAATATGAAAAAACGGAAGGAATTAGTACTTGTGGTAATTTTAATTATTTTAATAAATATTTTTTTACATTAACATGTTTGAAGCACATGTTAAACAAGCTGCTCATAATGCTTCTTCAAATCAATTAAATCAAAAAGCGAAATTCAACAATATTTTTTGTGTAGATATACAAAGGCTTTTGACTGAGCTCGAAGAGAATGGCAACGTTACACATCGCCTCAGCTAAAATTAATACTTAAGGAATGTACCAAACAGCTCAGAAAACTTTTACAAACATAAAAAACAGCTTCTCTGCAGAAATTTCTTCAAGAACTCGATGCAACGCCACAAATAGATTACTCGCTATGGCGTGCAGCCAGAGGACTTACAAGACCGGTGATTTGCAAACCTCCATTACGAGCTTCAAATGGTGACTGGGCAAGAACTGATGCTGAAAAAGGTGCTCTTGTTGTGAAACACAACACATATTTCTGTTGATATTGTTGTGTAGCAAACTGTGTCTGCTGAATGCACCCATTGTCTTTGCTATCGAAAAATATTCGTCGTCAGAAATACTTCTAGCTCTAGTTGAATAAAACAAATTATTGTTAATTTTTCTTCAAAAAAAATTATTTTTCTTAAGCACGATTAAAGCGAAGTTTTACTTACTTTACGGATTTTGTGTTACCAAGTATTTTTAAATAATAATCCTATTTTTTGCACAACATTGCTATAAAAATTATTTATTATTCATCATTTTTATATAAAATATTCTTGAAGCTAAAAGGTTGGAAAGCATAACCCAATCCACCATAGAATTTGCTCATAAATTCCACCCTAGAAAAAATTTTTATTTTATTAAAAAAAAACAACAAATATTTAAATTAATACAAAACAATCTTACCAGTGCAAACGTAGAGTATGCAAAAATGCTGATAAGCCTTCAATTAATACCAATATAGCGATGGTCAAAAAAGCCCAAAAAGCGAATACACACAAAACTAAAACAGTGCCTATGTAGCCAGGAAATATGAATCCCATGTGCATTACTTTGGTCCATAAAACTTCAGATAATTCTAGAAATGTATTAAAAAATTTTAAATTAAAATTTCATAGTTATTACATAAAAAGTACTTACGAGAATGAGCTAGAGATAATGCCCACAAACGCAAATAGGACGCTGTATGTGAAATAGTACTCAATACATATTCGATGGTATGAATTGCTTGTTGTATAAAGATTTCACCCATAGGTTCATTTTCATGGCAATGTCCTCCATGGTCTACTGCAGGATTAGCTTGCAAAATGCCATTTGCTTCAATATCTTCATTTGCATGTACAGGTAATGGTTCAGCTCCTCTGCGTTTTATCATAAAATAGAGAGGCTTTCCAAATAACATCCAGGGAATGCATAGAAGACCGACTATCACAAACACAGTTTGTAATGTTTTTTGGCCATCAAACATAAATTCCTTGCAACCGTCTAAAGGCTTCTGATTCTTAAATAATACCATATTGATGAAAAGTATCAATATCGATGGAGCACATCCAGGTGTTAGCTCCTGCTTATCACTGGTTGCCGAATATTTGACAAATTTGAAAAACATCATAAAGGCCATATAACCGAACAAGAGAGTAAGAAATATAATCTGAGGTAAAAAGTCCATAAAAATATTAATGGTCTTTTTGAAATATACAAAATTGATGAGAGACATTATTACTCCGAAAATCATATGGATAACACCAAATATAATGGAAAGTTTCATTTTATAAGTGTTCAAGAAAATAATCTTATTATCAGCTAATTGCCAAATTGGATCCATACCCATGGGATAAACACCATCAACATGATACTCGGGATTCAGTTGTAAAACTTTATTTGTCAGCACAGTACTGGTGTTATAGCGCACCTTCCAACTTGATCCGAAGACATTCATTGATATTGAAAATATATCATTGTATATAAAACCCGTGTATATCGAAAATAGGCCCATCAATAATATAATATAGCGGCCACTAAAGAATATATTGAAAATTTCACCTTTAACTTTTCGCAATTGATCCTCTTTTAATATCATGTATAGAGCGAATAGGAATAAAATAAAACCATGGCCTAAATCTCCAAACATTACAGCAAATAGAAAGGGAAATATAATGATGGTATACAATGCTGGATTAACTTCCCCATACGATGCCATGCCATATGAGTCAATTAAGTTTTGAAAGCCACGAGTAAATTTATTAGTTCTAATAAAAGTTGGAGGCTGTTCGTTAAACTCAATTACATTTAGAAATGATGGTATAGAACTTTCAACGGACTTTGAGCCGAAGGCTAATGCATTTTGTACAACGACTAAATCTTGTGTGGGAACCCAACCTTCGCCAATCAAGCATTTAATACTAACATCCATATTAAACATATTTAATGTATGATATATGGACTTCATTTTCTTGATCATAACACTCCATATCGGCACAGTGCGAGCAGCAACTGTTAAAACACGATATCGATGATCGGCGGTACTATTCAAGACCAACTTTAAATCTTCCAATCTGGCACTGACATCTTTGAGCATTTCCTCACGTTCATTGTGAGCACTTGGACACGGATATACAGATGCATGGAAAGCTTGACAAATTTTCCTAATTCTTTGTTTCAGTTGGTCTCCTTGAAAAAAAACCACAAATATTGTCTTTAATATTGAATGTCCAGTTTCTGGATCCTTTACATCGCCACTTATATCACTGCGTTTGACGAAAGTATTACCACGACTAATTCGCCATAGCATACGCTCGAAACCAAAAAACTTTTCCAGTTTTACAACACCAGCAATAAATCCCAATTGTCCTCTTGTTGGATTAGGTTCCAAAGGGTCAATATAACGATTGATATCCAGATTTAAAATTTCTTCGTCAGAAAAAAAATCAGCTGCATTTTCTAAAACTTGTTTTAATTCAATCATCTCTAAAAAGTTTTTATCCAAATTAACAGCATTCATACTAAGTTCTCTTAGTTCCGTTTCGATTGACTCTAATTTAGCCTCAAAATCACATATTTCACGTGGATGTGGTGCAAGTGGTTCGCTGTCTTCATCAAGTACAGGCAATACTATTTCATCTTTGTTGAGTTGATCTTCAATGTATCGCATTTTACGTTCCAGCTCATCACATCGTCGCACTTCGGCAACGAATCGTCGTTGATAGACATTTATGTCACCATTAAGCTGCAAAAGGGTTAATGTTTTTTAATTTTTTTTTTTTTAAATACTTTTTTAAACTAAATTTAAATTATAACTCACATCACGAAACTGTATACAGCCTCTTTCACCTAATTCGGCTACAGATGCATAAGCAGCTTCTGGTTGTATAAACAATTGGCACAGGACCATTTCTTCACTGCGAAACATATCACCCATATTGCTAAATTGTATATTTTACAAACTACAATCGAAATTTTGTTTAGTTTTTTAAATTTTGTAATAATATGTGAAAATTTATTACAATTTAACAATGGAGATGGAGAGGAGATATAATAAAAAAATATTATCGTAATGTAACCAGAACATTTCTCAGCTATTTTTGTAGCAACCCCGACGTACCTTAACAAAAACTTCTCACAGAATCCTGCTACCATTGAGGGTAGCATGATACCTTCTACCATATTAATCGCCAAAGGGACAAAGTATACGAACAAGAATTCTCTAACCCTCCAGTTGGCAGTCATACGTTAAGATCTTCTAAAAATTAACTTCCTAAAGACATTGATCTTAACGAAGAACTTTGCTGCCTTGCCACCTTCTACCTTTAGTACACGCCCGACAATCTTTAGTTTCAAAGATTATTTCATGACACTTGATTTTTAATAATTGGTCAAAGGTAATTGCCGAAAAAGGTAAATTAGTCTTTTCCCCAGAAAGCACCGCGCCATGACGTGGTAAATCATCCCGATGCAAAACTATGGTACAATATGATAAAAAAATGTACATTGATGTTTTTAAAAAACTTGTAGTACAGTGATCCTTACGAAACTTTGCACACACATTTAGTTATCGTGTCAAAACACCAAACAAATTGTTTACATACTTATTTTATAGTATTTAGTGACCTAATGAACTACTCTAACTTACCGGTTCTTATGAGACATTGCCCACAATAGAAATACTAACTAAAGAATTGTTATTTATATATCTAGAGTTATGGTTAAAAGAGCAATATATTTGACAAAACAAACGTGCGTCATGAGATCCATATAATCACACTACATACAGTATTGTCACATGTTCTGTCATATTATTTAATGAATATTATAAGATAAGAAGCATGTATGAAGTGTTTTGGTTTCAAAAGTGATTGGGATTAAAAAATACAAACGACATAAAAGTACATCTTATCTATAAAATTTCTAATGATGTTTATAATAATATGTAGGGCTTAGAATTGGAAATACCCAATTGAAAAGGTTTATTGTTTATATCCGTTATGTTTTTTTGCAAAGTCTGTGAATAAAAAGTGGTTTAAATAGATAAATAGATTTAGTTAAATTTCTGGTACACAGGTATGTTCTGATGACAACTTAACAAAAATGACTTTTTAACGGGCATTTTTTGGGGGGACTATGGTTCCCCTTCTTTGCACTTCCAGTATAGCTAGAGAGCTAAAATTTGGTACACAGGTAGGCCCTGATAAGCAATACATATAAATATTTATACAAAAACAGCTTAGAAAAATGAAGTGAGATCCGCACAAAAACATAAATGTGAAAATAAGGCCAAGTTCCTACTCAAAAAATTTCAGCCGTAAAAAGTATTGAGATCAAAATAAGGACCAAGCTTTTGATATTATCAGATGTCAGGAAGTGTATCATTGAAAGACTTCGTACCCATAACATACATATTTGTTTCCAATATTGAATACAAAGTGAATCCCTAAAATACCACACCCATACACCTCTTATCATATGAGTTTTTAGGCATTTTATTTTTCGAAAGTCGACTAAAGCGATTATACCATATTTTTACAGAATTGACTGATGCAGAATGCAGCTATTTTACATTCTCAATGAGTGTTGTCAATATGATAAGTTGTTCAACTGAATAGAGCTTTTGCACCGTAATTATTTGAGCAGCCCAGTTATATCTCCACTTAAAAAAAGCTACATTAGAGCCGCCATTTTAAAAATTAATGAAGTTTTAAGCAAAAACTAATTAAAGTATTCATTACAAAAAGAAAGTTCATGTTTAAAGTATTCCACTATTCAAATAAATTTTTCATTATTTCATTTATGTAATTATCATTAAAAAAAAAGCTTTAAAATTAGGGAACCTTAACGGGTTTAATACAAAATTTTAATAATTTTTTTAACCAATAAAAAAAGTCTACAAATCAGAGAATTAATTAAAAAAAAAAAAAAAAAAATTAATTTATTTTAATTCCCGCTTAAATTAATGATCTTAAAATCGAACACGTTCGTCAAAACTTGATTCCGTGGCTTAACTCTATTTTTTGCCATCTTACTTTTTTTTTTCAAATATTATGCTTTTAAACATTGTTCAGCCTTTATTTTCGTATTATTTGAAAATTCTTTGCAGTGTTTGGCTAAAGAAAAATCTAGAAAGCTGCACGGTATACTCGTACAATGCAGAACATAAAAACGTACTTTCGAAAACATTGTTAGTGCTTATTTATATGATTTTGTATCAGTTATTTGAACGCGAGAATTGCATGGAAAATTTACATTTATCACACAAAATCATGACATGAGGATTGTTGTTTTATCTTGCTTCATAACCATATATTTTTATTTCTTTCTCTTCCCAAGTAAAACTTCTTTGGTTATACTTAAGCATATATTAAGTATCTTATTGTTAATTTTAATGTTATTATTTCAAATTTAATCGGACTCTCATCCAAAGTGATTACATAGAAAAGTTTTTGTAACTTTAAAGCAAATTTATTCCAACTAATCACATTCATGTGCTAAACATTAAATAATCCTATTATGTGTTCCGCAATATCACCACTTAAGTTATATGTCACAAAAAAAAATATTACATAAATATTTGATTGCAATCGAGAAAAAACATTTAAGTTTACTTCCTACAACATGATCAAACTTATTCTCATAAAATTGTTATGAATAGATTGTATACTGATCGCAATTCTTTTAAACCAATATTAAAATTTAAACAAACAAACACTGCATATTTATTAAATTCTTTTCGATAGCCGTATCGTACTTTTGCTTATAATTACAATTTTACTCTTTTAATATGTTTTCAACGACTTTTTATTTTGTTTAAATATTATGACCCGCTTTTCGGCATGCAAACAGCTAAACTGTTTTTCAATTGAAAATTAATACAAATAAATACCATTAATTGTATTTCCTTATATGTATTTTGATAATAATTTTTAATTTTGATTGAATTAATCTACAACAACGTAAATAGTATAGTATTGTTTAATAAACAATTGAATTTTTAATATATAAAAATAAAGACAAAAGCAAAATTAACAACAACAACAACAACAACAACAAGAACAAAAATGACCATATGAACAAACAAAATTGAATCATTATCAATGGAAATATTAATCACCAATCTCTACTAGAAGTTCGGTTGATGTTTATTACTGGCAATTGTATCTTTGTAAAGTTGTTGTTTTCTTATCACTTTGGAAAACAAAATTTAATTGACGAACCAAAGTCTACAATCACTTTAAGATTAACAGTCATTTGTCATGTGGTAAATTATTGGCAAACTCCCGTGATAAATAATTTATTAGAAAACTGATTTGATAGTCATACTTAAGTAGTTATATACCATAAAGCAAGTATAACTTTATATGGGTCATAAATTTGCACATACATAGATGTTTATATTTGTGTACATATATTTATATTTATATATGTTTATATTTATAAAAAGCTGACTTCATTGCAAAAAAAGAACGTGATAGTCTTATTTTTTTTTTTTTTTTTAGAGAAAAATACCCAATTTTAAAGTAATTTAGTATTTATCGGAATTACCTTACTTGTGACCATGAAACAAAACCAATTTTGGTATTATCTATATTTACTCGTGTGTTTGTATGTGTGATAGCATGTTTTCTTTTCATTTTTAAAATAATAATAATAACTGCTTGTTCGACGATATCGACAGAATTCTGGCTTTAATAAAATTACATGGAAAACAAAAATAAAATGATTTATTAAAAATTTAAATTACTTAGAGTTTTTTTACACTAGCAAAACATTTCTCGATTCATTTGTTTGATGAAGGTCAATAGAAGTAGAATTCAAGATTTTTTTTATTAATCTCTTTTTATAAAATTTATTTTATGTTGAAACAATTTTTTTTTTTTTTGAGTCGAAAATTCGTCGTTACTAATAATCGGTCGTTAGTAATATTCCAACAAAAACTTAAAGTCTCATATTTTCAAATTAGTCTACGTTTCACTTAAAGAATATTATACTTCTAAGGGGAAAAACGGGAAGAAGTAGTAATACTTGTGGTAATTTTAATTATTTCAATAAAAATTTTTTTCATTAACATGCAGTGTACTTTCTGGGGTCTCTTTCGATAGTTTTGGTGAACAGACAGCTGATGCCTAGAATAGCATGTAGTGTGAACGAAGTCATGGATAAAACGTAGGATTATATAACAAAATAATATAATTATGAAAAAAAAAAAATACACAAGTTTCTCTTAAAAAAACACATAAACTACTTTAACATGCAGTTCGACAAAAAGTGGACGTTGCTGTGGAAATGCCTTTCTTTATAAGTATGTTAACATACATATAAAGTAACAACTTTATACTCACTTCTTTCCATGAAATGAAAGAAATATATAAAAACTTAATAAATAAAAACGCATGTATATAATATATAAAACCATGTGTTAATAACTACAATCATACATGCTTATGTACAAATTTTGTAGATTATATTAACACGTTTACTGTCATAATCATATGCGCAAGCTAATGAAAAGAATTTATTTTCTCACAGTTAGTTTTTAGCTCAAGTGTAATGGAGTTTGTATGATTTTATGTATGTACATATGTTTTAGTTTTGCTAATTTTATTAATTACAAAAGTCATGGCATTAATGATAAAATCTTACAACAAAATAAGCTGGTTTTTGAGTTTTTTTGCCACAATATCAGCTTTCATACATGTGTGTGTTAATTTATATCTCAAAATCATAAGATTTTTTTTTTCGCGAAAAGTGCATCAATAAATATTTGGAAACGTCAAATTTACAAATACAACGAAAAACAAAGTATATAATAAAATCAAATGTAAAACAGAATGAAATTACAAGTAAACTGGATACAAAATAATAATTTTTTTTGTAAAACAAGTATCGCAAAATAAACAACATAGTGTTTAACGAAAATAGTGTTTAAAATTTGCATCAGTATTTTCATTCATATATTACATACAAATGTATTCATTCGATGTAGTACTTTAAGAGTTACTATTACATTCGTAGTAGATTTAGCTTCAACGAGTGTAATGAGAAAAAAATAAAGATTTCATAATAATGAGTATTGCGGGGATTAAGATGATACAAAATAATACGAATTTTTTTTATTCACTGCTTTTAGAAAGAGATAATAATTGAATATTTTTCAGCACCGAACTCTATTTGCAAAACAAGTGGAAATTCTTTGGCATTTCAATTGACACTGTAATCGGCGTAAAGGTAAATAAAAATTTTTTATGCACCATGTATAAATGAATTTTGTTATATTAAATTAATGGTTGTAAGATATAGAGCCCAATCACGAATAATAATTCCGCGGGAGTTTTCTCCCTTTCCACAATTTTTATCAACCGTGTGAAAGGGAATTAAACTGAATGAGGAAAAAAAGTAGTTATTTTGAATGCCTTTAATTTAGTTTTATTCCGTAAAAATATTTCACTTAGAAAACAGAAGGGCTTTACATAAAAAAGGAAGTAATTTTTATCAAATAAAATTTAAATAAAAAAAAAAAAAATATTTAAATGTTCAGTTAGGTCGAAGAGAACAAGTAAAGCGCAATTGCAACATTCGTTGGTGATCCGTTGATAAGCCGTTGGCTATTTCGTTGTTGTTCTTCTACAACGCCAATTTCCTCAAAAAGTGCTTGCATAGCTAAATAATTAATTTCTATTTTTTTTTTTAATATTTATGAAAAACAAATTTATATACTATTTTATTTGACCTTTTCTTTATATTTATTATAATGTTTTCTTTCAGCAATAGGTCTCGTGATTTAATATATAAATTTATTTATGTTTGCCACCGCAAATTGGAAAGAAAAACATAAGAAAACTAAATGTCAATAAGCCAAACTGCTGCTTCAAAATTCAGTGATGCCACTTTTTAACTTTTTTGTTCCCGAGGAGTTTATAATTGGAGGAAATTGTTCTCGAGAAAAGTATTTTCCGTGGGAGAGAAATTCCTAGGGAATATTCGTGATTGGGCTGATATTGAAATCACTTTCTACGAAAGAGCAAATTAGTTTGAAATACTCTATATAAAATATACTACAAGAAAGAGTTGATTAAAACATGTTAACTTCTAAACGATTTGTGCCACTACCTGTCACTGAAAAAGTGGTATCTCGATTTTTCTATTGTTCAATTCACAAGCTCGTATTAACGTCATATGTGTTGTCTAATCGTATAATTATACAATATTGTATTTTTGTTGTTGGTAATTTTCATACAAAAGTGTGTTATAATTATACGATTGAATTTTATATGTTTTTCAATTGTTATATTGAGGCCGGGTCTGGGAATATTCTATTTGTTAAATTAATTTGTAAAAATATTTATATATGTGATAAGTAACACCAGAAAATACATTCTTCTTAATGATAAATATATACATGATTCATTTCAACTTAATTTTCAAACTAATTTAATCAAAATTGCTTGTCGCTAAAAAAGAAAGTTATAATTCGCGTCAAATTATAATTCCCACACCTGGTTTCATTTCATGTTTCTTTTTAATTGATAAAAAGAAATTTGTCTTTTGACATAAACTATTTACTCATATGAATTGACAACATTAAACTGACATTTAAAATACGACAAAATAACGATACAACAAATTTGTCTGTTCACAAGCACAAAAACAAATATCGTCTTTTTTTAAACCATAAGGCAGACGACTGAGCTTGTTAATTGAACATATATTTTAAAAACTATATTAAAACTGAAGTACTCACACAACCAGAAGAAAGATTGGTTGGAAAACGGTTATGGCAATAAAATATCAGTTAAAAAGACTATATTTCAGCTAACGGTTTTAAGATTCTATGAAGTCAGAAAACAATTAATGCTCATTACCATAGACCTCAAATGTAATATTCATGTGATTGTTAAAATTTTTAAAATGATTAGTTCTACTGAACGTATTGTTTTGGTACAACTTAGTAGTAAATAATTCAGATAAGCTTCCAATTTAAATTCGATGTTGTTATCCATCTACATTATCTGCTGTTTCAACTATTAGTTTAATGGTAATAACTTAAAGTACAGCTGTACTATATGAAAATTGTACTCGTACAATTGTACAATTCGATTGGTAGCGAATTCTATTGTCATAACGAATCTAAAGCTTACAAATGTTAGCAACAGATGACACCTATATATGTATATAAAATATATATAATTTGTTTGTTATTGTTGGCCATATAAAAAATCAGCAAACAAAACAACAAAAATTAGATTATAATTATAAATTTTAAAGCCTTAAGCCAAACATCAACCAAAAACATAATATTATATTATTATTACTATTTACAAACAATATAAACTTCTATTATATATATTATTAATTAATAAATATGTGATTAAATTTCAATTGAAAACCAAGCTAATGTAAAGGAAACCCTACGACCATACACGCACACGTGTTCGTCATCATTGAACATTAATTAGAAAATGTGGTTTTTGTTTAAATAAATTAAAAATTAACCACAAATTTAATATTCAATGAAGCAAATACAATTTTCTCGGTAACGTAATTTCAAATGCAAGAGTTAATAATGAAAACTCTTAAATGATTATCTTGTGAGCAGCGAATAATTGTTTCTCAAAAATATATAGTTTGAATATAACAAAATAATTATCGTAGTTACAATATCTCAAATATATTTTCAATTTTCAGAGCGGTATAATATTAATCTATATACAAAAATAATATTAAATATTTAGATGCAAAAATTTAAATATGGTAAATAAATCTAGAGATAAAATTTTCGAACTCCAGCATTTACACAAAAATATTTTTAAAATTTTATAAACAACATATTAAAAGCTAAAAAATAAAAATACAAACAGTCTTCGAAAAAGATCGGTATTAATATAAAATGTATGAAATACTGATAGATGTTATAAATGATATTAAGTAACGTGTGAATCCATCATTTATCATTTTCTTTTAACACACACATAAAACCATAAAAACAAGTATGATGACCATTTTTCTTGATGGCCAATTATGTACACATGTGTCAACATCAAAATATATTTGTTGAAAAACTATTCACTATACATTTTTTCATCCTTTTAAACGTAAATATTTAAAAGTGTTTTTTTAAAGAAGAGAACATCAGCTAGTTTTGGTTTTTCTTTTTCATTTCATTTCTCCTCCTTTATATACAGCAAGAGTAGACAAATCACTATAACGGAAACAGGAAACAAGGACAGGAAAACACTACAACAATGCACTCTTTATAATGAAAACATACAGCAGAGTTTTGATAGAAAACACAAATCCAAAGAAGAAGAAGAAGTATAAGCATAACTTTTGACTGGAAAATAAAAAAAATTGTATCTTTTTTTTTTGGCAATAGACATTGTTGTTTGAGACAAAATAAAATGTAAGAAGTTTTTGGTTGTGGCAGAGATGAAACGTATAAATAAAATTTAACATTAATCTTACAAAGTTTTTGGAAAAAATAAATGGAATAAACTATTTTCTTTTAAAAGAAAAGAGTTATTTTTTAAAAATTAACCTGATATAGTTAATCCGTTCCACTTAATTCGTTTTTCAAAAACTTTATTTTACACTATATTTTAAGAAAATATAATTATTTTTATATCGTTATAGTTGTGTTAAATAACTTGAGAGTACAGGAGAATTCATGACTAATTTATAGACTAATTTTAATTTTTATGTAGGGATTTTATTGCAGTCTAGTCCTTTAAATTTTTTTTTTTGAAAATTGAACGGTTTTTCTTAAGTTATTTTGATAATATTGTCTGATGCCTTAAGGGTTACGGCTAGAAATTAAACCATCCACTGCACCTGTTAAAAGACATAATTTTGGCGATTTGAAGTCCGCCAGCTCAGATAACCTGACGAAGGACGATTGGCCCATAGTTCCCCATCCGTTTGTATCCCAGAGAAGAACAACAATTTAGAAAATTTAGGCAACTTCTACACAATTCACGTGAAAAGTGGCGGGTGTCGGCAACAAGTTCCTAGATTTCATTAGAACACATTGTGTTGTAGGAGCGACAGAACAGCTCCAGTTAATCAATATAGTTGGCTACCTACTGTCACCGATAAGCTTCTTCGATCAAGTAACTTCAAAATAGACTTTGAACACCGGCCCATACATGAGAATTGTATTCCAATTTAGGTCGGATATAGATGGTATAAATATTAAGGATATAATATGGAGTGAAAAAACCGAGGCACTTGAATGGTTCTTTTCAGACATGATAAATGTATCAAAAAATTAATTTTCATTCCAAGAACATCAAGAGCTTCTGATTCCTTAATATTTATACCCACCTTATTTATAGATGGAGCAGCATGTTCGCTCATACGTCTTAGCGTAAGCATAGCACACTGGGTACCCAGCAAAAACTACTGCTTCGGTCGAAGCAGGTTTGTAAGGGAATGATGCTTGCGAAAAGCGCTTCGAACATGCATGATTTTTATTCGCGATGTCCCACTTTGGAGCTCTTATTTTTTACATAAAAGAGCGCTTTTTCTAATCATCCAAAATGCGCTAAAATCATGTTTGAATTATCTAAATTATGCCTTCGTTTTACTGCGTCATCTACTCACATACATAATTCATCTGTAGGCAAATACACAAGTTTAATTATATAAGAGAGCGAGAGAGGCAGAGAGCATCTAAATGAAATTTTATCTTCCATTCGTTGTTTACTTTATTTTTCGTGTTAACTAAATGTAAATAGCAGACCAACTTCAACGAGCTTAAAAATAAGTTGAGCGATCTCTTTGCCTTCTTTTTGTGCAGCTCGAAAGCATGACATTTTGTAACCGCTTCCAGAAACATAATAATTTTTTGTTGGGTATTTTGTGCCTTGAAATTTACCCTATTAGCATGATCCCAATTTGAAATTTTCAGGAGATCGCGATTTAGTGTATCATTTACATTTTGCCGCATTGCCCACATCTCGGATGGGTTTGGCCTGTTACTGAATGAATACGACTGAACGATGATGCTGTCAATTGCAAAAGAGTTGATAAGAGAGAAAACTCGATACAAATCGACTGAAGCCATCACCGACACCATAAGCAATTAGTTTCTTCTGAACAGTCAATCTGTTACAACGAAACTTTTGATGTCGTCAGAGCTCTGGAACGTCCCAAAGGTATCCTGTGGCCACTACAATAAGTTCTTTCAGCAGCAGGAATTTTAATACGCTTCTGGTAAGAATTGGTTCAAGTCTAGGCCAGATAAGCCTAAAAGTCCTAAAATTAGGTTTCATAAACCATCTGTCCTAGCCAATATCTCTGACAATTTTTTAAATTTGCTGCTTACAGCCGAAAAGTGGAACTCCACAGAAGGTGTAGATGTCTGACTCCAACATTAAGGTACTCTCAATCGCCAACAAGTCATCGATGTTGTAACATATATATCTTGTCCCCAACAAGGGTAATGTTCCACCATCCTGCTAAGGGATTCCCGGCATTTCTTAACTAGGTTGGATGTTGAATTAATACCTATTTGTGCAAATTCTGCTATTCCTATTGAATTTCCAGTGATACCGAACGCCTTATGTATGGCTGACATTCCCGCCCGAATAACACTACGATTGTCTGGAAGCCTAAAGGAGATTTTAACATCCACATGTTTTTTTTTTACAGTTCATTATTTATTTAGTTTCCTATGTGTTTTACGTTTGTTCCTTATAAATTATAGGTTTCACTATAAGTCTATTGAAGCTTTTCGTTTCACTTCATACTGTGCTGTGTTCAACTATAGTGATGTTACACATATGATGAGTCGAAACAAAAGTACTGCTGATACTACACTCCTTTGAGAGCGTTTAGTTTAGCGCCCGATGCAAAAAAATAAAAAACACATGTACGATGTAATTAAAAATTAAATATCGTAAATATATTTTAAATAAAATTGTATGTATGTTTTCACCTCAAGTTTTGCAACAAACTATATCGTGAAATGAAAGTCTGAAAAAATATAATTCTATACACTTTCATGCACACAAAAACTTATTAAAATAAATCGAATAAAAATTATTTTTTGTGTTTTTATAGAAGTTTTTTTAAATTATTTTGCTTGTGATTTCGAAATTCTAATTTCTTACTTTACAGTTTGTGTATAAGCAAATGAATTTCAAAACTTTTCAAGCATGGTAGTAACGATTAACTAATGACTTGGTATTTACCCATAGCAAATAAAATTGTTTTTAAAACACAAATTCTGAAGTATATACTCGAAATAAAATGATTTATTTATAAAAAAATAATGTTTATTCTTAAATTTTATTAACTTTATTTATTAAACTGAAAGTCAATTAAGGTATTAAGAAATTTATTACACCTTAGGTGTGAATATGGGTGTATATAAGCCAAAGTATGAGTAATGTTCATTGTTTGACATCAACTTCATTTAAGAGCCGTGATACAAAAAATCGAAAAAGGGCAGTGTAGTGCTTTTAATGAACGTCGCGCCTGTCCTGTAAGGATATAGTAGAATGTTGTTTTATGTGAAATATTTAGAAAATTTATTTTCGAATTTATTCAAATTAAAATAACTAAGTCTTAAACAAATATTAAATGTATCAGAATATTAATTAAAATATTTGAGCTGGCAAGGATTTTTGTATTTTCCAGAAAATTTATTTAAGAAAATATTAAAAAGTTTTTCTAACAAATTTTTAATACATACAATTGTTGCAAGGCATTATTAACTTTTATTTATTCAAAAATAAAAACAGCATTTATTAACAATTATATTCAATTTTTCTACATTTTCTTGAATATTTTGTGGTATTATGTACAATTTTTTGAAATGCTTGTACAAAAAAAAAGAAAAAAAAAAAAAAAATAACGAAGAGCAATCAAAAAACACACACACACAAAACTTAAAAAATTGTTGAATCCATTGAATAATTAAATGCAAGTTTCATCTATGATTAGTTGTTAGTTGCTTAGTTGCCTGTTTGTTTGGTAAGTTGGAAGTGGTTTTAGTTGAGCTGTAAAACTTTGGGATTTAACTGTAAAAGTTTTCTTAAGTTGAAAGTAAATAAAGTAAAAAAATATAAAAATATGTTTAAAACTTTACCTTTTTTGGAAAAAAAAATACATTTGCATCTGCTTCTTAGGTAAACAAGATTGTTTTACTTATTTTTTTGCACTTTAAAAGTAACTATTCTTTGCTAGTGATCAACCATGTCGCAATGTCATTAGTGTCAATTTCTGTAGCCTTTAACATGATTAATAATGTTTAAAATTGTTGAACTAAATTTTCTTTGTTTTGCACAATTTAATCATATTTAATTGTTGGTAGAGGGAGCAACATTCATTGAATTCCTTTTCCATTTTCCTATAAAATAAGTTCAAGTTGAAGTATTTCAACCACAGAATCAAGGTTGAATTTGTTAAATAACTTTGTTGAAATAATAATGAAAGCTGCTTTTTTATAATATGATTTTAATTGGTTTAGAAAATTGTTGAATTCTATAAAAAAGCTGCAACGTTACGCAAAATAGTGAAAAAATCCAGGTTAAGTGCGGAAAAAGGTTAATTAGTATTAAATGAGTGTAGACGTTGGAATTTCAAACAAAAGAAAAATGAATAATACTATAACTTGTGTATGTGTGTGCATATGTATGTGAAGAAATGGGATAATATATTTAAGTGGAGTTTCTCTTTGATGACTAAGTATGTAGATGATCTGTTTTGCATTATTCCTGAATGTGAAATTGATAAGGTGCTTTTGACATTTAATGAATTTAATTCTAATATTAAATTTACTGTTGAAAAGGAATATAACTCAAGGATCAATTATCTAGATACTAGTATTATTAGAAAAGATAATAGATTATTGATAGATTGGTACCAGGAACCAACAGCATCGGGAAGGTTAATTAATTACTATTCTAAACAAAGCAAACATATTATTATTATTACAGCTAGAAATTTCATAGAAAGAGTTTTAACTATAAGTGACAAACAGTTTCACAACAAGAATGAAAGGAAGATAAGAAGTATTTTGAGAGAGAAGGATTATCCCAGTTCTTTAATTAATAAATTAATATATAGACACAAACATAAAATAATTAATAATATAGATAGTAATACAGAACAGAGAATATACAAATCCTTAACGTATATTCCTGAGATTTCAGAGAGATTGACAAAATCAAAGATTTGTGATACGAACAAATATAGAATAGCTTATAGAACCTTTAACACATTAAATAAATTATTTAGTAGAACTAAGGACAAAATTGATAAATGGGATAGATCGAATATAGTTTACAAAATACCTTGCAGGGGAAATGATGGAGAGAATTGTAACATGGTATATGTAGGTACTACCAAAAATAAATTAAACACGAGAATAGCAGGTCATAAGTCAGAAATATAGGCATATCAATTCACAGAAGACAGCGTTGTCATCTCATTGTTCCAGATTAGTTCACTTTCCTAACTTTGAAAATGTTTCAATTCTGAATACAGAAAATAATTATAAACAGCGTTTGATGTTAGAAATGTTAGAGATAATTAATACACCAGCAACACAAAGAATAAATTTCAAAGTAGATACAGAAAATTTAGCACAGAATTATAGATATTTAGTTAGTAAAAATCTAAATGTTAAATGATTGTTTCTTGTTTACAATATGAATTTTTTGTTACTTTGTTTTTTTAATTACATATCTAATTATATTATGGTCCCACAGGAAAATAATCATATTATTGCTCCTTGGTTTTACACCAATAATAACTTAATTTCCTGTAGGATTTTTATTATTCTTAACTTTTATAAAGCTTATCAAAATTTGTAAATATTTTTTGATATTTATATTTTTAAAAAACAGCCTAGATACATACTATACATTTTAATGTTAATTGTGTTGATATATTGAATTCAATGTTATAATTTTTTTAAAACTATTTTTATAACATAACATTTTTAATAATTTTTTCTATGTTAAAAAACAGCCTAGATACATACTATACATTTTAATGTTAATTGTGTTGATATATTAAATTCAATGTTAATTTTTTTAAAACTATTTTTACAACATAACATTTTTAATAATTTTTTCTATGTTAAAAATTTTATATCTATCCAATACTTAACTCATTTTCAATAATTTTTTTATGTTAAAATTTGGAAACAATTTTTGTGACATTTCATACAAAAACCTTTTTATATACTGTAGTTAAATTTTCCTAGACTTTTTCCATAAAAAATTATTAAAAAAATTTTATGACACCCAATACACAAATTAATATTAAAATTTCAAATAATTTATAAAATTTTCCTGAAGATGCTAACAAATTGTTAGCGAAATATCGAAAATAAATATAAATATAAACAACAATATATATATATATATATATATATTAAATCAAAAGACCTATAGCTTAAATAAACATTCTAATAAATATAAAGAAAAGGTCAAATAAAATAGAATATAAATAATGAACATAGATAAATTTTATATTCAAATAAGAAAGTTAAACAATTTGATTTAGTTAAATACAAAAAATATCACTTCAGTTGCGTTCCAGGATAAAAATGAGCGTAAATAATTCCGAATGGCTTCCTGTTATGATTTCCCAACCGAATAATCAGCGGTACGATATGAAAATTGTAATTGTAGCAACTGAGTTTTTTTAAAACTGTTGCAACCGCCACAATTCGGTTCTCACTTTTTTTTAACGTATTTGTGTTCAATTCAACCAAGTCGAATTGAAAGAAACTCAAATTAAGATAATTTTCATATATCTGTGGCAATAAGGAAAAAGTGCATAATTTATTAAAGTTATCTAAAAAAGCAGTTTTAAATGTTTAAGTGGTTTGATAAAAATGTAATCGCGTTGTACTAAAAGTTGATCATTGAAATTGAATATGTTATAAGTTAAAATAAGATAATTATTTAGAATAAGAAAAGCAACAAGTATTGTGCCGCTAAAAATCGTTCAATATAAATAAAACATGGGTTATATCAACTCAAAATCAGCTTATCTCGACTTAAGCGCGTTTTCCTTTTTGCCACAGATATATTTAAATTTTTTTTTTTAATTTAATTTTTATAAGAGCCCCAAATACCGATAAAAAAAATTTAGTTAAAGCAAAAATATGACGAAATAATTTTCGATTTTAAATTTAAACTTTTCAACGACCTGTCTTTGAAAAGTAATTTCCGGTACAGAGAATGCAAAACCAATAAATATTTCTTTAAATTAAACATTGAAAATTAAATTGTTTTATACATTATTTGTTTTCTATTTATTACAGGAAGTCGCTTTAACTAACAGGCGAATATCAGTATCAACGCCTCACAACCAGCCTCATCTATATTTATTTGAGATCAATCGAAGCGATACGAGATTAAAATAGTATACAAAGAACGGCAATATTATTCCTAATGTAGATGTATGTCTATAAACACGGAAAGGGGCAGTACATGCAGACGAATTTCAAAATTAGCTTAAATTACGAAGCTGAACCAGTAAAAGCAGATGCCTCAGAAGAAGTTATTTAGCCAGCCAAATTTTATATTTAGTTGCTAATACGAAGTTGTTAGTTTGTACAGAATAAATATCTATAAAATTTAATTTCAATGGATCTCTTTAATTCTTCTTTATATATACCATAAGAAAATAAGTTCCATGAAGAAAATTTTATGGAAACTTAATGGTAAATGTTATCGTGTAAATTTCGTTTTTTAGGACCTGGCAAAATAAATTTTTCCAATAATTCCGGCATTATTTGATATATTGGATTTCAAATTAAATAGACTTTTAAACTTCTATTGGTATTTGAACTTACAAAAAAGTTGATACTCGTATAGATTTTAATTGAATTGTATTTTATATTAATTGATCAAACATTGTTATCTTAACTCTGGAACAAAAATATAAAACTAAGAAATGGAAAACTGTTGTTGTTGATTAACAGTAATTGCAAAAAGCTGTGACCGAAAAACTTAGTGGACTGAATGTTTATGAAAGAAAGAATTTTAAAAATAATAACAAATATAATATTTTATCTCACTTTAAAGTGAATTAATTCCAAATTTTAAGCGTTAAATATGAAGTCATCAATGCAACACAAGGTGAAACCTTTTGAACAATTCAATATTTGTGTCAAGTTATTTTTCTAATACCTCAGTACATTATTTTATTTAATCACGTCACTGCAAATCATCAACTATGAACACATGCATACAAATGTTTATATCTTCATTGAAGTGTTAAGTATTTTGTTGAATTTCGTTGATTATTTGGTAAATCTTTTTATCATTCTGATTTACAAATGAATTGTAAGCCATTGTAATGACAACTAATATACGAGAGTATATTAAATGCAAATAGAAATTTTAGATGTAGAAATGTAGAAATGTAGACACATGTATACGAGTATAATAAATATTAATTTATGTGTATAAATAGAATATTTATTTTGTTTTCGCTCTCAATTCAAATCAAACTCAAAGACATTTATAAATGATAATATAGTACAAACATGAACTTGATTTAAATAATCTCTGTTGTTCTTTGTCGATTGATTTTCAAACATTAAGATTTACGTGTAAAATAATAGCTACTAGTATTTATATTAATATCTTGTAACAAATTGATTTGATGTATGAAAATCAATTGTTTTTTATTTATTACAGATATGTAGAGTGTTATGTAAAGGTGAGTTTACATGGTAATGCAAAGTATTAACACTTTGTAGAATCAAAATATTATGAAATTCTCTTTGTGTATAAGAAGAGAGAACAAAAGTCTGTTGCAGGTACTTTTTTTTCACGGATAATATGAATAAAATCAAAAGTCTGCGCTACGAAATTGCTGGTGGTTACAGTTCTACAATATTTACCAAAACAACATGAATTCGTTTTAGTTGTTTATTATATAGAAAACATGCCACCTTCAATATATAATCTTAAAGCTGCCAATGTTTACTTAAAAATATACCTCTGATAAAGTGAATATACGTTAGTTTCTAAAATGGTTTAGAAAATAAACATTTACCGAACACTTGTCAGATCTTTTATCCGTATTCTCTCTTACTCATAACAGTTTACCTTTATATGATAAGATTTTTTTTAATTTTTGACACACCGATAAACATGTATTACAATGTAAAGAGGTCTTAAGTGATACAATATAAAGAATATTTTTTGTAATAAAATTTGTTTTTTTTTTTTAGTAATTAGGGAAGCAATATTATTCAAAACGGTGCAGTTTCCATTATTAAACAATTTTATTAATTTTTTTCTACTAGTATTTACGACACTTTTCAAACTTAAGGCCAATGTTAGTAAGCTTGTTGGTTAAACGTTATCTTATGTATGTTTGTATTAAAATATAATACAAATACAATATAACTAATTCCTGTAATTAAATGTATTGAATGCATTTTCTTCTGAAACAAATGTTGCCCTTTTGCTTATACCTTGAAAAAGTAATACATTTTTATTAATACAATGCTACAAAATTTTCTAGACATATAATTAATGAGAACTTAGCGTTTCAGAGAGAGAGGCTTTGAAACAATATATAAATTTTGAAATTTATACGAGTAAAAGACTGGCTCGAGATTTTCGACGATCGGAAGTTAAATATTAATAAATGACTGGCCTAGGCTAGTATTCACTTAATACAACATTTTAACTTATTTTTTCTTCATATAAAATATAAAAAACCACTTAAGAAATTCTCTTTTTTAAAGATCTTCATACCATAAGAATGCTTAAGAACAAAAAAAGTTCAAATTCTTTTGTTCCATTGAAATTGTTGTATATTTTTTCTAGTAGGAACACAATACTGCACGAGAGAGAACAACTTTTTCATTTACAAACTATGTTTTTCATCTTTTTATTCAGCCTTTTTTAATACACAAGAACCTTAGATTAATTTTCAGATGTAACAAAAAAATAATTTAATTTTTCTTGTAGTCCTTAGTAAAAAAAAACTTGCCTAAAAAATCGTATGGTTATCTATGAACAACAGCATTCTTTTTTTAATCTAAAAAAACAATGCACCAATGTTCGTAATGAAATTTCCAGTAGAAGAAACAATATTGAAACTTCTACGTTAATATTTGATTATTATATAAAAAGTCTATACGATGTATTTAATGACAATTATTACAATGAAATGTAGAATGAAGTTCTAACTTGTATGCAAATATAATTTTTGTCTATTTAGAACCCAAAAGTGTGACTTTATAAGAAAATTTATGGTGTTTTCTTTTTACACACAAAATGGCACCTTATTGAAAGGTACATATATAAAAAGTCTTGCCAACCTTGTAATAATGCAGCTTATTATTTCACTAGAACTGAACACAACTTATGAAAAAGTGGAACGCCCTGTTTTCAACAGCTGACAGCTAAGTTTAATAGGGCACTATCAACACTGTCGATTTTTACGGGGCAAAAAGTACAATGCCTGCCACCCTTAGCGAGGTAAATTTTTTTATAATCAAACACACTGCCCTTTTAGAGAGGAAAACATTTTTAAGAAACGAACACCAAAGTACATTTTCTGCATGGAGATGTAGCATTTTTTTGTAGAGAAGAAAACACCATTAATATATTTTTTGTAAAAACTAATATTAGTTTAAAGCGACTAATGTGTATAGAAAAACAATTTTTGTTATATTGCTTGAGAATTTCCAGCATAAAATTTCTTTAATTAAGGTGTTAAACTTCGTTAAAATTAAACATGATAAATTGTAATGTCTCTCGTCTTAAAATATATGCTCAATAGGTTAGTTTTCCTCAAACAGTTTTAAATATTACAAAAAGAACAAATCTGTTTATTGAAATTTATGCGTTGTTTTCACATGATGAACGAATGATTTGAGTGTAAAATTCGTATGGAAATCATACATAAAACTGAATGCTTTTTATACAAATTTTGCACTTAAGTCATTTGTCAGTCAGTAAATTTGTGTTGACAGATTTGTTCTTTCTCATATTTATTTATGTTTTATAATCTTTCCTTTAAAATACTTTCCAATATATACTTAATTAATTAATATTTTTCTATTACATACGTCTCAGAAAAAAAACTTTCCAAATTAAACTTTTCTTATACGAGTATTTATTAAGACGAAACCCGAAGTCGTTTTATATATTAAATCAATATCTATCTTAATTAATTAAATCATGAACTATGCAGTAGGCAATCTTGGAAAGCATAATTCAATACAATTGTGTTCATAATTTTTATAAGTGGTTTAAGTTACTTATTACAACTTTTTTCTTGTATCAAACAACATTAGTTAACTTGTTCTTGAATTAAATTATATCAAATTTATACATCGAAAAATTTGTTTTATAAATGTTCACTTAGTTTGCTTTTAAAACTACGAGCAAAGTTTAACATTTGTTTTCCTTAATAATGAAATCTATAAGCCTGTAATCAATTGAGTTTATTTATAAACTTAAAAGACTTAATAATTGATATTAATTTTTCTTTCTTATTTAGTCTAAATAGCACGTTTTATTAACATGACAAATAAATACGAAATTTACTATTAATGTATAAGTCGGTGATGTTTTAAATGAAGTAGGATGTTTACAATGTACTTTATTACTTCTTACAGTTTTACAATAATCGTTTCCATGTTTGTTTAGTAACTTTTTTTTAATACATCTTTTCTCGTTTTAGTTTTTAGCCATTTACGAAATTAATTTAATTCAACAGCTCCAAATATCCATTAATTTGAATGAGTTATTATGAAAAAATTGTTGTTTATACTTTACTCGATAGCATTTTATGAGTACAATAAGTTCTATACAACCAATATAAAGTTTACAAAAAATTTGTAATAGAATATAAATAATTATTAAAACAAACAGAAATAAATAATTATTTTATATCATTTTAGGTGAGTATTTGCTCTTTAATGAAATTTGATTAGCAAATATGTGAATATTAATAATAATTTTATTGTATAGGGGTTACCAGTTATCACCCTCCTATCGCATCAAAATTTACCAGAAAATTTATAATATTTTAGTGGCAGTAACCCACAATAAATTATAGAAACATCACTGTTTTATTTTCTCAAATATGTGAATATTTATAATCTCCTTGCATAGGAGCTACCATATTCTCTCGTCATGTCACTCCTAGAATTTACTGTAACTTGTATTTTGTTTCAGATATAATACATAACGAATTTCAAAGCATTCATTGCTTTAGCTGCAAAGATATGGAAATTTTAAAATGTGTCTTTGTATGGGGGTTGCCTGTTCACCTCGTCCTAACGCCCCAAATTTGTATTAAAATATAAACCCGAAAAATGTAAATATTCTTTATTTTTAAGACGATTATGTTATTTGAAAAAACTTATAATTGTCCAATTCACTATGGTATTGTATCATTGTAACTTGTATCTTGATGTGAATATCCCTACTATAGAGAGCAAAAATAACAATACGTTATAATTACAAAGTAGAATACTTTGAGTATAAAGGACTATGAGTGTTTGTTGAATATTACTAGAAAGCAATCAGATAGGGGAATTTGGAACTAACCAAAAATTGTTTCAACATTTAAAAATGGAATAATATCGAATTATTATAATTCTCGTATTCTATTTCTGTTCAAAACTTGGTTAAATAGTTGATATTCTTCCCAATTAGTATCCACTTTACATTAATTGTAAAAATGGACGAACGAACGATGTTAGGTGTAGCGGACTTGAAATCGGTATACTAATACGTTCTGTAGTGGGATTCTCTATTCAATTTTAACGTCAATTGAATTGTTAAAAATTTTTAACAGCTAAATTAACGTCGATGTTATTCAGTAAGGATTTTAACAATATCGTTTAGCATTATATTCAATTATAACGTCGAATTTTTCAGTTAACTTAACAGCAATATTTTTTTCATTGTTTATTCTTAAAGTTGTTGTTATTTTGAAATGTTCAAAAAATATATTTTGGAACAAATAAAAAAGAGCGCACTCTCCTGTACACTATTCTGACTAAAAATTTATTGTTTAAATGTATTGATTTTTAACAAAAAATAAAGAGGGCGCCCTCTCTTGTGCACTCTTCTAACTTAAAATTCATTGTTTTTCAACAAATATGCCACCTTATTGAATTTTTTAACAATGTTGGTTATACTGAGTTACAGAATTGATGCATTGTTACCACAAGCAATAAATTGTGTTGGTAAAATTAACGTAACGTTTATTGTTAAAAGTTACAGAATCGCACTACTGGTAGTCTGATTGGATGTACTAATGTTTGTCAAAATAAAAACTCTTAGTAATTTGAAGTTTCATTAATAATAATAATTTCTCATTTGAATAAACAAAATTTTCCAAAATTATTTAATTTTTCAATGAAATGATAAATTATATAATTTTGAAAAACATAATTTTTTAGTACTTAGTCGAATAAAATGTTGTATTTCATAAATGAATAAAATACCGAATACTTACAGTTCACTTCTATTTATCTGTTTAAAATTAAAAAAAAACTTTGCATATTCATATAAAATGCCTACCAATGCAACAACTTGATAAAGAAAAGGCGTTGGATTATCCAGATAATCATTGAAAATTTTGTTAGTACCATAAATAAATTTAAAAATAAAAAACTGCTGGAATAGTTCAAATAAAATAAAATATTTACCCAATTGCTTGATTTATTTAAGAGAAACAATTTAAATTATTTTATTAACCAGTATTTGAACTTTCCCTGAAAATAACTCTCATATGCAAACGTTATTTTAATGAATTTTCTTAGTAAGTAAAAGTTTTTTTGTTTTAATATTAATAATTTTGTGAGAAATTACAAACATTTACAGCCAAAAGTATTTTTTCGTAAACAATTTTTCCAGGATTAGATAAAAGAGAGTACTATCCAAGGGGGATATATATAATTTATTCATTTACAAATAAAGTAAAAGATAGAATACCGGATCATAAATATTTTTGAAAAATATGATATACCACAATTAAGAGCCATTTGATATTGCCATTTGACATTAAGATTTATACAGTAGCAGCTAAACATTAGGCTGTATCAAGCGCAATTAATGCTTACACACAATTTTTCTGAAATTTTCAAAAAATGTAAAGTACGGAAAAATAAACTGGCAGCTAAATATCTCACATCCGACTCTTAAATTTACTGTGGCTCAAATATACTCTTAATAAAAACTCCTTCGGAATTTGTTATTTTCAATTGTCTAATGAACAAAAGAGAATAAACATTTTAAGAGCTGAATATTTCTTTGTGATTCACTTTTGTTTTTTTTTTTCTTTTCATTATAAACTGACTGTCAATCAAATTTAAACACTTTTATCGCATAAAAAATCATGTGTCTTCTCTATATATGTAAATATTTCCTTTTATAATATTTTTTTTTTTTTGGTTGTACAAAGTAAATCAGTTGCAAAAAATTCTAGGCCAAATCTAATAAAGCTTTGCATATATTACAATTCCATATGTTAAGCTACCCCTAAAAGCTTTCTATAGGTTCGCCGTTCCTTATAGGTTTAACTACAATCTCCAATGGTGCATATAAATTTGTCAATCCATTTGTATTTAGTATTACAAAAAAACGATTTGAAGATATAATCTTATATATCTGTATATGTATATCTATATGTTCTTTATATTATTGTACATTGTTATACATTCAACCGATATGCCGAACATATACTAAGTGAAAAAAATTAAATTAATTGCAAATACAAATTACAAGGAAACGAAATTATTATTATGGAAGCAGATTTTCCGCCTTATTTACTTTTGACTACATTTATAACGTTACGATCCACAAATATGATCACCAAAGTTGGACCACCAAAAAAAAGCATAAATGCCTGATAAACATAATAGACACCTTTGTGTCACACACATGTTGATAAAAAGAAATTAAAAAATTCTTCATAACTCGAAAAATTATTTTCCTTAATTTACTAAAACTATTTGAAACTTTTAAATATATCGTTTCATTATCACCTCAAGGGTACATAAGTGTTGTCATCCACCGACAATAATAATAAACGTATTTTCATCATATTGTTTTTTCTTTTGAACTCATAGCAGCTTGCTTTTTTCAATATAAATATTTTCATATTTTAGATTTTTCAATTCAAATACAGGAATTTATTTGCCAAAGTGTACTATTTATTTTTTTTTGTTTTGGTTTGAGAGGACCAATGCTTTTGAAGCTTTTGAAATTTTTGTGAAAAAATTTAAAAGTGATTTTGACAAAAGCAGATGGAGAAATGTCTTTAATATTCGTTCATACAAGATTAAAATATAGAAAAAATGTACATTGTACTATAACTTAAATATATGTACAAGCTACACACGTACTTTCATACATACATATGAAAAAAGGTTGTATATGAAAAAAAAATTATTTCTAGTTTTTCTTTGAGTTTTTCATGTTTATTAAGTTTGTTGTTATTTTGCTTAATATCAGTTTTTTTCTTAAATATTTTGGGAAAGGCATGAATAATAACGTATCATGAAAGGGGAGATTTGTTACAGATTTATTCAAGTACCAGCCATTACGGCCTTAGCCCGTTACACCGTGTGAATTAATATGTTCACCACCACCCACGAGTTACCATGTGGGCACACAAGTGTAACCTCAAGGGTAATATCAGAATTCATGGACCACCCACCATGCGTAACCTCCATGCTTAAAACTTCGAGCTGTAAACTCTTTTCTTCTGTTGTTTTGCAATAGCAGAGAGAGGGTCACCATTACCTCTCCCAGCTTTTGGTATGTAACCATAGTCACCACGTGTACTTCTGAAAGAGACCTCTCTAATAACCGATCATGGAACCATGCCACCAATGAGTGTAGTGTGATGGGTGCCAGCATATTTATCCTCCAAGACGGAGTATGCCAAATAGCATACCCATTTTTAAGAAAACATAATTTTTTATCTCTCATCATCACTTCGCATGGTTAATCTAATATGCCTTAGGTTCCTTTTCACCTTCTACCAGACTAACATAGATTACCTATTTCCTTCTTCATCTTATATATACATACGCAGCTCTGTTGTCTGAGAGATTGTGCAGTAACATATAAGTCTTATGGGTAATTGGCCAAAGATAATGTCTGGCAAAGACATTAGCACATCATCAAATTGTGAATATCACCACACCCCGTAACCGCGGGTGGTTATGGTATGATAGTATCTAAAATGTTTGGCCAAAAGTACATATCGTCCCTAGAAAATTAAATTATCGAATGTGCACAATTTGTTTTTAAGATTCGATGTTGTAAATTTAAGTTCATAGTTGGCGTGAAAATCAGTGAAGGTGACTGGTTCCCTGTATCGTTGATAAGCTCCATGGTGTTCCCATACATATATGCTTGCAATTAGCAAATTGTATAACAATGCTTGGCTCTGGCATGACCATATTGATTTTGAAAACTTTTTGTAAGACTTCCTGTTTAGTAAGACCTAGAATAGCCCAAATCCGCTGAACGACGGTAAATATTATACTCCTTTTATTGTTCCCTTTTCATACCTAGAAGGCGCGCACTGGGTGTCGATACATCCGCTATTTTATTTTCTTTTTTAATTATCCTGTTTTTATTTATGGGAGAAACAAATTGATTTACAAACTTAGCTATTTGCCTTTAATGTTTCAACAATAAAGCTATGAACTGCTTCAATAAATAAAATCAGGATAAATGCATAACATTCAAAAACACCTAATGTATCATTTACATATATATATATATATATATATATATGCGTATGATTAATATAATATTAATTTAATATAACTAATACGTTTGAAGTTTCATTTTTCAATTCTACGAAATGAACATAATTTAAACAAATTATTATTATTATTTTGGTTTTAATACTTCTATTACACACATTGATTGCTTTTGAATTGTTATCCAAAAATAAACCAAAAATTTAATATACAGAATTTATGATATTTTGATTTTTACCAAAAAAAAAAAAAATAAATAATAATAGAAGCATTATTTACACAATCTATTAGTTTCCGTAAGTGTATGTGTGCGTGTGTTTGTGAAGCTTTTTTTTTTTTTTTTTGTCAACTGCATATGTATTTTTGCGTTTATAAATCATATTTCAAATTAATCACACACCATTAAATATTCAAGGATGTTTATCAAACAAACATTGTGGAAAATAATTCAACTCAGCATAAATTTATATCGATATACTATTCGTATATACTACAGAATATTGTGTAGCATATCGAGAGTTACTAAGTATTTTGCCAAATAACAGCGAACGAAAGTTTATTTTCCAACCATGCTGTTAAGCAAACTTAACTTTAACTAACAAAATGTTTAAACAACAAAACAAATGATCTATCAAAGGCTATATGCATATATTTATACATACCAAAACTTTATATATATGTAGATACATACAATGAAACAATTTTTTTATTAATATATCGATGAAAAGTAGTGAATTTTTGCCATGAACGGGGAAAGGAAACCGCTTTTATTGAAAATCTAATATATATATTTTTTTTTTGGTTTATTTGCACAACAAATATCATAATCAGCTTAAGTCTTGATTTGACTCCTTAAACTTTTACAAATTTCGAATTCTCATTTTGATATCTACTACCAAATTGGTGTTATATACGAAAGCAAAAGATTAAAAGAATTTTAATCGGGAGTTTAATGCTTAATTGATTATTATTACTATAACCAACGGCCGACACATTCGGCCGTATTCTAGATGCAAATATATTATTTTGATTGTTCACAGAGAAGTTCTCATAAAAAATTTAAAAAACAAACATACGACAACAACTACAACTACAACTACACTGTAAAAGAATATTTAACTTTTTTTAAAATTACGGGATTTTGACGACTCATTATGGTAGAGGAGACCAAAAAAGTATACGTGTGTCGGCGTATTGAAAGATCACAGCCAAATTTTATTTTAGAGGTGGTTACAGCTTCCCAGCTCTGGCATGTTCTTCAGCATATCGCTATATAAAACTGTGTTTTCCTTACATCTGAGGCGTAGGGGATGTTCAGCGACTTTGTAGCAAATGTTATAGGAAATATTTTTTTTGAACATATTAACTTCTAACTGTGGCTTTATTTTAACAAATCGTAAAAAACATCCCGAAAAGGAAAAGGGGCAGTGAAAAAATGTTCTACAAAAATGTTGTACATACAAGTTTAATATATATACTCGTATACACCAAAACCCAAAACTTAACACAAACACCAAAAAATTACCAATTTCAATATTGATTATTGCTTAGATTTTATCCATTCTATGTATGTATATAGTAAACGAAACGAACACATTTGTTTATTGTAACGACATTGTAGGCTTAATGAACAAAATGCGTATATATTAAAGGTGTTATTCGTAAACGATTCATTATTGTGACATTATTGTACAAATTTTGTATGAGAAAACAGGGTTTTAAGTGCACTTTAACTTTATTAATCGTTTTTGAATTACACCTTAAAAATAAAGCCGAATAATTAAATACCAAAAACAAAATTCGTTATTTACTGAGCTCTTTTCTCTTTTGTGCCTTTTAAATTCATACAATTCTCCCACTGGCAAACATTGAAGCAAATATGTTATTTTTGTTATATAATTTCTTTGGAAAACAAGTTTTAGTTTGTCTAAACGCTTATAGCTCCCACAATACTTAACCCACAAGAAATCTTTATATCTTGTTCATTTCTGTGAATAAATATATTTAATTTGGTAAAAGTTTTTTCAAAATCGCTTGCATAATGTGCCCATAAATTCAATCACAATTAATAGTCTTGCCTGGTAATTTTATAAATATCATTCTCAACATCGTGTGAAAAGTTTATAAAAATATTTTGTTTTCTCAGCTTTTGAGACGCGCATAAAATTTTCTTTTTTCATTTAGTAAATTTAAATGCTTGAACCCCTTTTCCATGCAAATAATTTTGTTAGTTAAGATATTCTTTCAGCAAATAAACTACATATTATTGTTTTTTCTATTTAGTTATCCACGTTAAAAAAGACGGCACTGATAAGCAAATACCAAAAATATAGAGTTTTATTCTCCAAAATAAACCAAGTTTACCACTAAAGAGAAAATCAACTTGAAAAATTGCAATCCAGGTATAAATTTTTAACTGCAAATCTTTCCGTGAATATTGCACAGACTCATTATGTGCAGAATTTGTGTGTTTTTATGAACTTTTTTTATTTCCTCACAGTTTGTATTTTGCGTATTTTGTGTGGGCACAATATTTTTCTTTTCTCTTTAAATGTCACACATTTTGCTCGTTGTGGTTAAGCATGTGCAGCTAAATGTTACCTCTACCACTACTTCCGTGGCTCTTACAATGTTGCAACTATTGTTGCCATATCATATGCATCATTCATTCAAGTGGTTGTTGATTGCATTGTTACTATGTAAATGTTTTGTTTATTTTGTGTCTGCGGTTTGCTTGGAGGATATTGAATTTAAGTAATTGGATTTTTTTGTTCAATGGCCTTAAAGAATTCAATATGAATAAAAAAGAAGAGAAAAATTAAAAAAAAGGGAAGATTTCAATATTATTCTCTTGACGCTTGACGAGTATTGGGGTTAAAAAAAATTTTATGAATCAAAAAAACCAACTCAATTCAATGACATTTACTATGAATTTTATTAATATTCATATATGTACACTTGCATATGTAGATACAGCTTTAATATGAAACAACTACAGAAATGGCATTTTTTCGAGGTCATTCAAATTAACTAGAATTTAATAAATCTAATATTTCAGCGAAAAAAAAAATAAGATTTTTAAATTACCGTACTTTTAAGGACAAATTACATATCGTCTTCATTAATTTAATGTAAACTAAATCAAGTGAATAATTGCTTACTAATAAATAAACAAGTCGATAATTCTATTATAGATGAAGTAGTATTACATGTTCCCTTTCCATACAGAAGATTAGCAATTTAAAATCTCGCAAAGCAAACATGTTTTCAATTGTGTGCATGTTCATGTTCACATATTTTAAGCCACCTTTAAGAAACTAGTTGTGCATTTAATGTGTATTTAATACACTAGTGAATAATTTCATTTTTTTTTTGATAATTTTATTATTTATTGAATCTTTAATTATAAATTGAAAGATCAATGAGTTGTTCAAATTTTAAATCTAAAAATATTAAATATAAATTTAACCAATGCTAAACCAAATTTTTAATTTCAACGGTGATTTTTGTTATTTTATATCTATTGTGTACGGCTGAGAGAAAGAGTATCCCTACTTCTCAGCCGGGTGTGACCACTATGCTGCATAATAATGCGCGCAAGTGGATTTGGGTGCAACTCAAGTTTTTTTATATATTTTTTCGTGTGTTTTGAAAATAGTGTCTTCACCAACGGAAGATCTAGATCTTTATGTATTCGATGATTTCTGACATACCAGGGGGCTGCAATAATTGCACGTAAGATTTTATTTTGTCGCCTTTGAAATTTTTCTACACTCGAAGCTGAGGCAGTGCCCCATAACTGGATTTCATAGGACCATATTGGTTTCAGCTTCGCGTTGTATAACAGAAGTTTACAGTCTAGGATTAGTATTGAATTTCTTCCAATAAGCCAATTCTATTAGGCTGCTTTCAGTTACATTTGTGTCAACTTTGCGTCTATGAGGGGTTTCCATGTTAAACGACGATTAAGATGAACACCTAGATATTTGACTACAGTGTGCTGTGGTATAGTCTCGGTGTTGATTTTTATAGGCTGGAATGTTTCCCTCCACAACGTAAAAGTGACGGGTACACATTTCTGCTCATTAACTTTTATCCGCCATTGTTTTACCCGTGTGAATAAAATAGAAAAAGGAAATAAAAATGGCTCTAGATCGATGCTGAGCACATACATTTATTTTCTTAATATGTTTCGTGGTGCTCCCGATAACCTCCTGATGACATCGCAAGGCAAGTGCTCGATTGAAAGCCACAAGACAACAAAAATCCTCATAGATGTTAAAATAAATTGATCATGATGGCGAAAAACGAACGTTAGTAACACACACCGACCTTGGACCAGTTAAAGATAAATAAACTGGAAAGAATTTTCTTCATGAATATTTCTAAAAATTTTCTACGTGCTCAATTTTTATTTATATAGAGGATAAAATTCTGTTTCTTCTACATTCTGAAAGATGTTATTTGTAAGGTCATGACGCCACTATGTTAAGAAAAACTGAAAAGTTAGAAGTGCGACAAGCAATACTTCCAAGATAATAAGATTAATACTTGTTGCCATAATTTTCAAAGGATGTAGTTAAATCTATTCCTCTTATTCTGAAAAAAAAAACTAATTTTTTGTCACGTAATAAACGCAATCTTACTATAAACACCTTATGCACGTGTTCCTTTTCATTTAAATCTGCTAAGAGCGCTTTATATATTCATTCTATATTTTCTTGTACTTATTTTGTAATAAAATTTACTTAAACAAATGAAATTATTTACAATTTAGAACAATGACAAACTGAAATTGTATTTGCTGCTAATGGGAAACTGACTAAGATGGCTTGAGGCCTTCCTCTAAAGGCAACAACAATTTGATGTTATTATTTGTTATTTTTTTAATATATTTAATTCTTTGCGTTTGGATTATAGTTACTGCTTTACTTTGATAAAAAGGAAACATTTATTTCTCATGTAAATGACAACGATGGTGAGTAGGAAATTTGGTGTTTACCTTACAAGGATACGAAGAAAAATCTATGTATATAATTTTAAGACTTGTATATATAAATAATTTTTTGATTAAGATAAACAGAACTTAATGTGTATGTTATAACATTCCAAAATAAAATAATAATACGTTTACATTGACGCAATAATCTATAAAATTTGGATCAAATGATACCAAAAAAGATGTCTTCTTGATCTGATCCAATAATAACCAATAGCACTCGTAGCCCAAGAGCAACCATGTTTGAATTTTATGGTGGATGTCAAATCATACCATTCATTTTTTACCTTCTTTTTGAACTAGTTTGGCAGCATTTACATCAACAACATGTTCTACCGAAAAAGACCTCAACAAAATCCGGCTATCATTGAAGGTATCATGATGCCTATAAGGATATCCCATGATTTTGCAGCATACCGTAAAGTGAGTGATAAATATACGGGTAGCACTTCTCTAATGCTCCATGAGGCATTAAGCTGGTGCTACTACTATCTCCTGTGACCTTGAAAGAGAAATTCTAGAGAGATTCCCTTTCTATTGACTTAGACGGACGCCGTAATTTCATGTTCACATTCTGCCTGACGTAGGTTCGTAGCGTAAGTTACCTTACTTCCTTTTATAACTTACATAACCGCCCGTTGTTTTTCACATATTTGGTAGTGACACATAAGTATTACGGCTAATCGGTCAAATGTATTCCCAGGAAATGCCAGGTGAACTTTTCCTCAAAAAGCAGTTGCGTTTTCTTAAATATATTTTTATTTCAAAAGCTTACAGCAGTTTTAAACCATCGAATTCATAAAGACCTAGACGTTCCGTTGGTGAAGACAGTATTTTCAAAACACGCGAAAATATATATAAAAAAACTTGAGTTGCACCCAAATCCACTTGCGCGCAATATTCTTCATTATAGAGGCCACACCCGGCTGAAAAGAAGGGATACTCTTTTTCTCAGCCGTTCATGAGAAATGTAAAACAACAAAAATTAACCGTTGAAATTAAAAATTTTGTTTAGCATTGGCTAAACTTATATTTAATATTTTTTTAGATTTAAGATTTGAAAAACTTATTGATAATTCAATTTAAATAATTAAAGATTCAATAAATAATAAAATTATCAAAAAAAAAAAAAAAAAAAAAAAAAAAAAGTTTTAATATTGTCCTTTTAAAGTGAAATTTTTAACTGATTCTTTCGTTTATTAGTTTTCTCACATTTTTTTTTTTTTGCACATGTCAATCACTATACCAATTGAAAAAAATGCATTGTTGATACAACCACGTAACAATCATATATTTTTCAGGTGTAGCGGCCTTAAATCGGTATACTGATACGTTCTGCTAAACTGATTGGATATAATAATAATATTTTCAACATAAAAAATGACTCTTAGTAATTTAAATTTTCATTAATTCAATAAAAAAAACTGAACTTGAGCCTGATAATATTACATCAAATAATAATTACGTTTATTCGTAATAATTAAAAAAAAAATATTATTTTTTTCTACTGCTGCAAGGATACAAAAACATGTCAATATTAGTTTTTTATCCTTACAACAATAACTTAATCCTTTAAAATTTTACAATCTTTTAAAATTTAAACAAGCAAACAGGTCATTGTTATTCAGATCTTGTTTCGTTTTTCTCATCTATTTCATTTTGCAATTTGTTGGTACGTAGTTTTAAAAATTCTTCTACTTTAGTCCACAACATTGGTCTTGTTTGTCAAAGACAAAACAAATCTAATGAAAAAATAAATCTGCAAATATACAAAATTATTTTATCTTTATTTTGTGTCTTTAACACTCAGTTTTGTTGCTTTTTACAATGCTGTTTATATTGGATGTCGTCAACTAAAACGAAGAATAGAATGCCGTTCACCATTGTAGTTGAATATCAAAGATTACACTGCATAACAGCAATTTTTAATAACGTTTTCAAATCTATAACTGAAATTTATTTATCAGCTCTAGTTCAAAAAATATGATATGCGTGTCTTTTTCTAATAAAACACTATATAATTAAAGTTAATCCAAGTTATTATATCTTAAGTTAAAAATTTTTTCTTTATTTTGATTTCTTTTCTGAAGCTAAAGACAGAGCTCTGTTTTAAATGCTCCAACAATAGCCAGCAATTAAATGTATGTCAACTCCGGTATCATTGATAGCTTTTCTCCATCATACGAAGATTCTGTTGGAATCGCTCGCATTGTTGTTCGCTTAGATCTTCAAGATTGGCGGGAAATAGTCCAGGTTATTATGGAGAATGTGTAACTTAACATTTATATTACACATCCAACGCTTTGAAAGTTACTCAACAGTTGTCAGAATTTTTTTTTTTTTTTTTATTTCCCAAAAAATTTTGAACAAGCCAATCTCTAAAATTTGTGTCCTTTATTAACGATCTTATCTGTGACTTATCGAAAATGCCTGCTTTTATCTTTTCGTCACTTAGTTTTGGAAAATCACACTCGCTGCTGTTCTTTGACGCTTCTAAATGCATCGGCTCCTCCTGTAGTACATCAGGTGATACTCAAGGGTTTAAAACATGTCTGCAAGGATATTAAAATTTTGCTCGATTTCTGCGGTTCATGCCAGTTATATTCACCAAACAATAGTAACAGTCGTCGAAGTGGTTATCGGGTTTGTTCGAGATCATAGCAGTTTCATAACTGAATTATTCGTTTTCTTATTTACCTTTTGCGGAACGCAAGGCTTATGTTTTATTTCAAGCGGGTGAACAAAGTTTTTTAATTAATTTTCTTTTACGAACGCTGTCACGCTTAAACATCATATCCTTAAATATATACTTATGTATTCTCGACAAATAAAACAAAAATTATTCGGATTATGAACACAAATTTGTATTGATGATGCCATGTCGAATTATTTTATAAAAACTGTCAAACAATATAATTATCGGCAAATTAACACAACACAAGAGCCAAGGTATATAAAATAAGGTAGTCTTGTCCCAAACAAATACAACATCACAAAAACAACAGGCATTTTGTTAGTGTAAAAACTTGGCTGTTGTCAAAATGTGATGTGTAAACAAAACAAAAATTAAATTAAAAAAAACAAATTGCATACAATAAAAATATAAAGTTTAAAGTTTTTACAATACATAAAACAAAAAGGTGTTGATAGATGTATGTATATAATCAGGATGTGTCTTTTATTAGGGTACTAGGAAATAATTTCCTCCCTTTGCAAATGCATTTGTTTAAGGCTGGAGTTATGATAAATTAACTGCATCGACAAGTGGAATTAGATCATAAGGGAATACTGCCCATACATATGTACGTAAAAATGACTAGTAGTAGAGGCATTGGAGAAGAATGTTGCTTCATTACAGGATATTTTTACAGGAAAGGTAATAAAACAAAAATATATGTATATGTTTGTATGAATCGAAAAATTCCTAGTAAAATTTAAAGAAAGTCTATGTAGGATATTTTGCAACAACACAATATTGAACGTATTGTAAATGCTGTTGTTGAAGCAACGGAAAATGTTAATGATGCAAATGCACAATTCACGATTAGACTTTACCTTTTTTCCAGCATGTAAAATGCTTGATAGCAAAAAGTGGGAGCTACATAAAAGAGAAGTTGGTGTGAAATTTCTGAAACAAATTTCGCATATATGTATGTACTTCTCAGGCGCTTTTCTTTGGGTACTTGGAACAACTTTCCTTCGCCCTTTGTAAATTTTGTTTTAGCAGACACTGCATACACGCATTGTAATCGATATTTTTAATTTTAATTAAATTTTAAAAATTTTTCATGCGTTTTTTTTTTCAATTTCTTAAATTTTAATTATATAAAAAAAATTTCACAATATTTTTATAAAAACACAACAAAGTTTTGACAACAAAAAATCAATCAGCTGATGTCAATTTTAGCTATAACTCATAAACAACAGCTGTTACAAAAAATAAGTACGGTAACACTGTGGAACAAATTCAGGTTAGCAACAGCTAGGTCGATTCTGAGAGTGAGGGGTGCAAATAGAGGCAAAATTAGAAGACCCGTTTCGCGGTGTTTGTTTATGTTAGTTCGAATTTTTTTTTATTCGACCTTCGAACTTTGCAGTCAAATGCCGATTTTCAGTATATTGTTTATATGGTTTTTTGGCTATAACTCGTCGACTTATTGATATTTTTAAAACGGTAAATGTCAAATTATTGCAATAGACCTGTGCAACAATTAAAATTGAAAAAAAATTGATTTAGAAAATTTTTGTGGTGCTTATGAAGCAAAATGTTGGAAAAATTATTTATTAAATGCTTATAAATGCACCATAGCGTATACTTACTATGCTCGAACATTAAATACTTAAATATTAATCATACGACTCCATGTATGGAGTGTTTTTTATAAAGTGTCACAACTATGAGTTGGCATCACTGCTTTATTTGAGCACTTATTTCTAAATCAGTTTGTTTTGTTGTGCAGTGTGATCACGATCAAAATAAAGACCATCGAAGTTGCCGATGTACCATTAAAAATTTACACAATTAAAAAAAGAGAATAAAAAATAAACAGCATTTTCACCTTTAAAAGTACAAAAATTACCTATTTCATATTAAATATGTTCCACTTTAAAACGTTTTCTTTTTTTTTTTTTGTTTTTTCTATAAGCTTTCAAAAATTAATGAGGAATATTTTGTATTTGAGTTGACGCTATGATTCTCTTGCGTATATTCATTCAAAGAGTTGAAAAACAGCTCAGAATTTTCCATAATCTCCTGTGTAACTTTTAACACAACATGTCAATGTGTGCTTATAATCTGAAATTTCCACTCCACAAACAGGTATAGTAAGACAGACAAAAACAAGCACATCACTCACTTAAAATTATATGAAGTATTTTTACGAAGCTAAAGTGGAAATTTCTTTCATATTTAGAATTAATTAGAGTCAAATAATCTTAATAATATGGCACTTCTTAGTCTCAAGACGATTTAACGTGTTTTAATTTAAGTTTACGTTTGACACTGTATTATTGTTAAATGTAGTTAGTAAAATGTGAATCGAAAGAACACAATTTTTAATATATATCAAGTCATTTAAAACTGCCTACGTTCTTTAAATAAAATAAAAATTTAACTATATACCAAAATTGCATATACATAAAAACAAAACTGATGTTTTAATTTATTTCTTTAGTTTTAAACTAAACGAATCTATGCATCTCATAGACAAATTTGCAATTTTATGCCACTTGGCTTTTCAGATAGCATAATTGAGTACTAATAAAGTTTTCTTAAAATATCTTAATCTTTATTTTATGTGTTTTATCAAATAAAAATTTATTTATTTAGATTTCATATAAAATTTATATCACTAACAGGTAAAATTATATTCTAATAGAGTTTTATCAATTCTAAATTAAAGACAAATTCTCGAAAATAATTAGTTTTTTAAAATTCATCTGTTATTTAGGACATTAATTTTAAATGATGTTCAAAGTGAAATAAAATATTCTGAATACCCATTTGTATTTTTATGCTTTATCATAATCAACTCAAAAGTTTTGGGACTTATTTTTACGATTTCATTTATAATTAAATAAATAAAAGTTTTTATAGAAGAAAACATACCAAAATATGTATTTACAATCTTAATGAAAAAAAGAATTTAAAGCAGCTTTAGCTCTTATTACTCCAAAGAGTAATAAACTGACAAAAATTAATAGTATCAAAAGTAACAGTTCAATGTAAAAAAAATATATAATAAAAAACCAAAAGTACCAATTTTAGTTCCTAGAAAGTACTATAAATTTTAATCTTGGTAACATGCTATCCGTCAACCAAATTTCATTCAAATCTTTAAAGAGAATTTCTCAAGAGAAACAGTACCAAAGTAAAAAAGTACCATTTTTGGTAGTTTTTTCTCATTTCAGCCCCCAGAAATTATGTTAAATTATAAACTAGTACATAGTACAAATATAAAAACTACAAATTTTCAACGTCCTTAACACTACAATAGTGCCCTGTATTTTAATCTGTGTCATGAGCTTTCCGTCAACCAAGTTCATTATCAAATCCATTAAGAGAATTTCTCAAGCGAAAAAGTACCAAAAGTAAAAAAATACTAAAAGAAAATAAAGTGCGATAAGTAAAAAATACCAAATTGACCAGTGTTTTTTTTTTTCATTTCAGCCTCCACAAATTATGTTAAGTTATAGAAAATTTGTAAAATAGTAGTACAAACATAAAAAGCACCAAAACTACGAAATTGTCCTTTTTGTCATTTAATAATTTTTGTATTTTAATCTGAGTCACATTCCATCCATCTACCAAATTTCATGCAAATTTTTTAAAAGAATTTTTCAAGAAAAAAGTACCAGAATTACCATAACTAACCAGTTTATTCTCATTTCAGCTACTAAATATGTATTAGTAAAAAAATACAAGAAATACAAAAAAGACCATTTTGTTCCTTTTTACTGCTTAAAAATTACAATTTATTTAAATTTTTTGCATTATAGTGGACCAAACAGCCAAACATACAAACTTTCACATTTATAATATGAAAAGGATTAGACAAGCTAATGGAATCTGTAATGATTTTGCGGTTGCCTACATATTCTCCTTAATAACAGCAGCCTTAAAAAGAACAAATTTAATGCACTATTCCCAACTCTGATTGAACTGAAAGTTTATCATAAGAAAAATGTCTTGCTCTATGCATAAGATTATTCATTTTCTTACTGCATTAGAAACTTTTTGTTCAGCATCAAATGCAAAGCATGTTATTAAGAACTACAAAAGTTTTTATTTTCAGAATTTCCATTTAGAACTCAAGGAAACAAAGAAACAAACTGTAAGCTTAAGACTTTATAAACTTCTAATGCAGTTAGAGAAAAATATAATGCAGGTGTTCTTATAAAAAAAAAAAAAAAAAAACATAGAGATGCTGACATTATTAATGATATACCGTATCTCTAAATGGAAGAGCAAAATGTTTGATATATTTTTCTTTAATATGCTCCAACAAAAATATTTCCGTGTTAGTAATAAATTAATTATATCAACGTGTATTTTGACTCGATTTTACTATATCGTTAAAATAAAACTTTAAATAGACTTTTAATCAGTATAAAATAACTTTAGTTTGCATGAGTAATTTTCTTATTGGTCATAATATATTTATTAAAATCTAAAAAATTGTAAAATAGTAAATTATTCAATGATGTTTAAATAATACCAAATATTCCGTGATTAATTGAAAACTTTTTTCTATTTAATGAAAATTATGTACTCGTATATCTCTCTGCGGCTGTTTATTATTAAATATAAGTTGAATTAAATGATTTGATCTAAAATGGACTTTTACTTTTCTTTTGCACTTTTAAAATACAGTAACCAACATTTGTTTGTGAGCAACCCTTTCCGTTCCTGCAGCAAACATAAACTTTTCTTTTTCATGATATTAAAGTAAATATTCACGTTCATGTCTCTCAATACATGCTTGTTCATTTGTATAAATTAATCTAATGCAAGTTGTAAACAAATTTGTAAACTTTCTAATCAGCTTTAGCATACGGCATAAGGCATAACAAAAAGAGACAACACAGCCTTAGGAAAAGTAACAATAATATAAATAACGTTTTATCTGACTTTGTGCCATATTAAAGTCTTTTGTGAATATACAGGGTGCCGTATACGTTACGTTATGATATTTTTAATAAATGATTTTTTTAACTTTTTTATTTAATTTGGTTGACATACTTATTTAATTAAATGTACTTGATAATAGTTTCGTACTGTGTATTTATAACATCTGGTGATGTTGATGTTGATGACAAGTGTATTTTAGAAAATTTTTAGTTAAACAAAACTTTTATAGAAAAGTGAAATAACACTTTTTATTTTAGCGTTTAAGAAATAACTCCACCTTTTTTTTTGGTTTTTTGAAACATTGAAAATTAATTATGAATAAATTGCAAATTGATATGAATAATGTTTTATTATTCTTAAGTGATTTTGACAAAAGTAGATAAGTTTGAAATGCCCCTATTCAAAAATTCTGTTTATAAAACATAGAGTTCAATCAAATGTTCATAAAGAAAATTGCTGATCATTAAAGGTATAATCACATTCGCCACAGCAGGGTACCAACTTCCATCTGTTTAAATTAGAATACATGTGTGCATATGAGAATGATTATATTGACGACAGCAAGGCAACACGGCAAAAGGTTTTTGTCCATGCTACTTTTGTCGTGTAGTCAAATTAAACTAATTTTTATTTCTGATGGCTATAAAACCAAAACAGTGTTGACAATATAAAAAAATATGTAGAGCAAATTAGTGATAAGAAAAATTTTTTATTGTAAAATAAAAAAGAAAATTACAAAATTTGAATGTTATAAGGGGCTGTGCACATATTACGTATTGCTGTTTTCAGAGATTTTATACCCCTTCCCCCCATCGTTACGCTTTTTACTAATTTTTCACTACAACATTTCCAATCCGTAACAAATCTTTAACCCCTCCTGGAGCGTTTCATAATATGTGCACAGCCCCTAATATATATGCATCAAGAATTTTTGTTAGCTTTATTGTTATATAGAATATTGACTTGAGTCAAAAATACCAAAATTTAAAGATAAAAAAAACTCACAGGGTAATAGCCCTTTTTTACCTAAAAATGTTTGTGTAATTTTTTCGGCGCTCTCTCTTGATTCCGCAGTTTGGGGGTTCAAAACTTTAATATGTTATTGATCATAAGTCCTACAATATAGAACGAATATAATTAAAATACTCTAAATAACTCATTTGATGCTTAAAATCATCATTAAAGAAGCATAACTTACGTATTTCATCGGTGACAGCTTTCAAGTATACACCAAATCAAAGCATGGTAAGTTCTCTGTAAAAGTGAAAAGTCAGATAAAAAAATTTTAGAATTGAATTTCACTCGCAATGGGTAAATTGTTTTAAAAAATTTGTATACCAGTATAAAGGTATTTTAGAGAAATTTAGAGTGATATCCACATCGCTTATATCCGTTCCATATTCTAGAAGTTATCGCCAATAAAAAATAGGTTTTGAACCCCGTAACTCCTGAGCCAAAAGAGATCCAAAAGAGATGAATTTTTTCGGTTTATGTCAAAGCGAATAGTGGGTGGTGTTGGCTGAAGTGGTTAGCGCGTTGACTACTAAGCAAACAATGACGTGGGGCCTGGGTTCAAACCCTGGGCAGAGCAAGTAAATCAACATCATTAATTTCTCTAATGTACGTTAGTGAGACACTGTATTAATTGTTGTCGGACTATTTAAGTGATGAAGGCATAGCACTGGTCACTAAAAAACTGTTACGACAGCGATTGATGCTGTTTCAAGCTAATGTACACAACATCGCCCTCCTTCGTCGGTTAGCAGAAACATCGGCGAAGTAAAACAATTAATAAAATGCCTGCTAATATAGCTTAACAAAGTTAATGCGTCTACCCAACACCGGAGGCGCCTCAACACTGCTATAAAAATAAACATAACGCGCAAAGCAGAGTTGTAAAACAGTTAAGCCTTCTACATTTTCAACATCTATCTTCTCTTCTCTATCCCGCTCTCTGAGTTCCGGCACAATGCACTGCATACGTAGGGGTCATCCCCTGAGTGCTGGTCCTAATAAAAAAAAAAAAAAAAAAAAAATATACAAAGTTTTCGCCGTATTCAATTCGCCCTAGCGAACTTTAAAAACGTAAAAGCGCTTAATATGCACCACTGTAATATACATAAATTAATCGTTGCAACAATTCAGGATAAGCTGTTTACTGTGCATCTGTCGTTTCCAAAATAATATCTAAAGTAGCTGGCTAAACGGCTACAACGGTAGCTAGCAGCATTTGTAGTCTTGTGTTCGTGTAGTCTGCTGTGGCGTATGTATTTATAGCTTAATGCAACTAACTAGCAACACAGATTGAGTTATATTGTCGCCATTCATAATGTGTAAAAAGAAATGAAAAAATAATAACCGTTATGAGACACACACATCATGTTCTTAATATGTAGAAAGAAAAAGAATCAGTTTCGGTAAATTCATATTGCGGACAGATTGTGTTTAACATAATTAAAAAAATTATTGTGCTAGGGCGTTATTATTATGAAAAAGTAAGTTCTTAAATTTTTTAGCTTGATGTGATTTTTTGAATAAAAGAAGTTGTTTTATATAGAAATATAATTTTGTGGAATAATAAGTCCATTTAATAAGTGACATATGGCAACGGCAGACACTAAATAATATTTTGCTTGCTACATAAAGAATATGTATAAATTTTAAGTTAATAAAATACTTTATTTCCCAATTTTTTTTTTAGAAAATTGACCTTAACTGAAGCTTTAGACTTCTTAGAGGAACTTGTTATCGAAAATGAAGACGAAGTTCTTAAAACTTTTATTGAGCCACCTGATAATGATGGTTATATGAGCGGTGAAGATGACTTTGAAATCTATTAAGGAAAAAATTCGCGATCAAATCAATGGTATGAACAATTATTTGGAAAATACGCAGCGCCTTTTGTAAACATGATCGACGAACTTCCTGAAGAAAAGCTTAGTTTAACGTATACATTTTATTTTGACAACCAACTTACAAGTTTTCAGTTGATCCACTATCTAAAGAATAGAGGTTTTTTTCTTCGGAGACTATTAGAGACAATCGCGTTCTAAAAGACTGTCCAATATCAAAAAAAAAAGATGCAAAATAGTATCAGAAGTGTGCCTTTTGTGACTACATATATGATACAATGAACTTCAAATAAATTTGACGCTATGGTAGGATAATTCTGTGGTTCAGCGTTTGGCACTACAACCTACTTAAAAATTCAAAAGAGCATAAAAAGAAAATCAGCATTCAGCGTCCACTCTCCATATTAGAGTAAGGCAAGAATATGAAGGGAGTTGATCGATTGGTTCAGAATGTCAACTACTGTTGGGTTAGTTATCGAGGTAAAATAAATTGTGGAGCTCAATTTTCAAATGGCTACTTGGCATAAGCATTCAAAATGCTTGGCAGCTTCACCGGGTGAAAAAATCCAACATCAGCCAGAGCTTAGGCAACAAATTGTTATCTACTAATGTAAGTATTTTCGTTAAAGTCGAAAGCGCTGCGGACTAACTTCTCCACGCAAAAGGCGGTATAAGGAGCACTCGCTACAAAACGTCCTACGTTATAACGTAAAAGACTTCTTTGTAATACCTATTGCAAAATAACGCCTTTGCGCTGGGGAGTTGTGCAAAACAATTGGTCGTTCGGGTAGTTAAAAGTGTTCCATATTAGCGTATGCATCAAATGCTTTGCTGATTACCACACATGACTTTTACAAAATAAAGTATAAAGTTGTATTCCATACTATATCTCATTATATACAAAAAAAATTAATTAAATTTATTAATATTTGTAAAATTAATTACATTGCCCTAACAATTGAGTAATAAAAAATGAAACATTATCCATTCTTAAAATATTGAAAGTGTGGTTATTGCCTGTCGTTGCAGTATGGCAAGTCGTTTTTGGCTTCCGCAGGAACATTATTAAACATTTGGGCTTGGTAATTTGTTATTAAAGAGGCCTCGATCTAAAATTAATAAGTTATTTTTAAATATAACACACAAAGTATTACCGGACATAAAAGGTTAAAACAATTAATTTATATTCACAGTTTAGAGTTTTGAAAAAGACGAATCAGTTACTGAAATTGAAATAGAATTGGTTAACACCAGGATTATTTACGTTAGTTTTTATCCTGTGACATAGTTGAATTGATAATTTTAAATTTTTAATTTAAAATTTATTTGTGTCCATTATTGGAATTGAACATAGAACTCATATGTTAGAATCACATCGTCTTAGACAAATCAGCCACATGAGTATTCTAAAATCGACAAATATTGAGTAAGTACTTATTTTACTAAAATTGGTTAGGAGTATCAACCAAACTATATTCATTGGCAATTATTCAGTTGGCATTTAGTAGTAGCAGTATGCGTAGAATATACAAACGGTAAGTTCATCTCTAAAATTATGCGTGCCTAATAATATATATTAATAGGCCACCAATTACTAAAATATACTAAATCATTTTTAAATTTAACCCAAGTTTAGTTCAAAACATTATTTGAATAAAAGGGTTAATCAATACAAAGATCACAACGACGCTTATAAGTCACCCTGTACATCATATTTTTTAAAGTAGCAAAAAAAAACTGAACTTACTGGAAGCATTTTTTTTTTATTCATCTTGTTTGCTGCTTATATTGATGACAACAACAAGATAAAGTTAATGAATGTTTTTTAAAACCACATAAAAGAGGTTAATAAATGAAATGCAAACATTCGCCAGTTTTGTAGCATTTCAAAGATGTACTTGAAAGTAAAACCAAGATTACTACTTATTTCTATGCCGAAAATCATCACCTTCAGGTGTAATAGATTTAGATAAGTTTTTTCATATAATTTATGGTCACTGAAATAACATATATTGTATTTTATAATTCCCTATAATATTTAGTTCATCGTCTAAGAACTACGACTGAGAAAATTAATTATAGAATGTTTTTTTTTTTTTTTTTTTAACACAAACATGTATTTAAATGTATAAATAAATATATTTAATTGTCAAAGAATCTAAACGCCATATGGTGTTGTTTAAAATAAATATGATTAAATTATCAGCTTATTTTGTTAATTTTTTACCACACACACTTGCTTGCAACCGGCTTACATACGCTTATTATGTTTGCTTAGAGTCAACATGTGCCACTACCACTATTGCGGTTTGCAAGGATATAAACCATATTGCTTTTTTGTCATAAAAAGAATTTTTCATCCACTCATGCATATATTCGTACATACACACATATGTATGTATTTGTAGCATAGATTTGAATCTTTTTGTTTTTTAAGAAATTTTAATATTTTTCATAAATCAATTTCAGATTGCTTTTTTTTTTTTAAATAAACTGTTTGCAAAACTGTATTTAAAGCAAAAAATTTTTTAAATCCATTTTGTATAACAGGAAGTAGATTATAAAGAATAAATGATTTGCATATTTATATAAATTGATTCTATTTAAGCATATTATTTGTATAAGAAGTTTACCATCATCCATAACAATTGAGTGAATGAAAGTTAATGTTAACAAAGATAAGAAAACATTTCTCATAACTTAACTTTTTTACAAGTTCATATTTATGGGCTGTTAAACTGGCTGGCTAAGCAATTTATATTAATATTTTTCTTCTTTATACATTAAAATATAAAGACATTGCTTAAAGTGGTTTAATGGAATCTTATTTTTCTCCTTAGTAAATTTTGCTATATTCTGATACGTATCGTAAATTATTTAAGCTGATGTTGAAAAATTATTGTTATGTTAAAGAAAGTATTTGGTTTTCTATGTGTTGTTTTTATGAATAAATTATATATTGGTCGTTTAAAAAAAAAAAGAAAATATCAGTAACTTTACTGCCATTAAAAGTTTAAAATATTACCATAGTTTTTATTGGAGATATTATATAAATCATATATATTTTAAATCCTGTTAAATAAGTTAAAGTGACAATATTACGAGCAGTATTCTTTTTTTTTGTCACTTTTATTTTATTTAGTGTTATTTGCAGATTACTTTTAACGTATTTCAGATTTTATTGTCATTTACTTTTTGTATCAATTTATTTTTTATATCAATTTACAAATTAGGAACCTTCAAATAATTACATTTAGTCTTTATGGAATTTCACGCTCTTCTAAATGTAAAAGTAATTTCATTAACTTTTGACATACACATTCATGCTGTGTAATATTGGCTTTAGTTAAAATGTATTTCCACAATGTGATTTTGTCAATATTCAGGAACAGTAATCAGAGGATGACTCCAACTTATGGAATGCATTGTACCAACAGAATAAGAAAGAAAGGGATAGCGTAGATAAAAAAATGGTGAATATGTAGAAGAAGGCGTAATTCTGTTACAATATTGTTGTAACGAGTCTGTTGTTAAATTTCTCAAGCTGTATCAGCTGGTATTTTATAAAGTGGTTTACTTAGCCGACGATTCTTCTAACATAAAAAGGGGAATGCAGTGGTGTACAGTAGCTGGAAACTAAATCAATCTTTTTCGGAACAGTTTTCAGTGACCATTGCTATGCCTTCATTACTTGAACGAGTTCAACAACAAATATATTTTGCAATGCTACACAGATACATATTTGAGAAATTTATGATGTTAATTGACTTGACCTGATTATGAATCCAATTAAGGTCGTAAGTCATAGTTTGTTTAGTTGTCAACGAGCTGACTAATTCAGCCAATACCACACGTAATCAGAAATAAAGAATACACAACAAAAAGTGTATTTAAAAAAATTTTAAAACATTTAAATAATGGCAGAAAAAAAAGAAATTACATTTTCCCCAAACAATAATTGAAGTTAACTTAAGTGTCTTTATTATCGACAGCAATGAAATTAAAAATAATTGCAACTGTTGATGATTTTTCTCACACATTCATTAATAAGTTAATTATTTGCAGTAAAATTTTTATAAATTTTTAATACAGTGACAACTAGTTAAAGTCAAAATTTACTTTCTTATTTTATTTTTTTACTTAATCATGTTTAAAAAAAAATATATAAAAAATATTTTCACAAATAATTGCATGCTATTTTATTTTATAAAAAATCACATGAAAACGTTACCATTTTCTAAATTTTTTCGTTATATCAATTGACAAATTTGATATTATATGCACAAAATTATTGTGGTCCAATTAGAAATTGTATACGGAAAAAGTTCGGATTTTCTTGAATCAAATAGTGATTCAAGTACAAAATATTTAATTCCTGAATATTTTCTTCATTATTAGTTAAAAAATTGCCCGACTTGATTTAGGACAAGAATTAGCGATTGGATTCTTGCATCAGGGCTGCCAAAAACATTTTTTCGAAAAATCTTTATATATGGAAAATAAAATCATAGAAATTGTCAGGATTTCAAAAAATGTTTGTTTTAGTATTTTTGTTGTGACTTTCCCTAATCAGTTTGATTAAAGCTACACAAACGAAAACTGCCGCCTATCACCATTGTAAACAAAAAATATATCGGAACAAAAAACAGCGGTTATATTAAAATAAAATACCAAATATGAAAAAGACCTGACCATCAAAATTATTTAATTTTGCATCATTTAACTTTCTTTCAATATGTCGCAGCTTCGATAATGGGTTATAAAATTTTCCAATAAGAGTTATATTATTTCTTTAAAAATAACACACTTATTGTTAAGGAACCTCAAAAGTTTTTTATTTAATGTGAAGTACAATCGATACAATTAAGTTCTAAACAAAACATCATTCAAATGGCCTCCACGACTTCTTCTGCAGGAACGAAGTCAGTGGACCCAATTTTCGAGTACTTTTTCCACTAAATAAAGTCGTATGTCATGAATGGCACGTTCAATATTGACTTGTAAAGTTTGAAGAGAGTCTGGTTTATTTCGAAAGACATATGACTTCAAATATCCCCACAAGAAATAGTATAATAGTGTTAAATCACAACTACTTGGAGGCCATTCAATATCACAATTTCTTGAAATAATCGAATCTTTAAACTTTTCTCGCAATTGTTGCAATTGCTGTGTGGCACGTAGCCCCGTCTTATTGGAACCAAATGTTGTCAAGATCAACTTATTCCAATTTCGGCTATAAAAAGTTGGTTATCATCGATATATGCTGCTCTCCATTGACAGTAACGATTTTACCAGCTTAATTTCAAAAGAAGTACGGACCGATAATTCCACCCGACCAAAAACCACACCAAACTGTCAATTTAGGTGAATGTAATATTTTTTTCATAATTAATTTGGGAATTTTCTTCGCACCAGAATCGACAGTTTAGTTAATTTACCGCACCACTCAGATGAAAGTGAGCCTCATTGGAGATGATTTTCCTAAAAAAATCGTTATCGTTTTCAAGTTGTTCCAAGGCAAAATCATAAACTTGCGTATTTATCTCTATAATGAAATTGTAAACACTACTGAATACAATGAAAAACAAATGATAGATCATGACATATTACAAATGGCCGAAACGTCACTTCAAAATCATAACATCCCAATTGGAAAACCCTATATATTACATAAGATTTTATATCGCTAATGCATTTTAAAGATGTCATTAATGAAATATAGGGTTTTTATATCATATTTTGGCTAAATAAACATACAAATATGTCGTCTCGAAGGGATTATTATTATTATGTTTCTTTTATAAAATATCCCACTGTATTAAATATTTTCAAATTGCTTTAACTAGAAAAAACACTTGAATTAAATTTTAAATTATTTTAAATCATCAGCACTGTTTTTCACCATGTTGACATCTTTCTGCACGTATGCCAGGTGTTAACGTTTGTTACTAGTTAAGTATAAAATAAATCCACTGGCTATGTTTTACGACTGTAATTAAAACACAAAAAGGGTTAACAAATTCCGGCATTAGCTTTAATAAAAATCTGTAAAATGTAAGCAAAAGTTATGTTAACCAACGTTAGTGTTTTATTAAAAAAATTACACTTAAAATGTGTACACGTGTCAAAGTTGTAGTCGTAAAACACAAACACGTTTATCATTTAGGTTTTGCTAATGGGGCAGCAAAAGGACGAAAAGTGTTTGTACATGCTGGAAAAACATCCGTCGTCAAATAACAAGATATGGGTTCAGAAGAAAAACAGACAAGGATAAACGTTTTAAGGTTTAAAATGTCAAGTAAACTGCAAAAATTTTACTGTCTGTTAGAAATGTTTTTAATGTTTTTAGGAAAACTTTACAATGTTTTGTTTAAAATTTGATATGCCTGTTAAGAATTAAAGCAAATAATAACAAATTCTTTGTAGGCCAGTTCCCAATCTCATTGACATGGAAGAATATTATGAACAATGAAATTATATTCTCAACTAGCCATTGTGAATTTTTAATTATATCTATTAGAAAATATTACAAAAGTTTTCACTTTTACTTTATTTCCCGTTTAAAAACAATTTATGATCAGATGTAATAATTTGGTTAATTTGATGTTTAATTATGAAGAAATAATTGAATAGGTGATGTTGGCTGTAGTATATAACGTGTTGACTACAAAGCAAAATATGTCTTAGGACGTGGGTTCTAACCCTAGTCAGAGCAAGTCAATCAACATCATAAATTTCTTTAATGTACAATAGTGTGGCATTTTGTATTAACTCTTTTCAGACTATTTAGGTGATGAAGACATGGAACTGGTCACTGGATCCGAGAGCAATTGATACTGTTCCATGCTAATGTACACCACCCCACCTTTCTTCGCTGGTTAGTAGAATCGTCTGCGAAGTAAAACAATAAATCAAAATGACTGCTCCCAAAGCTTAAGAAATTTAATGCTTCTACTTAACACTAAAGGCGCTGCAACACTGGTCTAAAAATAAACAGAAACGCACAAGAGCAGAGTTGTAAAATAATTAAGCCTTCTTCTACATGTTCATCTAACCTCTATCCAATCCCTTTCTTCCTGGTTCTGCCACAGCGCACAGCATTAATAGGGTTCATCCCCTTAGTGTGCGTTCAATAAAAAAAAAAAAAAATTGCCATTTATAAAATACGCAATATAATACACGCATTACACTGAACATGTGACTTAACCCACTTTTTCTGGGTCTAATTTTCTATTAAAAATGCATGTTTTATTTTTTTCCAAAAACTCTTCCAAACTTTAATTTTGCAAATTACAAAGTTCTATATATTTTAAAAAAGACCAACAATGTTTTCTTCTTTCCACAATCAGAGAATAGGAAATTCATTATTTCTCCTAGACTTTGGGGCATCAGGTTTATTTTTCTAGATTTCAACATTTTAGCTCTTATTCAGGCGTTCTGAATATTTTAATGCTGGTGTACGTATGGCTGTATTTACATATACATGCATATAAATTACAATAAATAATTTTTTTTTTTAAATTTCACACCTCAATGGATTTACAGAAATTTTTTCGTTTAAGGAAATAGAAATTTCCACCTTATCAGGAATTTTTTTTTTTATTTCATTGGCAAGTGTTTATGAAAAATGAGTAAAAATGTCTTCATGGCTAGAAACAATGTTTTCATATAATTGTGTATTGGTTCATTTCCTTGCTATATGGTTTTTAATCTAGCTAAACATTTTTTCATTTCTGCGTGTACCCTACATAAGGCACTTTTCAACCGTAAATGTTTACCAATTTAAAACATTTTTTTCTTTAATTATTGAAAAATTTTTAATATAAGAAAAATTATGAAATTAAGTTCCGGACAACAGTTTTCCGTTTTAAAGTATGTTTACTTATATGAACTATTTAAAAGTCATTTCCTTAATTATGGTTTTATAGATAAAAAAAATTATTTTGTTCTTACGAAAAAATGTCCTTAAAGTTAATAAAAATAAATACCCTTACCATTTTTGGTGAAGGGTATAAAAAGGTCTCCTGAAATAAATAAACAGAGTCAAATAACGAACTATTTTCAAAGACAACAACTATTTGATTTTTTTCCTTATATTGAAGAATTTTTACTTGATTTAAACAAAACTTTCTAAATTAAAAAAAAAAAATCTTATACATATATAAAAATGTTTATTAAAAAAATTGTTATGAATTTTTTACTAAATTTAGTACCTGTCTTTTGTTGAGTGTATGCGAGTGATTGTATATGTTTATAAGCATTAGTCAAATAAAAACCAACCCTGATGAAGTGCTAGAATATTTAATAGTTTTTTAACGATTGCTTTTTTATCTAAAACGACATAAATCACTATAAGAAGATTTTATTTGTTTTAGTCTACATCATAAAAACCATTCTAATGAGATTTATAAAAATCCTTTCAATAACGATTATTTATATGCACTTAACAAAAGGTATATATGTATACCACATAAAAAAATAATATATATTTTTAGCGTGCATCATATATTCCGTTTAGTGAGTAAAATATTTATTTTTTGTGTATTTAACTCTTCTTAATTTAAAATTAAAAGCATATCCGCATTTAAAGCAAATCCAGTTGCCATACTGCTTCTTTATTAGTCATAAAAATCTTCGTGTTGCTTTGAATCATAAGATAAGTCAATAGTTTTTCAATATAAATCAAGGTCATAAAAAATTGCAAAAAAGAAATAAACTGACGTGTACAAAATACATGGAATTGTCGAAAATTCTAACAGGATAAAAGCAAAGGATTATATACAAGTAATTTTTACCAGCTCAAAATATGTATCAACAATGCAGTATTCTTTTTTTTTTGTCTCCTTAAATCTTTAATATAACACACGTATTACAGACAGATCCTTGATAAATAATCATTTTTAGTAAAATTGTATTTTTCCGCCAAGCCGTGGGATCTATGCATGTATATAATATTGAAGGATAACATAGATAAGTATGACGAAGGCGTTTGCAGAAAATAATGTGAATGTGTTCGGAATGGTAATGAGCCAAATAGAAATGGACTGGTGAAGTGGTGGTTAAATGCAAATAAACTGATAAGATATAAATCCCCTCCTTTGCCAACATCAAAAAACAAGCAACAAATGAAAAAGAACTATTTGAAGACATGCTGAAATAACAAGAATTACAAACAGGAAGCTTTACATGATGTCCTAACTCTTGTTTTGTTTTTTATGCTACTGTCATTTTGGAATCAAGATAGCACGAAAGCTAATGTAAAGTAAAGGAAGAAACATCACTTACAAACAAGATAAGAAAAAATAGATTTATGTAAGTATAAGCGTTTCTTTCTTCTAGGCTTTTCGTTTCGGTTTGTTGCAAAATTTTCTTCATGACAACTTGAACAACGACATACACAACATTGACCGACATTTGTCAGCAACAACAGTTTTACAGGCACGTAAAAGAGAGATTTGAATTAAAAAAATTTTATTTTTGTATTGAAACTAAAAAAAATTAACTTTCTTTTTTATTTAGTAAAATAGTATTGAGAAGAGAGCAAGAAAGGCAACCATACAAGCATATATAATATATGTATATATGATGAATATTTAAATGTGTTTCGACATAGAACAAAAGATGTACATGACGCAGTTTTTGTACACGAATATTTGTTTCAATACACCACTTCTGCAAAAGTCAAGCTAGGCCTTCAATTAAATAGTTGGTAAATGTTATTTTGAACGCTTCAGATCGTAAAATACGAATTACATATAATAATTAGTTATCCATCTCTGGTACTCCTAAACTAATTGTTATTGTTTATTTTGCAGATCATATCTTAAACATGTTTTGAACTTCCTGTTAGAATATCTACATACAAATATTTTTTTTTTTATAAAACGCCAACTTCATGATGAGAACATACGAAGGCATTCTAACACGTGCTTCAAAGAAAAATGATAGATAAAGTATATGTATATGTATGTATGTATTTATATGTATGTGTATATATTAGGGGCATAACAATATATAGTTTCTTGCTTATATCCAAACAAAGAATATTTGTTTTCATTAAATTATACTGTTTGGAGAGCCTGCTGTTGTAAGACTGCCAAAATGGTTCAACTTTAAAGATTTTTTAATATTTTGCGTAATCCAACAATTAATTAAACGCAATTGAATTTATGCAAAGTTTTTTTTTATAAAATTGTTTTAGCATATGCAAGTAATTTTTTTACATCCAACAAATTTGAATTAAGATATTGAAATGTGTGTCTATACAAGGGTAGTGCTTTAACGTTTCGGAATTTCACTATTCAGAAATTTAGTTGAAATTTTTAAAAGTTTCAATCCTTTTCCTATTTGATTAATATAGCTTAATTACAAAAATGTATAAATCTATCATAGACCCTAGAAATAAATATTCCAAGTTTTGTAACTAAAATGTTACTGGTTGTTAATTAAGGTGCTGTTACAGAACGAGTCTCCAAAAAACATTTCTACTGTTGCTTCGATTAAAGTGAGATTTAATTATTGTCCGCCTTGCTTAATACTTTTTATGGATAAGCCAATTTTTTTTAAATAATATTTTCAAAATATATATAGTGCTTTCAGATATTTGTATTTGTTTAGACTACAATCGTCATACGAATTTAATAATTTGTTGGGAGAAAAAAATTCCGTTTGACAGTTTATTGAAATCCTGATGCAACAATGGTCCTTCCTAATATATCCATATATGTATATATGTATATACCAATTACGTTTCATATTAAAATTTATACTCCCTTGAGTGCTGGTGTATATGTAAATTAGTAACTGTGTGTATTTAATACGAATGCTAATTTGTTTATGTTACATTGTATTATTTCGTTTGTTAGTTGTACAAATTGAATGGAATATAAATTTATTTATATGTGTGTGTTATTTGGCTACATTTAGCATGAAACAGAAATTTTTTTACTTTAATTCGCAAAATACATATATCCAATTATTTCAAATTGTTGGGGATTATCAGAAGCATGAAATCAAACATTAAATTTCGTTAGCAAAAATTAAAGTGGTATTTTGGTAAAATAATAAAAAATATCACTAACAAATTTGTTAAAGTTTTTGTGAAAGATGTGCAAATAAATCGAGCGTTAACAGCAAAAATAGCTTAAGTGACATGGTTTTCAGTATAAATTTTTTTAAAACTTGAAATAATTTGCAACATGGTCATGCATGGACCCATTACGAGTTCATATCAAATCAATTTTATATAAAAAAATTCTTTTAATTTTCATTTTTTTTATAACTAGATGACCCGGCAAACTTTGTTTTGCCACACAAAATATTTCTAGTGCATATTTTGAGTGTTATATAAAAAATAGCGAATGTGTTAAGTGTGTGACGATGGCCGCCAAACATTAATTTTGTTCTGTTTGAAATACGAACGACGACGATTCTCCTGCATGAGGCGGACATAGCGCCATCTGTCATTCAACAACAAAAATAATTATGAGGCAAACATATCGCCATCTGTTGGGTTAATAGTTTAGTAAATACAGAAATTGCCCCCTCCGTCCCATTTTCATGCCCCTAGAGGTTTGAAAAATAGATAGCAGCCAATTCTCAGACTTACTGAATATGCACAAAAAATTTCATAAGAATCGGTCAAGTCGTTTCGGAAAAACAGAATTTGCCCCTCCCGCCCCTCCTCGTTCACCAAGCGGCTTGAAAAATAGATATTAGCCGATTCTCAGACCTTCTAAACGTTGGGTAAATATGAAATAAAAAGTTTGTTATTGTTATAAACTGCGTTAGGCCTTAATAGCTGAATATCAATAATCAACAACACAAATCAATTTATGTTTAAGAGCGCATTGTTGATGTTTTTGTATTTTTTCGTGACATCGGCTTGTGTTTACCGCTATTTTTGCAGTTATGATTTGGGATAACACAGGTCAACAGTGAAAATGGGCTTGAATAACCACTATATAGATTTAATGCATCACGGATACCTAAGTACAAAAATGGTAAAATTTTTTAAATTTTTTTTTTTTAATTTTTTTCTAAATTTTGGAATTTTCGAAGGGGCTGATTTACCAATTTTAGCATAACTATGGAACGACTTGTTCAATTTTTTCACAAAACATTCTAAAAAACTTGAAATGAAATTACTTTTAAGCCATGATAATTTTATTTTTTTATAAGCTCAATGGTTTCGGAATTATTTAGACTGCCATAATAAAAATTAATTTTTTTTATGCAAAATTGGTAAATTTGTATTCTTAAAAAATATATAAAAAATCGAAAATGGCAAAAACTTCATATTTTTATTACATGATTAGGGAGGTATGTATATTCAAAACAAAATAAACTTTTTTTTATGAAAATCGATGGATAAATGTTGAATTTATTCAGAATACAGTGAAATTAAGCGATTTTAACCTTCTGTCAGTGCATAGTAAATTTTACATAGTCTGTGCATGGGGTCAACCTGACCCCACATATATTTAAATGCATTTTCTAAGCTTTTTGTTAAAAAATAGTCGTTTCTATTGTTATTTATTAATGAAAAAAAAACTTATTTTATTCAGAATATATAAGATTGACATTAAGATAATTTAAATTATATTATATTACATAAAAAATTAGCCAGATGCATCGTCTGACATGATTTCGTTGTTTTCTTCTTCAAGGGAATCCATTACTTCTTCGTTGACACAGTTTATGCAAACGGTTTTTATATGTGTTGTGCAAGAAGGCTGATTGCAGACATAACATCTTGTTCCTGTTTTTTTATCAGCGGATCGAGGGCAAATGTAACATCTTGGTCGCTTACTGACAGATCTATTCGCCGCTGTTCCTTCAGTTGTTGTGCTCTGTCTTATGTTTATTATATCATATCCAATTTGATGAATAGCAATTTTAACATTTTTTTTCATTGCCCGTGGGTTTGATAATCGGTGCAATATATGATCATTTACCAATTGCATAGCCAGCTCCTTCAAAAAGATTTTACGTTCATTGTTTTTCCGCTGAATATATAGTTGTGGATTAGCACATTTGTACAGATTATAAGCGGCTATACCTGCGATATCAATCATATTAAAAAATAGAACCATTGGCCATCGTTTGGTCTTTCTCTTGCAGGTATAGGTACGAACTAATTTGTCGAGTGTGTCAACACCTCCCTTTGTTTTATTATAGTCCAATATTATGTTGGGTTTATTCGTATCGAGGTCAACAATAGCATCATTGTGTAGAGTGGATAGTAACAATACATTCTTGTTTGGCTTCGGAACATAACTTACCAAAGTCAGATGGTTGTCGAAGCAAAATTTAGAAGAATTCAGGTCTCGCTTCTTAATTTCGGCCTTGTTCGTAAATTCTTTAGGTAGATCTGGTTTATTTGAGCGAATCGTTCCAATTATTGTTGTTTTTTTCTGCAACATTTGTTCTGCTAATGGACAGCTTGTAAAAAAGTTATCCATCGTAATAGTTCGTCCTTTATTGATATATGGTGTAGATAATCGATGAACTAAATTTAATGCGTAATCAACCGAACGTATCTCATTCGGTTGTTTGCCTACATAAACTTCTGCTTTCAATGGGTACGAATTCAACGCATCGCAAATCCAAAAAATCTTAATCCCGTACTTGCCTGGCTTTGATGGTATATACTGTCTGAATGAACATCGGCCACGAGTTAATACCAATTGTTCATCTATAGTTAAGAATGATGATGGTTTATAAGGTCCTTTGATATTTGCCAAAAACATATTCCAAACATCACGGAAAGCTGCTAGCTTATCTTCCTTCAAACGTTCTGCTCTAGTCTGATAATTGTCGAAGCGCAGGAATCGTAAAAGCTGCTGCACTCTTTGTAATGACATTGCAGCCCGATAAAAAGGACGATTGTCTAGGCGGTACAATTCATCCAATCTTTCGTCCCAGTTTTTATGAACACCAGCGTATATAAGTATACCAATCAGGGCATAAATTTCATTTGAATTTGTATCATACCAAATACGTGCAGGGTTACTATTAGTGTAGAAATGGCGAGCTTTTCTATTTGTTTCGGCCACTATTACATTTATTAATGTCTCTGGAACTAATTTTTTGAATGCGGACAGATGAGTATTTATATTTACAGCTGTTTCTGCAGAAATTCCTTGTCGTTCTCTCAAGATCTGAAAGTCGCGAACTCTGGTTACATTTGGTGGACTTGCTCTCCATTTTCTTTTGTACTTTTTATTTTGCGCGTAATACCAAATTCCTTCTTCTTCCACTTCAGGTTCCTCATCAGTTTCAATATTTTGTACTTCTTCTTCTTCACCAGTTTCTATATTTTCTTCTTCGTTTTCTATATTTTGCAATTCAACAGCAGCTTCATCTGCTGCTAAATCACAATCAGAAAAGTCACTATCAATGTTATCATCTGCTACCTCTTCCTCATCAGATTCGGTAATGCTATCGAAAAGATTTCGAATATCCTGGCTATTTTGTCTTTTTAGGGCCATCTAAATAACAAAACAAATTATTATATGCATAGAAAATTACACTACATAAAGTAACCAAAAAAATATATATACTCACCTTATAATAATAGTTATTTATGTGAATATATTTATAATTATTACAGACAAATAAATTTATAATAAAAACACCTCTATTCATATGTGTTGAATAGAAAACACTGAATGTTTTCTATTTTCAATTTTTGCATTTGAAAAAGAAAGAACTTCAATATATTGTTACACGGGAAATCCCCTAAAACACAAAGAAATTTAAAACTAAATACAAAATGCATAGCAAAATAATTGGGGTCAGATTAACCCCAATGCACCAAAATATGCTTGACTTGCTTAAAACTGTCGTAGCTTAGTCATTTATAATGTTTTTTCGATTATTTTTTTTGCAATGTGTGAGTTAAACATTAGTTGAGGCTTATCTAGTTGCTTGGTATAGTAAGTTGGTGTAAAACCTTATTAAATCACTTTTACAAAGACTGGGGTCAATTTGACCCCTATGCACTGACAGAAGGTTAAGATTTGAGTACGTTGCAATAACTGCTTGATATGTACTCCACCACGTATTAGTTATGTATATATAATAATATAATATAACTAATACGTGGTGGAGTGGTTATTAAAGCCTTTAAAATTTTTTCGATTTTGTGCCCCTGTGTAATATATTGATTGACCTTAGTTCTTTTTTTCTTATATATATATATATGTATTAACAAAAAAAAACATTTTTTGGAAATTATAATTTTAATCACTATTTCTATGGTATAATTTTATCGTATTATGCATATGTCGTAACTATGTTTAAAGCATGTCCTTTTAATTTTTTTATGTCTCTGTTATGCATTTGTCGTGTATCTATTATGTCCATATTATGTTTATATCATGCCTATTCTCCGTATCTATGTCAGGCCTATGTCCTTCCTAAGTCATGCCTATGTCGTACATATGCTATGGCTATTCCGTAACTATGGCATGTCTTTGAAATTTATTTCTCATTTCTTTGTAATGTCCATTTCATGACTGTAATATATCTTTGTCATGTCTATAGTATGTCCTTGTCATGCCTATGACATGTTTATGTCTTCATGGTGTTAATTTTTTTGCTACAAAAACTTGAAAATTTGGGGTCTCATAGATCTTACGATTTTATTAATCTTGAAATTTTGGTAAGAGTTGGGTTGGAACTTCAACTAATTTACTGTAAAAAAATCGACTTCTTAAGGTGTAAAATTTATTAAGTATTTTACACAAACATACACACATATTAATATAAATTAAAAAGTTTTATGTGCATCTGGTTATATATGTTGATTTATTATTTTTGCATTACACGTACACGAGATGATGTCTCACAAAATTCGATGGAGTTATTTATACAAATAAAACTGATAAGATAATCTACCGTAAAATTGATAACTATTATATTTTCTCGATTGGCTTGCTTTGAAGAAGCTGAAGTAAATAAAAATTTACTTCCTAATGGTTGATATGTACACTTGTATCGATACCCTACAATTATTCTTTTTTTAAAATCTGATAATTATTATTTATGGTCATGTTAAGTTTGATAACATGGATTTAACTACAATCAATATTCGATTTATATAAAGTTGATACGATTTGTAGGAATATAGCACAGTGCTACAGAAAAATTAGGAGAGAATTGCAGTGGTTTCAAAATGACAGTAACAAATTAATGATATTTATTTTGATATACGAGTACATAAATTTTTAATGTACGATTTTTTTTACAGGAAAACCGATTTTAGTGTGCATTTTAACATTATCAATCATTTATGAATAAAGCGGTAAATATATCATTGTAAATATGTACTTATGTGTTTTTATAAAAGTTTCCGATGAGCTTAATACTCTTATAGCTTCTTGTATGTAAACATCTTATGTATGTATATTATGTAAACATGGAATATGTAGATTTAGTTTAAATTTTCCCCATACTTTTATATATTGATAACATTAAATATTTAGCGCTGTTTTCTTATCTAATTTTACAAATATGTATGGCTTTTTTTTTTTGCACTAAAATTTTTTTCTCATGAAGATGCAAAAAGAAACAGTAAATTATGTGTATAAATAGTTTATAGTATTAGTAATATACAGATATGTATATATGTATGCATGTGTGGATGTGAATCTTTTTGGCATTTTGACAAATTGATATTAATGATTTAATGAAGTATGTATTTACGAAATACAACAAAGTTTATAATAAATGATCGTATGAGAAAATATATTTTTAAAATTTCAAACGTAAAAACTGACAATACTAAGAAGTAAAACAGAAATGAAAAATGAAGTTGCACTTTATATGTCACACATACATTTTATAATAATGAATAGAGGCATGATGAATGTTTATGAATTTATATTTCACGTCAGTATTAAATATGAAAACAAAAGGCCTAAAGTTCATTTTAAACATTTCTGTTTTATTGAATTAAATTCATTTGGAGGCATAAACGTTTCTGCGAGTCTTAATTGACACATAGTAAAGTTTTGGCTGGGGAAAATTTTAATTGTATGTATGCATTGCCATAAATGTGCATTTAAAAGCTTTTTTGCTGGACGTTAAAGAAAACTATGTAAATATTATGATGTCCATTGAAGCTATGGCACTTAGAAAATTTTAACAACAATATCTATGACAAATGGCTTCTATTTCACAAATAAAATAACTTCTTAACGGCGTTTAATCTGTTTTTATCATTTAAGGTTAAGAAACCAACATAAATGTGGTTATTTAAAAAAAATATGATTAAAACATAATATATATTTACAAATTATTAAATAACAGGCTAAACAAGATCTAATTCTTATGAAGCGATTATTGGACTTAAGATACATACACGTAATGCGATCATTGTATGACTTCTTTAATTTCTTTTATATTGTCATCTGATGAAATTGTAGGTCATGCAATATCATATTATTGTTAAAAGGTTAGGTTTATAATAGAAATATTTAACTTCAACTACGAGTACATAGAGAATTCAAATATAAAATTTTAGTCTCAAATTATGGTTAAGACAACCATGAATTTCTTTGCATATCTGTTTTCTTTATTAAAATGAAGGAATGAAAGCTTTTGGGATTCATTAAGTTTCACTTTATAAATTTTGTTTACTTAAACAGATTATATTTAATAAAAACATACGAGTATACATATGTGTTAGACAATAAAAATTAAATTAAAATTAAAAGTACCATACTTAAGTTTATTTGAAAATATAAACTTGATGCTTAAAGTTACCTGATAGTCGTCTTTCAAAGAAAACTTTTTATCACGTCCTCTTTGGTTTTGTGATTTATTTATTATTCCAGCCATCTTGCAGGAAATTCAGTTAATCGTTGGACTTGAAGATGAAAATATTTTTCTTCTATGAATTAAAAACCAATGCTCGGGTATCTTTACGGTATAGGTAACATATATTTTTTTATACAGTTTGTAATATTCCATTATTATCTTGGTATATGTGTGTCATGTGCAAACATGCGTAAATACAACTTTTGTAAACATCTTATTTTATATGTTTGTATAATTCTATCACTAAGCATTTGCCTTTTTTCGTAGTTCTTGTACGTTGCTACACTTTTTCCGGACCATGATGACGATGGTGATGACCAGAATATTTGAAATTAAATAAACGTTTCACTTCTAATTTTTTTTAAGAATTCCTTTTTTTTTTTTTTGTTGCCGTTTTACTTCTATTACCAACAGTATCATCAGCATCATCTACATCAGATTTGGCTTTATAATCATGGTCTTCATCTTTTGTAATACCAGTTCATGTTGGCAGTTGATTTCATTCAAAGAGATATTCATGTTATCTCTCAACTTAACTTTCGTTTATAATACGGACGGAGTTTCATTGAATCAGTCGTAAGTACTTTGTTGGCATTTGTATGCACACAGGACCACTAGATTTTTTTTCTTCTGTATTTACTTTGTTATTTTATAAAAGACATGGATGGCATTACTCTTCTCATAATATTTTGTAATAAAACCAATTGACTCTTAACATTTTTTTGTGTTGTTGTGATGTTGTTGCTGGTATTCTGTGATAGAAGTCACATAAAACTGCAAAAATAAGTATGCCGTAGCAAGTGTCAAAATAATATTGTCCGTTTATGCAACAGAAATATGTATATATATATGCATAAGTATATACACTGCCTACCACTTGAATAAGGAATCACATTTTTTTTAAATTTAATTAAGTATAACTCCTAAACTAAAGTTCAGAAAAAAAATTTTTTTGCACAACCAAATTTAGTGTTGGCTTTAATTTCCTGAAGAAATAAAATATATACATATTTTTATTATACTAAAATGATGCATTTATTTAAAGACATGTATTTCTGTAGTACTATTTCGTGTGTCACTTGAATAAGGAATTCTTTTAATATTAATCAGGAAGGCTATTATTTGAATTTCTTTCAATATAAACCGCTAGAGAATTTTTAATTTGATAGTTTTTAAATAGTTTTTATTCAAAATAAGACGTAGTAAGCCTCTTAATAACTCTGAAAAAGAAAAAAAATTCTGACTTTGAAAGCTCAGGGTCAGAATCCAGTCCAAGTAGCCAAAAACATTAATAGAGGAAAGACAGTTGTGTACAATTATTTAAATAACGTGGAAAGATATGGAAAAAACATGAAAGGGTGTAAGAAAATGGCAACAACTCTAAGAGAAAGACGAAAAATTTATTAGAATTGCATCAAATTCTGCCATGACGGTATTAAAAATACGTGAAAAAAGTGGGGTCAGTGCCAGTCAAGAACAGTGCACCGTATTTTAAAGTCGTGCCCATACATAGTCCGAAGAAAACTGCAAAAAAAAACACCACCTAATGAAAAACGCAAATCACAACGTCTACAGTTTGCCAAAAATACAATGACATGGTCCGACAATGGTTTAAAGTTGTATTTTCTGATGAAAAAAGTTTAATATTGGTGGTCCCGACGGGTATAACTATTAATTCCATGAGCCTCAGACTCAGCCGAGAGGGCCGAATAATGGAATGGGGTGCCATTTCGTATTATGGTACCATAGAATTGGGTTTTTTATCCCACAAAATGGCTGCTACGACTTACAAAAACATTCTGGAGGAAGCATTTCCAAAATTTAATGGACCCATACCTTGGACGTACCATTACGACAACGCTCCGATTCATACCGCCAGAGCAGTAAAACAATGAATTAATCAACAACGTGTTCAACTTTTGGCTTGGCCCCCATATTCACCAGACGTGAATCCAAAGGAAAATAACTGGGATTGGCTTGCAAGAAAAGTTTATGAAGGAGGAAAACAATTTGAGATGATAGAATCTTTAAAGGATGCAATAACAAAAGCATGGGGTTCAATTTCGCTAAATTACTTAGTCATTATATAAGTCGATTTCAAATCGCAATTTTTGAGGTTATTTCTAAAAATGGTGGCAGTAATCATTACTAATTGAATGCTTGAAGATAATAACTTTCATTTTTATAACCTAAAATTTAAAAATATATTACAATTTGCTTAGTTTTAAAATATTCCTTATTCAAGTGACACACGAAAAAGTATCACAGAAATACATGTCTTTAAATTAATGCATAATTTTAGTATAACAAAATACATATGTATATTTTTTATTTCTTCAGGAATTCAGGAAACTAAAGCCAACACTTTGAAATTTGGTTGTGCAAAAAATTATTTTTTTCTGAACTTTAGTTTAGGAGATACACTTAATTAAAGTTAAAAATATGTGATTCCTTATTCAAGTGGCAGGCAGTGTATGTATTTTTGTATGACTGTGTATTTTGTTGTTACAATGTATGCTCGCTTGCATATAAATCGGCAATGGTTCACGCATAATTAACTACCTACAATTTTTGGTTTTCCTGCAGTGAATTCAAATCTGGTTGTGCTACAAAAAAAAAAATATATGTAGCTTATCTTCTGCTCGGTCATTAAAATATTTATGAGCCAATAAAGTGAAACAACTGTATTAGGAGACAAAATGGCTAATAAAAATTCTAACATCCTTTATTCTACCAAACTGTGAAAACTTTCTGTATGCATTCAAGTTAGAACATTGATCTACTTGATTCTGTTCACTTTAGTTTTTTTATTAGTCATTTGGACTGTTAATAGACTTCTCTTAAATCACAACTTTGATGCCGTTTAGTGTTTACTGTCTAATTTGGTTTGATTCATATTATTTGCTATTTCTGCCACTAAGTATAATTTTAATTCGGTTTTTATATCAAATAAATTGGTAGTCAAACAAAACAGCCTTATGATTAATTAGTCTATAAAATGTTCATGTTCAAAAAGTCGTAAACTTGTTTTTAGAGTCTCTAAAGTTCTATATGTTGCGCTATTAAACATCTTTTCTAGTAGATAATCATCTACTGTTTTATTTATACATATTTTAGTAGTCAAATGAAAAAAAAAAAATTAACATAGAATGTTGCATTTTGTATGATGACAACAATTTTCTACACTTGATCTTCTTAGAGAAAATAGGATTTCCGAAATCATTCTGGACTGGACGAAGAAGTAATACTTATTGGAAAATATTACTGTACAGAAAGCCCAAATGCATATTCAGCTCCAAAGAAGCATAATACGCATCACGCAGCACAATGTAATGTGAGTCCGTTACAACAATAACACGATTTTAATACTACAGTAGTGATTTATTCACTGGTTGAGCCCCCAACGAGAACCACTGTGCGATTTACTTTCTATCGTGTTATTCTTGAAGGAGACCTGAATTTCCAATTACCTTTTACCCGACTAGCGAAGGTTACCCTACCTCATTTTCTATCTTTTACACACAGCCACCTGTTACTCTTGTATTTTATAAATTTTTTGATGACACAAGTTTTATGGGTAATTGGATAAAGGTAATATCTATAAAAATACAATTACCCTTTTTGTCAGAAAGCAAAGCATCAAGGTGTGACTAGTCATGCATAAGCATGCCCCAGGAGTGTTTAAACATGATGATTTTTTAAGAAAGCTGAAAACTTACCCCATTTTAAAGTACCTGAATTTAAAAAAATAATAATTAATTTAATATCGCATTATTTTAAGAATAACAAGGACAAGGAAGATGGAGATTACAGCAATATATTCTTAAATATACGTTTTGTTATACAAAAAATTTATATTTTGATTTATGGCTAAGTGTATTATCTGAAATAAAGAATTCAAGTATTGACATAAAGGGAACCAAAATATTCATCGGTGATTATGAAGATAAATAATTTCGTAATATGTTCAGCATTTGGTGCTTATGACTTTTAGAAAAGAGCTACGATATTGTCAATTTGATTTTTCCCATCACCAATTTCGACTACTGTCAATCCTAAAATTTTACTTCATTTAATATTTATTTTATATTATTTTAATCTAATCTTTGTGAAAGTTCTTTGCACTTATTAAAATAAAATTCTTGCTCTATACGGTTGTGTTTATTAAAAACTGAAGTTTTAAAACCCCTACAATATGCTACTTAACAATAATTTCTATGTTTGCATTTATATGAAGAATCGACATTATCTGTCTCTTCAAAAAAGAAAAATATGTTAGATGCCTGAAAAATTCTATAATACTGAAAATATTCATTTCATATGTATATTTTTGGTTAGAAAATTGAAAAGTGGAAAACCCAGGAATTTTCTAATTAAAAACTATAACTTTCACATCAAATGAGTGCAATATTTTTATTTTTCCTACCAAAAATATTGTGACATGAATAGCACTACTATTTTTTACAAAGTTTATGTGCAAAATTATAGGAAGAAGTAAAAGTTTGTCATAAAACTTTTTTGATATGACGTTTTGTTTCCCGATTAGTAATTAAGCTGTAAATTTAAACTTTGCGTAATTCTTATCGATTTATGTCACAGTCTAATGAAAAAAATTTTTTAATCTCATAAAACGAAAAACTAAACTCCTTTGGGTGACTATAGCTGCTCCCTGGTGCTGGTACTACAAAAAAAATATATAGATGTTTCAATTGTAAGGACTGTGTTTCCCAAACATCCGACTCAATCAGCCGAGAATAATAGACAGAGATCTCAGCCAACACGAGAGACGTAAGTCAACGAAAGTGACAATTCTTGACCACAATTTATTATTTAACACTGGCTAGACTTGATAGATTTTAATAATTATTATATGTATATTAATTGTAATTTTCGTAATTATTACGAACTGTTTATTCAATATTTTAATAATTAATTAAAACATTAATAATAAAAAAAATTCTTAGTAATCATTAGGAGCAATAAGTATTTTATATTTTGTTATTTTTCAGTTTGAACATGTTTCAATAACAAACTTATATATTTTATAATAGATCCACTTGGTATTGTTTTAATATTTCTTGTAGCTCATTTTTATGAACACCACCAACATGTAAAATATTTAAACAATTTTCTTTTTTTCTCTGTTGACTTTTCTAAGTGACCATCTCAACTACATAATGCCACATTGCTGAGAGGGAGATATGTGGTGAAAGCAAAGAAAAATTAGGTTAATATACGCTTTTACAAAATTAAGTTTTCAATTTTATTTTTTTGTAGAATATACCAACAAAATATTTAATTTTATTGAAACTCTGTTATAAATGTCCCTGACATAAGAATGACTCCTAATGAAGTGCAGGTACGACTGAAAATATATTCTGGGTTGGATTAACAACTCGATTCTTATTATTTTTTGTTTTATTGCTGTGGTTTACATTCGTGTTTTTTTTTGTCATTCTGAACAATAATGGCGGCAAATGTTGATGTTGTATTGTTTTTTTTTTCTGTTTTGTAATAAAGTATTTGAAATGTTGCAATGATGTCAGTTAGTGACATGATTAAAAAACTTTAATTAAAACTAAACAAAAGGAAATTAATAATTTAAAACATCGGTCTGGTTATAAAAAGTTTGTAAATTTTTTTCCGTCAGGATTAAAATTTAGTTTTTATTTTTGTGCTAAACATAAAATTCGTATGGTTGAGATCATCTTTTATCGATATTATCATTATCATCATTTTATCGATAGCTTTTTTTCTTTTATGAAAGAAAATCGGTTAATAAGTGTAAAAAAAACGTATGAACAAACTGTTTTCTATATTCTATATAATCTTTACGATTAGCCAAATTTTGTCCTTTGCTCACAATTTGCAAGGACACTATATCAGTAACGTAAAATAAAGAACTTTTTTTTTCACAATTTATGCTTACAACTGTCATTTGAAGAAAAGTATAATTTTAATTTGTTTAATTGGAAAAAATACCTTATGTGTACTGGCTGGTAATAGGTAGCATGGTATGTTAGTGAGGTGGGTTAGATTGCCTACATTCTAATTTGAAGTGTCTTGGCTCGAGTCCTAAAACACGTTAGTTTTTTTAAAAATGTTTTCATCAGGTCTTTTTCCAGATAATACAAATTCATGTGGTAAGTAAACATTCCGGATGTTCCAGCGCGCTCTCTTGACATCAAAAGCTTTATTGTAGCAGATGGCCGCTGGTTCAGAAGAAGCAGCAAGATGGCAGCACATGTCGAAATTTTTACTACTTTTTGGGTAAATACTAAACTTGTTTTTACAAAATATTTTCTAGTTTCTAGCAAAACCTTCCTGTTAAAGATGAAATTTTGTATTTTCTAACATCAAGGAAAATTTTACTTAGTTTCTGTAAAAAGAAAACCGGCATTTGCGCCATACGACAACCAATTTGAATTCAAATTAAGTAAAATTTTCAATATTTTATTAATTTTTTGTTTGTTTTTTTTTTAGTGTGTAAATGCAAATGTTTAAGTTTTTTTTAAATCTAACGGCAACTGTTTGTGTTTTGTCGCTGGATTTTATCAAAAAGCTACGAAATTTTTCATTTGCACTTTAACAACACTATACCGCCATTATAAAATAATACCGCTCTCAATTTTAGCATAAATTTGAGATTGTAATATTTTAATTCCCAAGAAAATTATTTTTTATCTACTTTTAATTTCTATTTTTAATCCATTTTAAATCCGTTTTATTTTCACATTTACTAATTTACTTTCCCTCAAAAGAAAACAATCTACGACATCACAACAATTCATTTACGCATCACTTCATTTAATGACGCTTCTAAAACAAAAAAATATAATTCATTTATTTAATTAATTGCAATATTGCAGGAAGCATGCTGTGCAACATTAAGTTAATTTTTATATCATGGTTGATTAAAGTCAATAAAATGATGCTGTAAAATGTAATTAAATTGAAAAGAAAAAATTGTAAATTAACTCATTTAGTAGAGATCATTATGTGTTGAAGCAATATGAAGAATAAAAACTGAAATGCATAATTGAAAAAGAGTGTTAATATAATGCTGTATATTGCTGATCAAATTATTTGTTGCACTAAAATATGTTGAAGTAACTTTTCTTTTTGGTGCATTTTATTGAAAAATATTATATTTATTTTTTTATCATTTCTACATAATTTCACTAAAACAATTTTAATATGGACCGTTGTTTTCGTAGCAGTTAGGCCCTGAACAAAACAACAGCAACGACAACAACATCAACAACAACTTAAACAACTCCTTAATATAGAAGTGCAAGAATATATATATATTTTTCCAGCTTGCAACATTTGTGCTATAAATCTTTTAACACTATGATTTTAGGCAAATTGCATACAGCGAATATATCGAAACTTTTTGATATTTTGTTTTTAATAAAAGAGTAGAGAAAATAAAAAAAAAATTATATAAAAACTATATGCATTATTTTTCTATTCAAATGCAGAAATCAGTAGTACAAGTAAAAATGGAAGAAATAAAGCAGAAAGCAGCCATAACATACATTTGTTTCAAACTCATAAAGTAAAGCAATAGAATTACGTGTATTACTCCTTCGTACCATATTTTTGCATTTATCTAAGTACAAATAATTACCAAAAATGCAATCCTTGTAACCCAAAAAGCAAATTATTGCAAAAAAAAAAAACACTCAGGGAGAGAATATCGAGTTAAAAATATCTAAAGCTTAAACTTCAAGATAGAAATATAAAAGAGTATAATTTGCATGTTGGGTTATTAGCAGGCGATTTCAGTACACTTCTGTCTACGAAGTTTTGATTTTAACAGCATTAAATTTATATTTTATTGCTGAAACTAAAACTAGTATAATCGTATGAAGTGCTATTTTTAAATTAAAATTAAATGTTAATGTTATTTCTTCTAATCATTTATAATGGATGTAGGTTAGGTTAAGTTAGATTAGGTTAGGAAGGGTAGTGTGAAGCACATATCCACTCGGAGACCCCATTTAATGTATTTTGATTCCCTTTTTTTTTCTTTTAATTTATTGACTAATTAGTCTCCTTACTGCCCAAGGAGAAACAAAGAGCACTTATCATCCATCATTCAGCCACTTATTTCTTATCATTAAGACCCTGATATCCTCAAAATTTCACTTCGTGATATTACTAATGCCCTCATGGAAACGTCTGCTCAGCCATAATTGCCTACGGCGTTGCAGCCTTGGACAATGACTGATGATATGCTCTACAGTTTCTGGTTCCTCTTCATCCCCACACATCCTACAGAAATCCGGAGTGCCATTTCCCCATATGTTGGTCCATGCTCTAACCGAGCAATGGCCAGTCAACGCGCCTATTGTCAAAGGCTCTCAAAACCTTTCTATTCATTCTGAGAAGTAGATCAGATTTACCTGAGCCTTTAATGAATGTATCAACGATAAAAAAAACGTCAATCAGCATTGATAGATTTTCTATATCCCAAATTTTTTGTTAATTCATGCTGTCAGTTTGGAGTACTGAGTTCTTATTCAGCGGAAATAAGACTCTGGTAAAGAAAAGATCTGAATCAGATCTGTTAATTTATACACTCCGATAAAATATGTATATATATTTTTATATTTCTTCTCCGATTTCTCCTTATACATTAATTTATGAATTAATTTGCAGTAACAATTATTTACGATTTCCAAGCCCGAAACTTGTGAATCATTTTACTATGTACTAATTTAGATTGTTATTAATTTCTTTATCCTTTTGTCCTACAAACAATACTGCGTAATACGAAATATATTCATTCAGCCCCTTTAAAGTTTTAAACAAAAAGTTTTTAAATTTTTACTGATAATAATTGCAGTGACAGCACAGCATATCTTTACTACTACATCTTTTAATATTCAAACAATGAATGCATTATTCTCTTTTTCAAAATAATATGACAGAAAATGAAAATTTACCTGCTGCTTGGTTTTCTTTGTTTTTGCCATGCACGTATTTTGCTACAAGTGTACAGTAAGTGTACGTATAAAATATTTATAGTAAACTTTGCTGGCACTAAAAATCACAGTCTGCTCATGATTTAAGCTGCGTCTAGTTTCCTTCAACAAACTACACAAATGAAATCTATGTCAGTTCAAATTATATGTATATACATGTGTGTGTGTGTGTGTTATGACAGTGCATGTGTGAGTATGTGAAAAATTCTAAGGAATAATTATGTATATGCATAAATATGTGTAGATATAAATGTGTGATTACATACCTTTTCTAGATGGTTTCTATCAGCTCAATCAGAGATAAATGTCAAAGATTTTAAAAACAAGCTTTGAAACAGCAGAACATTTCAGTTTATGACAGAAATAGTTCTGCGAACTAGTTTTGCGAAATCTTGCATATTTAAGGAATTTGTTAAATATTTGCGACATGATGTTAAACATTTTTAACGTTAATAAAGGAATATTTTAGCGGAGGAAGGAATATTATTAGATATTATTATTTGATTTAATATTTTTAATGTAGAAAGTATTCAAAGGAGATATCACCGTATTTATGTGTATAAAAATAGAGTTGTTGTTAGTGAAAAAGTGTCTTTAAAAATTCTGAATACTTTACCCAGAAAAAAATTATTATGTTTCTGGAAGCAGTAACAAAATTTCATGCTGCATAAAAAGAAGGCAAAAAGATCGCTCAACTTAATTTTAAGCACGTTGAAGTTGGTCGGCTATTTACATCTAATTAACGCGAATAATAGAGTAAACAGCGAATGGAAGATAAAATTTAATTTAGATCATCTCTGCCTCTCTCTCTCTTATTTATTTACACTTGTGTATTTGCCTACAGATGAATTATGTATGTTAGTAGAAGACGCAGTAAGACGAAGGCATAATTCAGATAATTCAAACATGATTCTTTTACATAAAAAAGCGAATTTTTCTAGTTATCCAAAATGCGCTATAATCATGTTTGAATTATGCCTTCGTTGTACTGTGTCATCTACTAACATATATAATTCATCTGTAGGCAAATACACAAGTGTACATAAATAAATGTGACATTGAGTGATGGGAGGAAGGGAGAGCCGCTAAATTAAATTTGATCTTCCATTCGCGGTTTTCTTTTTTATTCGTGTCAACTAAATGTCAATAGCCGACCAACTTCAACGTGTTTAAAAATAAGTTGAGCGATCTCTTTGCCTTCTTTTAGTGCAGCCTCGGAAGCGCTTCAAAACTGCGCATCTCGAATGCATGAAATTTTGTTACTGCTTCCAGAAACATAATAATTTTTTGCTGGGAAAACAAATCTTTTTTTTATTATTAATTCGCGTACGCGAAATATTTTATGAATAATTTTTGTTGAGCGAAATTGAAAAATATTTATTAATATGTACGAGGCAATATTTTTAAAAGTTTTAAGTACCTACAAAGTCAAATATTGTTGACATTGTTGTCATGCTCTTGCTGAATTTTATGAAAGGCCAGATCCTTATAGGAAAATATTTAATTCGCTATGCAGCCTACGTTTGGCTTATTTTAATTGAATATACATTCCAAGAGCAGTATTGCTTTCGTTACATACACAGCAATCAATAGGATCGAAACAAATTTTAATTACATGCACTAAATGAAAATTTTTATTTAAATTTTATCAATTTCTTGAAGGTAAAAGATACTTTTCCAATAAGAAAGATTTCTATACCATTAGCGCTTCCTTAAACTGTGTTTACTACAAAAACTCACATTAAGCTGTTTTTAAATAAACATTGCTCATTTTACTGACTCTCCTAAAAGTATTTATTATAAAATTAGTAGAAAAATAAAATTGTCAATTCCGTTTTGAATTTTAAAAGGCATTTGATTTAAAAAAAAAATATTTTTTTTTCTGCAGACTCTACTTTCGGAACTCAAACCAATTTTTAATTAATTTGTAATGACGAGGATATATTTGTTTTTTTTTTTTTTTTTTTTTTTTTACGCCTTCAAATATGTTTTCAAATAATATTTTATTCTTACTAAACATTTTTGTGCAAAAAATTGTTTCATAAATTTTAAATGGTTTGGTAGCGAAATATTGGCTGCCAATTAATTATATAAATCTTCTTATTTGTTTGAAAGAAACAGACAAAATAATAGAAAAATTGTTTTTTCAGTTATGAGGTTATTGAGGCAAATGTACAATATTCAGGGCATGTACATATGTACTAAGCATGTTTAAATGTGAAAAGTAACAGTAAACATATACTTTAATTCAATTTGATTTATATATCAATAACAATGCCAACCTTCAAACAACACAAACATACATGATACGTACTGAATGCAATTTGATTTAAATGTCAATACATTTATTTATTATATACACAATCATATCGTTACCGAAATTTATAAATGCCCTAACTTATTTTCTCAAATCCCGCATGTGCCATATTTGGTATAGGTAAGTTGTCGGTATAAGCAAAAGCACACGCGAAGAAAAAACATGGGTGATGGAATCATAATCGCAACATTTTATCATTTCATGTTCAGATTAATGATTGCAGCTACTATGTATTGCATTTCTCATCTAAGGAACATAACAATCTGGACATTCCGTGATACAGAAATATACAAGAAGCTGAAAATCAGTAAAGTTGTTGAAAATATAATTATAAATAAAGTTTTGAGATTCCCCTCCATTCCGGTGTATGGAAAAAATTTTATTCAAAGTCAAAGGTCAAAAAAATACTCTAGACAAAAATTGTAGATAATAAAATTATCTACAAAAAACGTATTAATTTTTTTTTTCATATGAGCCACCATTTCTAACATATTACGATCCAAAAAATTCCCCTCCAATTTAAAAATTTTATTTATAATTATATTTTGAACAATTTTACTGATTTTCAGCTTGTTGTTAGTTTCTGTACATTTACTCTTATTTTTTGTTCAAATTTGACCGGACTAATACCATTGTATGAACATAGTATGATCTGCAAATGCTGCGAAAATTGACCGCATTATAGTAACTATGAAAATTTTTTTCCCGGTTTATGTAAACAATTTGACATATTGCTTAGATAAAAGAAAAATGCACACACAAATACATATTAAATTAAATCAAATTATAATTTTTTTTATTTGAAAATATTTATCGAATAAACTTTTCTGGACAAATTAAATTTACTGCCTGTTTTCCAATATCGAAGAAGTTCTTTCTTTCGAACAATTACGTTTCAAACAACAACAAAATTTTAGAATTTGTAAAATTAAATAACTTTCATCAAATAATTATAATTTTAAGATTAATTTTTTCACTTCACATCTCCTCGTCTTATTAAATTTTATGAACGACTGAGGTTATGTACGATTGACAGCTATTTTGTTTCCTTTCAGAACACAAACAATGTATGGTGACATAAAACTTTTATTTTAAATAAACTTTTATTATTCTCATTTGCAAAAGTTACTATTGTAGCAGCGAAAATGCTTTTTTTAATACATTCAATTTTTATGGGACGAAACCCACAATGATTATTTTATTGTCACATCAAATATTTTAATAATTGCAGAATGTTTAATGCAACCATATTTGCTCCAATGAATAATTATTTGGTTGTGGCATATCTTTTCTCTGCGTGCAGGTAATTTGAAATTAAAAAAAAAAATTGTTAGACCCTTTCTATATTAAGATAACGATATAGTCCTTTAAATAATTTATTAATATAAAACAAATCTGCCACATTGGCTCTCGTGTTAATTAAATACATGATGTAATTATTGGTGACAATGTTTCTACTATTTTTGTTGGCATTCTTTATATTTAAGTGATTTGAATGACAAAAGAAAGAAGAAGGTCAATACTGCAGTACATTTTTGTACATGAAGTTATTCTAAAATAAAGCCACAATTTTGCATTCAATATTTATTAAGTGATTTGTCAATAAAATTTTTAGTTTATACTAACATAAATATATTAACTGAATATCAACAACAAATAAATAATCCGGCATAGTAATTCACGTCTTTCTAAGCTAACGTGTAAAAATGTATTAGTCAAAGTCTTGACAGTAATATTTTTATAAAATACATTTCTGCGGGTCGACAAAAAAATGTACATACATATGTACATATATAAATAAAAAGACTGCTTTTAACCCAAAATATAAATTCCTGTCAAGATATGTACGTACATCCAGTACATGACTATATTTAGAAAAAAGAAAACACGAAACGAGCAAAACTTACAAATAATTTTACAAGAACGTTTCATAGCAAAATACTATTGAAACGTACACATGTGAATACAAATAACAAATGGTTACTTCATCTACTAAATTTGTTATAGTCATATGTTATGGCAACAAAGCATTTCGTAGTAGTAAATTTGTTTTGTCATTTGAAAACTATCTCAAGCATGGCAGAAGATTACTGTGACAATTACATTATATTTCGTTATAAATGCTTCATATCACACAAGAGCATTCACATGCGTTTATTGATTGAAAGGTAGACATGAGCATACAACAAGAAAATTCCTGCAAAATTGTGCATTAAATTTATATTTCAATTAAAACGAAAATGACAAAAACATGTATGTCTTTTACATCTATATATCGTTACCTTAATCTCTAAATGTCATAACTTATCGTTTTTATCAAATCGCTTATTTATCAAAACCTTTCTATTGTCGATATAAACAAAAAAAATGCGATCTGAAAAAATACAGTGACGTCCTTTATATATTAAGGTAGCGATATGTATACATGAAACCATATATGTTGTAGGCAAATATTTAAATAGAATGTACATCAAACGTGATTAAACAAATTTTTTTTTTATTTCTGTACAGATTTTAAGGAAGACTTATTTAGCCTAGATGTCCTCGACAGCTTACGTCACATTAAATTTACATATTTTGAATGTCAAAATTTGTTTAATTGTTTAAATAAATGCAGGCTATATGATTTCGTGCAAGAAGTGAAATGGTGTAAAGTTATTGTGGTTAGTTCCTTACTCTCTTCGCTTTGGAGAGCTGTTTCATTACAATTTTAATAGATAATTTTTAAAGCGAATTCGATCTGTTACAGTTTAGACATCTTTATGATCATCATGTTTAGTCAAGAAGCTATTTAAAATAATCGCTAATTTTGTTGAAGCGACGTGGTATATTGAAGCCTTCGTGTGAATCTGGTACATGCAGTCGTAGTTTAATATTTTTATACGAATGTTATTTCCAACACATGTGCACATTTTTTGCAACCATACATACTTACGTACATAGTTTTCTACGAAGTTTCCTTATGCCACCCGAATGTTCATACTACTTTTGTAGGCATGTTAATAGTTAACGAAATTTTAGTACGATATAAAATAGAGGTTGAAGTATTTATTTTGGCGCTACAAATTGTGTATATTGTGTATTTGCTATTTTAAGTTGCACGTGTAAACAGATTGCTGTAAATGAAAATTAAAATGGGAATTGATAGAAATCATCATCACCACTGCGACTGGAATGATTACATTTGTACGGGGCAATATTAAATACTTCTTGATGATGAAAATCATTAGATAATACGAACAGTGCATGAGGAAAAGTTATTATTAAACAATAAAGTTTCAACAGGTGATTTCTTGCATTCAAATTATAAAGGCTGTGAGCTTTTGGCCAAATCTTTAGTTTGGGAAACACAAAAAAAAAAATATTAAACCTGATAATCGATTTAAATTTTCTCTTTATAAAACACTGTATTCGTATATTGAAATTACGGCTGTAAATGTAAAATAAGTACTAGTAATAGTATGGTCTGGTAAGTATTGTTTTTGTAACATCTACATCCATACGTGTGCATGTTTATCACCCAAGTTGGTGTATTTTTGAAAATTAAATGACTTTCAGTACGCGGATATATTACAAATGCAAATTTACACAGATGAAGTATTACACATTAATATGTTCTCAGAGGGAAAACTCAGAAGGCCTTTTTACTTTGGGCCTTATTAAAGGCCTACTTGGGAAAGTTTTTGATTCAACTTTCTTTCTTATTCTACTTGCTAAAAAGGCCTAGAATTAGTAAAAATTTCGTCATGTGCGCATTTTATATTTCCTTGTTTTAACTTCAATTGAAAACAATTAAAAAAACTAAGTCCTTTTCGTACAAAATTTACATTTATGATTTTTTTTATTACAAGAAAATTTTGTTTGATTAAAAATTAAATTACACATATAATCAAATTATACTTAAGTATAGAAATTTTTAAAAACTATTTTCAAGGAGATTTTTTTACTAAAATTTAGTATATGTTTTTTTTTTTTTTTTGTCAAAAAAGGAAATATTTATGGGATGGATCAAACAGTCCACAAAAAGGAGTATAGAGGCCTCTACAAGGCATCAATACTTTTTCTCTATCACGCTGTGTATGTACAAAAGAGTTTAAATGTGATGTTATTAGTAAAAACAAATATGGTAATTTCTGTCTAAAATATGTACATATCTATATATTTGTGAGGGAAATAACTTCACTTGATAGTCTAAAATTCAATTTGTATTCTCACCTCTAGTCGGAAAGTAGTCAAGTAATATAATTTTTTTTTTTTTATTAATTGTTTTTTTAATGCAGTTCAGTAGTTGCTCCTTTTGTGTATTTTAAAGTTTTAAACTGAACTTAAGATCTTTCTCCTTCAAATGTTTTTCATTATTTACACATGTAGACCTCCAGAGCGTAGGGAATCATTAACAAGACAAGTCACTTTACAGGTCCCCAAGCAAAAGATGGAAGTTTTAAATATTTCTCATAAATCTCTCCCAACCCTTTGATTACTGCTATGAATAAGCTAACAAATCTTTATAAGACAACCAACGCATATTTTTAAAATATTTACATACATATAACAGTTTGAAGATTTATTTACAATCTGTTTTAATGCTTAAAAAATATCCAGATTCTTCTATTTCGCGGAAATAATTTTTTTTATGCTTCCGGATGGAGTTGTGAGAGTCTCCTATGAAAACTATTTTAAATATGTTTTGTTTCACATTCACTGTTTTCATGCTAAATTTGCATAGAAATATTTCATTCAAATTTTATAGTCGTTTTGAAGGTGTAATATTACTTTATGGAAATTAAGTTAAATTTATTGACATAAAAGAAAACCACATAACACTATAACGTTTAATATAAGATTATATTTTGAACTCTTAATCCTTGGTAAGCATATACAAGTTTTAAGGTTTAATCGAAAAGTTAGCTTTGTACACTCAACCAAAAAAAGCAATTAAATTCATGGAAAAAAATTCATTGATTCAACGGATTTATTCCTTATTTTTCACCCAAGAAAGAAGGTTCTTTGAATTCAACGTATGAAACCATACGTTGAAACCGTACGTTGATTTTTAAGAATTTCACGAGCACATGCCAAAAGCTGAATTGTTGAAATTGTATAATCAAATATTTTTGATTTCAACATACAGTACATGCCTACCTACAACTAATTATTTTTAAGAACTTTATTCGGTTTATTCGGTTTCATTCTAAATTAATTAATTTTAAAACGGAACTACAGCAGTATCATGACAATCAATCATTATCATTATGATTACGTGTTACGCCTTCTATTAACAATGATGTTATTTGTATACACTTTTGAATATCATAGAAACAAAAAGGTTTTAAGTAAATCAATATTCATTTAGGTTTGGTTATAACGAACTCATTAGTAGCGCACAATTTCATTCGTTAATGGCAAACTTCCTTATAGCCTAAGTAATTCTTTTTTCATAGAAACGTGAATTTTCGTTTATTTATTTCTAAATAAGTTGATTAAATATATTGGTTTTGTAAAGTAAAATAATACTTTTAAATGATTTATGACTCCTACTTCGGCACTGTGCCAATTTATAGAGGGAATAGTGTTTGGGGAAATTCACCATAGTGAAGGCGATTGGAAATTCCTCTGCGAGAAGTTCATTTCACATAAAAACAGTTCGGCTAAATTATTCATTTTCTCTGTAATGCGTAATGCGATTTACTGGCATATCGATTACAAAAAGATGTGCTTTTAACGAGGAGCATGAAAACTTACATGTTTCGGGGACAACTACCCTGATTTTATTAGAATATATTCCGTTGTCACACCAATGGAAGAGTGAAATGCAGCCATATTGCGTCGAGGCTCTAGTGATTAGTTAATAGATTAACTGTCACCGTTAATACCCTTCTGCCTCTGCTGAGTAACTTCTAAATAGACTTTAAATTCTTCTTTTCAGACATGACAGCTGTGACCATTCCAACGAACATCGCAATGGATGATCTTGCCAAAAACATCAAGACCTTCTAATGCATTAAGATCGACCCTATTCGCAATACCCCATTTTCGAAGATTAAAAGCCTTTAAATGACGAATTTTACCGTTTAAAAACTTTATGGTGTCTGCTTGTATTACAATTCTATTGGCAAAATTTTTTTAAAAGAAAATAAATATATTTGTTGCGTAAATATTTTTTGTATGAAAATCTGATTTCAAAATATCGAAGAAATTAAAACGGAAGGTCCAACTAGTTAGGTGTTAGTTATTGCTGAAAAGTTAATAACAATTTAGCATTTCCATCGCCCACCCCCCGAATAACTGTTCACTGTATTTTAAATTTTATATTGTCGCAATTTTCGTTCTTTTTAAGCGATGTGTTTGTTCTCTTTTCAACGATTGCGATGCGATAGCATATTGTTCGACTGTAATTATTTCCAATAAAAGGACAAGTAGGTTAACTGATTAAAGCTTTCTGAAAGTTAGAAGAAGTTTTCCGTTGAACGCGATCATTAGTTACTACTGGTGTTTGTTATAGTCAAATTTCACTGTTTGTAGTAAATTCTTAAAATATCAATAATACTTATCGAAACGACGATGATGAAACTAAATATTTGATTTTTAGCTAAAATATGCTGCTGTAATGTTTCAGTGTTGATTTTAATGCTTGATTCTGCTGCTGTTGAATTGATATCGGTTTTGCCTGCTAGTGATTTTATGGTTGCATCTTAAAATCTTTTTATTAATCGAGATTTGCTTAGTAATTGCTTATAGTGGCTTTAAATTTTTTTAACTAAATAGATTGGCTCGTTGGCACAAATCGCATAACTAGTAGTAGTCAATAACAGAATAATATTTGCGTATTTTTTGCGATTAGTGAATTTTGAAAGACCTTTGCAGGAGTTATTTCTTATAAGAAAAAAATTGACATTTTTTAAATAAATAACGAATGTTTAGTATAACTATATCCCAGCAAAAAAAATTTATGTAATAGTTCAAAAAGTTTGTAATATTCACGGATTTTTAATCTTTACAAGAAGTAAATTCATGTTTAAAGCTTTTCTAAATTGTAATAAATTCGTCATTATTGAAAATAAATATTAAAAAGGTTTAATACTGCCAAAACCACAATAAATCTTTGAATCACAGAAATTGCATGGTAGCTCCAATTCATTCATATTAATGCAGTTTATTTAAATTCCCGTATAAACAAACATGTGATCTTTAAAGTTACGCTTATATTATGTTTCACCTAAATCGAACCAGTTTATCATGATTTGAATCTATTCTGGGATGAGTTAAAACTCAAAAAAAAAATTTAAGATTTTATCTTAACATTTTCAATTAATTACTGAAAACATAAAGAAAATTTCTGTGAACTTTTCAACTATCAAAATTAAATTTAAAGAAACTGATAATATTAAAACTAAATGGTATTTAACTACTTAATTAAAGCTGTCTTAATTGGCGGTATGGTCTACGCGGACAAACAATCTAATGATGAGATATTAATGGGTCTATAAGATCATGCATGATCTCAGTTCAAACTTCTGTGCAATGAAAAATGTATCATGCCAATCATTATCCTTATGATCTATTTTTTTGCCTCATATATATATATATATATATATATATATACTTGTATGCTGATGTAGTTTGTGTGCATTTGTGAATAATATATAAAACAAATAACGAACGGGAAAGTTTGTTAAACGCGGAGTAAATAATTTTGTTTCGTTTATACAATATTTTTGTTATATAGAGTAAAATCATACATATGGCTTATATCACAACAAAGGAAGGTACGGCTATTTTTTTATTAGGACTAGCCTTCAGGGTATGACGCCTACTTATGCACTATCTCCGGGAATAGATGGAGTAGTGTTTAGAGAAATTCGATTAAAACTTTAACATACTGAAGGCAACTGGAAAGAACTCTGCGGAAAGTTTATTACAACAATATTAATTTCCTCTGTAATGCGTAGTGCTTTTCAGTAGCATGTCGATCACAAAGGGATGTGCCTTAATGAGGAGCGGATTGTATGTGAAAAATAACCGGTGAAATGCACTCAAGTGCAAAATATTTACCTAAACTTTTTAAATTTTTATCAACTTTTACATAAATTAAAAAAAAAAAACAACCTAATCTTAAAATAAGTGGCTACAAAACACACATCAATAAATTGATTTATTAGACATTCCGGAATCTGCAAATTTTGTCAGAATTTTCAGAAGTTATAGAGTTCAGTATACTTATAAAATATGCATTCTCGATTTAAAATGAAAAAAGTAAATGTGTTCAAATTATTGATGAAAATATTCACTTGATGTCGATTTTAATGCAAATTTTCACTGAATTATTATATATATTTTTTTTGTTTGTTTTTTGCCTTTAAGACACGTAATGCATTTCAATGAGAAAAATTTTATCAAAAACAAACATATATCAAAATATATTTTCATATCGTCCACTGAAATCAAAACATACTTGATATATTGTACAAACATTTTGCAAGTTAATCAAATAACTTTTTAAAATAAAATAAAATAAAATCTTATTTTATTTTAAAAGTAGAACAAATTTTGAAATATTATGGAAAAATGGATAAAAAACTTCTTTTACACAATATTAAGATCTTAATTTGCTAAAAAACAATTTATAATAAAATATATTTCACAGACATATTCAATGACACATTAAATCAATTTTACCTCCTGCATTTAAGCTGACAATATCAATTTTATAAAAGCTTACGAACGAAAATGAAAATTCTTGTCTAACATGTGAAAAATAAAATTATGCTTCACTTTCTATTACACTGCACAATGATGATGCAATATTTTTTTACGTCTGATATTTCAAGTTAAAATTTTATTTTACATTTGTTTTGAGTGTTCCTGCATAAAATTTAATTATTTTTCGCAGTTTTTATGACACGTATATTTTTTATAGCATTTTTTATTGATGCATTTTATACAAATGACTGTTGTGCAGATATCCTTGTAATATTTTTTGTTTTGATAATATTTTCTTTGTTTTATATCTCATTGTTAAGTGAGAACAAACAATTATAGAACTCTCTGATGTTATGTGGGAATATTTTTTTGTTCTAACTTTTCAGTATAGTTCAAAAGTATTGATTTATGTATATACATATCTATGTAAGTATATATGTTAATATGTGTATTGCCGAAAAATGTGAAGCATACAATAATTTATTTTATACACGAGTAACTATATAAAAATTTATATACACAAATATTTTATTTCGTCTTTCTTTAAAAATCTTTGTAGGGATTGCAAGAAATATCTAAAAATCAATCTCAAATCAGAATATAAACATTTTTCAATTTATCCTTTTTAACACAAACAGAAACCATTTAAATGAGTAGAAAATATTGAATCTTAATAGATACAAATATTCACTTTAATAGAAGTTGTAGAAGACCAAATATAAAACAATCTTTGAAAGGATCATTAAACCGGAAATACAGACATACATGCTTAAGGATGGTTTCCGACTCAAACTGAAAAAAATATTCAGCCATAAATGAGCGAGAATATGTCAAAAAAGTATTCAATACTTTATCATTTTCCTTATTACTGCATAAACTGTATAAAATAACTACTGTTGTGAATTTGTGCCGAAAAATTATATGGTTTGGTGGAAAGAGAAATTTATAAAAAGCATTAAAGGAAACGGATGTTTTATAATTTGATAAGAAATTTGTCAAATAGATATAAATATACAAAAACGCGTGTACATAAATATGTTCTGCAAGAAATAATTAACGGAGTGATGTGTATATGTGTATGTAAATTTTATGTTTATCACATTAAACATAAAACACATTTTTTTCGATTTTTATGAAATTTCAAATAACACTTTTTACAAAAGAACCTCACACTCATTTAAGCGGCTAAAGATTTTAAGTAGGCGTGCTCAATCGGGAACGATTGTATGAATATATAAGTTGTCAAAGCGCAGTTTTCAGCACGCAAAATTTCTTTTGAACTTCCTAAAATAAAATATATTGGTTGAATCAAAATATATTGGTAGAGTTAAAATTTTTGTCTGATTCACTTGAGTACAACACAGAATTAATTTTTGATTAATGCTTGATTAATTGCACTTATTTAAATTGTGTTTATTGATCCTGTATACCATATGAGAGAAGAAATCAAACATCATTATGATTATTATCTTAAGTTATTATGTTAATTAGTTCTGAAGAACAAACACTTACATATGTATGTAAGTGTCAGCTCTTGAGATACCGCATTGTTGTCTCTTTGTTCAGAGTTAATGGTACACAAACACTAGTATTTTCTTGCCTACTACTTGTAGGGGAACGGTACTGAAGGCTTTTGTTAATTTAAATGATTTAAAGATTAAATAATTAACGACTTAAATTTCTATATCACTATTGTCAGCAAAAATAAAAAATAAGCGGTTTAGAATTCTGCACAAATTAGAAAATTTCGTTTTAGGTTTAATAACACTTGATAAATAATTTATATTACTTAGATATTAGATATATCAAATATCTATGTAGGGCTTCAAGTCGATGTGTGTGAATGACCATTAAAAACTCTGTGGCAAAATGAAAAAAACTGCTTAAGTCGCGATAAGCTAATATTGATTTAATATTATAATCGTATCTCTGCTGCTCTTCTTTTTCTAATTATAATTAAATTAAATTCGTTGATTCAACGAATTATTCCTTATTTTTCAACCAATGTTTTGGTTGAGAGTATATCTACACTTTCTAGTTTGCTTTAACAGGTAGACTTAAATTATAGAATTGTATTAGTAAATTTCTGTTTCGAATGTCTCCTGTTGGTCCATTCACTACCTAGTCAACATTCTCAATGACAAGAAATTTTTATTTATATTTATATTTTTATTTATAAAAAATTATTTATTAAAATACGAAAACATTTGATAAAAAATTTTTTCTGAAGACTTCTTTCTACGATTTTAGTTTGGTTTCATCTTTGGGAACTTTAAAAAAGGTTCCTTTCCAATAGCCCTAATCTTTTGTACATATCACACCCATTTTGCACAAATGCAAACTCATATTTATTTCGTATTAATTTTAAAAAATTTTCCAATTTTAATTAATGAAAATTTTTTAATTTAAATTGCATAAATAAATACAAATAAAAATTTGACACCTGAAATTAAAAACAAGTGTTTTACAACAATTGTCAGCTGTGCTTGTAAGACTACCTTATTAAATGTAAATTTGATATGAAACTCGTTTATTTGTTGCCACATACTGTTGACAAAAACACAAAAAAAGGTATAAGCATGGGCCGATGTGTATTCGTCGCGTAATCATTTACGACCAACTGAACGATCATAAGAATGTGTGTCAAGAATACGTGTGCTTTGAGTTTGCCCAACTGAGTTATGGGCTGATTGTCAAAGGTGTAAATGTGAACTACATTGTAGTTTTTTTTTTTTTTTTAATAAATCTAATGGCAATTTTATGTGTTTCGTTGCCTGAATAATCAAAAATCAACGATATTTTGCATTTGCACTTTCACAAGGCCATTTGCAGTGAACACTGAATACCGCTATTATAAATTTAATAAATGCAACAATGTTGTGCTTATGTCTGAACAATGAATTTAGATAATTATAATTTCAATCATAGCTTATTTCGGAAAACATATAATTGTTGAATCAAATTTGTTACAACCATATGTTTTTCGCAATGTACGAACATAGTAAAATTTATTTTGAGCATTTTCAGGCATTACTTTCCCCGCTTCGCATCATATCTTAAAAGAAAGATGTCAACTCAAAAATGTTGTGTGTTATATCTGTTACGAGTACTGTTGAATAATTATATCCTGTTTAAATTTTGATTGTTATTGTTTTCAGAATATTACACATGAAAAATTATGTATACAATTTCATATTGTATTTGCTTAATTCAATTTGTGAATACGAATCCTTATATAACACATTTTATTTCATAAACAATATTATATACGAAATTATTGTCAATTCGGTTTATTTCTGACCAGCCTCTCATTTGCTATAATAAATTATTTTGGTATTAAAAATAAATCAAGCCGACTTTTACATTATAATTGTGATAAAATAAATTACAACATAAGGCCAACAACAAAACTTCATTATATTGATATTAATTTATGTTTTGATTTTGCTACAAAATGACAAACATGCGGCATGAAAAACGTTCAGAAATTCGGGTTTTTATTTGTTAAAAAAACGTGCTAAAGTTAAGTTTTTGTGAACGTGCATATATTGACATAAAATAATTTAGTATAAACACAAAATGTTTTTTAAGTTGCTACTGAATTAATACTTTTTTTATATAATAAAATACGGTTTTAGAGACATGTGGTGTTTACTACATTAAACGAAAAGAATTTTGCTGATATATATTACTTTGACAGGGAAAGTGCTAGAGTTTAAGAATGTAAAACTATTTATTGATTTACTTAAAATGTGTTTACGATATTAGTTAGTGATCTGCATCGACTATACCCCATTAGTACTTACATTTTCGGCGATAATATATATTTTATATATTTTCTTTTGAAGCCAATAGGGTAAAGTAGGAAACGCTTTTTAAAGTTTATAATATTCAGAGACAAACACTGTGCTAATGTACACCACAGCGCATTTCCTAATCAGTTATCACAATCCACAGTGGCTGAAAAACCCTAAGTAGCGGCAAAATGTATTTTCCGACCAGCTAGCAACACCAAATTTGGTATGCGGTTTTCTACCGTCAAAATATTTGGTTTAAGTAAAAATAGGAGGACCACGCCCCTTTTTTATTGGCCCGCCCATAAGGGCGATTTAAAAAAATATATGCTCACAAAACTATATTTACGAAAACTCTCACTTTATAATTTGGTAGTGACATTTATATAAACCTTAAAAATATTTTAGAATATGTGTATTATGAAAATCGTGTCAAATTTTCGTGGGGCTCCCACATGAACTTACCTTTTGCAAAAGGTGCATTAAATCATTTAAAGGAACTTACTGTATAGTTTTTTATCAATTAAGAAAATATTAAAAAATGGGCGCCACCAAGTCCTCTCTTAAGGCCGTGCCGCACTATCCTACACAATCGTACGATTCATTCACAGCAAAATCTTGCAAAAATCTGACCGACTTTAAAAAATCATTTCAAAATGGTGTTGTAGGTGCCATACTATCATACAAATCTGATGCCAAATCATTTGGTTGACAATAAATACTCCTCTGATCGCATGAAAACTATAATTTTATGAAAATTTTCATAAAATTTTACAAATCACACGACTTGCCAAAAAATCTGTCACACAGTTGCATTTTTAGTCCACACTACCATACATTTTTAGCACACATGTCATATTTTGCAAATCGCGCGACTGTGTAGGATAGTGCGGCACGGCCTTTAATGGACCCCCATTTAAGAAACTGTTTAAAAAATATATGTAATGAGACTAATAAATTTATTTTTTTAATTTAGTTTGCTAATGTGGTATTTAAATGCTTATGAATCAATCTGGGAAAATTTTTATAAAAAATAATGGATGCACATATCGATGGCTTAAGATAAAAAAGGCGTAACTTGTTTTTTTTCAAAAAGCGTTTTTGCCAATTCTGTTAGATAAATATCAAATTCACAATGCTTTCCAAATAAAATAAATTGAAGCATAAGATTTGTTGACTTTTTTTTTATAAAAATTACACTAAAACATTTTTATATGTACTTTAAAATTTACGGATTTTATTGCGATTTTTAGTTCAAACTTCCATCCGCTTCTAATTCCATGGAATAATTATTTAACGACTCTACGCTGACGTCAGAATTATCAGAATCATAATTAATACTGGAAGCTTGTTGAGATGTACAAGGTAGTTGAAGTTGTGTTGGTAATTCAGGTAATTTTAATAAAAGACCAATGACTTCTCGAGAAAGCAAAAGTTTGAAATATAAGGGTCAGAGCTCTCCATAGCTCTTTGATACATGTCAAGTTGTACTCTTGAATCTTTTCTAGCGTCACCAATTCCATTTTTATTGCATTTATTTTATGAAATATTTTGAAACGTTTTAAATGTAAACCCTTAAATATCTCGACTTAAAAACAAACTGACTTATGCTACTTTCAAAATAAACTGTTCATAAAATCTGGTTATTTATATAAATTGAAACGCTTTTTATATCCTTCTTTCTAACCAAAAGTAGAATATTTCCGAGTTTTTAAACTTGATAATTGCTAAAAATCAAATAAATTATTTGCAAAAAAAAAAAAAAAAAAAAATTCCACTATATTAAACCTTAGCTTCCCACGAATAACTACATGTAGAAAACTCCTTTATCGGCTGTTATCCACGATACTTCTACTCCACAAAAGACGATAATATTTTTTACAATTTCACAAAAAAATTACCCATTAAAAACACTAAAATAAGTGCTAAATACTTACATATATAAAATATCTTTGCAACAGTTAAAAATACTCACCTCGAGTAACAGAATCCGTATTCAATGATTTATTTTATTGAAAGTATATTTTAAAAAACAACAAAATTATATTGCTTACATGTTAGCAGTTGTTTATGTATAATAATCCAATATGTTGGTAATTGAACATTATAAAAAATTTTTCAAATATATGAGGTTGAAAAATCGATTTCTTGCCGCCAAATTTGGAAATTCGGCCATACTGCAGTCGTCGTCCAAGTAAATAAATCAATCACAGAGAGTCAGGTCGTTGCATGCTTTAAATTAACGGACACGCGTTAGTAAAGTTAAAAATAATTAAGCTTTCTTCAATATTTTCATCATCTTTTATATCTCCACTATCTCTTGTCTAATTAAAGCACAATGAATTGCATAGATAAGCGTAGTCCCCAGCGTAGTCACAATCTTGTGCAAATGGTCTTGTATCATTGCATTTGCAAATGGTGTAGTATATTTTTACTTTACACTACACTAACAAAATACAGAGAAATGCACATGCTACATCTTTGCAAATACTTATACTTATACTTATGCAACACTTAGTTGCAAAAAGACAGGTGATACGCAGTAAAGAAAGCCTATAAATTTTCTGCCAGTTTATCTAACAATGCTTCATCATTAATTTCCATATCTGTAAAAATATTGGTATTTAATGGAATATATCAGCTTAATCATACCTTCACTGGATATAATCTCTCCAGCAGCTTCATCTAATAAGAAGTCAATTAATTTGTTATTTTTAAGGCCAAAACTTTAGTGGAAAAAAAATATTTTATTTTCTTTTATGTTTTGCCACAAGAATTGCAACCTAACCCAAAGAGATCATTAACAATTGATAGAATAAATTTTGCAATCTCAAATGTACAAGATTGTGAATACGGCTAATGTTAAAATATTTTGTTAAAACGTGAAAATAGTGTAGAGTATGTTTAACTACTTAATTTGAATTTATATAAATTTTGTTTCTGACTCAACAAAGCCGACGACTTAGCACCTTTATTTTCGTAATAACTTTATTGTCAAATAATAAAATAAATTTTTAATAAAAATACATGCTATATTAATTAAAAAACATTTTTATATATTTTTATAAAAAAACATGCACCATACTTTAAAATTTAAACATCACATTTAGTATTCCGCATCAAACTGTTGTTATACAAATATTATTCTTACAATTACAAATAGAAGTTGTTGGTAGTTATTATTATTCAATTTTATTTTTTAATTGTAAATGCATACGAAGTTATAAAGCTTCATTTCCTGTTTCATTAAAGTTTTTTTGGCTGTTATACATATAAAAACAAACTTTTGAATAGTTAACAACAAATTTTTGCAACTGTTGAAAACTGCCTTACAACCATTTAAATACTTAAAATTCTAATTGAGAGATAAAATTTTTTTCTTTTATAGATATATTTCTGATTTTAATTATAATTATAATAGTCAAATTGTTATTATTGAAAACTAAATCTAAAGTTTAAAATTGTGAGTTTATTTTTGTCAACTTTATGGTCTTTATATAATCTAAAGAAGTTTTCATTTATTCTGGTTTAATTTCGTAATTTAGTAAGAAATTTCGTAATTTGAATCTCGTAGATAAGATAATCTTTAAGTAGTTGAATAGAGGGCAAGAATTCTAGTGAGTATACTTCAAGATGCCAACTGAGCCTTCCAATCATTTGAAGTTTTACTTGTTTTACTATTTTAGAAATTTCAGTTCGTTTTAAGAATATATTTTTATTTTGTAGGATCAGCCCTCAGTTGATGGCCCTTAAATAAACTATGAATTGTGCCAGAGATTATAGAAAGCGATAGTGTAATGAATATATATGTTGAAAATGTAGAAAGCTTAATTATTTTAAAACACTGCTATAGCGGGTTTTGGTAATTTTTAGAGCAGTACTGCAGTGCCTCTGGACGCCTAAGCTTTCTTAAGCCGTTTAAGCAGGCATTTTTCCAACAAGAATTAGTACAATGCCATACTAATGTTCATTAGAGAATTTTTCCGACTTGAGCTGACCATTGATCAGACATATGTAGGTCCTAAGTCATAGTTTGCTTGGTAGTCAACGCGCTAACGACTTCAGCCAACACTATCAGAATTTGGGACGATTTGATAATTATTATAAGACCGATTTCCAGTTGATGGCGTTTCGAGGTTCATTTTATTCAAATTTGTGGTGTTCCAAAATAATTATAATAATAATTCTTTTTGGACCTTTTTTAAATGAGGAGCAAAAGACTCCGTCTCAGCTGCAGTGCGTTCATCTAACAAAAATAGTTTTCATAAAATTCAGCTCCAAGTTCTCAAAGTTCTCCAGTTCTAAAGTTTTAAACTCAAATTGAATGCTCAAAAATCAAAAGTATAAAGATGTACCAAAAAAGTGCATGATGTTTTGATTCATGTAAATAATTTTGCACCTTCAAACTGTTTTGCTTGCACTTTTTTAAGCTTAATTTTAATTCCACCTGCAACAGCAATAAAAAAAATCTTAAAGCCCATTATAACACTTAAGTATTATTTAAGTTCCAACGAAAGACAATAGCAGAAGTTGAGCTAGTGCTGCAGTTGCTCTTCCATAAAACCAAATGCAAATGATCATAACTTTTTTTATTAACATCAATTTCGTTTTATATATTTCGATGGTGTATTTGTGTATTTCATAAAAATAAAAATTTATGATATTTTGAGTGTTAATGCTTTTATTTTGTTTAAAACATGTGTACAGTGTATGAAACGATTCCTTTTCATCTCACAAAGCTTTACAAAAATTCAATTTCTTTATCAATACACAGACATACTCTTGAAAACAATGAGATTTTGGTGACTGTTGTTTTACGTTTAATGTTTAATGAAACGAAAAAAAATTGATTTCTTTTTATTCTTTTGTTTCATGCTTTCGGCTGTGACCCAATTATGCAAACATTGATGATGTGCAAAAAAAAAAAAATACATAAAATCACGAGTTAACATTAACCAATACAATCGCAGTGCTGGCATAAAAAAATATATTTCGCCATATAAGAAAAAAAAACAAGAAACAAATAACAAAATCGATATGAAAATACATCAATACTCATCAGTATTATTCGTTATTCTGGTGCAATTGTTTTACTAAATAAGATCAACACAAAAAAAAAAAAAAAAAAAAACAAATAAAAATTTAATGAAACCAAAAGTGAAAACGAACGCACAAATATTTTTATGCAAAATCTTTTCATGTACATTTAACATGGCCACAGTGTTGCCAAGAGCAGACAGGAAACAATAAACAAATTTCAATATCATTAACATCAGTTTTAAATTATTTAAGAAATTTTAATGTAATTTGACTTTTATTTCCGATATTCTGATATAATTTAAATAATGATATGAACTTATGTACATGTTTTGTTCTATCGAAAGTACAACATATCTTACACACTGCATATTATGTTTATGAGTGACTGCATTTGCTTTTTGGTTACTGACAGCAACTTAAAGTAGAACAACTCGTTTTTGGTGCAACAACAAGGTTTATTCAATTAATTGAACAAATAAGTTTTGTACTAAATAACAATTTATTTTGACATGGTTTTGAGTAGCCAACTTTAACTAATGGTAAATACCACATTATTATTTGTTTTCAGATGCAAACATATATTTGCATTATGCAAAGAGAAATTCGTAATGTAACAAATTGAAAAAAGCTCCAGTCTCAATTTCTTTTTTAGAATATGTGTGTAAATGCCATAAGGTCATCCTTTGAAATGTATCATTTCTTTTCATAAAACATCAGGATTTTCCATTTTCTTATATGGGAAACTTTTTGGAAAATTTTTTGCGTAAAAATTGATTTCAAATTGTTAAAGATCTTTTATGTTTGGTGTGAGAATCCAATGAAAATCGAAAGTAATTGAAAATTTCGTTTGTAATCTAACCATTTCTAAAATCCAATATGGAATTTTTCTAGTTTTTTAATATGTAGCGTCAGTAAAATAAGCTTTGGATGTTAATAAAATAGCTTAACGCGAGCTTTTCTAGTAAAAACAATTTAAACAAATGCCTGTGGGTATAAGCGAATTTTTTAACTGTAAAATTGAAAGACAAAATTATTTGAATCTGAAGACTGTAAATCAAAAACGATCAGAGTGCAATTACGGCATTGAATCTATTCCGATCGGATTGTGTAATTTGCCCTATACTTGGTGTTTATAAAATTAAGATCAAATTTCCGAAATTTCCTTTAAAATGTTTTTTAAATACTATGTAATAATTTTTTCCTGTGAATTACGGTGATTGGCGTTTTCCAGACATTTTCTTTGACCAATTACCGATACAACTTATATGTCACCAACCAATCTCGGGAGCAGAATAACAGGCGATTTGCGATACAAGAGAAAGTTAAATGTGAACAGTCATTTAAGGTCTTCGGCCAAAACCAAAGTCGATAATTAATCGTTAGGATTTTAACTTCGAGGATCGAACTGGTAAAACGCGTACCTGTGGGTTAGATAAGTCTGGTTCTTATATTGATCTCAGACTACTATGTGCTGCTAAAATCATACTCTGTCCTCTTGGAGATGGATTTGCTTTTTGTCATACTCTATTTGCTTGGTGAGGTCTTCTTAGGAAGTACACATAATGGTTTCTGTGGTTTCTATAAAAACCAGTTAGAGGGATATTATTGAAATGATTGATGCTCTACAAGTTTTACTGGCTGGTTGGACTTTGAACAAAGAATATTAGATTCTTTTCCCTCTTTTGCTAAACAATATAATCTTCATCAGAAGTACGAGATTTGATAGGTCAAACACTTAAGCAACATATTTCTGAAGAATGGATGGTGCTATTGTTATACACAAGCTACCACCTAATGTGTTCCCAGCAACTCACATTAATGTTCCTTTGGGGAGACCTACTGGAGTCTCTCACTGTGTTAAGAGCATCGTTAGTTTAGATCACAAGGCAGGTACTGACGCTAAACTGAATCAAACATCTCTACATAAAATGGCACAAAATGTTTTCAACTGATGAATTTATTTTTATTTTTAATCGATGTTCATATAGAAAAGTTCAGTCCACACCAAACATCAAAGCTGTGTATTTTAGTCAGAGCTTGCGTACGAGAAGTGAGGTTTTTAAATTCTCTAAAGTCATTTGCAATCTGCGAAATTTAGTTTGAATGTGCGAAAATTAATATCGGTTTATAAAAATCTACTTTAAAAATAAACATACATACAATGATTCGTTTCGTTTATAATTTTGTCACTATTTTTTTTCTGGTATGAAAATTCCAAAAGTCCATATGTAGTATTTTATAATCACGCATCACCTTTTTGAAATGTTATTATTAAACTCAGGTTTTCCATTTCATCACAAATTGGCAAGTCAATTTCTTTAGTGGACTAAAATCAATTTCAGTTGCTTAAAAGTTGAGAAAGTTTTTGTATGGAGCCAGAAATTCATGCTTAAGTTAGGAGTTCATTGAGTCTGTAAATGTACTATATACGTTTTTAAGATTTAACCAATTGTCAACTGTCTAAGTATTAAAAGGAATTACAATATTCGAAACATATATTCAATTGCAAAAGTAAAATATGAATAGCAAAGTCTTTTGTTTAATTTTTAATAAGCAAAAAAAAAAAAGATTATAATGTCATTTTATAAATGATTTCCAATCAATATAATAAAATAAAACCACAATTTTGTATTCAGGAACATTTAATGAACATAATTTTCTTTTTGAAAAAATAATTTTACTGTACTAATTAATATAAATAATTCAAGTAATTATGGTTTTGTAATTCAATATTTGAGCCTTAAAGAGATGTTTAAAATTATAAAATTTATTGTGTACATTTTAAAGAGATAAAGAGGGTTATTCGAGCATATATTTGAGGACTTTCGTAGTTGAAACGATACCAATTTAGCAGCACAGTCATAAATGTCCAAAATTAGCTGACTTTGCAGTGTACTATCAATTCAAACCATATGCTGCTAGTTCAAACGTCAAAACTTTAGACTATTAAAAATGATTTATATCCCCCAATTTGTTGTCAGAAACTTGCTGGCCTAGACACATTTTAAAGAAAAAAGACAGATTAATTTGCGCTGATTTAATATATCTAATATACATAAAATAAATGCTTAAAACAATTTTATTTTACTTTTATTTTGAATATAGTTTTGATCTTCTTTTAAAGACGAATATTTACAAAAATGTCCATGTATAGTAAGTACCTGTAAAAAATTGTTTATTATAAGATTGTTTAAAAATACTACTTACAATAACACAACTAAGAAATTTCTTCAAACATGTTTATACTATTAAGTGCTCTTAAATTATCGCAAAATAAAATCCATAAAATTTATAGATATTTGCAAGGGAGGGATAAAGTTAATTTTGACAATTAAAATCGCAATTTTAGTTTTAATAAAGAAAAATCTTGTGATAATGTTTAATGAAATTTCTGGGGTTGGTTATGTGCAAAAAAAAATAGAAATATTTATTACTATTTTATTATCACCATCACGTATTCTAAACGAAATTGGTGTGACAAATTTACATACATATATTTACATATACATGTATTAGTTTTTTATTTTTTCAAACGTATTTATGCACTTATGTCTATCTATCTACAAGCCAACGTTACCAAGAGCAGGCAAAATAAAGATACAATTATAGCAAAGGGTCAAATAGAAAACCATTTAGTATTAAATTAAACTATTGTAGGATTAATTTGAGTATAAGCTGTGATTAGAATTTTTAACGCGAAAATCCCTAAGACGTACTTGAATTAATTGTAAAAGGAATTAAGCACTTTCTAAGCTGCCTCTGTTCAATACAAGCAAAAGACAAAAATAATATAATAAAATTTTTCTTCGTCTTTATTTTTCGATTTTAATATTCGAATGCAGCTGACTAGACAAAGTCTATGTATAACAAAAATGTGATTATATGTTCAATACCGACAATTCACAAAAATAAATTTTAAATTAAAACAGGTAACAATTTTAAATTTAAAGAATTATTAAAAATATCAATGCAATTGCGTTCCTCGATAAAAATGGGAGTATATAATCCTGAAAAGGGATTGCTTTGAGTATGCGACAAGATTGATTTAAGGTAACAGAAATGTATACGGTTTTCAATTGGATGCATGATGATGTTGGACGTGAACTTATGCATGCAATCTAGAGCCGTTAATATTTGCCTAAAATCAAGCAAGACACTTTTTTGAGGTAATTTTTATTTTTTTTTCATTGAATTATGTATTTTGGGATTATATATTAAAGAATATTCATAATTATCTCATTCTTGACACAGTTTAGGTTTGGTTTAAATACGTTGTCGATAATTATTTTTGTCTGTGTTGTCATAGAAAGTTCCAGGTGAATTTAAGGTTTGAATTATATAAGAAAACTGTTTTATTAACTTTTGTTGATATTTTATACATACATACATATTAAGCTAATAAGGCCTATATTCTTCAGGGGTTTAATTTTTTAAAAGTTAAATTACATTTTATTAACATTTTTATTGACATGACCGCTTTTCAAACTAAGCCACATAAATTCTCTGTGTATATAATGAAAATATTTACAGAATGTATGTATAATACATCAGCCATCTTCACGATGACACGATGTTTCTACGAGCAGGGAAAGTTGTCAACATCAGCCATTTTTCGACTGAATGAGACTCTACGTAGCGAAGCCATAGCACCAGCCGCTCGACAGTAATTTCACCGATTAACTACAATATTCTAAAGTACGTTACAGCATCCTCATTGAGAAACTAAACAAATTTATAAAATTACTATACAACTAGTTAATGCAAGAGACTTAATACTGCTTATCTAAAATTTAACAAAACACGCAAAGAATTAAACTTTTCTTCACAGTTTAACACTATTCCTTTCTAGATACACTATGACTTTCACAAAGAATTTATAAACGGAAGATGTATGAAATAACTGCCTAAATTATAGTTTTCTAAAAAAAATTGTTTTTTGTGGTTGCCTATATTTTTATCTGAAATGTCGTAAGAATGCAGATATTTACGATAAATCAATTGGAAATAAATTTTCTTCTCAAAGTAAACTTTTGATATTCACATTTTATAATACAATTCTCTTATATACCGCTAATCGTAAGATGTGATCATTTGCTCGGTGCACAGATTATCTTGTCACTCGGCATAATACAAAAAGTAGGTGTCAGGATATCCGTTACTAGCACAAAGAGCAGTGCTGCATATTCTTAATGTTCAGGGTTATACCAGACACAGTCATACTTATTCTGAGAAAATTTAAGATCTGAATCTCTGCAAGTAAGGTTCAGAGATAGACAAACGGATGGACAATGTAGCAAAAATTAAAGTTATTTTTTTTCTCATTTGCTAGAATGTACCCTTAAAACGGTCGAAATTCAAATTTCGAAAACTTTATTTTGGTAACGCAGCTGCAAGCAATTGTATTTGCTTAACTATTGTTTAGTACAACTTAATGCATACAAATATATACACAAGTACAACATTAAACAAAACAAAATAAATTAATATAAAAAATTTACGTTTATAAAAATTTGAATTGTTCTATTGAGATTTGTCAACACGTACGAGTGTTTAACAAATTAATGCCATAATTTTAATTTATTCTATAGAGCGATGGATTGTCAATGGATTTTAAGCTTATGACGAATTTTATTCTATTGTTTTATTTAAAGCGTTTAAGCAAAATAATATAATTAAAATTTTTGTTTAAATATTTCAGGAGAGCAAAGAACAATTAAAGTGATATGTGAATTTTATTAGAATTTCACAAAAAAAAAAAATGATATTTAACATCATGATATGAGTTCAACTTTCCGTACAACTAAAAATTTAATTGTGTGTTGATTTTTAAAGTTTATGGTTCGTAACGTAATGATCAGAGAAAATTGCACATTGTTAATAGTTTTCAAACAAAAAGGAAAACTTTTTAATATCAAACATCAATTAGATTTCAACTACACAGAGGAATAGCACAAACGTTGTTTTGAAAATATTTTACAACGTGCAATTTTCCGCGAGAATAATTAAAATTTCTGCAATCAAGAGGTTTGGTTTCATTTAATTTAAAAAAAAAGGTTTTCTTATCAGATCTCGGTGATATTTAACATTTCAAAACGTCTTACGAAATCTTTGCAAAATATTTGCCATTCCTAATTTTGTAACTAAAATTATGCGTCGAATTTGGATAGCAACCGTACCTCAGTTGCACTGCCAGTGGCTGAAAATGGTACTGCGGATGGCAACTGGAAGCTAAGCCCAAATCGATACATCCGTGAATGTACAACTCGTCACGTAATTTCCCATTCAATTATACAGTTATAACGTGACGAGTTCTACGTTCATAGATGTAACGATTTGGGCCCTAAATTATCTTGTGAGTATGAAACGATGGCGCTTTCTTGATTTCTACCTAATGCAAAATAAAATTTATACAAATATTACTTATGTAAAACTATGTTTCTTCCACTATTTTGAACGACTCCAAAATCAGCTTATAAAACACTATGAACGGACCTCAATTTATGAAAATTATCGAATCGATCGAGTTCTGTACATTTGATCTAAATGGATTTCGTGGCTCGTGATACACCAATGTCAAAAATTTTTCCACAGTTTATTTTAAATAACTCCAAAAATCTATGAAAATCTTGGAGATCGCCAACAAGGTAAGCCGCATCCAAATTACTTCCATATTAACTTTTTCATATATTGAAACCAAAGGCTCGTCCAGCAGTTGATAACTTTTGAGCAACATCATTTGCAACATATTTAACTCTTTTAACACATCTTGTTTAAGTTGAAATTAAACTTACAGCTCCTATAGTCCACTACGAACGAACTCATACACTAAAAAGAAATACATATTAACTAAAATTTTGAAAATTTTACTTAACTTGAGCTCAAATTAGTTGTCGCAATGCCGTTTTCTACAGAAACTTAAAAAAATTTCCTTTATATTAAGAAGTAAAAATTTCGTTTTTAAAAGGAAATATTTACTAAGAACTACAACAATTCACTAAAAAAAGTCCAGTGCTTATCTCAAAATTAGTAAAAATTTCGTCATGTGCGCCACATCTGCCATCTTGCTGCGCAATTTTCATTTTCTTGTTTCACCTTCTGCTGAACCGGCCCATCTGCTACAAAGAAGCTTTTGATGTCAGCAGACCGACATGGAATTTCCGGAATGCTTATTTACGACAATAAGTTGTATTATCTGGAATGAGGGGTAATGCAAACATTTTTACAAAAATTACATATTTTTGGGACTTTTTAAACTACCTGGAGTTCGGTTTCGTAGATAGTTACTCTAACTACTTATCTACTACAACTTGCTCTATTACCAGCCAGTACATATACATAACTACTTAATTCGTAATTTCTTACATTCACAACAATAATATTTTGAAATTTAAAAAAATATTCTATTCTCTATTTAAATTCTAACTAATAATTCCAAAAACTGTTGTGTCAAAATATTAAATATTAAAGATTTATTCATAAAATTTAATAAAACTATTTTAAAATAAATTCACTCCCGTCTAGATTAAGCTGGCTTTATTTGTCGTGAAGTGTTCTTTGACTTAAGTGGTAAGATTTTCAATGGAAACAAAAGTTGCTAACATCACATTTTACGCGTCAAAAATGTGCACCAGAAACAATTGTTTAAGGTGCAGGCATTTCGTATAAAACAAACAAAGCATATAAAATTTGTATGCAACGCATGAGAGACATATTAAATAAAACAAAAGAAATGTCTACCACACTCTTAAATAATGGTAGAAAAACTACGAAATTTCCACGATAGTGGAAACGATTTTTCGGTTTTAAAATAAAAAAGTTGTTAAACAACACAAAAGGCTATTGTTTTTTTAAAAATCTGTTGCTGAAATTAAAAAAATGGTCAACTATTCAGCTCTTTAGCCAAACACATGGCTTAAATGTGTTGACAGGCGGTTTTTTTAAAGAAAGTAATCGAAATAAGCGTAATTTTTTCAGGCATTTTAATTTTTTGAAGATTCTTTAAAGTTATTTGCCCAAAACAAACTTAAAGCTTTTATTATTAATAAAAATAAAATTAAATTTTTATAGAATTTGAAAATAAAATTCATGCGTCCATCTTGTGAAAAGAACACCTTAATACATATTTATAATTTTTTCTTTAAGTAATACCTGTTATAATCGGTCAAGTGACACATTGCGATCGAAATGGTTTGTATTGCGATCGTATTTGATTTGCAGTCTTGAAATTTCGTTTATTTTGTATTTTGATTCTACAGTGATAACGATTTCATCCCCATAGGCGTTTGCTTAAACTGTTTCCACTAGCAAAGCTCACATTAAGATTTTTCTTATTAACATGAAAAGTTTATTTTACTGACGCTCCTAAAAGTATGCAAGTTTTTTATTTTTTACAACAAAATAAATTAGCAGAAAAATTCATTGGCAGTTTCATTTCGAGTTTTAAAAATGTTTTGATTGCAAAAAAAAATTGAATTGAAGCCACTTTTGATCGGTATTGACATGAATGCTTATATTAAAATAAAAAAACATAATTTCTTTAAGACACGAGTTTGATTTTAAGTCTGTAAGATTCTTTAACAGTTTGTGATATCGTTTGACTCCTCAAAAGATTATGGTTCCTAACGTTCTTTCTTTTAGTTTTTTATTCTGTATTTTTTTTTTTTTTTTTTTGATATCAAAGCAAAACTGCTTGTTTGTTTCCCGTTATTTGAAACAACAAAAATTTTGTTGGCCTTTTTCCAAATGGTCAAATACTTAAGTATTGCTTTATCTAATATTTCCTTCTTTATTTATTTATTTTATTTTGCTTTAAAATAAGAAATCTTCTTTAGTTAAAAACGCTACTTAATGATGTTACAAAAGAAAGTGCAAAGATAACTTGATCTGCCTTGTGTTTATTTGAGTTAAAATGCAATAAAACTTTTTTTTTATTTGTATCTTTTTATTTCCTTTTATAAAGTCGGTTGTTAATCTATTTATCATGTAACTGCTGTATATGTTTTCTTTTCATATCCTTTTTCATCTGTCTTTTTTTTATATTTTTGTTGGGTAATCTTGACCAGACAGTAGTTGAGTACGCCTGAGTTGATTGTGAGCGATACATGTATTGACAGACCCCATACCCCTACCGGTTTCTAATACCAAATATCTGTTAAATACAAAAGGTTTACTTGTAAATATTTAATATTTATTATGTGAATGTGCATGTATTTTGCAAAAGGTTATTTTTTTAGAAGGAATAAAGAAAAATTACCCGTAAATTTTACACTGACTTAAAAAACTTTAGAAACTGCAAAAAAACTTTAATCAACTGTAAATAAATAACAGAGAAAAAACAGTGCCGGAAGTAACATATATTCAATGATTGTACAGTATGACGTATGAAGTTAACACATAAAGTATACGCCCTGTGATACAGTTTTCCTGAAGATATGCAATTCTTGTTTGCTTTTCGTTAAAAAACTTATGTATTGTTATTGTTGTCAATATCCTGTTTAATTTAAATTAAAGTAATTTATTAAAAAAAAACTGTTTTGCTTGAAATTATTTTTATTTTTCAAAAATGATGGTTGGAGAAAAAAGTATTAAAAAAACGAAATTGTAGATTGCCAAAAGAATTTGAAAACAAAAGTGATTCAAAATATTTCACAGTATACAATTTTTCATATTTAATTTTTAAAAAACAAACATCCAAAAATCATCGTATTCTCCGCATACTATTGAGCATATTTTCTATAATGTTTTTACTATATATTGGATATTACAGCGTTTGGCCTGTGAACTTTTTACAATGATGCCATAAGTTTCAATATTTTCCACAAAGTGTCAAAGAGGAAAATAAATTGAGTTAATGATTTTCCTTGCAAATGTCTCGATATCTGTATTATGTTCAGCCATTGAAACTGTTAATTGGCATAAAGTTTTTATTTATTTCCAGATACAACATATTTGCTATCACTTTTAAATATCTGCTTTATATCATTAATAGGAGAGATCATCTTTTGCGCTGCAGCTTATGTTTCACATTATACGGTTGATATTGTCGAAAGTTGTTCATATTGTCTTCATTAATTTAGTTGTAAGAAAGGCAACATACTAGACGATTTGCTGTAAAATACGGAACTAATTGTGCCATCATATATCTTATATACAGGTATCATGGACTAATTGCTTGGTTGGTTTTGAACCCGAAGGGGGTGGGGGGAACCTTCCAGACTTCCTCAAAGGATTTAAAATAAATAAATCTGTCATCCTTGCTTTTCAAAACAATAAAATATGTAATTGATCTTTATCTTAGAATCTAAATAGGACCGAATCTGTTATGCCTAGACCAAGTTCAAGTCAATAGAGAATGGTCTCCATTCGATTGTCAGATCAGTTAAATAAAGGTACGTGTGGCACTCGGGGACTGCTATTGCATAGCATTTTTAATCAACTTATGCAGTTATACGTTTTGTTTAATAAATCGGTTGTTATTGGATATAATTCGCTTTGGCCAGGTGGTAGCAGGAGAAAACGAGAACTTGGCAGCATCTTTGCTGGTGTGGTTGTTGACTAGGCTGATTATTGAAGACAATTGGGCGATTCAAATACTTAAAAATCTACGCAATAGCTTAAAAAAAACAATACACTTAGGAAACAAACTTACTGTTAGGTTTTTTTTTACTTCCGTTACGGAATTTCTAGATTCGGTCGCCGCGCTCAAAGCCTGTGATAAAAGCTATACAATAGCTTGAAAATCGTTGGAGCAAACGGAATACACATTGATGAATTTAATAGGTATAGAAGATGCCTTCAACAATGTAAAACCAAATGCCGCTGTAGCGTACCTAGACGATTGAATAGACACGAATCGATTAAAAGTCTACTCTGCAATTTACTAACAAATATGATTATCGTATCCACTCTGAGACGGGTATTTATATGTGAATTAGCAAATTGAGGCACGTAACAGGGAGGGGTTCTGTTATCGCTTATCTGGAGCCTAGCTTTAAACTGTGTGTATGGTGTATGTTAGTGATTTACTTACAGCAAAGCTGCGATCAAGATTTTATCAGGCGTTTATACAACTTCTAAATGTTATGCATGAAAGTCGAACGCCTCTAAATGAGATTGCGAGACACTTAAACGTGCATTTCTTCTGGGTACAAGGACATATCAATATGCGCGGTAATATTTTTTACACGTATTGGTCAACTCCGGATCTCGAACGCATACTGGAGAAACGGTACAAGGGCTTGGTGCTCTTTTGAAATGTTGTAAAGCGATCATTCATTAAATGAACATTTCTAGAGGGGACACATCGTTGGCACAATCAATCAACATTTCAATAGTTTCATTAATTTCAGAGTCGATTTTAAAACAGTCGTTTTTAAAAGAAACGATGAAAGTGTGAAAAGTAATGAAAAGTAATATTATCAGGCTCAAGTTCAGTTTTTATTGAATTAATGAAAATTCAAAATTACTAAGAGTTTTTTATGTTGAAAATAATGTGTAGTCTCGGTCATAACATGTAAAATAATTTCCCAAAAAAATTAAAGTAACTTATTTATTTTAAATGTTTCATTAAACGATTTATTTTCTAATGTATTTTATTAACTTAAAAAATTCAAGTGCTTCATGGCATATAAAAATTATTAAATAAAATCAAAATAAACAATTTATTTTAGCTTTAAATGAACCAAAATATATACAAAAGTTATAAAAATATTTTATAAAATATTATTAACTACAAAAAAAAGCTAACAATTCACTATAATTTAAAATCAATGCTTTCTTGAAGCAGTCTTTGTTTGTAAAGTGTTACTTTACATTTGTGGCATCGTCCTCTGGATCGACTGCTACAATTATCTTGGTGGAAATATTTCAACTTGCTCAGGAACTACAAAATAAGATGCTAATACGCTACCTAGCTCCATTTTGAAAGTAAAGAATGAATTAACATTTGCATTAGGTATTCCGACAAGCTTGCATTCTTTTCTGTACACCTTCCAAGAATTATCTATCGCCAGATCAAGAAAATGCAAAAATACTTTGACAGTCCAGTTCTTCGTTTCCATTTTAGTCCTATAATATTCTAGCATTTAGTCATACAAATCAACACCACCCATAAATTCTTTCTAGTTTTTAATAACTGCGGGCACTGAGATAGGGCAACGGCGCTTAAGATTTTTGTTCCACTGTTCGATTTCATCTACAGGATCTTTTCCACACATATTCAAGGCATCTATAACCGCTCTTGTGTCCTTCCACTTAACAATGGCTACATGTTGATTAACCAATTGGCCAATGTCACCGCGGTTCATGTCTTTAAATTTAACACTTTTTGTTATTACGGAATTTTACAGTCATTAGATTGGTACTTCCGTAATGTCTCACGGTATCTACATAGCGTACCACTACACCACCCTTACTCATTACATACATTTTAGTATAGTTAACAACGTCTTCAACAGGTGGTCTAATTGGCTAGTCATTCTTAGACTCAAATATATCAGTATGATCAGTACATTCATCGATTTCTTCTTCTGCATTTATATCCAAAGGGATGCATGTTTCATCAGCATCAATATCGTCGTTGCTGAAGTCCGCGTCAGATTCGTCTAGAATTCCTAAAACTGCTTCAACTTCATCATCGTTGTTCAAATCAAAAAATGTTCCTAAAAATTTATATGATAACACAGACGTGAGGATATAATAAGGTGTTGCATTGTGCCTGATCAACACAATTGTGATATCTGTACTATTTTGCACCTAAAATAATTATTACTATGCAAAAAATTAACGATAAACAACTAAATTACTTCACGTGTTCGTTATACAGCTACCACAAGCTAGATCCAAATTTTTTTTTTATAATTACAACAAAAACAATTACCGCATGGACTCATATCTACACGTGCTGAATGACACAATCGAAAAGAGAATATTTTTTGATTTTTGCAAGTTCTTTTTTTTTCTTTTTTTGCATTTTTTTTTAGTAAATCACACAACGCACAATCACTGCTTTCAGGTTAAAAGACGAAAAGTAATTTCTTCATATAATTTAAGGCAGACCTCACAATCGATTAAGCTAGGTCTGAAAGGGTTAAATCCAATCAGTTTTTAGCAGAATTACGTTTATGTTTATTCGTAATAATAATAATAATATAAAAATAATAATTAAATACCTTTCGAAACACAGACAGATGATAATTATCAGCAATAATAAATACCAAAATTTACTGAAAAGTTTATCAAAACTTTATTATAAACTCAGCTTAAAATGAAGACATAAAGATCGTCTTGTTTTATATATCGATTTACATCGCTCTTATAAATCTAATTTATAACCATAATATTATTGCGAACAACATAAATTTAACACATCAGTCAATATTCAGGCTCTCCTAGCAGTTTTATCATGTAAAAATTTTATTGCCAATGTTTGTAATGTTTATAAAGAATTAACTAAACCGACAGATCCTACAAAATTCGTTCAATTGTTCATTTCCATTCATGTGGAATACTTAAGCTCTCGAAATACAAATACAGGCACACGATATACATATATACGTACATATATATAAAATTTACTTTCAGAAAACGTATGTATTATATTAACATTGAATTAACCACATATATAAAATTCATAAGTTGATTATGCTAAAAGCAATATTTCATGCAAAATAATCCATCCCTTTAAAATATAATAGAATATCAAAACAACTAGAATATTTTACATTTGATACTTAAGCAAATCTTTAACTAAGGTTACGAAAAAAGCTACTATTTCAATAAAATAAATGGTTAAAATTTTACACATGCATATGGATTATGATGGTGTTCTCTTCTTTTTGCATAAAGAATATCATAAAGGATTTTCAAAATTTTAAACACGTTCAACGTATGAATAAATCGAAAATTAAAGTTACTCCATATAATAAGAAAAAGCACAATACATCGCGCCAATGATAGTTGAAGCGTATATATACAAACATGTGAATGTTTCTAGTGAGAAATATGAAAAAACAGCATGATGCTTAAAGTTACGAAACAAGTAAAATATTTAAATCTCTCCGTACGAAGATTGCTTCAAGAAATTATGTACATTTGATTAGCAAAAGGTTTTCATTTTATATACAAAGTTTTTTTATTGGAAAAAGAAAACAGCTATCAATATAATGCCAAAGATGTAGTAAGACAGAGGATTTGTTTAAATGTCACATATAATATAATATTTAATAAAATATGGGATTTATTTTTTTAAAAACAATACAAAACATATTCTACATATCGATGGCCTAATATAAGAAAGGCGTAACTCGATTTTTTTTTCTTTAAGTTTGAACTACAAATCACAATAAAATCCGTCAATTTTAAAGTACATATAAAAATTTTTTAGTGCAATTTTTATAAAAAAAGTCTACAAATCTTTGGCTTCAATTTATTTTAATTTGAAAGCATTATGTATTTGACATTTATCTAACAGAAAATCGAGTTACGCCTTTTCTATATTAAGCCATCGATATGCACTTATGAATCGTATAAATTTCTTGGCTACAATTTCCGATTTGTTTTAATGAGTAACAAAGAATAGTGTCACCCACTATGCTCAAAATCCCCAGAGTTATTTCATCGAGAATTTAGGTAATGATTTCTTTGTGGATTTTTTTGTTATTTTCGGCAGAAAGTTCATTTATAAGGCAATAAGTTTTTATGGTGGAATATTCAAACCAAATAAATCTAAAATGAGCGTAATTAGTTTCGAAAAATTTTAATATTTTTTATATATTTTTGTTTTGTTAAAAACTAAGAAAAAATAGATATTCAATGCTTTTAAATAATGGAACAGAAAGAAGAGTATAATAGCAGCGTACATATTCAAGGTATATATATTCAAAATGGCGCAAAACAGGAGAGTCGTAAAGCATTTTTGCATTCTGAGAACACGAATTTGGTTCTAGTTTCCCTTTTTAACAAAGTGAACTGAATTAGAGCATCTTTCGCGGTGATGATGATCCATATATAAATTATGCATAAGTATGTATTTAAAAAATATTCTCTTCGATTATATGTTCATGTTATAAAAAGCTGTTTTTTGGATCGGCGAGATCGACTCCTCTCATCATTCTCTTTTAGTCACTTACGTTCAAACGGCAAGTTCACATTCTTACTGGTGCCATCCTTTTCCTTTCTCAGCACTTGATCGAACTCTAACGACCATCTCTTCCTTATCATATTCGCATATAAAAACAAAACTTCTATTTTTGACTTATATTCAGATAATGGGGTTTATTACGGTTCTCGATTCGACTTCAACTTTGAATTTGCTGATTTTGCCACACAGCAAATGCAACTAATGAATTATTGCGAGAACAGTTTGGAGATTCGTTTATTTCAAGAAATAGTGATATTGAATGGCCTCCAAGAAGTTGTGATTTAACACCATTAGACTATTTCTTGTGGGGTTATTTAAAGTCATTGGTCTTCCGAAAGAAACCAGACTGTCTTCAAGCTTTAAAAGTCAATATTGAACGTGCCATTCATGACATACGACTTGAGTTAGTGGAAAAAGTGCTCGAAAATTGCGTTCATCGAATTTGTTCCTGCAGATGAAGTCGTGGAGGCCATTTGAATGACGTTTTATTTCGTACTTAATTGTATCGATTGTACTTCACATTAAATAAAAAAACTTTTGATTCTCCCTAACAATAAGTGTGTGTTTTTTTAATCTTATCACAAGGAAAACGTTATGTTCATATATTACTTTTGTAGTTTTTTAAAATTCATTTAGAAAATGTTTTTTTTTTTTTTTCATAAGTCTTAGCGACTCCAATTTGCAAAAAATATATTTACGTGGTCGGAAAAGTGGCCCATAGTTATATTTTCTGCCGAAGGACTAACTAGACGTTGTTTATATTTCCACAACTTACGAAATGTAGAAATTTTCTTGGAACAACGACATAGCAGAGAAGGCGGACTTCATTTTTAAAAAGGAAAATTTACGCTTTAACAAAGAAAAATCTTACTTGAACCTATACCGTGATCTTCTATCTTGTTAGAAAACTATGCGACACCATATCGTATATCATTTGAAAAGAATATCTGCAGTTCAATGCTCCAACTACAAAATTTTGTATCTCTCAAAAGATAAAATCAAACCAAAATATTGATTTAAGTAGAAGAAAATATCACGAGATTAGGCACATATTTATCTGTTTATCATGCCATTTAAAAATTCTCTGTTAATTTATAAAAACATTATATACATACATGCATACATATGTATATACAAGAGCAAATAGCAATATTTTAAAAATTTATTTCAGAGTAGTATTACCACTTCGGGGAAGTTTTCTTCTCTTGGCCTTTAGAAACTACACTGTATTTTAATTAATATGTAAAAAAATGCATCAATAAAACTAAAAAAGTTCTAATTTTTCCCCTTTCTTATCCTTTTAGCTACACTCGGCTTATAGTGGAACAAACACGCAAACATACAAAGTATGCAATAAATGAAATTTATATGCAATTTAATGAATTTAGAAGTTTTAGATTTTCGACAAGCCTACTCTATAATTTTTTATTCTTTCAAAAGCAATAAAACTTTCTCTCTTTATGCCTCAATTCTCTGATTTAAATCACTGTGAATAAAAATTGAGTTTATAAAAGATATATTTCACCTCTGTGAAATATTTATTCTAGCCTTTTGCGATTTAATTGATTGAATTGATTAACAATCTATTGATACAGACACACACACACACACTCACACACAGACGATGCAAAAGATAAACTTTTAACTTTGTACTGATGATATTAAAGCTGTAGTTTATTTTCATTTTCATTTCAATTTCTTTTTTTTTTTTTTGTTGTTGTTGTGCACACTCGAATAAAACTTTGAATGTTTGTTTGCAACTATAAATGCAACACATAATTAAACACATGGGATCAATAATATACTCGTATGTATGTCTTTCAACAATACATTCAGGTTAAAGATTTCAATCGCATTAATTTGTATGAGAGCCTTGAGATTAATTCATAATTGCATATTTTTTCTCAATTGATTTATTGTATTTTTCTTTTTCGAATGTATCGCTATAAGGTTTTGCGCATTGATTTTGTGAAAATATGCATGTATGTATGTGTACGAGTATTTTTTGGCTAAACATGGAAAATACATTGTTTTAAGTATAAACTTGAATTTCTATTGATACGAGCTTAGAGTGAATTCTTATTACATACTTACGTACATACACACATACGATACGTACAGTGAAAAAACTGTTTTACGAACTCCCGTTCCTTGAATTAAATTCTTTAAAATTCAACGTGTTAAACGTTGTTTCAGTAAAATATTCCTTGAAATTAGAAATTTTATGTATTTATGAACTCAACGTTAAAACCATTATTTGTTTTAATTCGTTGTATTAAACAATGAACTAATTTTTTGTTTTAACTTATAATTCGTTGAATTTAAGAAACTCGTTCATTTATTTAAACACAATGATTCAAAGAACCCGTTTCTTGATTTTAAGTAAAATACGTTGATTTTAGTGTATGAATACGTTGGATCAAGGAATAAATTCTTAAAAATTCACGTACGGTTTCAACGAATGGTTTCTTAAATTCAACGAACTGGTACGTTGAATTCAACTAGCCAATGATTGCCATACGTTGAATTCAAAGAACCTGTTCCTTTGGTTGAATCAACGAATTTTTTCCTTGAATTTAATTTCTTTTTTAGTCGAGTGTACGTAGTTCTGTATCCAGTTAAGAATTGTAGAAATGACAATTATTTATATAAATTTTATTGTTTATTTATTAACACTAAATTCTCATTATTTGCTTTAAAATATTTATTTTTGCTTTCCTTTATTTGCTCTAAAATGGAGGAAGGCAAAGGTAACATAATTTTCATCGACAAATGACATTATTTCGAAAGCCACTGTGACCATTTATACACTTGAACATTTCAATTTACTTTTGCATAACAACTGGTCAAATAATCAATATATATTTTAGTTAACACATCTATGGCAATTGGGTGAATAATTACTTAAGTCGACATAATATAATTGTTAAAAATTCAATAGAAGATTTGGGAAAATTTTCATTGAATTTGTTTGATTTTTCAGGATGCTATTAAAAGCTTCCTATATTGTTTTAAAATTTCAATATCATTATGAATATTGTGGAATATAGTTTATACGGAAACTGTTGACATATTTATGTTGTCAAGTTGTTCATTAAATTTAATCAAAATATGACTGTAAAACTCTGTATTGAAGATCTTTTAAATATAAAAATAGTTTTAAGCAGATGTCAAAAAATATAAAAAAAAAACCGTTTTTCTTTTTTTAATTCATTAAGATTTTGAATTACCAAGAATCTCTTCTTATTGGATTGGGAGATTCTGGGTGTTTTCTGCAGACAAGCTAATCGCTTTGCGGGTTGTGTTTTTTTTTCAGTCAGTTTTTCTGCATGTAACGTACTCTTGGGGATTATAATGATTCCAAATACGAAACATTTATTTATTGACTCTTCCATTCAAACAAAAGTGAGCTTTAACGCTAAACTTAATTCGCTTATGAAAATCGTGATCAACGTGCAATTTTATTTTTGGCTTATTCGCACAATTTTGAAGCGTTTTTCAGGCGTCAGAGTACTCATGTTGAAATGAGAAACCAAACTAAACATAAACCACTTGAGAGCCGAACAAATGGTCGCCAGTTAAAAAGTGGAAAAACCTACATACAATATGTTAAGTCTCTATATTACGCTGTTTGATCTGAGCGTTAATTTGCCATTCAATCCTTTACTATTTTATATATACAGAGATTAATGGATCAGTCATGCATTCCGATCGGAATTGTTTTAATTCTCTAATTACGTTTGCTTTTGATTTAAAAACTTCTAATTCATTTAATTTAGTATTTTGTTAAAATTGTTTTCACAAGCAAATCTCTCATTAAGCTCTTTAATTTTCATGGTTAATAATACTGACGCTCCTTAAAGTATACATTTTTGATTGTGTACCACCATTCCATTCTGAATGTTAAAAGTGGTTTGGCTACAAACAAAATTTTAAAAAATTTTTATTTTACGTTTTCGGAATTCAAATCACTTTCGATGGGAATTGAGTTCTGTGACATGGCTTTGAATTTAAAATTAATTGTATTTTGTGGAACAATATTTCCATGTTTAACAATAATCTTAAAACTAATTCTCAAACTTTACCAACAATATGAATAAATTTATTTACAAAAATAGCACTTGAATGTTGAAAAGAAGTTTTTCTAAAAAATTCTACAATATGACTTAAACAGTTTTCCTTATAACCAACGAAATTTTACTGTTCTGTTATGAATAGTATATGCAAATTATTTATGAAATTTTGTTAGTGACGCATACATACAAGATATTCACCTGTAGATTTTCAATTTAGATACACTCTTATGTGTACATATGTATACGAGTATGTATGGATTGTTTAGAAAAGCATTAAGTCTGTGCTTTTTTGAGATTAAATTTCTTAAAATCAAATTAAATGAAAATTGTTTTTACTCTATAAAAGCTTATACATATAAACGAGTGAATATTAACATAAAATTTATAAATATGTGAAATGAAATAACTAATTAAATTTATTGGAATTAGCGACAGTGTGTAACTGGTTTGATACAGTCATTTTGGAAAATGTATGTTTATAAATATTTTCAAACAATTTCATATGCGACATGTGCGCCCCTCAATCAAATATTATGACTTCAACCCGATGCATTAAATTAAGTACTGCTGTACAGTTGCTAAGTATACAGGATATCAAAATCACTTAGTATTGTAATCTTTCTAGTCTAGCTTATTTTCATCAGTTGGCACCAATGCAATAACAAAATATGTAAATAAGCTAGACCTGCAAGATCTGCAACGGATGCAAAAGCAGTTTTCAACCAAGAGTGATTACCCTCACTGGTTCAGAAATCCATAGTAAAGAAACCTTAAATTTTTCTAATAAATATTAAATCCTTTTTCCTAATTAATAACTTTTTTTATTATCTCATTTAAAAGCTTTATACAAAACACCAAAAGAGATTTAAAGAATAAATGTTACATGTTTTTCAATTATAGCAATGAGAAATGCTCTAGACTCATCTATAATAGAATTATTTAACAAACATTTGGCCCAAGTTAGTTGAACTTTGTGTAATTTAGGTCATAAGAATATTAAATTTGTGTCAACTAAATATAAACATAATTGCGACAGAGGAGTAAGCGTGACCAACAAAGCAAAATTTTTTTGATAAATAAATTGAAATTGAACTAAAGCGGTTCTAAAAAAAAATTTAAAAAGTGTACCGATTGGTTATTCAAAATCCAAAATTTTTATATCTTTTTTTTACAGAAAATATCCTTTTAGAAAAAAATGTATTTATGTTGGGTTTATGAAACCAAGACACTGAAGAAGTTCTGATAAGTAGTGAAACAATTTAGAGGTTGTATGTTGAAAATTAAGTCTTTAGATTGAATAATTAAATTTTTATTTAAATAAATATTTATCATTTAGAAACTTCCAGAAGTTCGTAATAAAGAAGAGGACAAAGAAAATGTTTGACTCCGCGGAAGGTTAAACTGAGATCATACTGTTTCGAGACCAACCAGCGAAGAAGAGAATATATAAAAAAAAATCTCAATTGAACATGAGACATGAAAATAGCGAATCTTCGAACCATTAATATGAAAAAATAGAATTAATTAAGGATGGAGGAAATTTAACTACTTAATGGCAGCTAATATGATTTGCAGTGTGATCTAAGCGGAAAAAATACTGATGGTGAGACTACAATTGATCCCAAATCATCCGTTGAAGCTTCTTCACAGTAAAAAATTTAAAATTAAAAAATAAAGTGGTAAAAATTTTTATTAAAATAACGCATTTTTTAACTTTCTAAAACACCATATTTCTTTAAAAATTGCAAAAAGATCTAGTTTAATATTATCCCTAGAGATTTAATCCACTATTCATAAACGATCGATAAAATCAAAGTGGACCGGTTCTACCAAACAAAATTCATAAATTAAGGCCACAATAACTTTACTAATCTTTTATACATATACATTGCAAAGTTTGTAATCTTTTACAGGTAACTATTGCTGTTTGCTTTATAAGTGTATTGTAATTTTTTTTTTTCAAATTTTCTTATTTTTTTTATATAATATTGAAAATTATTTGGTCATGTTACACTAAGCGATAGATGCAAGTACTTCTTGAATGCTTTAGTATACTGCTTGATTGTGTAATTTCAAACAATTTCAAATACATCATGAATACCGAACCTCATTCAAAATTACTTAACAATGTTACATACAAAACTTTATTCTCCTCTTTAAATAAATATTAATGACAACTTTGATTTATTATAAATATTTATTTCATATATAAAAGAGTGTTTTATATGCCATTATTTAATTTTTTAATGAAACCGGACAAACCATGAGTGCTAATGAATTGTGGTTAATTTTAATCTACAAACTTTGAATTGACAGCCGTCAAAGACAACATACGTTTATACGAGTACATATATTTATATACATAAAAATGTACAACTCATTGTATGTTGTAGTAGTCATAACATATGGACATGTAACTAAACCATTTTTGATAAATTATTATTATTATGCTTAGGTTCTGTTTTAATGAATTATGAAAATTCAAAGTACTCAGAGTTTTTTTTATTTAAAAAAAAACATTTTTTTTATTTGCAAATCATATAAAATTTCAGTTAAGAATAAATAAAATTTAAAATATAAATACTTGAGTACATGCTCAAATAAATGTAAAATTTCGTTAAGAAGACATATTTTTATAAAGTAACTAGATGACCCGGCAAACGTTGTTTTGCCATACAAAATATTTCTAGTGCATATAGTGGGTGTTATATAAAAAATAGCGAATGTTTTAAGTGTGTGACGATGACCGCGGATGAAAAAAATACCAAACAATAATTTTGTTCTGCATGAGGCGGACTTAGCGCCATCTGTCATTCAACAACAAAAATAATTATGAGGCAAACATAGCGCCATCTGTTAGGTTAATAGTTTAGTAAATACAGAAATTGCCTCCTCCCACCCCTCCTCGGACACCTAGTGTGTTGAAAAATAGATAGTAGCCGATTCTCAGACTTACTGAATATGCATAAAAAATTTCATAAAAATCGGTCAAGACGTTTCGGAAAAACAGAAATTGCCCCCTCCCTCCCCCTCCTCGTGCCCCTAGCGGTTTGAAAAATAGATAGTAGCCGATTCTCAGACTTACTGAATATGCATAAAAAATTTCGTAAGAATCGGTCAAGCCGTTTCGGAAAAACAGGAATTGCCCCCTCCCGCCCCTCCTCATGACCCTAACGATATAAAATATACCTTAGAACCTATTCTTATACCTACCAAATATGCATAAAAAATTTCATTAAAATCGTTCGAGCCGTTTCGGAGGAGTTCGATAACAAACATCATGACACGAGAATTTTATATATGGGTATTTCCATGGTTGCGCACGTGACAGTCGCACGTATTCAACACGAAGAAAAAATAAAATTAAGGCCCAAATATTTTTTTCTTCATTTAGGTTTTTGGGAAGCAATTTTTGAGCTCTTTATTTATGGAAAGCATGGGTGCTGTAAGAGTCAGGGTCCTGACATATTGGTCAAAAAAAGCAGTTGCGTGACGTGACAAAAAATAGAAGTGGTTTTTTTCTACATTTACTAAAGTGCAAAAACCAGCGAAATAAGCTAAAAACTTTTATGTAACTTATTTATTCAACTTCTTGTCAATGTTTAAAAAGGTACATAAGAATAAAAAATATAGTAAAATAAAGGTTATTTATTAAATATCTCTTTTTGACAAAATTGCGGTTCGAGCTACTTTTATTTGTAAATCTTCTTCGCATGATAAGTAGTGAAGTTTCTGCATGCCTGAGATACTCGGCACTTTTTTCCATTTTTCCATTAACGGTGGGGAAAGTCGAAAGAATGCCTTCTCGGGATCACTATTTTTGTTAATTCGAGTAGGCCCACCTTTGTGTCAATCATCTGTTGCGGTGTTGTTCATTCTAGTCCTAATTCTTTGTTGTTGGGAAATTGTTTTGTTGTCATGAATCGAAATCTTTCATCTTAATTAGGATGTTTTTTCACACAGTAGTTCCATTTATTCTGGCTTTCAATCATTTTGCCAACTGTTTTGTCGGGAGTAAACTCGCTAATTTGCGCTGCTCTCGGAATGCCATTTTTTGCAGTTGAAGAACATGTTTTTAGTGTCGTTATTATCGCCACAGCAGATGTAACCGGAATCTTCTTCTGTCTTAAACCACGTCGTTTAAGTTATTTTCGTGGTTAAGGATTGATGTTAGAACAACCAGAAACCTCAAAGTGATTTTTTAGGGCAGTTTAAAGATTTTGTTTTCTATTCATTTCATGACGTATTCTGTTTAAAACTGACTTGAAAGCAGTAAGTTATTTGGTCATATAAAATATGTAGAAATTTTAATTTATCAGAATAAATTTACGAGCCACTTGTTGAAAAGTAATATTTGATTGGTGAAATTTGTTTACTGTTAAGTTTAATGTTTGTGGTAAGTTTATAATTTTAGGCATCTCTAGGAATAATCTTAGTTTTTTTTTTACTTTTATTAGTAACGAAAAGATTTAAAAAATGTCGTTCTAAACACATATTTCAATTTCTTCTTTGTTTAAGTGCAATTAACAATACCCTTGAAAGTCGTTTACCTGCAAATATTATAAACACTCATTTAGATTTAATTTTATGAAAGAACGAAAACATTACATGGCATTAGTATTTCTTGGTTTAACTTCTTTATTTTTATTATATTTCGTGTATGTATGTCTGTTTGTATTATTATAAGGAAAATAAACAGAAAAAATTTACCCATCTTACACTCTAATCTGAACAGAGTCAAAAGTATACTGCTTCATACACTATGCTTCATACTTTTAGAAATATGTAAATAATTTAATGTAACAGAAAATATGGAAATTATTTTATTGCAACATTCTAAACATACATAAATAGTTGTAAATGTTATTACATTTCAACGTGTTTAGCACAAGAAATTACAAATTAAAATAATTTAAAAGAGACATTTGCACCATTTTTACCCATTCTGCTTGAGATCACATGCAAATTTATGATGTATTTATATGAAATATATTATCAAAAGACGTGACGGAATATTAAAATAAGTGGCAGGAATGTATCTCTTAGGGAAAATTAAAAATTTTGATAGTGAATTTTTATATTAAAATTTTGGTTGTTTTATTTCTTTTACATTAAACTACGCAGTAACATTAAAAACTTACAATAAAAGAGCAGCTTGTGAGAGTTATTTGTTTTTAATTTAAATATTTTAAACAGTGATCTTCTTAACTGGGGCACAAGTGAACACAACTTATATTATTTTATTAAATAATCTTATTAACGTGAGCAAAGTAATAAAACAAAATATTATTGGCTTATTGTCAAACTCAGTTTCATGTGGGGAATAAACTGTGACTGCATTATAAACTTTGCGATAATGGAGAGCTTTATCAGTCGCTACCATTCAATTGTCTACCATAAGCTAAGCAATATATGTGTTGTAAATATACATGGTACATGGTAAAAGAAATCTTCCCAAATAAAAAATATTTACTTAATATATACAATAATTTGATTAGCATTAAACGAATCAGCGTAGGCCATATACCTCAAAAACGGATCTGGAATCCTACACAGAATATTTCAATTGTATCAATTAACCTTTCTAGCGCCAAATGTAAAAGTGACAGGTCATATAAAGATTTAAAATTCCTCTTAGTTGCGACTTCTTCGGAACCTAGAGCTATTGGGGTAGCAAGACCTTTTGTTCATTCGGTTAAAGAGTCAAGGATAATGCAATTTCCTCAATTTCAAATCTTTACAATTATGTCCTTGTATTCACTGACCCGTTTGATAAAGCTAATCTTTCAAAGTAATGGAAAGTATGTATAATTTCCATCTTGTGGAATATTCGGAGTGCAACAGTTTACTTAGCGGACTTACTGCCTTTCCTTTCGGAAAAATGGTGTCATTCTATTCATCACTTTGGCGAAAGTAAAGTGGTAACTAGATATTTCCAAGACATTTGATGCATTGTGGCATGGATTACTTTTCTCAAAACAAATTGCTTTATGTGTCTGTGATGGCTTCACTCGATTTGTATTGAACTTTCTCAGAGATCACACTATACGAATTGTTGTAGATGGCATCTTGTCAAACGAGTTCAAGATGAATTTAGGGTTATCGCAAGGCTCAGTTTTTTCTCCTACCCCTTTTCTAATTTTTCTTTACGACCTTCTATATCAAACTTAAACTAACTAAACTTGTCTAATATGACAATGATACACTAAATCGCGGTCTCCTTAAGGTCAAGGAATTTTAAGGTCATGCTAAAATGGTCGATTTTAATGCACGAAAGATCCAATGAGCGCTATTTCTAGGCACAGACATATTGTCGGACATGCAGATCCATTTGTAATTATGGAGGGTATAAATATTAATTAGAAACAGAAAATTCATTGTGATGTTCGATGCAATGATCACATTCTTAGGAGGTGTCAGACATACTTTCTCACCTGGGGGTAGATTCTGGTTCTGCGATAACGTGAAATGTAAACATTTTTCTCGTTTACATTTTGTTTGTGATTCCCGTTCTGTGAAGAAATTAAAACAAATTAAAATCTTTTCACAATGAGAGAAACAAATGGAATGAAACAATTTTTTTCTCAGTTTCACAGCAAAACTGATTCTCGTTTTATGTAACTGCGACAACAAATGTCAAAACATTTTCATATGACGCGTTTTTTTTCACTTAAAATTTGTCAGCGAAAATGGAAAAAACAGCAAAAGGCATGCGCACAAGCATAAATCGAAAAGAATTTTTATTAATTTTTAGAACATAAATGTCGATATTGCAAACGATAAATATGTAAGTATGTACATACATACATATGTATGTATACAGTTCAAAAATAAAAAAAATTATTTGAATAATTGATTTATGTATACATGCGTATGTACATACATACATACATATGTATACATATATATTTACAGATTTGTTACTGCATTTAAAAAAAATAATGCATACATTTTCAACTTTTATACATTTATCCCAATGTACAACGTAATTTATTTTTTTTTTTTGACAATTGTGCAGACCCAAGCAGAGAGAAAGTTGGTGTCGGCTTGAAAAAAATAAACTAAGAGGCGGCTTAAACTTATTTTGGAGCCGGCTGCTTAAAAAATACATAAGGCGATAGAAAATCGAAAAGTAAAAAAAACTTATTTTGCACTAAATCTCGGAAACGCATAAAATTGAATATCTAGCACATTTAGATAAACTCAGGCCAAAACTAGAAAGCAATTAGCATATGTTATGGAAAATGTATCAATAAATAGAAATAATTAAAAAAAAAATTGTATTCGACTTAGTGCTATTTTTTCAGCTAATGATTTTTCCGATTTTACTATCGATTGAATGTTTGTACTTAAGTAGGAAAATTTTACCTAATTATAACTATTCAGGCAATTTGTTGTTATTACTTTATTTAAATTACTACCTGCAACCGCGGGTCTTGTGCAATTTTGTCAAAAAACAAAAAAATATATGCCTTTGACACTGTTTATACACAAAAATACCAGAGCATACAATTAACAAGTATGCGTGTGCTGCCATCTTTTTACTCATTACACTTCGATACAAAACAAGTGACATTTTATTTGTCAATCACAATTGGATACTATCAAAGTAATATATCACAAGATTATGGTTTTCATCAATCAGAGCCGACAACGTATACGTGTACCCGAAAAAGCACGACTGCACGCACACACTTAGAACGTTGATGTGTTTTTTATCGTCTCCAGAGAGCACAAGAGAAAGGTTAAATAAATCATTTTTAAAACATCTAGAATTAATCCCGTTTAAAAATTTGTTGCTCTTTGCAACATGCATACATACGAGTATGTAATTTGAAATCATATCATTTTATTAAAAAAAATAAAAAGTAAATAAATAGAATTAAACTAAAGGAACGGTCAAAACTGTATTTTAAATATTATCGATACCGATATTTATACCTATCTATATTTTCGATATTTTTAAACTATCGACTTTTATTTTCAGAGTTTTTACCATTTGAAATTATAGTATAAAAGTGTGATTATACACTATTTTTTTATTATATTTTTTTGACAATAAGACATTAAATAATATCTCCGATTATATATACAAATATATATATATATATATATATATATATATTTATTCCTTATTCAACTTGTAGGATTAACTCAGTATCTGTAATGATAGACTATTAATAAAATTGCCTACTTATGTATGTAATTCATACAATTTCTTCACCACCGCTAATTTGTGTATTTAATATTTTCTAATTTTTATTCAATTTTCTATAACATAAGCTATGTACATATATTATGTAATATATGTTGAAAAATCAACTTCAAAATTTCAATGAAGAATATATGCATGTTGTAAAAGCCACAAAAGCAAATAAATATTTGCATGCGGCCTTGCACCGCATCCAAGTAGTTCAACTTCGTTCTCTGTGTGTGACATTTCAAGTTGAATAACATGGATATAAAGTTACACTGCAACAGATGGAATGAAACACTTTTTCATAATATAAACGGGAATCGCATTTTGTGCAACTGCGAAAAGATATTGCGTAAAGTTGTAATGAAAACGAAAATGAAAAATTTTTTTACATTTCACGTTATCGCAGAACCAGAATCTACCCCCTGATCTCCTTAATATTTATACCACCTTCATCAGGCCAAAAATTGAGAACAACGGCCTTATCGTTTGAAATCGTTGTTTTATTTCATCTTATTATACTGTTACAATATTGTAGGAACAATTAAATTTGATATTACAAATAACTGCGAATATCATTAAGTGTTCACTATCACTACAATTATATCGTAAATAAGATTTTTAAATAAATATGATAACAAATCGCTTAGCAACTTAACTGTCTCAACGTTGATGGTGATTACTTTTGTGTTATAACTTTCATCAATATTCTTCTTATTTAAAACTACTCTAAAATATTTGTAATAAATTTATCTTATCGTTTGTAAAATATATCATGCATAAAAAACTGCCTGAGTTGATTCGATTTTATTAAACTTTGTATGCAGCATGAAGCTAACAGGAAGTATTTTAATAAAGTAATTGATTGAATTGCAAGAGAAATCAAAAGCAATTTAAAGCAAATCCCAAAACATATTTATACTTTGATTATATTCAAAGTTATTTAATATTTATTACAAAACTATTGGAAAATAAAGTATATAATTAATATCTAAGAGTAAAATGCAATATACTCGTAATTATCATTCAAATTGTTTAAATTTTTTGAAATATATTTAAAATAAAAGATATGTATAATTACTACTTGACACTTAAAATTTATAAGTAAAGGATAAATGGTATCCTTTTAACAATAGCTTGCTTTGAATACAAATATATAATAGGCAAGATCGGTTTTTGGGATAGTCTTTATAGCCACATTATTCAACTGACTTGCTCCAACTGGTTCTGCGAAGAAAGTAACAACAATAACACATATTTTTCTATGTTTGGATGTGAGAGAATGTTAAAAGAACAAAAGAGAAGAGAGCGCAATAAATAAATTTAGCACATTGGAAGGTATTTTGTTTTTGCCATTAAGTATGCGTATTAATGGAAATGTATCAATATTTTTTTAAAAGACTTTTAATGATAATTTCTCTATAAAAGTAATTATTGACATCTAGAATCCGGTAGATTGTGTCGTACGTTGTTTTTACTCTGAGTTTAATATTAAGATGCTGCAATTATTTTAAAAACTTGACATTCATAATTATTTTAGAAAATGTTTGCTTGCTTGTTGGATCCGGTATTATGTTTGTTGAAAAATGGGAAGCAAGTTGTGTCTCTTAAAATTATTGATTATCGCATAGATTCTCCGTTTATGGAGCAATTTTAAAAATTAATTTTTTTTTGTTTTAATGATTTTTATATAAAATAAAAACCATTATCTTTGTTAATGCATTATATTCTTTATATAAATGCAAAAAAATATTAGGAATGAATAGAATAGTTTTTTTTAATTAAACAATAATGCCTTTAAATATTAAATTAAATCATTTTGCTACAAAACACTTTAGCTGATATTAAAAAAATTTTAGTTGAAAAAAGTAAATCTTTTTTTGTTTTATTGTTAATTTTTTTTTTTTACGAAAATGATAAATGACTGTAACCAACACCAGCGTAAAAACGCCATCAGCACCACCATTCACCACTATTTTTCCAACAATACTGACAAAATGAAAAATGTTCGAAAACGATGACATTCACAATTTTATTTCTAATTTTTAACGTTCATAAAGCGATTTTTTGTAGTTTTGTGGACTTCTTTTTTTTGTCATTTTTTTGTTGTGATATTTTTATTTATTCATTATTTTGTTAATAGAAATATTTTTTAATTAAATTCAAATTGAACAAGAAAACAAAAACATCAAAGTGTTAGTTTAACATATACATAAATAATTTGGTTTTTTTCTAATTGGAAAAGAATGACAAACAAATGATACGTTTTTATGTTCGTTATTTTTGCCTTGAATAATTGACTTTAATGGATTTATTAAAACTTTATTAAAGTGATTTTAAAATACTTGAGATGTTTTTAATAAAATGAGTGAGTTGATAATAAATTGAGTTAAAATTTAATTAAATGTTATGTTTTTTAGAAAATTCAAGATTAATAGAATTACTTAAGCTGAAGTCAAACGAAAAATTATCAAACTCTGTGCAAATAAAGTTGGCTTAAATATTATTTTATTCAGCAGCAGCATAAGTACACAATTCAATTAAATAAATCCGAGAAAAACACTATCACTTGTAAATTGAAAACGACACTTTTATTTAAACATTTTTTTAATACCAAAAACATTTATTGCGTAATGTTTTAATAGATAAATAAATTTATTATTTGAAAACATTTTTGCAAAACGTTGTTTCCATCGCAGTTTTTACTTTTTTTATAAAAATTTATTAATCGAACAAATAAGCATCTCGAGCACAGAATGAAAGCAAAAATACTGAACACATTTAAAAATTTGTTTTATATAAATACAAGAACTTTTGACATTTAAAACTGTTTGTTGTCTGACACTATTCTACCACAGGCAGATAAAAACTGATTAACGAAAAAATAATTTTTAAGAGCATTTATATTTTGTATTGGTCATTATGCTTCCATGAACAAATTGTTAATAAATATTTTTATTAAATTTTTTTTTTAATAATTTTTAGCATGTTAAAAATTTCAGTGCTTAAAAGAGTTTTTGACAACAATAATATTGATTTTATTTACGTATGGGAGTGACAATATAATACAATAAATTTATAAAAGAATTAAAAAAAAACTCTTTTAACGTTTGCAGTAGTTATTCTAGGAATTATATCAGTACCTTCTTACTTACACTCGTTAAATAGAATATACGAATCATAAAAGGAATTAAAATAAAAAGTTTTAACAAAAGGTAACTTATATATTTTGAGTGGTGTTGAAAAAGTGCTTAGAGCGCTGGCTACCAAGCTATTATGACTAAGGATCGTTACTTTCTCTAATGTACACTATTGTGGCATTGTACTAATTGTTTTTGGGCTATTAAAATGATAAAGCGATAATAGCACAGTCACTAAAAAGCTGTTGTCGGTTACCACAACCGTCAGCGAAGTAAAACAATTAGCAAAATGCCTATTCAGACATCTTAAGAAAGTTAATGCGTCTACTTAACACATCAGAGGTGCTGCAAGACTGTCTTATTTTTATTTACAGCAAAGCGCAATAGGAGATTTGAAAAAGAATTAAGACTTCTACTTTTTCAACATCTATCTCGACTCCTATTTATACCTTTTTCCAAGTTCTGGAAAAACACATTGATTAAGTAGTGTTCATTCCCTAATTACTGGTCCGACAACAAATCTTTATTATCTCTAACTCTTTTAAAATTTTTCTTTCGAAAGGCATTTTTTAAAACAGCATCCATTCAATATAATGAAAATATTTCCTACAAGAACATGACTGGTTATTTGACCGGTCATATGACCGAACCCATAGTTTTCTATTTGTTTTTAGGAAAATTTTAAATATCTTCAGGATAAAAAGTTTATGTTAACTTTATTATCTAAAAATTCTTATAAATATCTTCAAAATGTAATTATTAACGTGGAAATAAAAGTTGTTTGTTTAAAAAATTTACAATCTAGAAAACTGAATTTTTATATAGTTTTGTGCGGCCAGCATGGAAGTTCCTTTTCTTCTTTTAAGGTGACAAGAAAGAAGAAATTTTAACAAAAGTCTGAGGTATGACAGGTTTTCAATAGAAACTAATTATCGTTCCTTACGGAAATGTTCTCGTAAATTCAATGATGGTATCCGTGTAAAGATCAGCTATATAAATCACATCATTGTTAAAAAACTTTTTCTCTTAGTTATTTTAACACATTCCTGTTACCTCTTGCCACCAAATGAAAAATTATAATGCGACTTTAAATATTTGCAAAAGGAACTTGGATAAAATGTAGATAGAATTCAATAAATTTTTTTATAAAACCACAAAAATGCACAATATATGTAAACATACAGAAAAGACCAAGAAAAAGTAACACATAAATTAGTTAAACATTTTACTAAGGACAAAGAGTAAACTAGAAGCAATTGCATACTAAATATATGAAGTCGTGGCCAAAAATAAAAATAATAAAACAAGAAAAAAGAATCCAGCAACATGTATGCCAATATATTTTTTCTTTTGTTGTATAATAAAATTGAAAGCATGTAGAGAAGACAAAGTGCTACATAAATATCCATAATTAACACAAATGAGTATAAGAGCAAATTGGTTTAACAGAAATACATTTAATAAAAAGGAAACAGGCATGAACAGCGTAATATGCTGATACTTTCTAAACAATAAATATACAAACATAAATTACTTTGATTACCACATTCATATTAGCAGATACACAGTATCACATTAACAACGAGACGGAAGTTAAATTATCAAAAAATTCCGATCATCATCACACACACACTTCAATTGATTTGTAAGAAAGTTTAAAGTTTTTTCAATTCAAAATAATATCTGTAAATATATGATCTCTGACATGCCAGGGGGTTGCTGTTATTTTACGTAGAATTTTGTTTTGTCGTCTTTGAATTTTTTTCTACATTCGATGCTGAGGCAGTGCCCCATAACTGGATTCCATAGGACCATATTGGTTTCAGGATCGCGTTGTATAAAAGAAGTGTAAAGTCTAGGCTTAGTATAGAGTTTCTTCCAATAAGCCAATTCCTTTGGGCTTCTTTTAATTTCATTTGGATCAACTTTGCGTCTTTGTGCAATTTCCATGTTAAACGACGATCAATATGAACGCCTAGATATTTGACTTCAGTGTTTTGCGGTATAGTCTCGGCGTTGATTTTTATAGGCGGATATGTTTCCCTGCGTAACGTAGAAGTGACGTGTACACATTCCTGCTCGTTAACTTTAATACGCCATTGCTTTAGCCATGTTTCCAGTTTTGATATGTACCCTTGTAAATTCCGGGAAGGATTTTCATGAAGGATTAGAAAAGCTGTATCATCAGCGAATGTTAATGTATGAAATTTACTGCTTAACGGTATGTCAGAGGCATATATTAAATACAGAAAATGACCAAAGATGCTGCCTTGAGGGACTCCGGCTTCAATCGACTGCGAAGGACTTAAACAGTTCCCTTTCCTAACTATAAATTTACGTCTCATTAAATTGCTTTTTAAGACCCCTACGATATTTGCGGGTATCTTTGTGGATAAGACCATCGTGCCATACTTTATCAAAAATCTGTGCAACATTAATAAAGAGCGCAGAAAACCTTTTTGAAAAAATCAATAAGAATACCTAATAAAATCAAGAAGAAAACCTTATTGAAAAAAACAATAAGAATACCTAATAAAAACCATAAAATTCCTTATTGATTTTTTCAATAAGGTTTTCCTTATTAAAATAATAAGACTTCCTTGTTGAAAAAAAAAACCATAGAGATATCTTATTAATTTTGTTCTATTTTATTAGGAATTTATTAGGCACTGTTTTCTCTGTGTGGTAATCAGCGAAACCTTTCATTTTTTTGAATAGTGTTCTAGTAGTAGAACACAATTGAAAATTAGTAGTGTTATACTTTTTGCAATTTAAGGTAGTTTTTTAAGCATTTTATTGCTTATTTAAACGACATCTGGGGCTTTTTTCCAGTTTAATCCAGCAATAGCTTTTTTAATCTCCATAATATAATATTTCAGCAGAATTTCTAGGACAGTCAGAAGTAGTAACGGTGTCAAAGTATCATCAAAAATGTGTTGTGGAAATAAATTTTGTAAGTGATTAACAAATAGTTGGCCATATTCAGCATCAGTTCTTGCCCAGTAACCATTCAAAGTTCGTAATGGAGGTTTACATTTTTATTTTCGATATTTAATGAGAGAAAATATATATATTACAGAGTGGCAACTGAACAAACAGTTGATTTTTTTATATAAAAAAAAATTAGAAGGATTTACTAATCCTTAATGTAATTTAACTTAAAATATTACAACCCATGAAGAAGTCGACATATAATCGGGAAAAATTGTAATTATATTGTTTAATTACTTGGAATAAAGGCCTTATTAGCTTAATATACACGTATGTATAATATATCAACAAAAGGATTTAAACCATTTGCGAATTACGAAAAAGGAATCTCATGCAGCGTAAAAATGTTATTTTTAGAGAAACAATTTTCAAAATTTGTTTAATGTTTTTATGTTTTTGTATGTAATCAAAAGAAATATTTATATTAAATTTGACTTGATTTTCTATCTCTTGAAGTCATAATGGTCGTTTTTTATATAAAACTAAATGTTAATGATACTCAAAAAAAAAAAAAGACAAAAGATGGCGTCACTAAAAAATGATTACGGAAAAGTCAAAAAAAAAAAATAAAAACAGTCACAAAACGAAATATATTATTCATGGTTTCTAAGTGAATTTTATTTTTTACTTCTTTGATTAATGTCCCTTGCTCTCTTAGTTTGGTGCAAATGGTCTTACAAAAGATCAAATGCATACAATTACAGTTCTCTTTTAGAATTTAACAACAAAATATACAGGATTTTCTCTATATTTCATACAAATAGAAAGGATATATTTACATATGCTATTTTCACAAGTCCACTTGCATTTAATACTGAATACCGCTATTGTAATACTACAAATGTACTTGCAAATACAAAACTGTCATCTATTGTTTCCTAATAACTCAAAAAAAGAAAAGTATGTTATTTATATTTGTTAAATATTCAATAGCCATATTGAAATAAAGTTTTATCTAGTTGACAGTTAAATGACTTTTTGATGCCACGTGTGTTTTTCTTTTGCCACATTAATATGAAATCTGCATAAGTGATGTCATAATGTTCATAGAAATGTCAAACAATATTATTTTTATAAATTTAGTTAAAAGGTATTACAAATACCCGCGTCGAACATTGTTTGCTGGTAGAAAAAAATGTTTCCAAATTAAACATATCCATCAAGCAGTTATGAATCTGTTATCTTATTGAAAAGCGTTATGTCAATAAGTAATCAATCAGTTCATATGAAGTTTTCTATTTTTTTTTTTGCAAATATAAATTTCATAGATTATTTCTGCATTTATAAAATTTTAATTTAATATTTTTTATGATTTTATTTATTCAATTTAAATATATCTCATAATATTATGCAAACATTTATTTCATATTTACTTTAATCTCAATTTTACTTAAATAATAAAAATTAAGTTCACTTTGTTTGATTTAATTTTTACTAGAAAAAATTATTTTAAGATCGAACTAATAAATAAAAATTGTCTGGATAAAATTTTATGAAATTATGATTTTATGAACATATGAGCAGTTTATACTGAAAGTGTCACAAGCCACTTTATCACAACTATTATGTCAGTAATTTTAATTACTAAATAGTTTATTCATTCATCTCTTCATTTTATACTGAATTGTTAGAAATATATTTAAAATTAAATATATTAAATGTTGAATATACGAGTACATACATAGTTTAGCTCAATATATCTATATATATAAAAATAAGTTGTCCTATGTTCGTGATTTTCTAACTCGAGAACCACTCAACCGATTTTCAAACGAGTTCATGCGTTGAAAAGGTCTACTTTCACTGATGGTTTATAAAAAAAAACATCGGAAAATTTCTACGAATATGCGTAATACGCACTATTTTATGATGATGTGTTTTCCTCATATAAAAAGAATTTTTTTTTTTTTTTCAAGAGAATTACATTTTGTCGGTATAAGGCTCTGCTTGCTCGCGTCATTTGACTTATTTAATTTCTGTGGTTTATCATTTAAGTTTACAGTGTGAGCATTGACATTTTTTAATTATTGATTTGTAATCCTTCAGTTAAAATTAAAATCTTTTGCATCAAAAAAAAAAAAAATTAAAAAAATCATTTAACAATGTCGCGACGAAGCCGTTCACAAATTGGCCGACGCCACAACAGTCAAATACCTTTAAATAGATCTAATCAGGATGCACAAGAGCGATTAGAAAGTAATGAATTAGCAAGGCAACGAATGGCACGGTCAGGATCAAATCAAAATCAAGAACAAAGAAAATTTAATTTTTAATACAAAGACGAAAACGTATGTTATTGTATTGTCCAGCAACGCGGGCAGGGTGACTCTAATATGTAAAAAAATAAATAAAAAACAATTTGATGAAGTGACCTTCTTAGTTCATTAGAATACTAGAGCAATTCACATAAAAACATTTTTATATTTATTAGGATTTCTAGAGTATTTATGTTGTCTGGCTATAACAGCTCGTCAGGTAACCTTGTCTATAGTTTTGTAGAATATTATCCCACAAGACCATTTAAAAATTCTCTATCAATCGCATCAAACTATTCATAATATATGACAAAGAGTGCCTTAAGTTTTCTAAAATTTTTTATTTTAAAATATTTACTTTGACTCATTTTGGCCGAAGATCGTATTGTTTACGATAATTATTAGTTAAGATTTTTACAAAACTCTAAACGAATAATACCTTTTACTATGCAATATACGTTTTTCATTTCAATGCAAAGTGAGTTGCTCTAATGTCCATACGTATGTACATACATATATAGATTCTTTGCTGGCTGGGTTGAATATGAACAGCATGCATGTCTTATTTTAATCCAAATAATTTTTAATTTGAAAAAGAAAAATATAAAATTGAAAACCACAAACTTTAAATAATTCGGTTTTTTGTGTTTGTTTTCAAGTAAATTTCTTAATTTACTGAATTACTTTGTCTAATTGCTCTACAATATTATATATGTATATAAATATATATGTATGTATGTATATCGTCAGCTCATTATTATCTTGGACACTTACATATGCCAAAAAATCAGAAAGGATAAAAATAATTAAACAAAATTTTTAATGAAATTTTTTTAGAGAACAAATATTTAAATATTTTTTAAGTTTAAAGTTCTGGCACCACATAGGGAAGCGCGATAGCCACTTGCATATATATACTTAATGAAAGAGAACTAGGGATCTAGCCGGGAATCGTAATGTGAGTCGAACAATTTTTTCACTCTCCAGTAGATATTCATCTGCTAGGCTTCTCAGTTTCAATGTCAATATCGAAGTGTTACTAATAGACGCTCAAGAGAGAGAAAACCTTTGCTTCTTGGCGGAGACTTTAAATGCCTGTTCACTTTTTATTAGACCAGCCTAGATTGTCCTGTTTCCTTTTCTATCGTATACACATCCGTTGCTCTGCTATTGAAGAAATTGAAAAGTGACACATAAGTTTATTGAATAGTTGGCAGAACGTATTGCCTGGAAAAAGAAAACAAAAAAATCATAGCAACAAGGTGTGATTTCTCACCTAAATGCATGAACGTGCCTCCTGGGTTATTTTAACTTGTAAAAAATTATATTTATTTTCCAGAAGCTTCCGCCGCAAAATTTATATTGATATAATTTCTGCTATAATTATGAATAATAAAAACCAGTATCCTTTTATTTGTTTTGGAACTGATAATCGGTGATAACTTTTTTTACTTAACCTAATCCTTGTTACAGCCCCTTCCTTGATTTTAATTCTCTTGCACTTTAACTACTTCGTTAGTTAAGAAAATTGTGCAAAGCAAAAGCCAATTTTACTGTGAATATTTTTGTCTCAAATATTTGATGCAATCGCCAAACAGCAAAGCCATTTTCATTAAAGCTTGAAGTTGTCGATATGGATTAAAATAAATGCCTGGTGTCTTGACGGTCAATGCGCAAAACAATAAGTAGCTGACAAATATGTACACATGTATGTATGTATGCAAGTATGTACATATGTATGTGTTCATATGAAATAGTGTAGAATAAGTCATCATATCGCCATTCATGTGGTGGGAAATGATACACATACATACATACACATGTCCTTTATAGTCACATGTCCAAGCCTTTATAGTCACATGTCCAAGGAAAATCCCTTTTGTGTGAGAAAATTAAGAAACGGAAAGTTTCGCTTCCTTCATTATAATTTTATTTGTACATATCTCACTATATAATAGTATGTATGGCTGTGCAAATAGTTTTTATAAACGAAACTTTCTATAAATATTTTCATCTGCTTAATGAAGGATTATGATTGTGTTTTTATTCACTGTACTGACTTAAATCATTTATTATGTTTGTGCTTTAAGGACCTGTTAGCTGGATTTGTGTTTTATTCAAAACATAAAATAGCAACATTCTTGCATATTTATGCATAATATGCGGTACATATACATGATGCACGGTAGCTTGGTTACATAAAAGACTTAAAAACTATATTTCTTTTAATTAAAAGAAAATCATTTTTAAGTGAGATTAAAAATAATGTACGATATACAGAGTATTGAGTATTTCTCATCAAAAATGTGATCACCAAGTAAGCAAATATAAGCAATTTCCACCCTTTTATAAATAAAAAAAGACTTTAATTAACATGGCATATAATTGTAAGGAGGAACTTACCACCTTGATTAACATATAAGAACCAAAATACTTCAATATTTAAAAGTCATTGAAGACACAAAATATTTTATAAATATTTAATGTCTTTGCAGATCATTGAACTCATGACATGTGGTGCGTTTTATTTCATCGTCTCCTGTGCTACTATTTTGCTAATGCTGGGTTATATTGGAAGTAATGAATTTATTTTTGTCAATCCACAACAAACGAAGATGAACAAAGATTACTTTTGTTTATTAATTTAGACATATTTAATAAAGAATAGATAAATAGAAGATTGTAATCAAGGATTTTCCAAAAAAAAATTTTTCATAAGTTATTGAATATGATGATGTTTGAAAATATTCATATCTAGAAAGAAAGCTAGCATTTGCTATTTTCGTGCAGTTGTGAATCACATTTCGCTAAATATTTTTGCTTTTTAATGCATCGTCAAACTGCATACCATAAAGCAGCAGTTATTTTATTGTTGGCTGCCGAAAGACATACTCCGGTAATGTTGACTTAAAAAAAAAAAAAGAAATACACCAAATTCTCTTTTTACACGATAGATACGTTCCCAATAAATTCGTGTAAAAAAAATTCGTGTAAAAAAAGATACTAGCCAAAGATGAAAATAGTAGATTGGTTCCAGACCTAAAAAATAACGTAAAAGTATAATAAATTAATAATAATTAATATTACATAAATAATATTACAGGTGATTTATGTGACATTGTGACCGGGCTACCAATATACAATAGTTAAGAAATAGTTATAATTAAACACAATTCTGATTTTCAATTATAATTAATAATGCAGCGATTTGGAAATTATTTAAAACTTACCTGTTATTGAGTTGATAAATTTGTACGAGCACTAACTTTACAGCAATTAAACGTCTTTTCTTTTCTATTCTCAAAACCATACTAATTTGCGTACATAATACATTGCATTTTTACTTTATGTTTAATTCGGGGAATCCCACTCAAAGACAAAATACATACGCATAAATATAATCGACATAAACGGGATGCCATACCGTTAAATTAATTGAAATGTGTAATTTGTGAGCAGTGAGAATAAAAAAAAATCATAGAACATAAAAAATAAAAATTTATAAAAAGAATTTGTAGAATATTTAAAATCGTGTTAAAACAAAACAATTCATGTAAAAAGAGAAAAATGTTAACTTTTTAACTCGTGTTAAATGAAAATTCGTGTAAAAAGAGAATTAGGTGTAATGCTATCACTTACTAGATCGAATTATTAGACGAGCAGCCACTTTATCACGCAACAACTGAAGTGGCTGCGTGACTTGTGGTGCTGTCTTATTTAAACCACACTCAAACTCACTATAAATTTATAATCAAGTTTACGACCGTCGACGATTAACTAAATGCTAAAGCATGAAAGCTTAACTATTTACAAATTATCAGCTGACATTCTATTTACTTAAAAACGTAAAATTTGCCCACTCACCCACCCTGTATAAAAATATATTTATTATTTTAGTTCCCAATTTTACTAAAATATTTTTTTTACTTTGTCATATAAATTCTCTTTATAATATCTATACCAAAAAAAAAATCTTTGGTTGAAGTAAAATTCCCTCCATGCAGTTTATATAAATTTCAAAGAAACTTTATATCACTATGATGCAGAAACATACCTGTTTAATATTAATAACTTAATACCAGAAATATTTAGCTGGGAAAATTTTTATAAAGGTTGTCTTACATTTAAGTTGTCAAAAGATTAAAAGAAAAATAAAAAATTTTATTTCGCCAAAAATCAAATTTCGCAACTAAGAGATTAAGACTTTTACGTTGCTAACCATGAAAGATTAAGGCATTCATACGATTTACTTTTGGTTTTCAATCAAATGCGAAGTTTAACAAACAAATAATTTCAATGAATACAACAAAACAAAATCTTCAGCGTCAAACGAAATGTTTTTGACATATATTTTTGCATAGTAAATAAATATTTGTGTCACTAGTTTTGTATGTAAATAAAAGTTTAAAGTGGCGCCTTGAGACAAGCAAATGTTTTCGGATAAAACCTTAAAACCACACGATATTTCGTTATGTGACAGAGCTAAATGTTTAACAATCATTGTCGCTCAAGGCAATAATCGTACAAAAATGTTCATTTTAATACTCGTATACATATGTATGTATAAATGTATGCCCATATATGTATTGTGCACATATATTTAATCAAAATTTCGTATACTGACTTGAAATAAATATCGAATGTCGTTAATTTTGTTTATTTGATTTTAAAAATTTGTGGTCTGCATATTTAAAAATTATTATTTTCAATTTCGAGATCTAAAAATATTTCTAATAGTAGAGGTTAATCTAGTATGTCTATGAATGAGTACTGCTGAAGATGACACAACCACTCAGAGACCCAATTGGATTCATTGTGATTCCCTTCATAAAATTTTGTTCGCTAAGCCACTTAATTGCCATGATAAAGCCCTCGATGTCCCCAAATTTTTAACAATGCGATATCAATTATAACCTCATGGAAACGACTGCTCAGTCATCTTTGCATATGGCGTTACAGTCTTGGACCATGACAGATGATATAACCAATAGGTTCTGGATTTCCTTCATCGCCACACATCTTACAATAATCCAGAGTACCATTTTCCTATCGCCGGTCGCCGGCCGGTCAATGCACCTATTAATACTCTCAACACTTTTCGCTTCATTCCCAGTAATAGCTCAGAAATCCCCGAGTCAAGTTTTAGCCATAAGAGCCTCACGGTTCTATAGTCCTTCATATTCCTCCAGAAATGCTTAGTTCTTTTTATCACCCAATTACTGAGCTCCCTAAAGTAGGAGCCGACTGTAACCTTTACCGATCAACCACTAATATATTCATTCTTGCCAGCTCTTTATCAGCGGTTTCATTTCTCTCAACATGTAAACTTTGAATAAAAAATTTTTTGAATTTTATGACGTCCTATTTTTTATGTCAGTTTTGATTTGGAAGCGAGCGGTGTAGACCGATTTCTGTTCTCGTTGCTATGTTTTATTATTATTATTCTATTGTGTTCGTTGATAGCAACTTTTTAGTAGCGAAGAATATATGAAAAAAATAGACATGAAAAAAAAGAAAAATTGGATGAATGCAAATCACTATTTTCTTCAGTTTTGTAAAATTTAAGCTGCCAGTCAGCAGTCAGAGAAGGAAATGTAATTATTTTAGTAAAACTATACGACTGTACGCATTTCTTACAACTTGCTAGCTAACCAAAGCTAGGAAAAAAGCTTATGGTTACACTATACATTTACAATTTTTTTATATAAAATTTTTACGCAAACACACATTTTATTATATGACACATGATGATCTATTTAAAGCCATTCCTTCGGTAGGATTACTTTTTATAACAAAAATTGCAATCTAAGAAATTCTAGGACCTTATAAAGCCCATGTTAATGTTAGCCAACAGCGAGTGGAACTTACATTAACTAAATATTCATTGTTTTCATTTCTTTTTATAAATCTTGGTTTCAATTTAAGTCACATATTAAATTTTTTGCGGTTATGTAACTTCATCTGCAATCTTTCACAGTTCCTACAACGATTATTATAATAAAAATGCACACATACTCGTATATCGTATATGTACTACATCCAATAGAGTGATTGTTTATTGCATTTTACTATGAAAATTTTCTGTTTATTTTCTGTCTGCGGTTTGTTTGTTCGTTGGCCTCGTAAAATGATATGTAATATAAAAAAAAAAATGCAATAATATTTTCTCTAGCACTCATTGAGATTCATTTTAGTTATATTCAGCAACATTTTTTTTTAGCATCGTAAAACAGTTGAGCTGTCATCTTGAAAGCAAAATTAGACACACATAGAAAAAAAAACATAGATTTCTTAAAAACTAGTGACTTAGCTTATGATGTTCTATTTTATACTGTAATAAAATATAAAATTAAAAAAAAAGTTTTTGCTACTTTACTTTAATTAAATCACTTTAAACTAACAAATACAAAAAGGACAAAGTGTCCATATTTTATGTGCTTTTTATTTGGATTTGTTAAAATATTACAACAATCTGAATTATATTTAAAACTAGCTGAACTCAGTGTGCTTCGCTACCCCCTCGTGAGAAAATAAAATTAAAAGTATTTATATATCCTATAAAACTCTATTACGATTTTTAATTTTCCTAAAAAGTGGCGGGGTCCCTCCCACTTTTCTCCTGGTACGTATTTATAATAATGCCAATACCATATATACCAAATACCATCGACGGAAGTAAAAAAATGCCCAAAATTTAAATTTTTGGGGTATATGGGCGGTGCCACGCCCCTTTGTCCAATCAAAACTTCATATAGTCTATTATTCTTTCCAGAGTCACAGCAACATACTGTAAAAATTTCAGGAAGATCGGTCCAAGGGTTTGGCCTCATATAAAGCACAAACAAACAAACAAACAGATTTTCATTTTTATATATATATTGGATTTGCCACGCCCCTCCGCCTGCAGACCGAAAATCAAAAATAAGACTTGACAGTGTCACCCGCCTGAATATTCTGAAGATTACTTGAAAATTTCATCAAAATCGGCCCGGCCGTTTTGGAGTCCATACGTTACATACATACACACATCCTGTTTTATATATAAATGTAAATAAAATAAAGGGTTCCATAAAATAAGGCAACAATCAAAAATTGCCCTATTGTTTTAAATAGAAAATTATGAGGTTTGTTTTTCATATTTGGCATGAGGATATTTTTTATTGGGGCCATTTTTGATGGAGTTATAACCATCATCTTAACTTATGTTCAACTTCAAATAATATTTAAAACACAAATAGAAATGGTGTAACTCATTTAGGAGCCTTTTCTATTTGTAATTGTAATTCATCACATTCATTAAACGTATTTCTAAATAATTGCCTTCATTAAATATCTCAATAGTGCCATTTTTTGTAAATTATCAATACAAAAAGTTTTCAATAATCACAATCGCTTAAAAAACTTCGCCATATAATAAGCGGATATATATAACGAAAGGGTGTAAAAATAAAGTTGAATGGAAAAACTTTGTCTTATTGCTCACATTTTCTTCATTGTAAATGATTTTATTTTCCTCTCTTTTTTCTTAGAACTTAAAAAATATTTTCCTATGATGACCATGGCTTTCCGTTTTTTTTTTTTTTTTGAAGAAAGCTTGTCAACAATTTATGTCACTTTATTTTACTTTTGAAAATTCAATGTCTATGAGTTCATTGTACCATAAAAATAGAAGGATGTTGGTAATTTTTTCAAGCGTTCAATTCGTCGAAGTTTGTTCTTTATTTCTTTCTTTTGTTCGTTTCTTCTTCTGAACAGATCTCTAATTTAGGTTAAAAAGTCGTTGAAAAACGACACGAAAAAAATAGAGAATATATTTTGTTGTATTTTCCGTTCATTCAAGTTTAAAATGCAATCAAACTTTTTTGTTTATGTACCTTTTTTGCTTATTCTTAAAATGCTTTTAATCTATTTATCGTGTTTCGGGTTGTGCTATTTTTCTTATTTAGTAAAAAGTTGTTGTATTTCTTGTCTGTGACTGTTAAACTAATCTAATATGGGGTTATCTTTACCAGACACTACTTAAAAATTACTAAATGATTCTGATTGGTATGTTGGGTGTATACCTTATTAAATTGTTAACAATAATAAGGGTTTTCTTTTATGCCTTTTTTTATTTTATGCAAAAAGGTCTCCTTGTTTTCAAGGTTAATTGATTGTTATTATATTTAAAATTATGCTTTAAAATTATATTAAAAATTATAAAATCAAAATATACAAACATAAAATAATTTCTACTGAGACTAACAAATGGAATCATTCAGAAATAAATGGATAAAAAATAGCAAACTTTAAACTAATATAAAAATCCAATAGCCCAACTCTTGATTCAAACTGACTTTAGATAGAATCATTCTTGTAATATTTTTTACTATTTGTAAAATTATACTATGTTTGCATTTTCAATAATATTATGATTTGAAAGATTATTTTTATTTATTATTTAGTTTAAATGCAACCATACGTGACGATTAAGTTGTTGAAATTTAATTAAAATTTGATTTCATTAATTGTTTTATCAAATATGTTTCCTTGATAACATAAAATAATAAAAATGAAATAAATTTAGATATTTTATTTATGTATTTTAATTTTTACGATATTCTTCCATAATATCAGTACCATTTAATTTCAGCTATTAACACCCACTTTATGGCATAAAAAAGAAGTTGTAACAACATAACATGTACTTTGTATTCTATTTGTCCATCCTTATTGTAATTTCGATTAATTACCAGTTATTCTTCATGCAAATTGTATTTTTTTTTTTTTTTTGCATTTCTCTTTTGTTAAACTAAATGTAATTAAGAAAATGCCTGTAATTTTATTTTAGTCATTTAATAGTAATTTACTTGCATTATTGAATTTCAGTCGACTGTGAATGGTTAAATCAATTTCATTATTTCATACTCTGCGTGCGCATGACGCATGATGATGGTATCACAACACTTGGATGCGGGCAGTTTTCAATTCATCACAAATTTTAAATATAACAATGAAATGAATTGAAAGTTGCAAATAAAAATTAAACAAAATGAAGGCGAACTTTAAGCCTAAGTTCAGTATTTTTTATTGAATTAATGAAAATTCAAATTTCAAGATTAACATTTCAATATCCATTCAGTATACGCATTTTACGGCCGCTACAACTCTCATCAGCATTCGTTTTTACAACTTTTCAAGTTGGATATTAATTTACAAAGAATACCAACTATTTTACTCATTTTTCAACAGAAATAGAATTTAAGAATCCTTTTTTTTTTTGTGATATCTTTATTAATTCAAAAATATTAATAGTGAGTTGAATGAAATTGCACATGCACCAGCTTAATATCTACACTGTATAATGTACTCACTTAAATTATGTCGGTAATATGGTTGAAACTATTTTCAACTACGAGTACTAATGATTTTTATTACACCAACGAAGTAAATTAAGTAATTAATTAATTAGCTGTAAAAAAAAATAGAGCAGCATTTTAGTTCAATTGGCAAACTATCAAATGTATACTCCTTTTGATTCAACATTCATTTTAGGAGTATAAGCAATTTTAAAATTCGGAAGAGTAATGGCAGATTGTTGATAGCTGTAAACTAAATAGTATGTTTATCTTTGGTTGGGTAAAAGGATAACTGCGCTGTCTGGGGTCTGGGCAAAATGTATCCTTTGTCTGTGTTGTAGGAATAATTTGGCCAATGATGTAATTCGTTGGTAATGATATTTTCAATCTTTAAGCTAATAAGGCCTAACGTAGTTAATGTAATTTAGACAGCTTTATTACATTTTTTACCCAACGTTTCGTCAATTTCAATAGTTGACTTCTTCAGGGGTTTCGTCTCTTTAAAATTTAAAAAACATTATATGCATATTTTGAAAAGTTTTTTCAAAAATGTTCAATTAAAAAGAATTGCAATATAAAATTATTTTTGACATTTTTTAATGGCGAAAAATTTTTTTAAAAAAGTTAATAAATAAAAATATACAGTAAAGCCATAAAGAGAACGATGAACATAAAAGAGGACACCAACAATATCAGCGCTTGTTATATTGTTGCAACCAAATAAAATATATCCTTTGTCTTTCTTAAGTTTAGTTTAGTATGTTCAGACTATATGATTGATGTTGCTAGAGAAAATTTAAAGCTTACAGGAGCGCTAATAGAAGTTCCAATTTTTTTTTTTGCTACCGCTGTGCTTTTGCCTTACGAAACCCATTTTTTAAGTGATAAAAATCATCAAAGATTCCATTACTAAAAACGAAAATGATTGAGTTTGAAAAAGGATAATCGATTATTGTATTTCAAATAGGGTAACGGTATATTTTTTATTTCTTCTTTTTATGAACTACAATTTTATTTAATTTTTTTTTTAGCACGCAGGTAATAATGACTCCTACTTAGCAACGCAGAGTACAAGAAGTGAAGAAAGGAATGGAATGGGGAATATAGGTAGGACAATATAAAAGAAATCTTAATACTCAAAAAAATTCGGCTAATCACAAAACAATCTACTTCACATTTGAAATCCCAAATTTTATTTAAAATTTTATACTGAGCTTAAATTTTTTATTATGCCAAGAAAATATAAAAGACCTTACAGCCATCATAAATAGTACCTAAATAAATAAATTAAAGAAAATTTTACACATGTGTTCAACACATTCTTACATATGTATGTAAGTACATACAAACAATGTTAAAATGAAATTGTTAACAAATTCTTAAGGGCGCTTAAGTTTCAAGCTTAAATTTGTATTGGTTTTGTTAATAATGAAAACTAACAATTTGTATTGTGCATTTCTAATTGTGATTATACTCAGTAGATGAGTGTATGTATGTACATACATACTGGCATAAGAGATTAAGAAAATCAATATGGACTTAAATTAAGGTAAATTTTACGCATACAAACACTCAAACTATTGGCACACAAAATTTATTCATGCACTTTGATTTGCTTCGAGGTAAATGGAAATAAAACAGTTGGAACTTTAATTTTAATATTGAGCGGATTTTTACTACTTTATATACCGATAGAATAGATAGTAGGAGGCGTTTGTTGAAAATATTTAAATATATCTGATAATAATCGAAAATGTTTAACAAAAGATTTAATTAAGTTCTCTTTTAGAAAAGTTGTTCTCAATAACCTTATTTTTTAATAATATGTTAAATTATTTTCGGCTTGAGTTTATTTTTATTATAAATAAAAATAGTGCGATATATGTATGTTTATTTCCAAATTTCTTTAATATATTTTTTCCAAAATTTCGGTTAACAATTGCACACACAGAACTGAATTAAACAAAAGCTGACAAATATTACAACTGTAAACAACATAATTATAAAAAATTAATTATAATCTAGTTATATATGTTAATTTAATTATTAAATCATTTTGGTATTTAGTTTTCCCTTAGGAAAGTAATTTAACATATTATTAAATAAAGAGTCTACAATAAAATCACATTTGTTTTTAATATTCAAAGAATAATTGGCTTTCTGCTTTATGTTTTCCTTTTTTTCACAAATGTAAAGAGAGGAAAAGGTGGTGAAAATTTAAATCCGTTAAAATATAACGTTTTCTCATTTTTAAAGGAGTGTTGCAGCTACTTTACTTATCTGAGAATTTTTCGCCCATAAACGAAACGAAATACAAATCTCTAATATACATTAGCAAAGATTCGATATATGCAGTATTAACACTTATCGCTAATATGTAGTAACCAATACTATTTTAAGAAAAAATAACCATACAATGATTGAATTATATAGTGGGTGCTTAAACATAATACATGGAAAATAAATGTATTCTATGAAATTTAAATATTTTATTCTTCAAATAAAATAAAAAATATAAACTTTTTAGAAATGCAAAATGAAAATGTTCACTACGTTTAATAACTGTTGCTACAAGTTTCCAGCATAATATAATTTGGAACAATATGAATTCAATAATTTCATTGCTCTAGAATCAAACTATATTTGCATTCTAAGATTAACTAAACAGATAAAACAGGTAAGTTTTGCCAACCGAATTGCGGCGGTTGCACGAACTATCAGAGAATTCGGTTGCTACAACTACTATTTTCGTGTAGTATCACTGAATATTCGGTTGCGACAACCGATAAAATTGGTTAACACCATGGAATTATAAAAAGAAGCTAATCGGAATTACGTACGCTCATTTTTATCCCGCAACACAATTAAATTGATATTTTTAATACTTAACCAAATTAAATTGTTTTACTTACTCATTTGAATTTAAAATTTATCTTTGTTCATTATTGGTAGTGAATATAGTAATCGAATGTATGAAACACATCGCCTTAGACAACTTATCCACATCAGTACTTTAAAATCGGCAACTATTGATTAAGTTTTTATTTTAATATAATTGGTTGTGCCAACTGAATGATTGGTTAGCAGTATCAACCAAACCATATTAATTACGAATTATTCAGCAAAATAATTCATTCGGTTAACCCAAACAATTAAGGAATTATCACAACCTTATGTTTGTTGCAATTGTCGTATTATGGTTATTATCATAGAATGTTGGTTGGATCCATATAATATTGGTAGCAGTGTGGAAATATAGTCTATGCAACTGATATTCTTTTGACACAACGATTTTCCACACAATTTTTTGACCATGTTAATTATTTGTTTAAGTTTTTACAAACGCAAAAGGTTTGCTTTACTTAAAATCATATTTAAATTTTTATTTAAATATTCACAAAGATCTTTGAGTTTGGGTGTGTTAAATGAGTTCTTCGGAAAAATTATATATATTTCTTAACAATAACTAAATTTTATAAAATTGTAAATTATATCTTATAGAGTAACAACTAATTAATATTTTAAAAACTTAAATTTAAATTTTAATGTATAAAAACCTCGAACATATTAAAAATTAGTTTATCCTTGAAATTATACAAAAACTTTTTAGCAGTAGGGGGGTTTTTTCTACAAACTTTTTTTATTACCCTAAGTATTAGTTAGAAATTGTTGATAGCGAAAAAACGAAATACAGCACAAAGCATATATGGAAATTGCTGAAAGTCCAAATAATTAAAAAATAATTTTCTCTTCATGTTAATAAATGGAAAGTCGTAAGAAGAGTTTTTTTATTTCAAATTAATAAACAAGAAAAACAATCTTTGCTTTGAATTTTATATGATGTCTAAATAACTGAAGTGAATGTACAAACATGCACATGTATTGGTTAAGAAAAACGTTACATTTCCCATTGTCTTATCATGTTAAAGAAACTCGCAAAGATATTCAAAGCTTTTAAGAATATTATAAAAAATGTTTGTTGAATTTAATGCTGCCTGCAGAGCTTATTATTTATTTTCTATATTAATAAAATACTCGTAAATTTAATCTGTCAAAAACAGATATAGAAACCATTTCAATTAGTTTATCAGAAAGCACCTTAAAGACAATTAAATTTTGAATTGAAATTTTTGAAAAACATCGCAAAATTTTCTATTTCAAAAGGGGGTTTCTTATAGAGGTATAAAATTTTAAGTTGGCAAGACTTTTTTAACTTGTGGCGATTTTTTTTTAACCTGTCAAGTGATTTGTTTTTAGTTTGATTTGGAATTTCAGCATGAATAGAGTGACGCCTGATAACGCTTCCAAAATGTGCAAAATTTAATTTGAAGATCATGGTTCTGTTCGAAATACGTATCGCGCACTTCATCCATTTTACGGTCAACATAATCGTCCATTAGAGCAATTAATTCGATCAAGTATGAAAAGTTTTCGCACCTTGTGCAACCTAACTGATAATACGCGTTCACAGAGAAGTCGTACAGTGCGTGCGGAAGAAGTCATTGCTGCTGTACGGTGTAGCGTAGAAGAAGACCCGAAACAGTCTATCCACCATCGTGCGCAGGAATTGAATATGTGTCCATACACATTATGGAAGATTGTGCGAAAATATCCTGGCATCCGTGCTTATAAAATACAGCTCGTGTCACAATTGATTTATTTAAGGAAACGTTTGGTAACCGCATAATTTCACGTTTCACTCCCGTGAATTGGCCACCAACTTCGTGCGACTGACCGCTTGGAGGACAACATTCGCCGCGTTATTGCCGATATACGGCCACAAATGTTTAAAAAACTCATGAAAAATTGGACATCAAGATTAGACTACGTCTGAGCCAGGAAGTCATTCGGGAAGTCATATTTAAGTTATAATGCCAGAAGAATATATTTCGAATAAAGTAAATTTCATGTCAATTTAAAAAAAATTCATCTTTGTTTAATTCCATTTCAAAGTTCTATACCTCGATAAAAAACACCCTTTATTTGAATTTAAAAAGTTTGCGTAATTCGGTTTTTGTTTTCTATATGAATTTTACTTTGTGATAAAAACATTTCACAATTATGTGCAATAAGTTGGCACGAAACTAGTTTGCGTTCCTTAATGAGATAAATAACTTGGTTTATGTATGGCTTATTCCAAAACAACAAAACATATTAAATTTTCCTCGACAAAATGTCTGTCAAAGCTTTTATTGTTGTCTCTCAGCTTTGGAGACATTCACTCTGAGAATCTTTAGACTTTCAAAAGTTTCAATTTTTCTAAAATGTTTAATAAATCTACAATAACTATTACTAAAGAGTGTTTGACAAGTACTCGTAACAATTAGCCAACAAATTGATATAAATTGATATTTTCTGAACTATTGATTCATTAAGCGATTGATCATTGATTAAACAATTACTCGAATAAATATTGAGCTAGAAATTGTTATATCAATTTGTTCATTTAATGTTTACATTAGAACATTGTTATTCATTACCTTCCAGTGAATATCCTAATTGAGATCCTTTATTTTAACTTTTGGAGACCTACAAAAAAAGGAGACAATGATTCTGTCTATGCCTCTCCATTTTGTTCAATACTAAAATTCCTCAGGCATTTTGATGTCTTCTACAAAATTAAAAATTTTTTTTTTTGTTACTCTGTCTTTATTTTTCTATCCCACTGTAGCGTTTCTTACTTTCTTAATTTCAACACTTAAACGTGTTGTAAATGAAATGAAATAGGCAGGATGTTATGTGACTATTAAGGATGAGCAAAATATGTTAACATGTCTTACCCTTTTATGTCTGTATCTGTATGTGTATATATATTTAAATTTCTCTAACAAGTATTATGTTTTGCTTTTATGTGTGATTGTACTGTGTCTTTCTAAATTGAAATGTTGAAGATGCCATGATATCCTGTGTAAGTTGTAGGCGTACACAATGCTTTTATTATCTCAAATATGCTTAAAGGTGTTTTCGTGTTTGTCTTACATAAATGGGTATTAAGAATTACAATATCTTAATAAGTTATGTTAATAATGTTAATATTGTAATTTTGTCTTATGAATGTTATATACAAGTGTAAACTTATTTACTTGCTTAAGAATACGGAGTGTCAAAAAATTAATTTAGATTAATTGTTAACAAATTTGTAATGCTTACTTAAGATGGTATTTTTAATGAGTTAAATAATGAAGAAATAGCAATGTGAAATAATTGTAAATGTTTATAAATTTTACTAGAATAAATTTAGAGAAAAACAGTTATTTGTACTGGACAAAGCGAGTTCATATAAACAGCGTTCGTACTGAGCGAGTCAAGTCCACATTAAAAATAAATAAAAATTTTATATATTCGTACATGATCGAAAGCTGTGAAGGACCTGAGAGAATTCTTATTGTATAAAAAACGCAGCTGTAAATGAAACAAATTACTTAGACAATTATCAGTGCCGTAGGTATGACGTTGTATGTGAGAAATCTAAGGACTTACAGTGTTATTCATAAAAAATTCTTATTGTAGACATTATGTACACATTAGTTAATAATCAGTTTTTGTCTTCTTAGCCGGTAATAAGAAACATTATTCACAAACGTTTAATAAATCTAAATTAACTATTGTGTGATTTTTTCAGTTTTGTGATTCTGTGTTAGCAACATTGCTTCGTTTTAATTGTCAAGTTATAATTAATTTTGTGTACAATAACATACTCGATAACCAAGTAGTCCCTAATGGTTTGAATATCTAAAAATATTGTCATATAAATTTTATTCAAACAATTTAGATTAATAGAATATTGCTTATCCGCACAAAAACATAAATGTGAAAATAAGGCCAAGTTCCTATCCAAAAAAATTCGGCCGTAAAAAGTACTGAGATGAAAATAAGGACCAAGTTTTTGATAGGTTCAATACCATCTCATTTCTAGACAACCTATAAGCTTGGCAATATTTTTTTGCTTTTCTAATGTGGGAAAGAATTCTTGGAAAAATTTTGCCAAGCTTACAGGTTGCCTAGAAATGAGATGGAATTGAACCTATTAAAAACTTGGTCCTTATTTTCATCTTAGTACTTGCTGTTTACTGGATGAGAGAGGACGCCTTATAAAGAATGATAAAAAAATATCAAAATAAATATAATAAAAAAAATGTTTGCAGTGGACCTCACTCAAGGAACTGCACAGTTATACGACTACATTAAAAACATTCTTTCTTTCTTTACGCCTAGCAAAAGGTAAAAATTTGAGGATAAGCACTCAACCAGTTTTTAATAAATATTTTCTTGTAATTATGAAAATTTTCTGTAACAGGTAAAACATGTCTTTCCCAACATTAGGGGAAATTTTACACAACTTTTGTAAAATTTTTTTTAACTCAAATTAAGAAAACCATTCCTATATATAACTTCATTGTTTTAGTTTACATTTCTTTAGATTTTTATTATCACAATGATTCATTTTCTTAAGTTCTTCTCATTGGCTTTAATATTAACAATTTCACATTTAATGTTGATTTTACCACAAGCCGTCCACATATTTCTTTGGAAATTTTCCTAAAAGACTATTATAACCATCAATACACAAATGAAGGACACACAAAATCAAATACATTTCGGCTATGGGCTTTATTATGTCTATTATTTCAGTAAAATTCAAATCCAAGTAAGTATCTTTTTCTACAACATGTTTAACAGGCAATACTTCAAAATGAATAGAAATCTGACTACAATCCAATAGAAGATCATTAAACATATCACTTTTGTGCCAAATCAATATTAGAGTAGAAATATAAGCTGTAACCTTAATGAAAAGGTGCAACAGTTGTTTTGGTTTTAGGAACACCATCATTGATTCATAAGGTGAGATTTGTGAGTCTCATAAATATGCCAAACAGAATTTTTCAACTAACAGTCAAGTGTGAAAAGCCAAAACCAGATGACGATGCCATTGGTTCTTTCATTTTCTAATTTATAAGCATGAATTTATGTAAGTATGTATGTATGTATGTACTTCTATGTACTACATATGCTGTTATGTATGTACAGCTGCACATTCATAGTAATTTGTAAGTAGTTCATTCATATGCATTTTACAAAACGTAAAATTAAGAAAAAAATTTTAGGTTTTGTCTGTCATTCCTTTCGTGCATAAATTGAATCAAAACTATTTTAATTGTCAACTATTTACAGCAAAAACAAAAAAAAAAAACATGGTAGATGGAATTATATTCGTAAACTATTATATTATATTTCCCATCTAAGGATCATAATATAGTCGTAAAAATCTGATTGTATAAAAATAGTATATTTCGTAACTACTGCCTTACTTGATGTACCTCTTAAATATTTTCACTTTTTTCACTTTCAGTCGCAAAGATTCGCACCACAAAAACTGCACTACAATTTCAAACTTTTTCCAAAATTACGGGATTTCGACAACTGCTTTTGGTAAAGGAGACCAAAAAATAATAACCGTGTGTCTGCGTTGTGAAAAATCACATCGGAATTTTATTTTGTGCCTTTATTCTAACAAATCGTAAAAAGCAACCCGAAAATATAAAATAAAATGTTCTACAAAAATGTTGGCCGTAAAATTTTCTATATGTATCAGAACACACCAACAGCCAAAACTTAACACAAATACCAAAAACCAATCATTTCATTCAGTAATCCGAAAATTACTTGTCCTGACCAGAGATTGAACCCAAGTCCTATAGTATTGCTTAGCAGTAATCGGTCTAACCACTATGCAAAAATGTTCGTTTAATTATACGAGCGCACTATGATTCAGACCACCATATTCTTTTACCATAATTATTAATTTTCAAGTCTTGCTTTAATTCTGATTTACTATATAAAAACTTCAGAATCAATTACGTTAATGTTAATCTTCCTTGGAATTGATTTATAAAAGAGCATAAGGAAACCTTAAATTTATCTTACAGTTTGCAGGAACCGAGCACTATTTTGCTAAAGAGATAATCATTTTATTTGGCTATAAATGGAAAATTATTTCATTCATAATAAAAAATTATAAACCTTCATTTTCAATCAATTTTCCGAAATACATTAAGACAATAACTTTCAATAGAAGCTTTTTTATATTAAATTCTCATGATGATGACACCAAAGAAGGAACAAATTTTTTTTTATAAATTCTCAGTATATAAAGAGTAAAAATAACTTTGGCCCATTATTAACTAAAAGATAAATTTGTTAAGGCCATATTGAATTTAGAAAAATGTATAAAAAATTCGTTTCCTATCCATTTCTATATTAATTCTTTTTTTATTTTACTTTATACGTTTTTGTTGCAAAATAATATGGGGAAAAATACTTTCAATTGTTCTTATCACCATTTTTTTTTTAGCCTTATTCTCTCGTACCATCAAATTAAACGAGTCAAAGAAAGAATAGAATTTCTTTGAAATAGAGGGTGTAAACTCAAATTCAATTTAAAAGCAATTTCATCAAAGTGATATTGATTTCTAAGATTTCTGGTGTACTTTTACGTTACTTCATAACTTTATACAGTGTATACAGTGGTTAAATTATATTACAGAGTTCCAAATGCTTTTCTAATAAAATATTATATTTAGAAGATAAAATTTTTAATACACTTAAAGAAAATATATTTTTGCAGCCTACTTTCAGTTTTAGTGGCATCATTTATATATTTTTTTCAACAGCAAATTATCAAATCAATCATATTATTATTATAAGGGATTTGAAAATTTTTGATTGCATTAAAAAAGGAAGCCACTAACCGCTTGAAATATTTAAAGTGTCATTAGCTTTTGTTATCTTCCATCTTCTAAATAATTAATAGACAATAAGGTCTTTTTGTGATGGACTTCATGCACAAATTATACATAAAATTTTAGCAAAACTTATACCTATAGAGGTGTGCTTCGCTGGGTATTACTTTGGCCCAGAGGAGCGCCGTTGAGACTGCCTTGGACGTCATCCTTCACCTACTTCCCATTGAAGAATTTGTGTTAAGAATGGTCGAAAGCAGTTTGCTCAGGCTTACGGTCAGGAGGTATGACCTACCTCACTTTTAAAAAAGATTAGTTTTAGCAGACGGGAGACCATATCCCCTGGGTTTACGGACTCCAAGGTTGTTGAGACTAATTTTATTAGAACGCCTTCACTTGTCATTCCGGATAGGGATATTTTGGTCAAATCTTATAGTCTGTACGAGGGCTCCGCGGTCTTTGCAGATGAATCGAAAATGGAAATAGGCACGGGTGCTGGCGTCTATTTCTTAGGAACAGATATTCGTAGGTGTTTTAGGCTACCGAATGAATGAATTATATATCAGGCTGAGATCCTAGCGATTCTCAGGTCAATGGAACTAGTGACAGGACACGTAACTGGTCAAAAAGTGTAGGCGATCTCTCAACTTGCTTATGGACAAATTTAGCGTTAAACCTCTAATCGGTTACTACTACAGGGAACTCATTAATTGGGTATTTAATTAGAAGAACCAATCATTCCTGGAGTCTCGAGGAACCTATGGACAGAACTAGACTCAGATAAATCTGATCTACTTCTGGGTATGAATAGAAAGGTTTTGAGAGGACCAGCATATGGGACAATGCCACTCCGGATTTCTGTAGGATGTGTGGGGATGAGGAGGAGCCAGAAAATGTAGAGCATATCATCTGTCATTCCCCAAGGCTGAAACGCCATAGGCAAAGATGGCTGAGCAGACGTTTCCATGAGGGCATTTCTAATATCGCGAAGTGCAAACTTGAGGATATCAGGGGCTTTATCATGGGAAATAAGTGGCTGAATGATGGATGATAAGTGCTCTTGGTTTCTCCTTGGGCAGTAAGGAGAATAATTAGTCAACAAGTTAAAAATGAAAGGAATGACAATGGATTCAATTGGGTTTCACACCATCCTTCCTAACCTATACCTAATTAAAAATATTTGTTCATAAAATTGAACGAGATATTGCGGATTACTATGGGTTCAGTATTTTAGGAGATAAAAGCGTTTAAAGTTGGTACTAATATGTGTCCATGTTTAAATCATGTGAATCGTCTTTATTAGATTGAAGTTATATTTTTATAATCCTTCTAATTTTATTAAAATTTAGTCGGGGTACACCAACCAGTAATATTCTACAGGCTAAGCCACATCATTATTTAACATGGAAATGCATTAGGCGATATTCAGTATTTGGTGCAAATGAAATTGAGAAACTGCAAATAAATATAGCAACAAAACAAAAAGAGCTGACGTTAGATTAAGTAAAAAAATATACAATATTTTTCATTTGCACTAAACACTGAATGTCGCCATAGTAAAATTTTAAATTAATATATTTATGCAATTTTTAGCACCGATATAACACACAGGTGAAACGGCCAGTCTAACACATTTGTTATATTTAAAATATATTTCCAATCCAAATGTTTTTATTTATTTCAATAGTTTTTGTTTTCAATATTGTTTGCATTTTATCAAAAATAAATATTTTTAAAATTTTACTATTTCTTGTAATAGTTGGTAGAACATATAAAAGAAATACAAAAAGCAACCACAGCTAAAAGTTTTACTAAAGTTTTACTAAGTTATGTTACTTCTATTTTTTCTTGTTTTGTGACATGTGTTACCTGAATAACAACACCCATAAATAAATGAGCAAAGCATTTTTGAAAAAGAAATACATATTTGTTATATTTATAAATTTTATAAAATGTGTATAACAAGTAAGTAAATAATAAGTAAGGCTGTGGCGAATCACACATACCCTTCACAAAATTTATGATGCTTTTTTTAGGCTTAACTGATTTTCAATAAGAATCATCTTCAGACAATTGCTGACACAACAGTCCAAGAACAAAGTCCAGTGGCGTCTAAAAACCATAAAGGAGATGCAGAATATGTATATTTAATGGGCGTAAAATGAATATTGTGGAAGTTATACACGGAACGGCTAACCTCTAAATACTCCTTTTTTTTTTTTTTTTTTTTTTGGAGATAGTTTTGGTTTTAACGATCTTTTTGCGATTTTTTTTTTTTTAATTAGAGATTTCAACTCTCGTCAAGCGGTAAAAATTTACAACGCTAAAAGGCGGTATGGGTACAAATGTACCTTCATACACTTACTCTTCCATATAAAATTTTTTTGCAATAAATCACTAGTAATTGTAATTGCTAAAAGTTGTTATTACAATGTAGCAGTTTAAATGAAAGTTCTTTTTCATCCATTGAATGAAATTTCATTATTTTCTTAGTATAAACAATGAATGCAATTTTTAAATTTGAAATGCCAGAAGTATACGTTAGTTTTTAAAATAAAATATAAAAAGATGACAAATTGCAAGCATATCAAAAATTAAATGAACACAGCACTTGTGATTAGATTGTATAATATCTAGAAGATGTGTGGAATATTGTTGCAGTTCAGCTTGTACGTGCAGCAGTGTCTCGATTCTGTTGTAAAATGATGTCAGTTTTGTTCGCTGCTTCATATAACGAAAACACGCGTTCTACACACACTCTACAACATGTTTGACGTCGCTGCCTAAGCATCTTATGTTATTTATTGCACCAGTAATTGAAGCTGGAACTAAAGCGACGTATGGCAGCCGTAGAGCTTCACTAATAATTGAAAGATTTTATGTCTTTCACTGCCAAAATCGTACACAGAAAAACTAGAAAGTCATGTTTGATATGTAAGAATCCTGTGTGCGATGAACACCCCAGCGAAAAATTATTATGTTTCTGGAAGCAGTTACAAAATTTCATGCTTTCGAGATGCGCAATTTTGAAGCGCTTCCGAGGCTGCATAAAAAGAAGGCAGAGAGATCGCTCAACTTATTTTTAAGCACGTTGAAGTTGGTCGGCTGTCTACATTTAGTTGACACGAATAATAAAGTAAACACCGAATGGTAAAAAAAAATTCATTTAGATGCTCTCTCTCTATCTCTCTCTTATTTATTTACACTTGAGTATTTGCCTACAGATGAATTATGTATGTTAGTACATGACGCAGTAAAACGAAGGCATAATTCAGATAATTGAAACATGATTTTAGCGCTTTTCGGATGTTTAGAAAAAAGCGCTCTTTTATGTAAAAAACAAGAGCTCCAAAGTGGGACATCGCGAACAAAAATCATGCATGTTCGAAGCGCTTTTCGAAACATTAAGCACAACAACAACAAGCATCTCTCCCTTACAAACCTGCTTCGGCCGAAGCAGTAGTTTTTGCTGGGAATCTATAAAGGAAACATCATATGTTTCGTACACAGAGACTGAATGAAAATATTTTCAATAAACATATTTTATGTACACATTATATACATAATTTAATACATTTTTATAAATCTATATTTCAGTTTAATTGTTTAATCATCTTTTCATGTTTATGTTTTATATAAGATATATAAGGGTACATTTGCACCCATATAGCCTCTTAAGGGTGATTGATATAAGCAGGCCAATTAACTGCAGTGGGGCGCTTAATTTTGATTTTAAATATCTGAAAACTAATTATTTTTATTAGATAGAAGATGTCACGAAATTCTAGATATCTATTGATAGAGGCAAAATAGTTATAGCACTTTTAAAATAAAAAAGTTACAATTGTACTTATTCCGCTCGACAAGAGATATCCCATAAATTATAATTTTGATTAATTTCTTACTTGCTAAGATTATACTTTAATCGCAAAATTCTGTGTTGCTAAGATCCGTCTGTTACAAACTACTTACGCAATAACATTAACTAACGAAATACCCTTTAACATTTCTTGTTTATTAGTTATCATTACTTCCCTTGCCGTGAACATTTAATGGGTTTGTGTCTTGTCGTTTTTCAAGATGGAGTTAATTTTTGCAAATTTCAAGTCTTCGATTTCACTGTTCTGTACTGGGAGTTCCTTTCACAAGGAACTAAAAAGTAGAAAGTGATTTTAGTTTAGGTCTTTAAACTCTTTATATCTATTTCTCATATATTTATTTTAAGGTCGAATTTTTTTATAGGTCATTTGGACTTGTTGGCGAAATATTTTATTTATGCCCACAACTTTAAGGTAATTGGATTCCTTACAGTCTTTTCTTAGAGCAAAAATCTTAGACGAAATTAGACAAAAAACTATTCGACATTCAAGAAAATAATATTTGTTATAGATTTTATATTTAGTGAAATTTTTGCTCAGTTCAAAGCTGCGAATAAGATTTGAAAGTTTATTTTATTTATTTTTTTTTTATTATTTACAAAGACCAACACATTTTGTTATATTCCAAAGTTTTTTACAATTAAGCTTTTGCTAAAAGATTAAATTAACACTTTTTGTCACTTCTCCTTTACTTTTTCTATTTCGTTTTTTTTTTTTCAGTTTCTATTCTATTCAACAAAATTGTGATATAATTAAACTTTACACTGATTGTATCACAATTTTGGTATAGTATTAAATTGTTGGCAAGCAAAAAAAAAAGACCTCCCTAACAAAATAAAGTTTCTGCTTAATTGTATTCTTTATCTATTGTTGGCAAAAATGTAGAAAAAACTTTGCAATAAAAGCAAAAACAAAATTAATTTAAGCAATGGAATACGATTTTAATAGAAATAATATGGAATGGCAAGCAGTCTTCAAAATTTCCTTTCGACAAAATATAAAAGCTAATTTTAAATATTAAAGATTTAGAAATTGATGCTAAATTTTTTTTATAAACAAAAAAATGTTTTTCTTGTTACTCAAAATCAAAACTTTTTGCAATCATAGAATTATTATACATAAGTTGTCCATAAATGTGATATAATCTTGTTTTATAACTTGAAACTAGTTTTTCTTATTAATATTAATATTTTAGCAAAAAGCTTTTCATCTTCATAAAAGCTGTTACCTGAAGTTTTCCACTAATCATTAACATGTGTCTGCATGTATGTGTACGCTGATGTTTTTGTTTTATAATGCCGGAATAAGAATTAAAAGTTTTGACAAATTCATACTAATCCATGTTGTTATAAAAAAAAAGTGCAATTTTAAAACTATTTCTTTATCATAAACTTGAGTATTAAAGTTTTTCAAAGCAAGTTTTCAACATTTGTGAAAATTTGTCATTAAGCACCTAAAACTTTTTCCATACAATACATGCACATAATTCACGTGAAGAGTAAAATCGGGGGAACGAAAATGCATAATATACAAAAAAAAAACACACACGCACACACATACACACACACACACTCTGAAGAAAAATATGCAAACACGAAAGTTTTATTCCGCTCAGAGCAAGAAAAATAATGTGTGGGTGTTCAAAAAAAAAAACATATTTTTATTGTAAAAAATTCAAAATACGAGTGAAATAAAACAAAAAAAAGGAAATTTTGGTTTTCAATTACTTTTTTTGAATCCATAAAATCTATTTATTTCAAGAAACTATGTTCACTTTTGTTGTATATATTTTGGAATACCCTTAATTTGTATACTAAAAACTAGAAGGCAGGCAAATAAGCAAAACTTTCAAAAAAACATCAGGTAGAAGTTTTTGTGATTTTTTCTTTTTGTTCAAAAATTATATCTCATTCCATCACACAACAAGTTTATATGTAAAAATTTTTTGTATATAAAATAATTCATCTGTAAGATATTTAATAGTCTTTTAATGCGAATGAATCTAAAATATTCTTATTTCCTACAAGGGGATTTTTATCGATAGTAAATGTATCTCTCTTCATTATTTTTTTAATTAAAAAATCCTTGTACATTTTGATTGAATACTATTTAGTACAGATAAAACAAATCGTCCTTAAGATTAGAATCCCCCAGTCGCTTTGGGTGCGATTTCCTTCCCATTTTTACACACACAAAACCTTGCAAAATTTTCTTTTTATTCAAAAAGCAAAAAAGAAAAATATAATCAAACAATCATTATTTAAGGCAAAATATTTTTAAAGTCAAAAGGCAAATCATCTTTTTATCATTGTATTCATCATGGTCCTAACTATACTTTTATTAGACATATTTGTATACATATACATACATACATACTTTTTTCTTATTTCTTTGACAAACCATAAGCAGTATCTTGACCAAAACATGTGTCACCAAAAGCTTACACGAACATCATTATACTATTGTACATACAATCTAAAAACGTTCTGTAAAATAAAAAAAATTTTGTGTTTTTTTTTTTTTAACATCAACGTTTCTCATATTGTTACCACCACTATTGTTGTGGGTTAGCTTAAAATATCAGAACAAAAAGAAACACAACAAAACTCTTTTATGATTAACCCTCGTGCAAGCAGCTGCAATAGTTTTAGATCTTCAATTCTAGGCTTTAAATCGACTGCGATTTAATATTATTTTAACTTTAAAATTTTATGCAGCTTAGTCCATAAAAATAACGTGAACTACCCTAGTATAGAGTGAAACAATAATACATTAATTTTTGTATTAGCTTTCCCAATAATGTTCTCAGTTCTTGAGATATAATCGATCAACACGCGAACCGATACACCTACAAAAGGACGGAATAGTATAGCGACCAAATTTTAATGCCATTTATTTATGCTTAACCGAAAATTAAGTTAGAAATCTATTAACATACAAAATACATAACTCATTTAAAGAATCTTTCTTTAAGCGCTTACCATCATTAAATTTAAATAAAAATAAAGTGTGTGTGAGATATCATCGACATTTTTTTGTTCGTTTGAAGGACCTCTTGATGCAATTATGTGAGGAATATAATGTTGCTCAAATATCCGCCACAGCTTCTCTAGGTAGACTACATCCCAAATGTCTAATTTTTCTTGGGTCTGGCAAATAAATCATGCTGAATTTAAAAGATGGCATGGGTTTTTTTTTTTTTTTTTGTCTTTAAAGATCGCTATGTTTTGTGGCTTATGACCATACACCTGCGACTTAAGAAAACCCTAAAAGAAAAACTATAATGTGGCCAGTTCATATCACCTACATGTGAGATGACCATGCCCTCAAATTGCATGACAATAGCTGCGTGGCACCTAGCGTCGTCCTGTTGAAACCCCTTGTCATTGGCGTCCATATCATCCAATTCAGGACGAAAGAAGATGGTTATCATCGCCATTGACAGTGATGGGCCTGGACAACGAAGTTCGTAAGAAATATAGACTGATGACGCCGTCGCTAGGCCAAAATCCATACCAAACATTGACTTTTTCGGCATGCATTGTGGATCGACAATTTTGTTTGTTCATCAAGAAATAGGCCTCATCACTATGAATAATTTTTCTCGCGGTACGTTGCCTGAACCGAACATCCATTTGGATCAAATAATTTTATTATTTACACGTTTTGTTGAATGATATAACCTTCCATTGTGATTTGAAACAACAGATTCAATAAATGACAACTAATTTGACAATTGTAAATTCAACTGTAAAATTTTGTCCCTGTCCTCCATTCGAAGACCCTTAACCACACAAAATTAAATAAGTCAATATTATAAGAAAATCTAACTTCAATCGACAAATGTCACACATGCTCTTATACGAGTATGTATAAGTTTTATAATTAGGGACATATAAAATTTTAGGTGTTTTCAGAAGGGTTAATTATGTGGTAAACTTTGTTATTATTATATGTTTTTTTTTTGGGTGAGAAATAGACTTGATTTATATTTAATGATAAACAAACCCTTTTTTATTTCCATTTAACAGATCTGTGTCCTTTTTTTTCTATTTAATTTAATTTAATTTAATTTAATATTTGCCACTACTGTCGTCTGTTGCGAGATGCCAAAAATTTTCGTTATAAAATTATCAGAAGAGATTTATTGTATTTTATTTAAAATAATTTTACTTATTATTCAATCTATTGTATTTATATATATATATATTTATATATATAATTTATATATTTAAAATTTAAAAAAAATTGTAACCTAAAGATTTATGTTAAGGCTTTACGGTCTTATTTATAAATAATAATATATTTGATTTATTAAAGGCTTTTAAAATGAATTTTTTTAACGAAATCCGTTTCATAAAAGTTTAAGAAAAATTATAATATTATAAAAATAACAGTAATAGGGTAAGCAAAGCCAAATCGTCGCAGACAAAAATGACGCTATACAAGATGCTCATCCTGAATCTGCTTTTACATGATGCAAACGCGTGAGTACTTGACGATGAAGCTGTACATTGGGGTTTTTAAGAAAGAAATACTTTGCAAAATTTATGGACCGGTTTGTGTTAGCGGACAATTGTGCTTTCGCATGAACCATGAACTGTATGAGCAGTATGCAGTCATCAATATAATTGATCGCATAAAAATACAAAAACTGCGTTGGATAGGAAATTAATGAAAAAAACTCCTTCAACAGAAATGATCGAATAGAAGTAGTGCATAAAAATAGATGACCACAGGACCGCTGAAAAAGTCAGGTTCAATAACATCTCTCTCTTAGCGCCTGTTCGCCGATATCGAAGAAGTTCTTTCTTTCGAACAAATACATTTGAAACAAAAACAAAATTTTTGAATTTGGCAGGTTAAAATTAAAGAAGAAGAGGCAACATATCGCATGGTGCTGAAACCCTTTCTATATCGACTACAGCCCTTACAAGGTTGTGCAATAATAACCAACAAGAAGAATAATATTTTTCACAGTTAAGGGGATTAAATACCTTTTTTCGTAGGACCAACAATCACTGGATGATCCCTACTTACGCAATGCATTTTGCAAGAACTTAGGAAAAAGGATAGGATAGAGACGATAGATGTTGAAGATTAAAAATTCTTTCATTGCTATATTTCAAGTTCATCATATACAACTTAATCTTTAGTGTTCAATTGTACTTAATCATAATACCAATTGGGCATACTTCCCCTGAACATAAGAAATTAATAAGAAAATAAAACAATAAGGTAACAGAAATCAAAAGGACTTTACAGGAGACAAACATCCTGCACTTAGACAAGTATTTCTCCTCAAGTACTAATTTAATGATAATTTAAAATAATATTGATCAAATTGCCTTTATGTACGTTTGTTTTTATATGACAAAGATTTTGTGAAACTTTAGGCATAAAAAGAATATAAGATGTTTTGTTATAATTTTTATGTGAAATTATTAATTGCGAAAAATCCAGAGATTTATAACGAATAAAAATTATTCGTTTTGTTGTTTGTATACGTTTTTTAAACTATTGTGCATTGCTTTAGTAATTCCCGGTTATGGCTGGAAAGTTTTTATTTTTGAAAACTCTTCGTGCATTCTAAAAAAGATCTATTGATAAGTTGGTATTCAACAACCAATGACATGAAGCATAAAGATTGTATAACCCATAAGCCATAATAATTTGTTTTTTTTAATACGCAGTTCTTTTAAAGCCTGAACACAATTAAAAAATGTCCGCACTAGGGAAAAATGGCGTATAAAAATATGTTACTCATACGTACCGATTCCATACAATAAATTATGTAGCAAATTTGTCTGATTACTATTTTTCTTTATTATTTGTGGGAATCATATGAGTTCAAATGATATTTTTGAAAGTCCCTCCATAAATTAGAGCAACACGTAGTTGAATTGGAAAATTATTTTTTTTTTTTTTTTATTTATATGTAAAATATGCAACAACGTTCTCTGCAACGTGCAAAATAAATAAAAATAATTTTTAACTCCACTGTATAGGAGACGACGTTTGTCAAAGCATCAGTCATGTGAAAGTGTTTTAAACACTGCGTGCGGGTATATGTGCAGGTGTGTGGTACGTAGCTTGTGCAGGCCTCCAATTTTTTAATTATATAAGCCATCTAAAGTAACAAAATATTACAACTATCAACATTAATAATATACTGTTAAATTTTTCCTCAATAATAATGATTAGGTCTCCCTTGACACACATCTATACATAAGTTTATGTAGAGCACATATATTTTCTCCTAAAATGCTGTAAAGAAATGTGGAAGCTGTTTTCAACATTCGCATGAGAGAGTACATTTAGTAAAATCATACAATTTCTTATGGATTTGTTTATGGCTGCAAACAGCTGTTTTGTGAATACTGTTAATAACATTGGAATTTAAGGATAAGCAACGAAGACCAAACATTTTTTGCAGCATCATAAACAAACTACAACTTTTATTTAACATCATCACACAAGGGCAAAATTATTACGAGTATCAACGAATACAGACATTCAATCAGATGATGTTGCAAATATTTTTTAGAAACTGTTAGTACTTAGCGGTAACTCAATGCGTAAACAACTGTCGAAACGGAATATTTATTTACGAAAAAAAAATAAAATTTAATTAGTTTTTTGTGCATTAAATTAAAATTGTTGGCGTTTGCAAAAGGGTGTGATTTGCATATAAAATTAAGTTGAAAAAAAAACAAAAAAATATCTACATATATTTGAAAAAGTGTTGATACCAAAAGTTATCTATTAAATATTTTTTATATTCTAAAGCTGAATATGTATGTGCTAAATGTTAAAATGCCACTTGTGTTTTAGTACAAACCTACCGGTCATTTGATCAAAAATCATACGGTTAAAGTAAATGTAAAGTTTAAAGTAGCACACATAAGTTAAGTGTTATGAAGTCACCTACAAGGATTATATACCACAACTATTTTAATAAATGCACACAAATCTACACATGGCGTTGCATATTTTAAGGAAGCAACGGAAGTTGAAAACAAATGTACGTGGTAGCAAAGATTTATTTAGAATCAACTAAACAAAATAATGTTTTTAAAAATAATTTATGAATTTTCTTTGGATTAATATTTTAATGTTCTTATTTTAAAAAGGGATTAAAACCTATTTAACTATTTAGGTTTATAAAATGTATTTTTACCGGTGAACGGTGCAAATGCAATCACATTTGAAACACATATTTACAATTTAATATATATTGTATTAATGGAACTTTTTACAATTATTGAGACGTCCCCTTAAATGTATACTTTGCAAACACATGAGGTTTCCATGATATTGGTGATTATTAAAGTGAGCAATTTTGCGCCTACACTAGGCTACTATTGGTTTTTAGCCATTTCCACTTTATCAATTCCTACGAAATTATACCAACACAGTGGGCTTTTCCTAAAAATATAATTTAATGATAGTAATAGTAGGCAGTGCCACGCCCACTCAATTTAAATACCAATTTTCGTTATATTATCCAAAAAGCTTCTGTGAAGCATTATGTGGATAATAGTAAGAATAAAGTAGAGTTTTTACTATAATCTTGGGTGTATATAAGCAACGAAACGTTCCCTACGTCTGCACAAACACAACATCAAGGCTCTATTAAGTTTGGGATACATTTGAAATAAAGTTCAATATCTAGAAAAATAAACATATTTCGATCTCCAAATTGTATACAGATTAGTTTGAGAATTAAGATCGCTTTGAAGCAAAAGTACTGATATTAGACACGGGTACATACTCAAATAAATTTTTACTTTTTATGTTTGGTGAACCAACATGCTACGAATCCTTAATAAATATCTACAGATCTATAGACACCTTAAATCCAAAACTCCGTAACTGACTAAAGAATTAAAAATTTACTTTTTTATATATACTTTTGTAATTAACAAGAATATATTCGTCCTTAAAATTAACACTCGTATATTTTCTGAAATAATGATTTTAATAACATAATTTAAGAGTATAAAGGTACGGTTAGATTTCGCAAATATTTTCCCACAAAAGTATTACCAATAAATCCTAGCAAAAAACTATTTAATTTATATCCGTTTTTCGTCAACAGTTTCAACTCTCGTAGTGAACAGACGCGTTTTTATAATCGTCGCAACTGAATATAAAAAAAATATATAAAAGAAAAAAAAAATTTAAAGTCACAAAAAATATAAAAAAAAACAAAACATTTATTGAACAGTTATTTTACTGGTTTTATTTTATTTTTTGCTTGTGTGCAATACACATAAATATTTGCATACACCAACTCATAAGAGAACAAAAAAAAGAGAACTCTAAATGAGTTCACCTTCTAACAACAACAATAATCCTACAAGCAGTAGGAATGTGCAATATATAACTTTAGTTGCTGATGACGACAACAAAAAAAATGAATTAAACAAAAACCTGAATTTAACAGAAAACACAAATACTCGTGTGCGATCATTATCTTTGAACATGTTAAATATCGATCAAGAAGCAACAACAATTGCACCTATTAGCAAACTTGTCAGCTTAGCTGTACAATCAAACAAAAAAACAATAAATACCCAGGTGACCAACGTGCACAAAATTGTAAATGCAGTGAGTGAAAATAGTGATAATAAAATCCAAACTGGTATGGACAGATACATAACCGTGCTAAAAAGGGGAAGAAGTCCCAAATCAGCTGAAATAGCGTCAACGGCGAAAATGCCCAAAGATGGGAAAAATAATATTAAACATTCTGAAAATCGTTTTGCGATTTTGAATGAACAAGTCGATGAAGACACAAGTACAACAAGGTCCACTAAACCACCGCCGATATATTTAAGAGAACAGAACTCCAACCTTTTGGTAAAAAGCCTTATCTCATTAATTGGAGAAAATGAGTTCTATGTAACTCCAATTAAGCGCGGCAAAATCAACGAAACTAAAATTCAGGTAACACAAGAAAATAATTATAGAAAAATTGTCTCAGATTTTGAGACTAAAAACAAAAACTTTTATACATATCAACTGAAGAGTGCTAAAGGCCTAACAGTAGTTATAAAAGGAATAGATTCAAGCGTGGATCCGGAAGAGGTAAAGTCTGGCCTTGAATATAGTGGCTTCAAAGTCAAAAATGTTTCAAACATTAAAAACAGGGAAAAAATCCCCCAACCTATTTTTAGAGTCGAGCTACAGCCAGGCGACTTGAAAATTAAAAAAAATGAATCGCACCCAATCTATAGCTTAAAATACTTGTTGCATCGAAGAGTTACCGTTGAGATGCCACATAAAAAAACTGGACCTATCCAATGCATGAACTGTCAAGAATTTGGCCATACCAAAACTTATTGCAAGTTGCCTACCGTTTGCGTTGTATGTGGCGAGTTACACAGTACCGCTAACTGTGACAAAATAAAAGGTGATACCAAAGCAAAAAAATGTAGTAATTGCGGCGGAAACCACACTGCCAACTATAGGGGCTGCCCTCTTTATTCTCTTTTTAAAAATTCGTCGAACAGAAAAACCAATACTACTCCCGCTCAGCCCAACACTCATTTAAACTACCCACAGTTACCTCAACCGTCGTCTAGCCATAATCAATACTCAAATGTTTTAAAGTCTAACACGACTCTTACTCAACAAAAACCTAATAGTCAATCTTCATACGCAGATTCCGGCGCAAAAAACTGTACCAGTAAATGAAGAATCAGGGCACAATTTTAGTCGTATTGAAGCCTCAATAGAGATCCTTATACAAACAGTAAATACATTCACTCTTAACATGTCCTGTATGATGCAGGAAATGTTTAAAATGCAGTCTACCTTGTTGCAGGCTGTATTGAACAAACCATGAACTTAAGAATCTGTTTTTGGAACGCAAACGGCATCTGCCAACACAAAAATGAAATTGAATATTTTCTTCTGGATAAACAAATCGATGTTATGCTTATCTCAGAAACTCACTTGACGTCCCGAAGCTATTTTCGAATTAGTGGATATAATTTCTACGACACCAAGGATCCTCAAGGTAGAGCTTGTGGTGGCTCTGGAATCCTAATAAAAACTCGAATAAAACACTACCTACTAAACGACCTTCGTGAAGAATATCTTCAAGCAACGAACATCTGCATTGAAAATTTTTATCAAAAGCTTGTGATATCATCTGTTTACTCTCCTCCCAGGTTTTCAATTTCAGAGAGTCAATATACCGCATTTTATACAACACTGGGGTCCCGTTTTCTAGCAGCTGGCGACTACAATGCTAAACACACTTTTTGGGGCTCACGTTTAATCAGTCCCAAGGGTCGTGTTTTGTTTGACACAATTTCAAAAATGGGCTTGAATGTAGTTTCAAGTGGTCAGCCAACATACTGGCCAACGGATCGTCAAAAAATTCCTGATGTTATCGACTTTGGGATTATGAAAGGCGTGCCCAGCGAAATGATTGAAGTAGAAGCATCTCTGGATTTGTCTTCAGATCACTCGCCTACTATTATCACTATTTACTCACACACAACTACAACACCAACATGTGATTTACCGCTGACACCTGCACGTATTAACTGGCTGAAATACAAAAAATATTTGAGTGCTCATTGCACGGAAAATATGCCATTGAGAACACCTGCTGACATAGAAAATTCTATTAGGTTGTTTGAAGCACATGCTAAACAAGCTGCTCTTAATGCTTCTTCAATTCAACCAAATCAACAAGCGAGATTTAACAATATTTTTTGTGCAGATGTAGAAAGGCTATTGACTGAAAAACGGAGAGCTCGACGAGAATGGCAACGTTACAGATCGCCTCAGCTAAAATTAAGGCTTAAGGAGTGTACCAAACAGCTAAGAAAAGTTTTACAATCACAAAAAACAGCTTCGCTGCAAAAATTTCTGCAAGAACTCGATGCAACACCGTCAACAGATTATTCGCTGTGGCGTGCAGCCAGAGGACTTAAAAGGCCAGTGATTTGTAAACCACCATTACGAGCATCAAATGGTGACTGGGCAAGAACTGATGCTGAAAAAGGTGATCTATTTGTTAAGCACCTAGAAAAAGTATTTACCCCGAATATTTCTGCTGATATTGTTGAACTGCCACCTGTCGTCTCTTTACCAGAAATACCGATGAGATTTAACATGACGGAGATTGAAAATACTATTACTAGTCTTAACACCAGAAAAGCCCCAGGTGTCGACAAAATAAGCAACAAAATGCTTCAACAACTGCCTTATATTGCAAAAAGAGTTATACTCTTCATTTTTAACAGTATTCTACGGCTGCAATACTATCCTGCAGAATGGAAGGTTTCGATGATTATTATGATACCAAAGCCCGGCAAGGATCATACGAAGGTTGAATCCTATCGGCCTATTAGTTTATTGCCCAACATTTCAAAACTATTTGAAAAGCTGTATATGAGCAAGCTGATGCCTATAGTGACTAGAAGTGGATGCATTCCAGATCATCAATTCGGTTTTCGCAGACAACATAGCACTATTGAACAAACTCACAGACTTGTGAACGTAGTTAGAGACACCTTTGAAAAAAAGAAATTTTGCTCTGCGCTCTTTATAGATGTTTCTCAAGCTTTCGATAAAGTATGGCACGAAGGTCTTATCCACAAATTAACACGCAATCTCCCCGCAAACATAGTCAAGCTTTTAAAAAGCTATTTAGAGGAACGAAAATTTGTAGTTAGGGAAGGTAATTTTTTAAGCCCTCCGCAGTCGATCGAAGCCGGAGTTCCCCAAGGCAGCATCTTCGGTCCCTTACTTTATTTAATTTATGCCTCTGACTTACCGTTAAGCAATAACATTCATACATCAACATTTGCTGATGATACAGCTTTTTTAAGCGTCCATGAAAATCCAGTAGAAGCTTCCATCAACTTACAAGGGTATATATCCAAATTGGAAAAATGGCTTAAACAATGGCGTATAAAAGTTAACGAACAGAAATGTGTACACGTCACTTTTACGTTGCGAAGGGAAACATGCCCGCCTATACAAATCAACACTGAGACTATTCCGCAGCATACTGTAGTCAAATATCTAGGCGTTCACCTTGATCGCCGTTTAACATGGAAATCGCATATAGACGCAAAGTTGATGCAAATGAAATTAAAAACTGCCCAAATTAATTGGCTTATGGGAAGAAATTCTATACTGAGCCTAGACTGTAAACTTCTACTATACAACGCGATCCTGAAACCAATATGGTCCTATGGAATCCAGTTATGGGGCACTGCCTCAGCATCGAATGTCGAAAGAATTCAAAGGCGACAGAATAAAATTCTACGTACAATAACAGCAGCCCCCTGGTATGTCAGAAACCATCGAATTCATAAAGACCTAGACGTTCCGTTGGTGAAGACAGTATTTTCAAAACACGCGAAAAAATATATAAAAAAACTTGAGTTGCACCCAAATCCACTTGCGCGCAATATTCTTCATTATAGAGGCCACACCCGGCTGAAAAGAAGGGATACTCTTTTTCTCAGCCGTTCACGAGAGATGTAAAACAACCAAAATTAACCGTTGAAATTAAAAATTTTGTTTAGCATTGGCTAAACTTACATTTAATATTTTTTAGATTTAAGATTTGAAAAACTTATTGATAATTTAATATAAATAATTAAAGATTCAATAAATAATAAAATTATCAAAAAAAAAAAAAAAAAAAAAAAATATCCGTTTTTGTTAAGTTACACAGCTTGCAATAATAATTAATTCTATGATATTTTCTTTAAGTAATTTATGAAACTTTTTAACCTAATAAACAAGTGCCTTATTCAAAAAAGTTTTTATTATTATGTAGTGGTTTTTTGAGAAAATGTTTGCCAAATGTGACCATGCCTTAACAAGATATAAATAGCAATAAATATATTAACGTAGTTTTCTACTTCTGCAAAATATAATCTTTTGGATTTTAGGTGGCGATATATACAAATAAAAAATTTTCTGATATGGACTCTTAAGCCAGTTTATTAATGTTTAAAATGTTGTTGTTGTTTACATAATGTGTAAAATATTCTCAGTACATTTCTACATTTTCAATGGTCAGGAAGAAACTGCTGCCCCAGCTGATTTTTAATACCTTAAGTGGGCGTGGCATAATGATACATATGAAAATAATTCACCTAAAAACATGAAATTTTGTGTGCGTGGCCTGTATATTGTTTTTTTAAATATCCATTAAAAATTAGACAAGTGGGCGTGGCACCTTACATACAATAGTTTTAGTAAATGACCTGATTGAGTGCATTTTTCTCAAAAATATAGTAGGAATAATATATATATGTGGGTGTGGCACATTTTTGAAGCGAATAAGTCTGAATTTGAATAGTCAAGTAATTCGAGTAATTTTCATTAATTAAAATTTTACCAAATTATTATCTTAATCACCCATAATATATATTTAAAACGCTTAAGACCATGCAAAATTTTATTAACAGCAGTTGTCTTATATTTACAATATTTTTAATCCGTAATGAAATGAACATTTATAAATTTCTTAAATTTTTTTAATTTATTTCATCACTCTGACTTTATTCAGTTATTGGCCAGATTTAAAATAAACTATAAAGTTTAATTAAAAAGCACTTAAATATTTATTTTATCATCAAGTTAGTGTCCCCGATCGTTCAGACGTCAAAACCACACAATGACAACAAAATGGCTGAGCAACTGTTTAAATATAATTCATTATATGGGCAAACTGAGAAGGGCTTTTAAAAAATTTATTGTTCTATCTATTTCACATAACAGCATAATATTAAGCAGTGATGTAAACTAAAATCAAATTGTGCTAACTGAAATAAAGGAAATTAAAAATGTTTAACTTAAATTCAAGTTACAAAAAAAAATAATATTTTAAGATTTTTCTCGTACAAGCCATGCTAAATGTTTAAAGCAATTACATTAACTAGAAGACCTTATTATCGCATACACACAGTTAACACAGCAAACAAATAAAAAATAAATAACAACAACAAGCAGGATATCATCTGCCAACGTTAAAATATGCAGAAAATAATTGTTTAGAACAAGATAGAACAAGAAAAGACAGGATAAAAGGAAATAAATGAATAAACAACAAAATTAATACTTGTTTAACTTCAAATAAACTTTAAAAGAGCAGACAACAAACATAAAAAAAGTTTAAAACTCATTATTTCTCAGAAATAAAACCACATGAATTTGTTAGTCTCTATGCTGTTGTTGTATGAAATGTTTTGACCTAATTTAAAATTTACTAAATTTTACGCCTCTTAAATTTCTACAATTTAATAGAAGAATAAAATATAACTATAACTCAAGCAGAATTTTAAATGTTTTTTTATGATCTCATGAGAACTATTTTAAAAAAATAAAAAACTTGCTACTTACTTGTTTATACAAGATTAAAATAAGATTTAAAACAATTTAAAATTAATAAAAAGTTTAAGGTCGTGCTTCACTATCCTGCAAAATCGTGCGATGTGTGCTAAAAAATTGTAGTAGTGTGGACTAAAAATGCAACTGTGGGACAGATTATTTTTGGCAAATCGTGCGTTTTTTTACAAATTTATGAAAATTTTCGTAAAATGATAGCTTTGTTGCGATCAGAGGAGTATTTATTGAGAATATTAACTTTATTTTGGTTGTTAGTGATATTTTTCTTCTTTAAGCTAATAAGGCCTAACGTAGTTAATGTTATTAAAATAGCTTTATTATATTTTTTACCCTGTAACAAATGTAATGAAGTTGTTTTATTAACATTAACTACGTTAGGCCTTATTAGCTTAAAGAAGAAAAATATCATTAACAACAAAAATTGCATCATTGGCCAAATAATTCCTACAACACATAACTTTATTTTGATTTGCAGCATTATATTCTATTTGTTTTATACAACAAATAGATGTTTTGGAGTCAGTTTTGTAAAATAGTGTGGCATCTACAACACCATTTTGAAACGATTTTTTAAATTCGGTCAGATATTTGCAAGATTTTCCTGTGAATGAATCGCACGATTATGTACATAGAAAAAATTATTAATTTTTTTTTCAATTAACCCTTTAATTAAAAATATAAAAAAATTTGATTACATATTTAATGTATTTAATTAAATCTTTAATTGTAATAAATAATTTTAGTTAATAAATGTATAAAAATTTAATTGATACTATTAATTTGTTTACTGGTGCAAATTGAATTATATATTTAATTGATATCACAAATTTTGTAATTGAAATCAATTTTTAATTTTTTCTGTGTAGGATAGTAAAGCACGGTCTTAAGCAGAGTATTTGCAGAAAAGTATTTAAATATGAATATTTTATTATCCAAATAAAGCTACACACAGAGAAAAGACATGATTGCAAAACGTTCATGTCAACTAAGTATATCTGCCACAATCAAATAATTATTCATTGAAGCAAATATGGTTGCATTAAACATTCTTAAATTAATGAAATATTTGATGCAATAATAAAACAAATTGTTTGTGTTCTGAAAAGAAACAAAATAGCTGTCGATCGTATGTAACTTCAGTCTTTCATAGAATTTAATAAGACGGGGCGATGTGAAGTGAAAAAATTAATGTTAAAATTATAATTATACTAGCTTTTACCCGTAGCTTCGCTCGCATTGAAGCCATACTATAGTTAATTGGATTGGATATTGACGTGACTGTCGGTAATATAGTGCCATGGTATTACGGCACTCACGGTTGTAGCTTCATTACATTGGAAAACAATTTTTTTTTCATGATTATCGAATTGGTAGGTTTTGCGTGAAAGCGCAACAAACATACTTACATTCACATTTATGATATTAGTAAGTATGATGATGAAAGTTATTTCAGTTTTCAACAAAATAAAAGTGCACCTGAAATCTTCAACATCAGTGGTTTCAGGTACATATACGAGTACATACTAATATATGGAATGAATTAAATACTCGTATACGAATGTATGTTTCTTTGCAGCATATGACGAAAAAATACTACGGAACTGCAACAGATGGCAATTGGATTTCACATAAATATTTTCAAATATAAATATTTATCAAAAATATAATTTGATTTATTTTAATTTAATACAATAAGTATTTGTGTATGCATTTTTCTTTTATCTAAGCACAATGTCAAATTGTTTACATAAACCAGGAAAAATATATATTTTCCTAGTTACTATAAAAAACTCAAATTTCTCAGCTATTCCAGCACATACTATGTTCATACAGTGGTATTGTCAAAGGGAGATTTATGAAGAACATATTATGCTCCTTAGATGATAAATGCAATACGATTGCGACTACGATTCCATCAACCATGTTTTTTCTTTGCTTAATTTCAGCTTTCTAGCTATACTGGAAGTGCCCCATACAAAGAAGGGGCACCCTAGTCGCCCCAGGTAAAAAGTGACTTACCTCATGTCCTTCTCCTGGTTCTAAGCTACCTGCCTACCAATTTTTAGCCAAATCAGTTCAGCCGTTCCTGAGTTATAAAGAGTGTAACTAACACTACTTTCTTTTATATACAGACATATATATGTAGATACATCTGCTTATTCGACGACACTTGCTAGTTTGGAAACACTTAGCCAAGACACACTTGTGTTTAGTCGAGACACAAAGTCTTAGCAAAGACACAAACCATGCTCGGGAATTCCGAAAAACTTGGACAAAAATCCCCTCTAAATCCCAGAAATCCCGGAAAATTTCCCGGAAAAAGTGGCAACAGTGGAAATTTAAAAAATTTCCAAAGCGGCAACACTGTATAGCCATCACACATAGACTAAACAAAAAAGAAGTTTTGACTTAAAAAAACAAAAGACTTAAGAAACAAGTGCCACTTATGCACTATTTCCGGTCTAGGTCCAAAAAAACGAAAAGTTCGGGGACCGGAACACTTGTAGCTTATAGTGGACCTAAATACCTGCATTTTGGTATATAAATTATTTTGCCAACCAGTTTTTGGTTGAACAAAGTAGTTAAAATCTTAGTGTTAGGTTTTTTCGTTTCAAAAAACAAAAGACTTAAGAAACAAACGTTTCAAAATTTCTTGATTCGGTCGCCTCAAAACCCGCGATAGAAGCTTAAAAAGAATCAGTTCGCTTCTCTAGAAGTTGATCTTCGGCACATCGGAATTAAGAGCGCAAATACTACTACTATCCTTTTAAGAAAACAAAAGGATTCTTAGTTTACAATTAAGTGATTGGTGAAACTGCTGTAAAGTAATTCGGACGGTATGTAGTTCGTGTTTGTAAACAATTTTATTGTTGGGTAATCGCAACACATTACCAAGTTTTTTTCTAGCTTGTGGATTTCTCAAACAAAACTTTTAACACTACTTTTTAATATAAAAATGCTTCTCTACAACAGAAATAACATTGGAAATAACAAGAACACAATTTTTATAGTCTCTTAGAAAACATCCTTTGTAAACTTACAAGAAACCATAGAAACAAAAAAAAACATTCAATAGTTGTATTATTTGCAAAACATTTACAACATAAACTTGTATAAGTTGTTGCTAACGAAAAGTAAATGGCTTTTATTACGTATCCACTTGTAGAAAATCATGACCATTTTATCTTGCGAGATAAGTTGAAAGATTATAGCAATAACAACAACAATAACAGAAATAACAAAAGAATAAATAAGTGAAAAGCACTGGCTAAGTACGCTTTAGAAACCACACACAGAAAAATAATATGAAAAAAAAATTTATTAAAATCATATTCGTTAATGTGCTACAAATTATTGAACATTATCTTACACGTCCTTATCCTATCAGTGATGAAAATGGGAGTGGCACGATGTGTCTCCGAGCTGTGAGCGGGAAAAGAATAACACATGACATAACTATGAACAGAAATATAAACAGAAAATCCTCGCTGTACAGATGTGTTCAAGACAAACATCAATACTTGTCTTGCGGTCTAGTCTGACAGTGCTCTTAACACGGAATGCAGTTGAGTGTTAAATATCACCCCAGTGTCTCCCCTAAGACAAATTACTGTAGCAACTTTCAAGAAACATAACAGATGGCATTTTTTGTTCCGAGGGCTCAAGCCATGCATTTACACCTTGCTATAGCTTCTGTTATTTAGCAGGAGAAGAAAGTATGCCATCCTGTCAAGAGAAACTCTAGAGAGATTACCTGTTCACCTTTTACCAGACTAGCTAAGGATCTATCTTGTAAACACATCCGTCCATTGCTCTGCTTTTTTCGGAGATTGTGTAGTTACTCATAAGTTTAATGATAAATTGGCCAACATTTAGGTGTTTGGAAAAAGCCAATTAACATTTTATTCAGAAAGAACAGCATCAAGGTCTTGTGATCCTGGGAACTTGGGTAACCACTCACAAGATTTTTCTGGTGACCGATATACACTCAATAGGAGATCTAAAACAAAATATAAAATGTAATTTAAATCTTAAGTTGTTGCAAAATGTACGATAATTTTGTACATACTCTCACTTTTATAACAAGTGGTAGCCAAAGGCAAAAACTTAAAAAGAGTACAAAATCTTAAATATCAACACATTTAAAGTTTCATTTTAAAAATTGTTTAGTTTAATTTTTTTTTACATCGTCCTTATACTCAAGAAAATTATATACAAAAAAGGAAGTAAGATGTGTTGCGAAGAGAAGAGATGAAAAGTAAGTGTTTTGTGGCAATTGTAATTTAACTTTAACGCGAGCCATGTACTTCAGTATTTTCAAAAAGAAAAGTATATAAGAAAATCGTACTTAATACCACCTAAATCTTTTGAGATTAATTTCAACAAGGATTAAATTTTGCTGGTTAAAACTCGTCGAAATTTTTAATACCACTTCAATTTAAAATAAATAAATCGAGTAGAAAATAAGTAATGAAATATAAAAATCGTGATGATTATCACTAAAAAAATTCCTATCATAGAAATTTTTACAAAACCCTGCAAAAATCTATGTCATATGCAAAAATCGTGTGATTATTAGAACAGCAAATGTCGCAGATATGATATTTAAATGACATACGATATAAAGTACGAGTATTTGATTTTCAGATCATTTCAAATTATGGAAAAAAAGAAGAGAGGTGTCTTAGGACACCCGGTTATAGCTTTGCTCATTTTTTTTTTATAAGGAACGAAGGCGAATAAGAAGAAGTAAGTATGTATGTACATATGTATGTACACATAATATTTTCGGTTTTTTGTTAAAGTTGAAATCAAAATAAAAAAAAGCAATTTCGTTTCTTGCAAGACGAATATGATGTAAATTTGCCAAATTGTGGTGGTTTTTTACTTGCATACACACATACATATGTACATATACATACATATACTTATATACATACTTGATAAATTCTGATATATTGCAGATATTATAGTGATAAAATACAAACGATCACTGAAAACAAACATACATACATATGTATTCATATGAGTATATTTATTGTTTTGTTTTTGTTATTGCGGTTGAATGTGAGTAACACACTATATATGTACATACATATTTTCTCGTCTTGATTTTAAAAAACAACAACAAAGTCGCTTTTAAAGGATGAGTTAATCAAAACAAAAAAAGAAAAACATAACGGGAATAGTGTCGATTATTTATCTTACGAAAAATAAAATTCAACCCCTACCGCGCCATAAATAGCAAAGCTATAAAAAAACCTTTAAATACAGATCTTACTATCAGTCATGGAAATAGCATATGAATCATAAGCACTGGCCAATTTTCCTCAATGAGTAATACTCATTGAGTATAAAAAAAATATATAAATTCCATTATTTTTAAATTTGGGTAAATTGAAATAAATTTGTTTAAATAGAATATGTAATCATTTTCAACCGAGGTAACTAACAAGTAGTGAAAGCATTTGCACATGAATACTGACGAAGTTTAGTGACTTCTACCGAAAACAACGTTTGCTCTATTCAGACGTGTAGTTGAAATCTAAAGAAATGTTTAGATATTAAATTTTTCCTTTGTTGCTTGAAATATTTTAACAATGTCTTTCCAATATTTCTCTGATTATTAACATTTACGAACTTTAGACTGTATAAGTATGAAAAAAAAAATAAGAAATAATTAAACTTAAGTTATTAATTTTGATTCGAAGGCACGTAGCAAGAAATGTGTTGTACATCACAGTTGTTTATACTATAAAATAAAACAGCTGTATAACCATAACCCCTAGAGTATTGGTATCCGAAGGCTGCCACATAGGAATGAAATGAGAAACACTAGAACAAAGCCTCACTTGAACAAAATAGACGTAAAAAATAGAGTAAAGTACCAACCCATTAAAAATGATAAAGCTGTAGTGTATAAACTTACATGTGACTCAGCAGTCTAATTTTTCTTTGTCTGTTCAATTACACTGCTCTGAAAAAAATCACTTTTTGGCTCTCCTTTAAATAAAACTATGTGCACTAAATGGATTTTGATGTTTTAAACTCAAATCCGTTTTCGGTTTTACTCCATCATGTACGGTTTTTTTTATGGGCGTGGCATTTTTTCCCCCTAAATTAATTAGATGCGAAGACATATTTCAGCCTAACTCGAGAACGACTCAGCCGATTTTAAGAAAAAAAAACCCTTAAAAGATGCGTAACAAAATTATATTTATTTTATTGCAATATATTTGTTTTCTATATTTTATCATTTTGGAATTATTCAAAAATTTCAGAGGGAATTTTTTTTTTTTTTTGCAAAATTCGTTTTTTTTTTCAGTTTAAAAGTGCAATAAAAAAAATCTAGAAAAAATAAGGTATAAATCATTAAAATCGATTTAAAAAAATGCCTATTTTATTCTCAATTTACCGCTGGTACCCACTTTTTTTTTTTTTTTTTTTTTTTGATAATTTTATTATTTGTTGAATCTTTAATTATAAATTAAATTATCAATAAGTTTTTCAAATCTTAAATCTAAAAAATATTAAATGTAAGTTTAGCCAATGCTAAACAAAATTTTTAATTTCAACGGGTAATTTTTGTTGTTTTACATCTCTCGTGAACGGCTGAGAAAAAGAGTATCCCTTCTTTTCAGCCGGGTGTGGCCTCTATAATGAAGAATATTGCCCGCGAGTGGATTTGTGTGCAACTCAAGTTTTTTTATATATTTTTTCACGTGTTTTGAAAATACTGTATTCACCAACGGAACGTCTAGATCTTTATGAATTCGATGGTTTCTGACATACCAGGGGGCTGCTGTTATTGTACGTAGGATTTTATTCTGTCGCCTTTGCATTCTTTCAACATTCGATGCGGAAGGCAGTGCCCCATAACTGGATTCCATAGGACCATATTGGTTTCAGGATCGCGTTGTATAAGAGAAGTTTACAGTCATGGCTTAGTATAGAGTTTCTTCCAATAAGCCAATTCATTTTGGCTGCTTTTAGTTTCATTTGTGTTAACTTTGCGTCTATATGCCATTTCCATGTTAAACGACGATCATGGAAATGGCTGGTACCCACTATTGATCGAATATGTGTGCAGTCAAACTTTCATATGGCGAAGAATGGGATAGCCGGGCAAAAGAAAAACACTACAACGTTAAAATTTGGCCAGCAAGAGTGAATTTTATTCTAGGATTGCAATGGTTTCAATTGCATTAATGTATTCTGATCTTTTTTGATTTGCGTCTTCAGATTCCGTTTATTATGTATTTGCATTTTGCAATGATGAAGCCTTGCAAACCCAAAAGCTTTTGTTTAAATTCTTTATACTATGAAACCTTACATTCAGCTTTTTATTAACATGAAAAGCTTATTTAACTCGCGCTCCTTAAAGTATGCACGTTTTTTGATTGTTTACTACAACTGAAGTTAGTCGAAAACTTTATTATCAATTTTATTTTGAAAGTAGTTTGATTACAAATGAAATTTTAATATTTCTCTTCCTAAAGACTCAAATTTCTAAACCAAAACATTTCATACTAATTAAAAATTTAATGAAAAAAATCTAAATAATAACAACAACATCAAGCATGGGCCAAATATAAAATAAATTTTATGACTACGAGAAGTTTATCTGTCATAAACGTTTTCGTAATATTTAAATGTTTAAGTGAAGGATATACAAACTTTGCAAAGCGAAATATTGTTTACGTGTAAATTTTACTCCTGAGTTTTTCTCTGCCTTCCCAATATTCACATTTTGATTCTTTCACGTTTTGCTTTTTGTCTTGTTTTATTTTTTTTTTTTTTTTTTGTGAGGCAGATTGGTGTTCTCACTTGTTTTTCCTATTGACGTTTTTCTTGTGTCTTCCACATTGAACACGAAAGCAAAAAACAATTTGAAATCTTAACGACATTTGAGCACATGGTGTCATGTAGCTGAAATTAATATTTTACTGATTTCGTTTCGTAATTGAAATTTGAATTTACAACAATCTCAAAGTAATCATAAAAATTTCATCTTAAATATTAAACAAAAAATGTAATTTTGTATACATATCGATCGCTTCTTTATTGCTACGTAGTCATATCTGAAAAAAATGTAAATTTGGCAAATTTTATTTCAAGTTCATTTCCCGAAGTTGAGTCGTTTGAAAACGAAAAACAAAAAAATTTTTTTGTAATCGAACCATTTTTAAAATTTAGAAAGGAGATGACGAAACATTTTTCTTCTTACTTGATTTGCAGTAAACAACGAAAAAACATGCATACTTTTAGAAGTATTAATAAAATAAGCTTTGCATGTAAATAAAACATTTTAATGTGAGCTTTACTAGTAAAAAAAATTTAAACAAACGCCTGTGGGTTTAAAAAAATATTATTGTGAGATCGAAAGACAAAATAAACGAAATCTGAAGACTGTAAATCAAAAACGATCAGAACGCATATACGGAATTGAAACCATTCCGATCGGAATGTATGTGTTGCCCAATAGTGTGGTATATTTTATGGTACACATACAACACGGATGATTTCCCTAAGAGCCAAGACTTAATAGCTTTTTACTTTATTTGCATTGGTCGCAAGTTTACAGTGAGGAATTGAGTAATATGACTGCACATGAAGGCTTGGTTATATAAGTCACCATATAATTTTACCCATGAAACATAAATATCTAAAATTATGTTACTTTAAGATGCAGTAGAAAATAATATATGCATTAATTTTGAATAAATTAACGTGAGTATTTTCATTTTTTTGTTTTCATTAAACAAGAATAAATAACAAAGTTTAGTTTTTTTAAATGTGTATAATATTTTTCGTTTAGTTTGTTTTTTTTTTTTTTTTGCTTGCGCATGCAACAATTTGTGGAGCAGAAACACTTATGAATTCATGCAATTAAAAGTTGTTACTTGGATTTTTTTTTCTTTTATGTGAACGTAACTATTACCAACATTAAAAATGGATAATATAATTCTATCAGGCCGCTTGCGACAAATATGTATTTTTAAAATTGAAACTAAGCGATTTTGTTGAAAAGTATTTAACATGATCTTTTCTAAAATATTGTTATGAGAACATGAAATTGCTTCAAATTTTTTAACATGTTAATTGATATAAAATTTAGCGCTGCTTCTTTCAGATGTGTTATATTCTCCAAATTTGTTTAAAGTTCTAAACTTTTAAATCAAAGCAAGGTAGTAGAATCATACTTCAAAAAGAAGTCCAGTACCTCAGGTTTATCGCCAAGGGCTTATAAAATTCTACACTGCCCAATTCAGTATTCTGCGCTCTCTACTTTAAGGTATAAATACGTTGGCTCTTGCTGCTTTCGTGCTTTTATTCTAGATGCTTGTCTGGCACTTATACTAATTTTTTTTTACTTCAAAAGTAAATAAAATCTTTTTTATTTTTAAAAACGAAATGCAGTAATAATGAAAAAAAAAACGACAACAAATGCTAATTTATTTAAAGCTACTTGCTGTTGAAATCGTAATTGAGGGTAATTAACGTTAAATTATTTTTTAAGTGGTTAATTTATATTTTTTTTTAAGAAAACTTAAAAAATATCAAAGCATACCAACAATTTTCATGTCGTTGGACAATAAGTTGTACAGCAATAAATGTTTTAATTTTAAATGTATTTCATATGGTTGTTCATCAAATCGTATTGCAGTTTAAATATATTGAAAATTTTCGTGCACAATAAATGTTAAAAGATTTCTGTCAAAGCAGCAATTACTGCATAATGAATTTTTATGGCAAATTTATGATTTAACGAAAAATGTTATAATCAATATTACAGTAGAAATGAGGAGGAAGGATCTGAAAAAGAAGCTCAAAATAAAACACGTTTTAAAAACTTTTCGCAGTTTTAATAAAGCTTTCAACTAAAATTTGTTTAAGAAGTGAATACTTGACTACTTAAACTCAACCATCTGCACACTGGGGAAAGCTTTAACACGATCTCTCATAATATTAGTCCCAATTCACACTATCCAAGTCTTTTTGCAAAACTTTTCACGATTTTTTCTTTAAACTTTCATTAGCGTTCACGCAGCACTCGTCTTATTGCTTAAACTGTTCTTCATTTTGTATGAATGTATGTATGTATGTATACCTACTTAACACTACGAATATGAAAAGAAAACGAGTTTCATGAGTACATGAGAGGGTGTACTCGTTTCTTTTCCCCCTGTCTCTCTCGCCAAAAGACTAATAAGCTCAAAAATAAGTCTTGCATCGTGTGAATTGGGACATACTTGATTTATTTATTACGATTATAATGAAAGCAATAATAGATTTCAGTCAAAAAATAATTTTTTTTTTTTTGCACTAAATTATCCTTTTGTATTTAATGAGGTGTAGCGAAAAACAAGTTTTATAAAAAAAAATAATGAATTATACTTTAACTAGTGTGTAATACAGAAGGATTACAAATAAATTAAAGCAAAGAAAAAAAAAAGAAAACAAATAATAATACTCATAAAATATATGATTTTCCATATTAAAATCATAAATTTGATTTGTGAAAGAAAATCATACTTAAACCACAAATAAAATTAATGATTTTATTTATAAAAACCATTATATACTTACATATTACTTATGTCAGTTTCGTTTTTGAAATCTTCAAAAAGGCAACAGCAATACAGATTTGAAAAAAAAAAAATAAATAAATCTCGTATTAAATAAGTTTGCCACAGCATTTGTAGGGTGTATGGGTCATCGCTTTATGATGTGTCTGCAAAAATGTATTAGATTTGTTTCTCGATGTATTTTATTTTGACAAATAAGGGTCGTTCTTCTTAAGAAGCTTAGAAAATATCACAATATATATGAATAAAATATATCACCAATAAATACACAATTGTTTTTTAGCTCATCTTTTCCTACGCACTTGATGCGAAATACCTTAAGGAAAACTTACACATACGAGTACAAATGTATTTCTTCGCTCTTGTTTTATATTTATATAAAAAACAATTTAGAAATATGATTATGTTTATGATTATGATTATCGTTATCATATCTGGGTTTTTTTTTTTTATGAATATTATACCCAAGGTTATTGAAGATATCACAGATACAAATAAACATTAATTTCTCATTCATACGTACAAATATAAACACGTTTAACATGAATGGTTGCATATTTTTTTAAAGTGTGATTTTTTTTATGTTTGCTTTTCAGAATTCTTCTGAAAAAGATACACATTAATGATATTTTTTTTTTAATTTTAGCTTCCAATTTATAAAATATTTATATTAAAATAAATTTATCACACGAAAAGTATTTTTGCGACCATGAACCCTATAAATGTTTCTATGAAATGTTTATTTATTTACTGAACTGGTATTTCAAGTATTAAAAAATATGCGGAATAGGAGTGCCACCATAGAAACCAATGCTAATGGCGCCTTGGTTCCATGAAAATAAGCACCTATGAAAAATGTCCTAACCTTGAAATTAAAAATGGTCTCAAAATGTTGTATCAAAAAGAACATCTAGACCTTGGGGTAGTTTTTTAAAATTTTTATTTTAGGCAATAGTTACTTACTTCATTGTGGACTAAAGTCCCAATAAAAGCACTACCTTTTCGAGAAATACCGTGGTGAAGAAAATCCTTAAGACCGCCTAATGGTCGCCAATGCAGGGAATCTTTAGTAAGCAGGGGATATTAATGAAGAATTTTAAGATATTTTACTTTCATTATCAAAAGTTCTAAAATAATAAAATCTCCCAAATTAAAAGAAAAATGAAACACGAATAGGACAAATGGTCCTTGAAATATGGTTTTTCTTTTTATTTTGAATGCAAATATTTTAGGGTAAATTTTCATTAGAATCATTTTTCATTGAAGTAAACATTTCATGAGTCAATAGAAATTTCAAACATTTTACTAAAGCTACGTCCACACATATCAAATATTTGTGTTCAAATTAATTGAATATTTTCCCCAGCAAAAACTACTGCTTTGGTCGAAGCAGGTTTGTAAGGGAGAGATGCTTGTTATTATTGTACCTCCCGCTGCGAAAAGCACCTCGAACATACGCGATGTCCCACTTTGGAGCTCTTGTTTTTTACATAAAAGAGCGCTTATTTCTAATCATCCGAAATGCGCTAAAATCATGTTTGAATTATCTGAATTATACCTTCGTTTAACTGCCTCATCTACTATCATACATAATTCATCTGTAGGCAAACACAGAAGTATAATTAAATAAGAGAGTGAGAGAGAGACAGAGAAAGCATTAAATTTTGTTACTGCTTTAAATCGCATCGCAATAGAGAGTAACCCCCCTGGTTACACGAAAAGTATGAAGTTACTCAAACGCCCACTATGTTCTTTAATTATTTACCATGAAACTTCTCATTTAAATTCATTGAATTTAATATTTAGCTGGGTTATCCTTCATATATATTTTTTAGTGTTATTAATATAACATTTTTTCGCCATGGTGATCATTATTAAATATGCCAAAGCTGCGTAAAATCCAAAAAAAAAAGACACACACAAATTTTATATTTAAGTTTGTATGGAAGCTTACCGAACGAATAACTTTGGAAACAAGTAAGCATATATTTTATATGAGTTTGCTTTTATACTTCAACTTGAGTTTGAATATAAAAATAATCTTTTCAAGTGCTGTAACATTTTACATACGAATATGTTTGTACTCTCATCATATGTGTAGTCATGTAAAAAAAAAAAACAAAATTTAATTCGTAAAATCACCAACGATAAATAGTATGCCGTCACTACCACCATTTTAACAAGGATACACCACATGAATTTTTATTATCAATTTCTTTTTTTGTTGTTATACAAGTGATAATGATAAAGAATATATGTATATATTTTTTGGAAGATAAACGACTTAAATATATGTATGTATGAGCTTTTGTGTTAACGTTTGTATGTACATTTACGTAATGTAAACGTAATTGATAATAAATTAAAGTTTTTAAAAATGAAATTATATCAAAAACGGTTTATAAAAATTTGTTAAAAATAATATATTATCCTTATCATCTCTTCGGTTTCATATGAAAAAATAAACTCCTTTCATCGAGTTCACATGCTTCATGCACCGCCCTAAAATTACTTCAATAAGGAGTGATACACTCTTTAAGGTATCTTTAATATTATCTTCGGTAATATGTATTTCTAATCCCGCCCACTTACGTTCCATTTAGTGGCAATTCTATGATTTCTAGAGTTCTTTTAAAATCACTTATACTTTGCTTTCTTAACAAAATCCTTGAATAATTTTGCCAGACCGCTTAGTGCATTTTCCTGTTCCAGAAAAAAATTTCGTTCTATCAGGCGTCTACTTATCTAGAACCGTTTTTACAACTTGTTGAGAATGTCTACATTGCACTTGTATGGGCTGCGCTTTTTATTCACCATGCTGGGAATATGTTTGAGTCAAATAAAAAAAATCATCTTATCAAAACGCTGTTTGTAAGAAATTAGGAGTATTCTATATATCGATGGATCAATATAAAAAATTACGTTACTCGATTTTTGTAACTTAAGAGGAGAAAGTAAGAACTTAATAAAATTCATAAAAGTTTAGGTATAAAAAAGTTTTAAGGCAATTTTTAATAAAAAGAGGCATTATGTATGTACTTCAATTTCTTTTATATCGAATTCCAGGTGCATTTGACATTTTTTCAAGAGAATAACAAAAAATTTTTTGATGTTAAAAAAATCCAATCACGTTTTTTTATATTAAGCGAATGATATGATCTTTATAAAATTTTGATCTTTTTTAAATTTGTTTAGATTGCTTCTAAACAGAATGTATTGAGCCACCTGGTCATGCTTATGGAATTGGTTACGTAAGTTATAATGACGTCAAGTTTTAGTACTGATTTGAAGTGATTACCATGTCCTAAATTCACATATTAACTTTGTGTGATTTGTTTTTTTTTTTTTATTAGGACCAGGATGCAGTGCCTAGTAGAACTCAGAGAAAGGGATAGGGTAGAGAAGATAGACGTTGAAAATTGAGAAGGCTTAACTATTTAACAACTCTGATTTGCGCGTTATGTTAATTTTTATAGCAGTGTTGAGGCCCCTCTGGTGTTAAGTAGACGCATTAAGCTGTATTAGCGGGCATTTTATTTATTGGTTTACTTCGCCGATATTTCTGCTAACTGACGAAGGAAGCCGATGTTGTGTACATTAACTGGGACGCTGACGGAATAGCTTTTAGCGAGCTTCATCACTTAAATAGTCCGACAACAATTAATACAATGTTGCACTAATGCACATCAGAGAAATTAATGATGTTACGTTCGAACCCAAGTCCTAAGTCGTCGTTTTCTTAGTAGTCAACGAGGTAACCACTTTAGCCAACACCCAAAGGAGAATGTTCATACTGTACATTTTTACTTCCATATATTCTACGGGAAAATAACAGCTTGAATACGCAATAGCTTACAAATACGTTTTTGTGAACTAATAAAACACTTTTCTTTGTTGCTAGATTTCTATATGGATTTTTTTTTTTTTTCATTATATGTATTTCGATTTTTTGCTTGACTCAAGGTTTTCAAGTTAAAATTTCATTTCAATGGTTTTTTAATTTGTCGATTTTTTGTTACTGGTTTTTTTTTTTGTGTACTGTTGTTCTTTTGCTGAGCTTTTCCGGTTATTTTCTTCTTTTTTTTTTTGCCATTTTCTCGTCGTCTTAAATGTTACATTTCTTGATGAACTTTTTTTTTTAAGATTGTTACTAACAAAATTTTAATTGTTTAATTATTATGGCACACAATTTCATAGTAACATTAACCTATAGGATACCCTTTAATTTTATTTTATTTGTTAAATATTCTTCGATATTGTTCGCTTTTGGATGCTGCACTAGATGTAAAAATTGTATCACTTTGATTTTAATAGTCTTAAAGATGCATCGCCAAATATCTCTACCTGATAGAATACCCTTCAAGCATGCATTAGCTGCAGAAACTTACGAATTTATTAATTAATTTGCTAGCGAATCATATTTTCCACCTTGATGATTATAAGCCATAAATATTTATCATTTTATGTAATGTATACAAATCTGTTAACAAATACACATAAAAAACACACAACATGCATGCATACATACGGTCTCCTGCGTATGAATGATTTCAATATTACTCATACGGTCACATTAAGCATTAAAAAGGCAGCTTTTTTGTGTGGCAATGTTTTGTTTTATTATTTATTTATGTATTTATTTTAGTTTTCTATTCGATTTTTTATTTGTTATTTGGATTTAGATGTTTTTTTTTTTTTTTTTTTTTGGCTTCATACAAGTGCCACTTGGTGGCTGTCTGAACCATTAAAAGCTAAAATATTTCCATTTACCAGCACAATACAATACATGATATTTGCCACGCACTGCCATATCTGTAAAAATGTGTACATGTGTATGTATGTATGTATGTTTATATATATACTTTAATACATACTAAATGTTTTGTGTTGTTTTCTAAGCCATGAGGTTCATGGTAGTCGGGTATTTTATTGTGATTTTGTTTGTTTTCGATTTGTTTAAGTATTTTTTAAAAATAAATATAAGTGGCTGGCATATGCCAATTATTGGAAATACAAAATTATTCTAGAATTGAAATCTATAAAATTTAAATATTAAAAATAAAATAAAAAATAATAGAGTGAATGCAACACACATTCACAGGTTCAGGAATGTAAAGTGAAATTTGTGCTTTTCCAAATAGAGTTCTTTTTTTTACACAAAAACTAAAATTTTTAGATTTTTTTTTGTGTATATTCAATTTCGTTTTTCTACAGAAATTTCAATTAAATAAAAATGGTATAAAAATAGTTTTAGTTTCCTCCCGTTACCTTAAGGAAATGTCCTTGTAGAGAAACTAGTGCGGTTATTATGCTGTGATATTTCATTAATATCCGGAACAGATCAAAGCCTGGTTATCATTCTGGTTAAAAATACATGCCCATTTTATCGCACAGTTACTTAATTACCACTATTCATATTACCATAATTCATAATTCATCAAGCGGTGTATTAAATTCGCTCACTTAGTGTTTGCTTTTAATGCAAAATTTCATAGATTAGATTACGATATCTGCTTAAATTGATAGCAGGAATAGAAAACTTGACTTTCATGTTATTCGATTTATCGATCTAAATTACTCAAATAAACCTTTTGTCAAAATCCAAATCGAGTAACTATCATGCGAACGAACACTCTACATTAAATTGATATTAAATTAATTGTCTTATTAATTTAGAAAATAATCACTTGTCACATTAAAAAGAATGCTATATAAAGAAAGCATCTGAATTTTCTTTGCTAAAATTACATTCAAATATTTCAGATTTAATTTTGCTATCAAATATTTTAATACGTAAATCTATGTTTAAAATACCATTTAAAAATGTTACCATCTTTTTGTAGCATTCTGACACTTATCTGAAAAAAATTCAATATCTATGGAAATATTTTCCTTTATAAATGTTGTCAATAAGGAGGGCATCAAATAAAACATTTTATATGATTTTTAAATCGCAACCCTTTTTGCGGTAACATTAACCTTTTATTTTAAAATATGTTAAATAAAAGACTTATCAAACATAAGAAATAATAAATATAAATAATAAATTAAACTATTGACTTTAAAGACCATTTTTTTAAAGCCATAAAGTTTTTTTCTTGTTTCGTGTGGGAGTTCCCACGCATTGACTGTTGGCTTTTATTGATTTTATTTTTTCTTATATTTTGTTCATAAATAATCATTCTAACGTTTTTTTACCCCATCGACATGTGGCTCTTAGTAATTTAACCTAAACGCACACACACACACACACACTCACACATGAATGTATTTGTGCCAGCTTAGCTAAGTTCATGTAGAAAAACCAATAAATCACAGATGCGGCAAAGTTATGCGTAACTTTATTATCGATCCCATGGGAAATATTTTATAGTTTTTAAATGTGTATTGAGCCTTATTATTTTAAAAACAAAATGATTTTCTACAATTGATTTTATGTAAGGAAATCAAGCAATTTCGGTTCAACAACCTAAATTGTTTGGAGTACTAAGAATTCATCAAAGTTATATGTGTTTCAAAATAAATATGCTTTTCTATTTTTGATCACTGAAGATGGTTTAAATCTTTTATTATATTATTTGAATTAAAAAAAAAAAAAAACTTGATATAGTGTATGTGCATACTTGTATATTTTTACACTGAAAAAAACTTGTTTTTTTTTCTTTAAACCCCAGTGTTACTAAATTATTGTAAAGGAGGTTTTTATAGAGGCACAGATCTTTGTAATGGATTAAAACACAGTTGATTTTTTTAAATTGACATGATATTTAATTTATCCCAAAGATAAGCTTCTAGCATTTTAAATTAATTATGACTTCTGGCATATGACCGCCACTGCTGTAATCTAAGGTACAGGCCCAATTTTCAATGACTTTTTCCAACATATTTGGCCGTATATCGGCAATAGCGCGGCGAATGTTGTTCTACAAGTGGTCTACATCGTGTCGGGGCTTATCGGCGTAGACAAGCGACTTCACATATACCCACAGTAAATAGTCTTGCGGCGTTAAATCGCACGATCCTGTAAGCCAATCCACTGGTCCGAAACGTGAAACTATGCGGTTGCCAAACGTTTTGCCAACTTTATAGTTTTAGAACTCTGTAAAAACACCCTTTGATTACATACTATTGCCATAATAAGCTTATTTTAAATATAAATAACCATTTAGCTGCTGGAAATCATTCAATAGCCAGTTATAACTTTGTTGTTGTATTGGAAACACTGGTCAGACTTTATTTCTTTTTGGGCTATTTTTCATATCAAAATTATAAATATCTACAAATTTATTTTGCTGTATAATAATCAACACAATATCTTGAAAAGCAGTATCAATCGCTGTCGCAACAGTTTTTAGTGACCAGTAATATGCCTTCTTCACTTAAATACTCCGACAACAATTAATGCCATGTCTCACTAATGTACTTTAGAGAAATTAATGATGTTGATTGACTTGCTCTGGCCAGGGTTTGAACCCAGGCCCCAAGTCATTGTTTGCTTAGTAGTCAACGCGCTAACCACTTCAGCCAACACCACTCTAACCATGCGTTTCTCTAAAAGAGTAACATAAAATGACCGCAAGAAGAGGGCTACTTTCTGCAATTATATTAAAGCAATATTAGCCTTGATATAACTTTTATTGATCTAATGAAAAAAAATCTCATGTAAAAAATAAGCAAAAAGCCCAAAAATTTTTTTTAAACTCCTCATAGTCAATGTTGACATCCATACATAGATAAATCGTGTATTGCAATAGTATTAGAAAAAATTATATTTTTATAAAATTATGATTCTTTATAACGTTTGTACACCTTATATCATCTTAATCTTTACATATTATATATAATTCTTAACTGTGAATTATGTCAGTGTACCACCGTACTAAAAATATTGCTAAAATTTTTTTTATCTCTGTTGCTTAAACGACAAAATCTCTAAATAAATAATTTTAAGGGACTGGGTTTTAAACATTTTTGCCTTCTAGCCTTCAAGTTGTTAGAAAATTGAATGGCAATTTAAATAATATATATTTATAGAGAAGATATTAATGTTTGTAGGTTTATATGTTTCTTTGTTAAGTTGTTTTTTAGCTGCAACAGCTGCTGTCTTTGTTTGTTAACAGCGTTTTTGAAGTTTTGTGTGTGGCTTATATGTAAATTATTTAGGAAATTTTATTTTCTTGCTTTTATTAGGGTGCTCAATGGCTTGATTATTCCAATAATTATAATCGACGTTAAGGTGCTGTTTCCACAATACAGGCAATACACAATACTTCTATAGAAATTTTGTATGACAATCACACAAAAACTGAATGGTTTTCATACAATTTTTCTACTCAAAAAAAATTGTTTGTGCTGAACGAAAAATTTTGTATGAAAAGCACTTAGTTTTTTGAGTAATTTCCATAAAAAATTTACACTCAAATCACTTGTGTTTCTTTTATAAACAGCACCTAAGGATTTAAAAGTTAATCAAACGAATAAAAATATATAAATGGTTTTTTCGAGTTGTTTTTACCATTGAAAACTATTTGAATTTATTAAAAACTTTTTAAAATTTTTTCGGTTTTTTCTTAAATTTCTTTGCATGAAAAAATAAAATAAAGAAAATTAGATCACTTTTTTTACGAGCTAACCAAATTGGATACTTCCTTTTCCGGATCTGTGTGCAATTCGTACGGGAACATTTTGGAAATATATAAAAGTCAAACTATTCTAAAAAAGTGACGTAAAACGAAGTTACCAATTAAGCCGACAAACAAAGTCTATGAAAAAGCATTTTCAATTTAAAGAACTGAAAATTTGTATTGATTTTCATAGGCCGAAGTTCGTAAGGTAGTGATTAGGGAGAATTAAACATTAGTAATATTTTCAGGAATAAAGGAAAAATTTAAAATCTAACATCATTTAAATTTTAGCAACAAATTTTTTTCATAAATGTCGATCACTCATACATGAGTATAGTTTTCTTTTAAACAAGCCAGCGTGCACTGAGATATTTATCCAAAAATTTTTGGGGAGAATTTATTTGCATCTTTCGATTTTATTAGTTAAAATTTTAAAACATGTATTTCTTTCAATTATTTTTTTTTTTGATAATTTTGTGACCGCAAGTTTTCGCTATTTTGACAAATATTTCTCTTAAGCCAAAAGGCAGGATCACAGGCGCAGGGATTAAATTTGTTTGGTCAATGCCGTGCATGATCGTGAGTTTAAAGATCCTCACGTATCGTATCTTAGTATTATAAGATTCTCCAGTTAACTCTTTTTATATGATAAAAATACTTCTGAATATCGACTATCGAAAGAGTGAGCAGCACAAACTAGTTATTGATTGGTGTAGTTATCACTTTTGTTGTACATTTGATTAATTTGTATGATAAAAGGGTGTTAATAATTTTAAAGTTAAAGGTTTTCTACTTCTAATTCAGATATCTGCAAATATGGATTTGAATAATTTTTTGGTGTTCGTTTTAATCGATTAACCCGTCCTAAACTAGTAAATAATTATTTACTCTAAATTAGATATTTGTGTGTGATCAAACATTATTTGATTTTATTATTTTTTTTTTTTTTTACGAAGACAGAATACATTATTTGAGTCGACTGAATACCCTCGTACGAATGTTTACTTTCCTTATTGTCACTTTTTCTGTTAGAATTTTCAAGCTGAATATTTTAAGCTAAACTTTTCTAACCATCAGTTTTTTTGTCTCCCTCTTATGTGGTAGTATGCAAATTGAAAGGCAAATAAGTTGCAGACCAATTAACATATTGGCTTAGAATAAATTTTCTTTGTCTTGAAAAAAAAGAAATAACACAAAAAATATAAATAATTTTTTTATACAAACAAGAATCCTGCAAGAAATATTTTGCTAATTATCTACAATGTACTACACCTTCAAGTCATTAAAAAGAGATTGGAGTGGAGTGAATTATGTAAATATTTTTTTATTTTAAATGATGAAGAATTTGTGAGCTATTCACACATATTCGTTATCGTGCATGCAACATTGACGAAACGATACTCAACATGTCTTTAACATACTTAAGTATATTTAAATCAAAGGTTTTGCTTAATTTAAATCAAAATTCCATATATTTTATATGCAAACGATTTTATGCACTTTCTGTCAAAAATTCCTAGATTTTTTTACAAGTCTTTTCTGGTAAAATGTTACAACAACAATAGAGGAAATATTTTTCAAACCGAATTTCTTTAATGTCACAAAGTCAATTCAGTGGTCTGTAAAAGCATTCTGCATGTTGGTGTTTGTGATGGGAAAAAAGATGTCAAAATGAAAAATGTTTTATGGTTTTTCCTCACATTGAGTCAAAATTATTTAGACAAAAGTATTGTATGTAAAAGTGCAGCAAATAAAAGAAAAAGTGTAGAAAAATAAGTTTTACGTTGCGGTATGATATGAAAACATTTGATTGAAATATTGAAAAAAATATATTTAATGCAAATATTTCCCCAATATGACTAATGTGACTTCACATCTAAGAAGTAACTAGGGTTTCCACCTTTTGTTTTTTGCAATTAAAGTACATTGGTTGTTAAAGGTTAGGAAAAAAAGTACACAGTATAAAAATAAAGTACAATTTATTTTTCTTTATTGTTATATTTGCAAACGTATTTTTTATTGTTTTTCGCAAGTTTTATCAAATAATTTTCATATTTAAATTATAGTAAAAAACTAATTCATTTTTTATCAGATTCAGAGACGCTTTGTTTCTTTCGTCTCGCCATTTGCTCTTCAGTACAGAAAAAACTCTCTCTGTGAATGCTGACGTGGCAGGAATAGAAATTAAAACTGAAATTACTTTATACAAATTTGATAAATTATCATCAGTCTTATTAAATAATAACTACTTGCTTCAGAACTGTATATCTGATCATAAATTTTGTTTAATGATGCAATTTCTCCATAAAGATCATCCATATTTATATTAATTTTTTGCAGATTTAAATTTTCGTTTATGCTAACAATATTATCAAATTCAACTTTGCTCTTTAAATTTTTATTGCTAATTCTAAATAACCAGTTTGTATTTTTAAAATCAAACCATTTATTCAGGTACTCTAAGGCTTTATCGCTAAATAATAAAAAATTCATGTGAATTTCCCTGGTCAGTTCCGGTGCAGACAAAAGTTTATTTTTTTTTGCTTGTTTCATATCCAAATTGTCTTAAGAAAGAATCGCCACTGTAAAAAAAAACGTCAACAAATGACTAATATAACCCGAATCTATTTTGAATTGTAGATAAATCAAATCATGCGAAATAAAGTATTTTGGTATACTTTATTGTTTCTATAAAGTATAGAGTACAATTATTCAAAAAAACGTACAATACTTTATTATAAAGTACGGGTGGCAAGCCTATAAGTAACGCACGCATGTTCGTGAACATACCTTAGGTAAAATAAAATAAAACTAGAACTCTAAAGGGAAAGAAAATTTTACTTCTCTGTGTGAATATCCTGTAGTCGACCCCATCTGTTATGTTAGCATAATGTACACAACGAAAAGAATAGCAGGGGACAGTGATCATAAAACAGGCGGTTAATGAGTAAAAGACAGTAGAGTTGCTAGAAATTCCCTGACTAGTGCCAACACATTACACATATTTTTTACATACCCAGCTTAAAAAGTATATATATATCATTGGATCCGAAATTTGAGGATATGATCATGGATAACTGAATATATGAGAATATATGTATGCATACATGATAAATCTATGAGAAATATCTGGACCATATACCCTCAATTTTGGGATCCAATGATATATATATATATATATATATATACTTTTTTAGCTGGGTAGTTTTAAGATCATTCTAATCAACATGTTAATTAATGATGAGAGGTATATAGTCCTTTGAAGTTATTATACGGACGTGTTCTGTTAGTTGGGTTATACGAGTACATTCTATAGTTCCTAATGAATTATTGGACGAGTGACGATTGACATACGAACGAGTAACAGGTGCATGCCATCATACAGTCGAAGCTTAGACGTTAATGGACAAAATAGAATTTTCATTTGAAACCCTACATACACATTAAAATAAATAACCTTAAGCTGTACTTAAAATTTAAAATATATTTAAGAGAATCCTTGGCACTATAAGAATTTAGCTAATATAACTTATTATATAATATCTCTTTCCTTTTTAGATTAACTACACCATGAGATTTAAAATGTGGGGACTTCAACAAAAGAAATATTAATATAAATTCTCAAGAAAAAAAAACACACCCACAAAAGAAGTCAAAAATTATAAAAATTGCCATAAACCAGCTTTTAAAGTAACTATTCATACTATTTCTACAAACAGATTGAAAATAAATAATATATAATAATAATATATAATATGTTCATTACTTAGCAACGATGCATACAATTTTACAAATCCGCAAGCTTAAATGAAGACCAGAAAAAATGATACGAAAAAAATAAATATTGCAAGCTATTCGTTGTCACCGCTCACTCTCTCAGAAAATGTTATATTTCAGCAAATATTTCTTAAAGCAAAAAAAAAAAACGCATGTTAAAATGGTAAAAGCAAAACTACAATAATTTAAGAATATTGTATGCATAATTGACATTCGATTACGTGCCAAGTGAAATGGTGATCAAATTCAACGAAATTACGTGCTGTCATATAACAAATTTGTAAATACAAAATTGTACAAATAAAAATGAGTCTTATCTCAAGTCATACATACACCGCACTTCAACCGACCGCCAACCAACAACTAACATCTTTCTTTAATACATAGTTAATGTAACGGAAACACAAACGTGCTTAAAGTTTTCACCAACACGAGAGATGGTTTAAAATTTTGCGGTGCAATTTCGTTGCTGCAGAGTTTTCAAATAAAATTTAACTGCCAACAAAACCAACTCAACAACAAAAATAAAAAAGTGTAATTTGTTTGTAAAAACAAAAACTTACATACATACACACATACACACCATGATATTATAGTAAAATTTTTGCTAACTTGTAACTCACTTCACGCACGCACATCCATCACTTAATTCAAATTCGAAAGCCATTTCGTTATAAGACTCCTCAAGCTGTAAGCAAACAGTCCAGCGTTATATTTTTTTTTTTTTTTTTTTTGTCGTCCATTTCTAATTTATTTTGCGTTTTTGTTGGCATATAACTCCAATTTCACATCGTTTTTGTCATCCAAATGTTCCATAAAAGTGCGAGTATTTTAACCAAAACGTGACACATGGCTATGTACTATTATGCTAGTAAAATATCAGCCATTGCTTGTGGTACACGTTGTAGACAAACGGTTTTGCAAAAATCTCGTGGTCAACGTGATCGCGATAAAAATCATCAGAAGCAACAACAACAACACCAGCATCATCATTCTTCGCACCCACACAATCATAGTCGCCATCATAACGGTTCCTACGGTATCGATTGTACAACAGATACCGATGATGAATTGGACAACGATGGCACTTGCACTCGTATGCAGGCATATAGTGATAACAGTGAATACAATGGTAGCGGTATGGCTCCGGATGGCCGCATTTATGTTACTAATACAAATGATAATGGCACGACGGAAACATCGGTGTCTACATTGGTGGTTGCTGCAAATGGTGATGGTAGCAACAGTAGTACGGACATTAATACCGATGGCATTCGTTATAGAAGACGACATAGTGACCAATCGGATGCATTCGATATTGAGCTTGGGTTTCACAACTATGAGGTGAGTAAAAGGTTTGAGTATGAGTTTAAGTATATGAATTGAATATTTGAAATTTATTTTTAGTTTACCTGAAAAAGTCTACCATTCTGTTCAATATTTCATGCGAATCGATATCACATTCCATATAAAAAAATATTATAAAAGATTTTTCAACAAGGACTGTTTTCTAAAACTAAATAAAAAAAAAATTTAGATCAAAATGATTCAAATTTTTATTGTATTACGAAAACTGATATCTGGTAAATTTCTACCACGAGCACGATTCTTTCATCAAAGTTTTTAATCACTTTTTGGCAAAATGGCGGGCCTATTTCGTTAATCACATTACGAATTTTCAGTTTTAAGGCTGCGGGCTATTTTGAATGAATTGAGCGAATCCACAGCTTCAATTCCCGAACCAGTTAAACCTTGTAAGGCTTCAAAGCCAAATCCTAACGCAAATTTCGCCATGTGATGGTTTTGGATAACCCCAATTGTTGAGAACGTCGAGAATTGAAGAATTTGGATCTGCTTTAACACTGTGGCTCACGGCTGTGATGTTTTTAGTTGAATGACCCGGTTGGTACATTTTGTATCGAGCCTGTCGACTCAAATGTAACGCCCAAATTCTTAATAGCATTTTCAGAAGGACGATTATGTTGTCCGAAAATATCACGAATTTTACGAAATGTAACTTTAACAGAACCACAATTTTCATAGTGTATTTTAATTATTATAATGCGATTTTCGAGCGAAATATTTCTTGTTGAAAAACCCTTTCTAAAAACTTTACGATTGTCTTATATTAAAATTCAAATTTTCGACTTATACAATTTATCCAGATCGAGGTACATTTTAGCGTTTTTAGCACAGATGATTTCATAAATTTTGCTGGTGTCAAATTTGTACCAATTTTTTTGTTGTGAGAAAAATGGTGTAAAAACAAATTAAAAAACTCATAAAATTTTTTTACAAGAGCAAGCAGTGAATGAGTATACGTCAGCTCCTACCTTACGGTTTATCTGACGGTGTACTTAAACACTTAGTGTAGATTAAGCGTTCACTATCGCCCCGGACCACCCCACTCAGGAACCGGAAGGCATCCCCGAGGGGATGACAACAGGTAGCAACTTCTCAGACATGACCAAGGCCCGTCATGTCCAAACACCTTGCTAAAGTGAGCGAGCTACCTAAACTATGGAATCCTGTTGGTTCACAACAGCACATAGAGGCTTCACATCGGTAGACACGAAGTCCGCAAAGCGAGCATCAGTCTTTAAACCGACACCTAACCCAGCTTGTGGTAACAACCACAACCACTACGTGGACTCCCGAAGGAGACCTCAACCAATAACCGGCCATGAATCATGGCACCCGAGTATGGTGCAACAGCTCTAGGCTGTCACAACATAACCGGACAGCGACACTCTTCATGTGGGCTACCGGCCCCCGTAGTGCCAGTTCAAACTACTGGTGGAGTTTCGAAAGTAAATCCCGAGGGATTAACTTTCTATTGGTTTTGGTCATGGGCTAGACCTTAGGTACCCTTACACCTTCTTTGTAGACTTACGTGGCAAGCCACTACGTTCATTATAAAATATATGCACATTTCGTTGCACTGTTCATTCAGAGATTGGTCCGTGCATATAAGTTTTATGGGTAACTGACAAAACGTTATGTCTACAAAAGACAGTTACCCTATACCTCGGGAGGTATGGCATCTTGTTGTCGAAGTCAACAAGATGAACTGTCTACCCCCCGGGGGGACAAAAGCAGGCAGTAAGAACAATAAAACACCATGTTGTTTTTTTTTTTAATCTTATTTTTTTTATATGAACACTATCTTGTCAGTAAATGTAACTTGAGCCAGATGAAAGAAAATGTGTCTTTATTTTAATGAAGTTGCTGTTATCAAGCGTAATTTTAAAAGAAATTGTTGACTGTCTAAAAATTTTGGTGGGTATTAGTACTTGTAGGAAATTCTCTAACATACAAGCTTTTCTTATTATTTTTTGTCGATTTTTTTATAGAATATAACAGAAGTCAGTAGTGGCGTTCTCTTTTCTAGAACAAAATTAACACTACTTTTTAACTACCACAAGCAGGTAGGTGATGGTACATATGTGACCTGCTCCACGAAAAGAGACCTCTGCGCCGAAAAAATTTTTTTTTTAATTTTTGAGTGATTCTTATAGGAAAAAAAACGCTCTTTCAAATGCCGCAAACCACAAATTTCTATGTCTTTTAGTTTTTTTACAAATCACCTGTAAAGATGAACATAATAAATGAAAGTCATCGGTGCAGATACGTAGCTCAAAACGAAGCGCTTTTTTTAAACGCGTTTTTCTCAATAACTTCTTTTCGGCGCAGAGGTCCCTTTTCATGGAACAAGTCACATATAATAATTTCCAATAACTTATCTTGTATAAATTTTATAAAAAATAACAAACATTTTAGTTGTTTTAATTTTTCTTGTAAAAATTATAAAAAAAAATGCAGATTCCCATCATTATCGGATCACACATTCGGAATATCCACTAACACATGGAAAATAAATTTTCTTTAAAGTCAATGAGTTTGTTTAAAACTTGTAATCAATTTGTTTATCAATTCATATTTAACCACAGACCACACCCTCATAATGTTTATATCCGAAAGGAAAATACAAGTACAAACCTTAACCTTCATTATAGTATTGTGTTTTTAATTGTACATATTTTATATGTATGTGTTGAAGTGTAAATTTGCTTGTAAACATGAGTACATTTCGATAATGAACATTAGTTAATGTGTGTCTTTACGCATACAGGCAGGGCCGTAGCTTCAAATAGGGGAGAGAAAAAACACTTTTAATACCTTCAACTTTCTCTTAACTTATTATCTTTGCATGACAAAAAGCCTTTCTTTCTTGCTGCCCTAAAACTGCTCCAAGTTTTAGTTGTCTACGCATCTGGCATACATATAAATGCATTAAACCATAAATTGTATTTAAGTAAACACATAAATTTTACTTTTAATATGTTACTCTTATTAGCGATTTTAAAAATAATTTTTAATGAGCTTGTTTCAAAAATAAATTTAAACTTTTTTCTGTTGGTGATTTGGAATTTTATTTCAAATTATAATTAATGTTATTGTCATTTTATGATAATGGCAATAAAATTATGTAAAAATTATTATTATTATTAAATTTCTATGTTAATGCAACTACGAAGGCTTCCATAGGCAGGTGGAAACATTTAAGATTCTGGTATTAATAAGTCAAAGATATGTTACAATTAGTTATATGTTACTTAAACCAGTCAAAGCCTTCCTACAAAGATACCAAGAAAAAAATTTACTTGAAGAGTTTAGAATAGCTTTACAAAAATTCTTAATTTGAAATTCTTTCAAAAATTATCCCCAAAGTGGCATCTATAACACCATGGCATTGTGTTGTTTGTTTATGAATCGATAAAAGCGCCTCAAAGCACCCTATTTTGAAAGCATGCTTCTTTCTTACTAATTTCTTTCATGTTGAAGAGGCATTCTTTAAAAATGTTTTTAAAACGCATAAATGTTTCAAATTAAATTTTTGTAGCCAAAGATTCAGTTAAAAGTTTCATAAACCTTAAAGTATACACATACACACGTACATACAGATATACTTTTAATTTTATATAAATTTATATTTTATTCATCTCATTGCTCATATTTCTTGTCAACAAATATTTTATTATGGTGTAAAAAGTATCCAAAGTACTTCCTTTGTAATATTACTCGTTTAATTTATTGTATTTTAAGTGCTGCTGTTTTGTGCTCTCAACGAAAGTATTTTTGTTTTGTTTTTAATTTTTTTAATGGCTTTCAAACAAAAAGATTTTATTGACAAGCAGCTTTCGTTTTGTGTAAATTACAAAAATTTAAATTAAACAATTATTTGTAATGAGAGATAGATATCAAAATTTATATGCTTTATTAGATTCCAAAGCTATTATTTATAGTTTTTATTCAATAAAATAGATTAGAAATCACAAAGGGTATTTTTTTCCTGTAAATTATCATAAAAGTAGGAAAATTTTATTAGCCTTCGCATTATTTAAAGCCACCAAAGGTGGGATTTTTGTTTTTCAACTAAGTGCAATTTTCACTCTAACCACAATTGATATTGACTCAGTGACTATTTTCCTTGATTTTAACTAAAAGTGTCATATCGTTCAAAAATTCTTAAATATTTCCTTATGAAAATCGAGCAGCAGCAAGGCATCAATTTATTTAATTTTAATTGTAGGCTGGCAGTTGGTTTTGAAAAAGGCATACTTTTCATTATCTAACGAGTCCAATTACCAGCTTTAGGAGCATTTACTGATAGGATAGGTCTTAAATATATCACCCAAAATGATTAAGATAAGATGAAGCAACACTTTCTAGTCCAGTCTTCTTATAACAATATCACAAATTGGCTACAAACCTGAAAACGGGATCTAACTCAGAAAGAGTAGCAACAAATTGAAAAATATTTTTTTATAAATGATTTAAAACTAATTGATCTTTAAAACTGCATCAGTACTTATAGACTTTTTTATTGAAATTTTTAAAGCTACACATAGCTAGTTACCAAATTTATAAAATTGTTATGACAAATTGTTATTTAGAGTAACAAATTGGGCAAATTCATTGCCAAAACTTATAGACTTTGCACACAAAAATAAAGCTTAGACAGCTTTCTTCTTTTATATTTCCTCAAATTTTGGCAAAAATTCGACTTGTGCGACACTGAAACGTTTTCCGAAAAAAAAAACGTGTGGCACTCGGGGACTGCCACGGTAAAGCTATTGCATAGCATTTTTATCAACTTATGCAATTATAATTATTTATATCGAGAGAAAATGGTTCCTCAAGCCCGTGGTCCACAGTCTCCATCGATATGGACCATGTCGAGACCCAATAAAGCGACAATTTTAGCCAAAAAAATCCGAATAATGAAAAAAAGCTGCCAGCTGTGCAAAATAAATAAAAAATTACAGAAATTTGATAACCGAAAATATGTGGTTCAATGGGACATTTTGCTATGTGATTGTTGACTAGTCTGATTAGTGAAGACATTTAATTTTGTGGGATTAGTGTTATTTAAGGAATCAGTGTATTGTATTTGTGGAACTAGTGTTAGGTTTTATTTTCGTTAAGGAATTTCTTGATTCGGTCGCCGCGCTTAAAGCCCGCGATAAAGGCTATGCAATAGCTTAATATTTTCAAAATTACTTAACCCTATAAGCCGTCAAAATATGAAAATCCAAAAAAAGAGCCTTAAATTTGTTTTTGTATTTCCACGCGGAGTATCTTCTAGAGTTGCCAATTATTCGCCTTTCAACTTTGTTCGAATATTTCATATAATAGATTTTTTCGTTCGTTCAAACGATTAAAGATAAAAAATTATTTGATTAATCGATGAGAACAACGAATAAAAAATGCTTAAATGCATGTATAACCAAAAAAAAAAAAACTTAAAAATAAAATAGTTAATATTTTTATTAACAAAAAAATACATAAAATTAATAATACATGCGGTATTATAACTTTCACTATACTATTTATTACTTTGTTACATAATTAAAAAATCTAGTTCTCTGTTTGAATATTTTCAAAAGTAATATTTCAATTGTTATGATTGAAAAATTCCATTCTAATTTTAAATGTCATTGAATTGTGTTTTTTGAACTTTTTGAAATTTTTAAAAAAATTTGGTATTTTGTATAAAACAATAGTTTTATTCTGGCGTTTTCATATTAAATCCTACATACATACATAAAAAAATTTAAAAAATGTAATAACTGAGATTATAATATATTATACATAAGTGGAACGACTGTCTCAGTTGAGTGGTATGTAAAGAGTGTATTTATTCAATCTTTTCTATATACTTATTCGCTATCTTATTCTACATGGTTGTACTAATAGAAGGAATTGAGATAATACTAAAGTCAGGGATGGCAGTACCAGTGATGGCACTACAAGATTACTTTGAATGTACTTGATGTACTTGTCGATTTTAATAATTCAAATACACATGTTTTATTCAGTCAAAAAATATCAAAAGATTTTTTTTTTGTTGTTAAATTAGACAAAATTTACTAAAAATTTTTGCCTTCAAACGATTTTTATAGCATAAAATAGTTTGCAAATCTAATTTTTCTGATCTTTCCATAGATTTCGCCATATACACTCAGGTCTCGTTTTATGCGGATTCAAATTTATGCGATTTTTAAATTAAATTTTTTTTAGAATTTTAAAAGCATTTGAAATTTTAGATGTTTTTTGAGCTTTTTTATCGTTTTTAAATTTAACCAAGTTTGCATCACTGTTATAATCGTTATATATTGTTTTATTTTGTATTTTTTCTCTGTATAGGCGAAACGTCTGTAGAAGTGTTGTGTTCATTTGATTAATTACGATGCTGTGAGTAAGTGATTCGAGTGCTTTAACATTTAAATTTAAATCGGTTTTAAATAACCATATTTTTGTTGATTTTTTTATACGATTTTTTAATTAAAATTTGAATTTATGCGGTTTTTCAGAATTTTGGAACGAATTATTAGTTTTTATATGAAGCTAGAGAATCGTTTTAGGCTAATTCAATTTATGCAATTTTTTTGCAACGCATCTATCGCATAAAACGAGATCTGAGTATAATCCATAATGTCTAATATATCCGCTGAAGTCTTTTTTATTTTCTGAATTTTTAAAACTTTGAATAGAATTATTTAATTCGCATAAAAGATTTTTTTTTTTTTTTTTTTTTGATTTCAGTAAATTTCTAACTTATTCACATGAGAGTGAAAAAACCCCATTCTTGAAAATTTTTTTAAGGTCTCATGCAAAACATAGCACCACTACTAGGTATGCGCAGTTCGACAACAATACAAACATCCAAAATAACATGTATTTGGTTGGTATATAGTACTCGCTTGGTTTCAAATCATTCAAACAAATTTAAAAAATTTTTTACGAATGCATTTAAAACTGAAAAAAAAAAATTTTAATTAATTGACATAAATTAATCGATATATATTGCCATTTAAAAATTATTCAAACAAGAGTTTGATTCTGTTTGATCGATTAATCGAATTATTCTTTATTGGTTGACAAGTCTAGTATCTTCAATATTTTTTACCGATGACATCTGAACATGATGATAAATGAACTTTGAAATTGTTTTCAAAATATATTAATGTCTCTACATATTAACATATTTTCTAATAAATCAACTTTAAAAAAAAAATTAAAACTTCTTTAATGTTCTTATTCAAATGTCTATGGAGTTCGACATCGCACTTTTTTACAATAAAAATGACAACTTTGCTTAGTACGCAACAACTAAAGAATTGTAAAAAATATTTGTGTATTCTGTTGTTATTATCTTTGTTTTATTTTTTTTTCTTATTTCTTTTTTTATATTTTATTTAAAATCAATTTTGATTAGTTCAATTTGTTTACAAGTATTTTACAATAAATATTTTATTTGAATAAATTTTTTACATTCTCTAAACATCAATATCAATCGTTTAGTTTATCAGTTCAAAATATACATACTAACATACACATGGACGTATGTATATACATATAAATGTAAATAAATATTGTTCTTCTCTTTATAAATATGTACATGTACACACTCACATACATACATACATTCAAATAAATTTTTAAATATTATACCATGTGAAAAGCAAAAGACTCATCATCATCTGTTATTATCTGTAATTTGTAAAATATTTAAAGCATAAAAGAATTTGAACAGTAAATTCTTTTATCTAATATTTTTTTTTTAAATAAACATTTATATAAGTCTCAACTAACTCGTTTAAGATGACTTTGACTAATGTTTATGTGAAGAATCTTGCAATTTGTTAAATTTATATACCATGACTGGTAATAAAATAATATATAAAATAAAATATAAATTTCTTTATTCATTTTTGTACACAAATAACATTCCATAAAATTGCAAAAACTGGAGTGTCCCAAGGTGCAGAAGATTTTTGTAGATCTACTACAGAATATGTTGTAAAATTAGACATTTTCAAATGAATATTTTTTGATTACAAATCAATAAATAAATTGAGAGAGTTTTTAATGTAATAGAATTTCTTATTTCGAAAGTAAAACATCATCATTTCCACCCTGAAGTAAATTTATTGCATGCGAATTATATTTTGATATTGATGTGAACCCTAGAAACCTTTGTTAGGCGATACTAATTAATTTAACTTATAATTTAAAATCATAAAGTACTAGCTTATCCCGGTGTGCTTCGCTACCCCCTCGTTATAATATAAAATTAAAAGTATTTATATTAAAATTGTGTAAATTTTGTTCAGCTCTACCGGAATTTGGCAATTTGTGGGCACATTTATTTTTGTCACTCATTTGTAACAATAGGAAATTAAAGCCAAGGATCCACACTTATGGGCTATGTAAGTCCGATTTCTCAATTGTATTTGAGAATTTTTCTATAACATTTGTTTGTCACTCATTTGGAACAATGCGAAATTAAAGCCAAGGATCCATACTTATAGACTATGTAAGTCCGATTTCTCAATTGTATTTGAGAATTTTTCTATAACATTTGTTTGTCACTCATTTGGAACAATGGGAAATTAAAGCCAAGGATCCATACTTATAGACTATGTAAGTCCGATTTCTCAATTGTATTTGAGAATTTTTCTATAACATTTGTTTGTCACTCATTTGGACCAATGGGGAATTAAAGCCAAGGATCCATACTTATAGACTATGTAAGTCCGATTTCTCAATTGTATTTGAGAATTTTTCTATAACATTTGTTTGTCACTCATTTGGACCAATGGGAAATTAAAGCCAAGGATCCATACTTATAGACTATGTAAGTCCGATTTCTCAATTGTATTTGAGAATTTTTCTATAACATTTGTTTGTCACTCATTTGGACCAATGGGGAATTAAAGCCAAGGATCCATACTTATAGACTATGTAAGTCCGATTTCTCAATTGTATTTGAGAATTTTTCTATAACATTTGTTTGTCACTCATTTGGACCAATGGGGAATTAAAGCCAAGGATCCATACTTATAGACTATGTAAGTCCGATTTCTCAATTGTATTTGAGAATTTTTCTATAACATTTGTTTGTCACTCATTTGGAACAATGCGAAATTAAAGCCAAGGATCCATACTTATAGACTATGTAAGTCCGATTTCTCAATTGTATTTGAGAATTTTTCTATAACATTTGTTTGTCACTCATTTGGAACAATGCGAAATTAAAGCCAAGGATCCATACTTATAGACTATGTAAGTCCGATTTCTCAATTGTATTTGAGAATTTTTCTATAACATTTGTTTGTCACTCATTTGGAACAATGGGAAATTTAAGCCAAGGATCCATACTTATAGACTATGTAAGTCCGATTTCTCAATTGTATTTGAGAATTTTTCTATAACATTTGTTTGTCACTCATTTGGACCAATGGGGAATTAAAGCCAAGGATCCATACTTATAGACTATGTAAGTCCGATTTCTCAATTGTATTTGAGAATTTTTCTATAACATTTGTTTGTCACTCATTTGGACCAATGGGAAATTAAAGCCAAGGATCCATACTTATAGACTATGTAAGTCCGAATTCTCAATTGTATTTGAGAATTTTTCTATAACATTTGTTTGTCACTCATTTGGACCAATGGGGAATTAAAGCCAAGGATCCATACTTATAGACTATGTAAGTCCGATTTCTCAATTGTATTTGGTAATTTTTCTATAACATTTGTTTGTCACTCATTTGGACAAATGGGAAATTAAAGCCAAGGATCCACACTTATAGACTATGTTAGTCCGATTTCTCATTTGTATTTGAGAATTTTTCTATAAAATTTTAAAGATTAAAATTGTGTAAATTTTGTTCAGCTCTACGGGAATTTGGCTATTTGTGGGCACATTTATGTTTGTCACTCATTTGGACCAATGGGAAATTAAAGCCAAGGATCCATACTTATAGACTATGTAAGTCCGATTTCTCAATTGTATTTGAGAATTTTTCTATAACATTTGTTTGTCACTCATTTGGACCAATGGGAAATTAAAGCCAAGGATCCATACTTATAGACTATGTAAGTCCGATTTCTCAATTGTATTTGAGAATTTTTCTATAACATTTGTTTGTCACTCATTTGGACCAATGGGGAATTAAAGCCAAGGATCCATACTTATAGACTATGTTAGTCCGATTTCTCATTTGTATTTGAGAATTTTTCTATAAAATTTTAAAGATTAAAATTGTGTAAATTTTGTTCAGCTCTACGGGAATTTGGCTATTTGTGGGCACATTTATGTTTGTCACTCATTTGGACCAATGGGAAATTAAAGCCAAGGATCCATACTTATAGACTATGTAAGTCCGATTTCTCAATTGTATTTGAGAATTTTTCTATAACATTTGTTTGTCACTCATTTGGACCAATGGGAAATTAAAGCCAAGGATCCATACTTATAGACTATGTAAGTCCGATTTCTCAATTGTATTTGAGAATTTTTCTATAACATTTATTTGTCACTCATTTGGACAAATGGGAAATTAAAGCCAAGGATCCATACTTATAGACTATGTAAGTCCGATTTCTCAATTGTATTTGAGAATTTTTCTATAACATTTGTTTGTCACTCATTTGGACCAATGGGAAATTAAAGCCAAGGATCCATACTTATAGGCTATGTAAGTCCGATTTCTCAATTGTATTTCAGAATTTTTCTATAACATTTATTTGTCACTCATTTGGACAAATGGGAAATTAAAGCCAAGGATCCATACTTATAGACTATGTAAGTCCGATTTCTCAATTGTATTTGAGAATTTTTCTATAACATTTGTTTGTCACTCATTTGGACCAATGGGAAATTAAAGCCAAGGATCCATACTTATAGGCTATGTAAGTCCGATTTCTCAATTGTATTTGAGAATTTTTCTATAACATTTATTTGTCACTCATTTGGACAAATGGGAAATTAAAGCCAAGGATCCATACTTATAGACTATGTAAGTCCGATTTCTCAATTGTATTTGAGAATTTTTCTATAACATTTGTTTGTCACTCATTTGGACCAATGGGAAATTAAAGCCAAGGATCCATACTTATAGGCTATGTAAGTCCGATTTCTCAATTGTATTTGAGAATTTTTCTATAACATTTATTTGTCACTCATTTGGACAAATGGGAAATTAAAGCCAAGGATCCATACTTATAGACTATGTAAGTCCGATTTCTCAATTGTATTTGAGAATTTTTCTATAACATTTGTTTGTCACTAATTTGGACCAATGGGAAATTAAAGCCAAGGATCCATACTTATAGACTATGTAAGTCCGATTTCTCAATTGTATTTGAGAATTTTTCTATAACATTTGTTTTTCACTCATTTGGACCAATGGGGAGTTAAAGTCAAGGATCCATACTTATAGACTATGTAAGTCCGATTTCTCAATTGTATTTGAGAATTTTTCTATAACATTTGTTTGTCACTCATTTGGACAAATGGGAAATTAAAGCCAAGGATCCATACTTATAGACTATGTAAGTCCGATTTCTCAATTGTATTTGAGAATTTTTCTATAACATTTGTTTGTCACTAATTTGGACCAATGGGAAATTAAAGCCAAGGATCCATACTTATAGACTATGTAAGTCCGATTTCTCAATTGTATTTGAGAATTTTTCTATAACACTTGTTTGTCACTCATTTGGACCAATGGGAAATTAAAGCCAAGGATCCATACTTATAGACTATGTAAGTCCGATTTCTCAATTGTATTTGAGAATTTTTCTATAACATTTGTTTGTCACTAATTTGGACCAATGGGAAATTAAAGCCAAGGATCCATACTTATAGACTATGTAAGTACGATTTCTCAATTGTATTTGAGAATTTTTCTATAACATTTGTTTGTCACTCATTTGGACCAATGGGAAATTAAAGCCAAGGATCCATACTTATAGACTATGTAAGTCCGATTTCTCAATTGTATTTGAGAATTTTTCTATAACATTTGTTTGTCACTCATTTGGAACAATGGGAAATTAAAGCCAAGGATCCATACTTATAGACTATGTAAGTCCGATTTCTCAATTGTATTTGAGAATTTTTCTATAACATTTGTTTGTCACTAATTTGGACCAATGGGAAATTAAAGCCAAGGATCCATACTTATAGACTATGTAAGTCCGATTTCTCAATTGTATTTGAGAATTTTTCTATAACATTTGTTTGTCACTAATTTGGACCAATGGGAAATTAAAGCCAAGGATCCATACTTATAGACTATGTAAGTACGATTTCTCAATTGTATTTGAGAATTTTTCTATAACATTTGTTTGTCACTCATTTGGACCAATGGGAAATTAAAGCCAAGGATCCATACTTATAGACTATGTAAGTCCGATTTCTCAATTGTATTTGAGAATTTTTCTATAACATTTGTTTGTCACTCATTTGGAACAATGGGAAATTAAAGCCAAGGATCCATACTTATAGACTATGTAAGTCCGATTTCTCAATTGTATTTGAGAATTTTTCTATAACATTTGTTTGTCACTAATTTGGACCAATGGGAAATTAAAGCCAAGGATCCATACTTATAGACTATGTAAGTCCGATTTCTCAATTGTATTTGAGAATTTTTCTATAACATTTGTTTGTCACTCATTTGGACCAATGGGAAATTAAAGCCAAGGATCCATACTTATAGACTATGTAAGTCCGATTTCTCAGTTGTATTTGAGAATTTTTCTATAACATTTGTTTGTCACTCATTTGGAACAATGCGAAATTAAAGCCAAGGATCCATACTTATAGACTATGTAAGTCCGATTTCTCAATTGTATTTGAGAATTTTTCTATAACATTTGTTTGTCACTCATTTGGAACAATGCGAAATTAAAGCCAAGGATCCATACTTATAGACTATGTAAGTCCGATTTCTCAATTGTATTTGAGAATTTTTCTATAACATTTGTTTGTCACTCATTTGGAACAATGGGAAATTAAAGCCAAGGATCCATACTTATAGACTATGTAAGTCCGATTTCTCAATTGTATTTGAGAATTTTTCTATAACATTTGTTTGTCACTCATTTGGACCAATGGGGAATTAAAGCCAAGGATCCATACTTATAGACTATGTAAGTCCGATTTCTCAATTGTATTTGAGAATTTTTCTATAACATTTGTTTGTCACTCATTTGGACCAATGGGAAATTAAAGCCAAGGATCCATACTTATAGACTATGTAAGTCCGATTTCTCAATTGTATTTGAGAATTTTTCTATAACATTTGTTTGTCACTCATTTGGACCAATGGGGAATTAAAGCCAAGGATCCATACTTATAGACTATGTAAGTCCGATTTCTCAATTGTATTTGGTAATTTTTCTATAACATTTGTTTGTCACTCATTTGGACAAATGGGAAATTAAAGCCAAGGATCCACACTTATAGACTATGTTAGTCCGATTTCTCATTTGTATTTGAGAATTTTTCTATAAAATTTTAAAGATTAAAATTGTGTAAATTTTGTTCAGCTCTACGGGAATTTGGCTATTTGTGGGCACATTTATGTTTGTCACTCATTTGGACCAATGGGAAATTAAAGCCAAGGATCCATACTTATAGACTATGTAAGTCCGATTTGTCAATTGTATTTGAGAATTTTTCTATAACATTTGTTTGTCACTCATTTGGACCAATGGGGAATTAAAGCCAAGGATCCATACTTATAGACTATGTAAGTCCGATTTCTCAATTGTATTTGAGAATTTTTCTATAACACTTGTTTGTCACTCATTTGGACCAATGGGAAATTAAAGCCAAGGATCCATACTTATAGACTATGTAAGTACGATTTCTCAATTGTATTTGAGAATTTTTCTATAACATTTGTTTGTCACTCATTTGGACCAATGGGAAATTAAAGCCAAGGATCCATACTTATAGGCTATGTAAGTCCGATTTCTCAATTGTATTTGAGAATTTTTCTATAACATTTATTTGTCACTCATTTGGACCAATGGGAAGTTAAAGCCAAGGATCCATACTTATAGGCTATGTAAGTCCGATTTCTCAATTGTATTTGAGAATTTTTCTATAACATTTCTTTGTCACTCATTTGGACAAATGGGAAATTAAAGCCAAGGATCCATACTTATAGACTATGTAAGTCCGATTTCTCAATTGTATTTGAGAATTTTTCTATAACATTTGTTTGTCACTAATTTGGACCAATGGGAAATTAAAGCCAAGGATCCATACTTATAGACTATGTAAGTCCGATTTCTCAATTGTATTTGAGAATTTTTCTATAACATTTGTTTTTCACTCATTTGGACCAATGGGGAGTTAAAGTCAAGGATCCATACTTATAGACTATGTAAGTCCGATTTCTCAATTGTATTTGAGAATTTTTCTATAACATTTGTTTGTCACTCATTTGGACAAATGGGAAATTAAAGCCAAGGATCCATACTTATAGACTATGTAAGTCCGATTTCTCAATTGTATTTGAGAATTTTTCTATAACATTTGTTTGTCACTAATTTGGACCAATGGGAAATTAAAGCCAAGGATCCATACTTATAGACTATGTAAGTCCGATTTCTCAATTGTATTTGAGAATTTTTCTATAACACTTGTTTGTCACTCATTTGGACCAATGGGAAATTAAAGCCAAGGATCCATACTTATAGACTATGTAAGTCCGATTTCTCAATTGTATTTGAGAATTTTTCTATAACATTTGTTTGTCACTAATTTGGACCAATGGGAAATTAAAGCCAAGGATCCATACTTATAGACTATGTAAGTACGATTTCTCAATTGTATTTGAGAATTTTTCTATAACATTTGTTTGTCACTCATTTGGACCAATGGGAAATTAAAGCCAAGAATCCATACTTATAGGCTATGTAAGTCCGATTTCTCAATTGTATTTGAGAATTTTTCTATAACATTTATTTGTCACTCATTTGGACCAATGGGAAGTTAAAGCCAAGGATCCATACTTATAGGCTATGTAAGTCCGATTTCTCAATTGTATTTGAGAATTTTTCTATAACATTTCTTTGTCACTCATTTGGACAAATGGGAAATTAAAGCCAAGGATCCATACTTATAGACTATGTAAGTCCGATTTCTCAATTGTATTTGAGAATTTTTCTATAACATTTGTTTGTCACTAATTTGGACCAATGGGAAATTAAAGCCAAGGATCCATACTTATAGACTATGTAAGTCCGATTTCTCAATTGTATTTGAGAATTTTTCTATAACATTTGTTTTTCACTCATTTGGACCAATGGGGAGTTAAAGTCAAGGATCCATACTTATAGACTATGTAAGTCCGATTTCTCAATTGTATTTGAGAATTTTTCTATAACATTTGTTTGTCACTCATTTGGACAAATGGGAAATTAAAGCCAAGGATCCATACTTATAGACTATGTAAGTCCGATTTCTCAATTGTATTTGAGAATTTTTCTATAACATTTGTTTGTCACTAATTTGGACCAATGGGAAATTAAAGCCAAGGATCCATACTTATAGACTATGTAAGTCCGATTTCTCAATTGTATTTGAGAATTTTTCTATAACATTTGTTTGTCACTCATTTGGACAAATGGGAAATTAAAGCCAAGGATCCATACTTATAGACTATGTAAGTCCGATTTCTCAATTGTATTTGAGAATTTTTCTATAACATTTGTTTGTCACTCATTTGGACAAATGGGAAATTAAAGCCAAGGATCCATACTTATAGACTATGTAAGTCCGATTTCTCAATTGTATTTGAGAATTTTTCTATAACATTTGTTTGTCACTCATTTGGACCAATGGGGAATTAAAGCCAAGGATCCATACTTATAGACTATGTAAGTCCGATTTCTCAATTGTATTTGAGAATTTTTCTATAACATTTGTTTGTCACTCATTTGGACAAATGGGAAATTAAAGCCAAGAATCCATACTTATAGACTATGTAAGTCCGATTTCTCAATTGTATATGAGAATTTTTCTATAACATTTGTTTGTCACTCATTTGGACCAATGAGAAATTAAAGCCAAGGATCCATACTTATAGGCTATGTAAGTCCGATTTCTCAATTGTATTTGAGAATTTTTCTATAACATTTGTTTGTCACTCATTTGGAACAATGCGAAATTAAAGCCAAGGATCCATACTTATAGACTATGTAAGTCCGATTTCTCAATTGTATTTGAGAATTTTTCTATAACATTTGTTTGTCACTCATTTGGACCAATGAGAAATTAAAGCCAAGGATCCATACTTATAGGCTATGTAAGTCCGATTTCTCAATTGTATTTGAGAATTTTTCTATAACATTTGTTTGTCACTCATTTGGACCAATGAGAAATTAAAGCCAAGGATCCATACTTATAGGCTATGTAAGTCCGATTTCTCAATTGTATTTGAGAATTTTTCTATAACATTTGTTTGTCACTCATTTGGACCAATGAGAAATTAAAGCCAAGGATCCATACTTATAGGCTATGTAAGTCCGATTTCTCAATTGTATTTGAGAATTTTTCTATAACATTTGTTTGTCACTCATTTGGACCAATGAGAAATTAAAGCCAAGGATCCATACTTATAGGCTATGTAAGTCCGATTTCTCAATTGTATTTGAGAATTTTTCTATAACATTTGTTTGTCACTCATTTGGACCAATGAGAAATTAAAGCCAAGGATCCATACTTATAGGCTATGTAAGTCCGATTTCTCAATTGTATTTGAGAATTTTTCTATAACATTTGTTTGTCACTCATTTGGACCAATGAGAAATTAAAGCCAAGGATCCATACTTATAGGCTATGTAAGTCCGATTTCTCAATTGTATTTGAGAATTTTTCTATAACATTTGTTTGTCACTCATTTGGACCAATGAGAAATTAAAGCCAAGGATCCATACTTATAGGCTATGTAAGTCCGATTTCTCAATTGTATTTAAGAATTTTTCTATAACATTTGTTTGTCACTCATTTGGAACAATGCGAAATTAAAGCCAAGGATCCATACTTATAGACTATGTAAGTTCGATTTCTCAATTGTATTTGAGAATTTTTCTATAACATTTGTTTGTCACTCATTTGGACAAATGGGAAATTAAAGCCAAGGATCCATACTTATAGACTATGTAAGTCCGATTTCTCAATTGTATATGAGAATTTTTCTATAACATTTGTTTGTCACTCATTTGGACCAATGAGAAATTAAAGCCAAGGATCCATACTTATAGGCTATGTAAGTCCGATTTCTCAATTGTATTTGAGAATTTTTCTATAACATTTGTTTGTCACTAATTTGGACCAATGGGAAATTAAAGCCAAGGATCCATACTTATAGGCTATGTAAGTCCGATTTCTCAATTGTATTTGAGAATTTTTCTATAACATTTGTTTGTCACTCATTTGGACCAATGAGAAATTAAAGCCAAGGATCCATACTTATAGGCTATGTAAGTCCGATTTCTCAATTGTATTTGAGAATTTTTCTATAACATTTGTTTGTCACTCATTTGGACAAATGGGAAATTAAAGCCAAGGATCCATACTTATAGGCTATGTAAGTCCGATTTCTCAATTGTATTTGAGAATTTTTCTATAACATTTGTTTGTCACTCATTTGGACCAATGAGAAATTAAAGCCAAGGATCCATACTTATAGGCTATGTAAGTCCGATTTCTCAATTGTATTTGAGAATTTTTCTATAACATTTGTTTGTCACTCATTTGGACCAATGAGAAATTAAAGCCAAGGATCCATACTTATAGGCTATGTAAGTCCGATTTCTCAATTGTATTTGAGAATTTTTCTATAACATTTGTTTGTCACTCATTTGGAACAATGCGAAATTAAAGCCAAGGATCCATACTTATAGGCTATGTAAGTCCGATTTCTCAATTGTATTTGAGAATTTTTCTATAACATTTGTTTGTCACTCATTTGGACCAATGGGGAATTAAAGCCAAGGATCCATACTTATAGACTATGTAAGTCCGATTTCTCAATTGTATTTGAGAATTTTTCTATAACATTTGTTTGTCACTCATTTGGACAAATGGGAAATTAAAGCCAAGGATCCATACTTATAGACTATGTAAGTCCGATTTCTCAATTGTATTTGAGAATTTTTCTATAACATTTGTTTGTCACTCATTTGGACAAATGGGAAATTAAAGCCAAGGATCCATACTTATAGACTATGTAAGTTCGATTTCTCAATTGTATTTGAGAATTTTTCTATAACATTTGTTTGTCACTCATTTGGACAAATGGGAAATTAAAGCCAAGGATCCATACTTATAGACTATGTAAGTCCGATTTCTCAATTGTATTTGGTAATTTTTCTATAACATTTGTTTGTCACTCATTTGGACAAATGGGAAATTAAAGCCAAGGATCCACACTTATAGACTATGTTAGTCCGATTTCTCATTTGTATTTGAGAATTTTTCTATAAAATTTTAAAGATTAAAATTGTGTAAATTTTGTTCAGCTCTACGGGAATTTGGCTATTTGTGGGCACATTTATGTTTGTCACTCATTTGGACCAATGGGAAATTAAAGCCAAGGATCCATACTTATAGACTATGTAAGTCCGATTTCTCAATTGTATTTGAGAATTTTTCTATAACATTTGTTTGTCACTCATTTGGACCAATGGGAAATTAAAGCCAAGGATCCATACTTATAGACTATGTAAGTCCGATTTCTCAATTGTATTTGAGAATTTTTCTATAACATTTGTTTGTCACTAATTTGGACCAATGGGAAATTAAAGCCAAAGATCCATACTTATAGACTATGTAAGTCCGATTTCTCAATTGTATTTGAGAATTTTTCTATAACATTTGTTTGTCACTCATTTGGACCAATGGGGAATTAAAGCCAAGGATCCATACTTATAGACTATGTAAGTCCGATTTCTCAATTGTATTTGAGAATTTTTCTATAACATTTGTTTGTCACTCATTTGGACCAATGGGAAATTAAAGCCAAGGATCCATACTTATAGACTATGTAAGTCCGATTTCTCAATTGTATTTGAGAATTTTTCTATAACATTTGTTTGTCACTAATTTGGACCAATGGGAAATTAAAGCCAAAGATCCATACTTATAGACTATGTAAGTCCGATTTCTCAATTGTATTTGAGAATTTTTCTATAAAATTTTAAAGATTAAAATTGTGTAAATTTTGTTCAGCTCTACGGGAATTTGGCTATTTGTGGGCACATTTATGTTTGTCACTCATTTGGACCAATGGGAAATTAAAGCCAAGGATCCATACTTATAGACTATGTAAGTCCGATTTCTCAATTGTATTTGAGAATTTTTCTATAACATTTGTTTGTCACTCATTTGGACCAATGGGAAATTAAAGCCAAGGATCCATACTTATAGACTATGTAAGTCCGATTTCTCAATTGTATTTGAGAATTTTTCTATAACATTTGTTTGTCACTAATTTGGACCAATGGGAAATTAAAGCCAAAGATCCATACTTATAGACTATGTAAGTCCGATTTCTCAATTGTATTTGAGAATTTTTCTATAACATTTGTTTGTCACTCATTTGGACCAATGGGGAATTAAAGCCAAGGATCCATACTTATAGACTATGTAAGTCCGATTTCTCAATTGTATTTGAGAATTTTTCTATAACATTTGTTTGTCACTCATTTGGAACAATGGGAAATTAAAGCCAAGGATCCATACTTATAGACTATGTAAGTCCGATTTCTCAATTGTATTTGAGAATTTTTCTATAACATTTGTTTGTCACTCATTTGGACCAATGGGAAATTAAAGCCAAGGATCCATACTTATAGACTATGTAAGTCCGATTTCTCAATTGTATTTGAGAATTTTTCTATAAAATTTGTTTGTCACTCATTTGGACAAATGGGAAATTAAAGCCAAGGATCCATACTTATAGACTATGTAAGTCCGATTTCTCAATTGTATTTGAGAATTTTTCTATAACATTTGTTTGTCACTCATTTGGACCAATGGGGAATTAAAGCCAAGGATCCATACTTATAGACTATGTAAGTCCGATTTCTCAATTGTATTTGAGAATTTTTCTATAACATTTGTTTGTCACTCATTTGGACAAATGGGAAATTAAAGCCAAGGATCCATACTTATAGGCTATGTAAGTCCGATTTCTCAATTGTATTTGAGAATTTTTCTATAACATTTGTTTGTCACTCATTTGGACCAATGAGAAATTAAAGCCAAGGATCCATACTTATAGGCTATGTAAGTCCGATTTCTCAATTGTATTTGAGAATTTTTCTATAACATTTGTTTGTCACTCATTTGGACAAATGGGAAATTAAAGCCAAGGATCCATACTTATAGACTATGTAAGTCCGATTTCTCAATTGTATTTGAGAATTTTTCTATAACATTTGTTTGTCACTCATTTGGACCAATGGGGAATTAAAGCCAAGGATCCATACTTATAGACTATGTAAGTCCGATTTCTCAATTGTATTTGAGAATTTTTCTATAACATTTGTTTGTCACTCATTTGGACAAATGGGAAATTAAAGCCAAGGATCCATACTTATAGACTATGTAAGTCCGATTTCTCAATTGTATTTGAGAATTTTTCTATAACATTTGTTTGTCACTCATTTGGACAAATGGGAAATTAAAGCCAAGGATCCATACTTATAGACTATGTAAGTTCGATTTCTCAATTGTATTTGAGAATTTTTCTATAACATTTGTTTGTCACTCATTTGGACAAATGGGAAATTAAAGCCAAGGATCCATACTTATAGACTATGTAAGTCCGATTTCTCAATTGTATTTGGTAATTTTTCTATAACATTTGTTTGTCACTCATTTGGACAAATGGGAAATTAAAGCCAAGGATCCACACTTATAGACTATGTTAGTCCGATTTCTCATTTGTATTTGAGAATTTTTCTATAAAATTTTAAAGATTAAAATTGTGTAAATTTTGTTCAGCTCTACGGGAATTTGGCTATTTGTGGGCACATTTATGTTTGTCACTCATTTGGACCAATGGGAAATTAAAGCCAAGGATCCATACTTATAGACTATGTAAGTCCGATTTCTCAATTGTATTTGAGAATTTTTCTATAACATTTGTTTGTCACTCATTTGGACCAATGGGAAATTAAAGCCAAGGATCCATACTTATAGACTATGTAAGTCCGATTTCTCAATTGTATTTGAGAATTTTTCTATAACATTTGTTTGTCACTAATTTGGACCAATGGGAAATTAAAGCCAAAGATCCATACTTATAGACTATGTAAGTCCGATTTCTCAATTGTATTTGAGAATTTTTCTATAACATTTGTTTGTCACTCATTTGGACAAATGGGAAATTAAAGCCAAGGATCCATACTTATAGGCTATGTAAGTCCGATTTCTCAATTGTATTTGAGAATTTTTCTATAACATTTGTTTGTCACTCATTTGGACCAATGAGAAATTAAAGCCAAGGATCCATACTTATAGGCTATGTAAGTCCGATTTCTCAATTGTATTTGAGAATTTTTCTATAACATTTGTTTGTCACTCATTTGGACCAATGAGAAATTAAAGCCAAGGATCCATACTTATAGGCTATGTAAGTCCGATTTCTCAATTGTATTTGAGAATTTTTCTATAACATTTGTTTGTCACTCATTTGGAACAATGCGAAATTAAAGCCAAGGATCCATACTTATAGACTATGTAAGTTCGATTTCTCAATTGTATTGAGAATTTTTCTATAAAATTTGTTTGTCACTCATTTGGACAAATGGGAAATTAAAGCCAAGGATCCATACTTATAGACTATGTAAGTCCGATTTCTCAATTGTATATGAGAATTTTCTATAACATTTGTTTGTCACTCATTTGGACCAATGAGAAATTAAAGCCAAGGATCCATACTTATAGGCTATGTAAGTCCGATTTCTCAATTGTATTTGAGAATTTTTCTATAACATTTGTTTGTCACTAATTTGGACCAATGGGAAATTAAAGCCAAGGATCCATACTTATAGGCTATGTAAGTCCGATTTCTCAATTGTATTTGAGAATTTTTCTATAACATTTCAATATTAAGTTTTCAATATCATTATTGATATAAGGCCAATAAACAAATTGCCTGGCCAAATTCCTACATCTTGCTATTCGCATATGACTTTCATGAAGTTTTCCCAAAATAATACCTAGCAAACTTTTTGGAACTATTATTTGTAGGTTCTACCAATATACCATCTATATATATAAAACCGAATGTGTGTTTGTTTATTTGTTTGGTTTGTTCCTTATAGGAGGCTAATCCTCTGAACCGATCTTCCTGAAATTTTCACAGTATTTTACTGGAACTCTCGGATGAATTATAGGCTATATGAAAATTTGATTTGACAAAGAGGCGTGGCACCGCCAATATAACCCAAAAATTTAAATCGTCATATATTGGGCATTTTTTTACCTACGTCATACTTGGTACATATGGTATTGGCATAATTTGGAATACATACCAGGAGAAAAATGGGTGGGACCACGCCCCTTTTTAGGAAAATTAAAAATCGTAATATAGTCTTAACTACTGGACCGATCGTCATTAAATTTTCACAATAGGATATATAAATACTTTTAATTTTATTTTATAACGAGAAGGGTATCGAAGTACACCGGGATCACCTAGTTTAGTATAGAAATGTCATTTCTAATTTTATAATAAGGCATAGCCTCTATACAAACATCCTTCTTATATCTTGGCCATCCTTTCTTAATATATTCTAATATTTTTGCAAAAGTTTTATCATCTTTAGTATCTTGCTTTAAATTTTCAATATTCGCAAACGATATTTTCAAATGAGATGACACAAAATTGCATCAATTTCAGTCCACACAGTGTCCTGCAACGGTGCCCTTGACAATGTGGCGCCGCTGGCTTCCCCGTCGTTGGCGGCACATTATAGCCGTTGAATATTTAAAGCAAAAAGAATAATCAAAATTAATTTAATGCTCAAATTTGTACTTGTATGGTAGCTTGGTTTGATGTGATCACAAGTAGAATTTCCGTATGCTACGTTGACCTCTTTACCACACCCTTAAATTAATACTTTAAAATATTTTGTTAAAAATTTCAGTTTCAAGATAAGTTGAATGTACAGACAGACAGACAAGCAGATGGACGTACAAGACAGCGAAATAAACAGGGTTTCTTTTCACTTTTTATGTTTTTTTCTAAGAATGTTTTTTTTTTTATTTGTACCTGTGATAGATGATACTCCACAAAAATGGAAACATCGTAAAAAAGGCTATTTTAACTGCTCTCAATTCATAGATTATATTTTTCCTCAAATAAACAATCCTCTAATGGCTACCGCTAGTAATCTACTCAAAAAACTTAAAAACTACTGTAGCGAAAGAAAAAAATTTAAAATGTTTATGTCGGTAGCATTTTTATTTTAATATAACGGCTGCATTATTCATTTAAAATTATGGAAATTCCATTATTCAGTTAATAAAAACTAAAATTCAGCATTAATCCTGTAAAAAAAAATCTATTGTATTGTGTTCTTCATAATTTTAAAGCAGAGTATATCTGTAATAACAATTTTACTTCCTCTTCTTAAGCAACAAATACGGAAATGAAAATTTCCATTATAATAGTTTTAGCATATAAAGGACATGAATGCAACTGTTTTTTTTTTCTTTTTTTGGTAATATCTCGATGCAAGCACAGAAATACATAATATTCGTTTATGAAAAGGCTGTAGCAATTCTACCATTATATGTAAATAGTGGTAGCACTAAAGCTTCTAAATGCAAAATAGAAATCTTCTTAAGATAAAATTTAAAATGTTTCTATAGCACATACAAACACACATGCACACACACATACTTTAAATGAATGGTATTAAGATAAGAAGACAGGCCAATTTAAAAGAACATGTCAATGACGACAAAACCACAAGTTTTGTTGTACTTTGAAATTCTTTTATCACCACACATGCACTCACATACATATGTATACAAGTACATATATTCCAATTTTTGCCAAAGATATTATCGTGTTAGATGTAGTGTTAGTTTTACGAAAAGCAGTAATTCAATTCTATAGATAATTCAATTTATTTTTTTTAGTTTTTCTTTTTTTTTTTGAGTATGTTTAACAAATTTACGAATACAAATAAGAATGTCTCTTTTTTAAATCTGATAAGGAAACATGCTTGATATATTGAAAATCTTATAAAATATTATATTTTATTCAATTAATTTTTTAAATCCATACTAAAATATTTTTTGAATTTTTCTCTGGATCTCTTTTAGGTTTCTTCAGCAAACACAAAAACTAAAAATGCCCTTAATGGCTACAATGTGGGTTACACAAACTTGGCCAATAATGATTTAGTACAGTATGATGTACCCAAGAATATCTATAAGCGTAGTCAATGTGATGTCAATTTTGAGGTTAGTATATTTATGTATTTAGTCGATGCAAAAAACATTTTCATGCAAACAAAAGCTTTTATTTTACATTTTCTGTCAACAACAATAACACTTAGATGCTGGGCAAGCCGAAGGAAAGGAAACATGCTACAACTTTTGAAATTTTCTCGAAAATCGATATTTTAAATTGTTTTGGTTTTGGATCGTTTTTGGATTAACATAAAATTAAAGTTATAATGATTAGAAGATCATTGTTCGAATATCTTTTCAAACTCATTTGATTGAAAAGTGTTCAATATGAACAAAGAACGATAATTAAATGATGTAGCGATCTCAGCATAGATTTTTTTTATTGGGACCAACATTTAGAGTTAAAAGTGGAATAAAGTGCTCCAGGCACTTTAAATGTATACTGTGGCATTCCGCAAGTCCAATTTCCCTTAAAAAAGTGATTATAAGTGGAACAAGCGCTTTACAGAAGACCGAGAAGATGTTGATGACGATGAGCCTCCTGAAGTTGCAACCACGTCAACAATTGATGAAAACATTGAAACAATGTAAAGAATTGTTTTGGAAAATCGTCGATTCACTATTAGGAAAGTTGCAGAGGATATTGACATATCAATCGGCTTATGCCATGCAATTTTCTCGAATGTTTTGGGCATGAAACTTGTAGCAGCGAAATCTGTTCCAAAATTTCTAAATTTTGGGGCAAAAGCAACGTGCATTAGAATCGCTCAAGAGTTGTTGAATGACGTCAACGACGTTCCAGGGTTGCTCAAAAGGGTCATAACTGGTAACGTAATGTGGGTATATGGTTATGACGGCAAAACCAAGGCCCAATCATCCCAATCCAATATTAGTTGATCAATTGATCCATTGATCGTCTATTTCAGAGTTAATAAAAACAAAAAAAAAAAGGTTTTGCTCATAAATACAAAAAAAAAACATGTAATTGTGTGGCAAAATAGTTTGTTTTATCAGCAAAAAATTATAAAAACTATGCTTAATAGAGATTAAAACTACACAACAATTTGTATACAATCCGGATTGTAAAGTTGCAATTAAACCTGATTATAGAATACACAATTTCATGAAAAACGATGTGCAGATTACCGAATAATCTGGATTAGCGAGGGTCCTCATTATCAAGGTTTTACTGTGTATAGATATTAAAAGGCGTTATACAGTTCTTTTTTTTTTATTCCTCAGTGCAATTTATTTTGAACTTTGGTTATTAACTTGTAAGAAACTCAAAATGTTAGCAAATGTTACAACAACATTATTAAAAACTTTAGCTGAAGCAGACTCCAATATTTTTATTTGTTCTGAATTCTTCAAAAAACAAAATTCTGACATATTAATTTTTATATTAAATGTACGAATAAGAGCTTTGCACACTTTATACACATTCTCTTATATCTTGTAAATTTAAAAAAAAAAAAAATATGATCAACTGTTTTTTCAAAATTTTTTAATTAAAATTTGTTTTATTTTACTTTTTTCAGAGCTCGGTACTGGGTTCCGGTGGTATTATGTATATAAATGGTAAAATAGTTTCTGGCCCACTGGAATCTCTTGTTGATGTTTTAGTGCCAAAAAATATTATAGATTTGGATAAGGTAATATTATTATAAAGTTTTTTATACAAAGTTATTTTAAATTAAAACATACTTAAGAAAATATTTGCGTGGTGCTGCATAATTCCCGGAATACAAATATTGCTATAAAAATTCAAAATATTTGAGACGAAATGAAATTATACAAAAATAAAACTTAAAAAAAGAAAATATTTATATCGAACTTTGCAAAACCTACCACAAATTTTAATGATCATGTTTTACATGAATTTCATAATTTCAAAAATAAATACATTTGCATAAAACAATTTGTTTAACATCACAACACACAATATTGACTTTATTTGTTATTTATTTCGTATTTTTTACAATATTGTTTAAAAAACAAATTAAATCATTTATGTATTTATCATGATTTTATATTTACAAGTTAATTAAAAATTACTCATACGTACGCGAGCAAAAAACATAAACTACGTATGCGTTAAAATGACAAGACCACAATAAAATAAATATTAATTCTTCTCTTCATAAAAAGGATGTTTTTGATAAAAAAAAAAACTGCTGCATTGAAAGTGTCTAATATGTATGAAGCAATAGAATATGAATATTTTTTACGAGATATCAGAAATTTTAACCATCATTGTATGCTTATTAAGGTTTAGTTCTTTAGGACTTTTAATAATTAATTTACTTTAATTTATATGTAAAAAGATTTTTACTCCTCTAAAAGTTAAATAATTTCCTTATTTAAAATTTAATTTACAAAATGATATCTAATCAACATATATTTGCCACAAAACAACAGAAACTTAGCAACCATAAAATATACATGAGACCAAATAACTGAAACATTTTTATGGGTAATTGTGTTTAAATGGAGATAAATTTTGAAAAAGATTTGCCACAAAACCCCAAAAATTATAATAAAAGCAAAACAAAAAGCTACCAAAAACTCAAAAGACCAAATATTGTAAAACGTAAATAATTGAACGAACAAACATGTACTAAAGCACAAAAAAAAAAGAAACATGAACATGTAGCACAAATATAGACAAAAAGAAAGAATTTCCAAGAGCAGAACTCTAATACACAACTCAACTGAAGTTAGTAAAATTTCCACTTCATACATTTAACAAAGAAAAAACTAAAGGGAAATTTCTAAAGAAATATATTTTTTACAAACTACATAAAGTGGCTCCGAAGAGAAACGAAAGCTGTTAAAAATTAAAAGGGAAATGCAAAAGCAAACAAGTGTTAATGGCTACATACATGCATACACTCATATCTACGAGGTTATTAACAAACTTCGATTTAATATTATCTCACATAAAATCGTAATCATTAACACAGTGTGTATAACCGAAAATTATACATTGAAGTATAATTACCAAATTTTATTTTTAATAACCCTCTCAGCATGGCAGGAATAAACTGCTGTATACAACCAAAAGTGTTAAAGTGCTCATAATTAATTTGTTTCTTTTTTGTTTGGAAATTCAAACATAAAGTTTGTGGGGTAGTGGCCAGAGGGGGGTATTGAATAGTTTGTACACGCATCTTTCACAAAAATACTATACATTATGCTGGCCACTATACCTTGGAGAACTTTCTCGCTATCTCGTTTTCACTCACACTCTCTCTCTCTCTCCTCTCGCTAAGATTTTACTAAATTTGAATAATTTATTTTTAAGTGAAACTTTCTTATTTCAAAGAAAAGATACGAGTTTTCGTAGGTTATCAATTTTAAAATCCTGTATCATTGTGTGTGGTGCGCGCTGACTACTAAGCAAACTAAAACTTTCGTCCTGTATACAACCAAAAGTGTTAAAATGCTCATAATTAATTTGTTTCTTTTTGTTTTGGAAATTCAAAACATAAAATTTGTGGGGTAGTGGCCAGAGGGGGGTATTGAATAGTTTGTACACGCATCTTTCACAAAAATACTATACATTATGCTGGCCACTATACCTTGGAGAACTTTCTCGCTATCTCGTTTTCACTCACACTCTCTCTCTCTCCTCTCGCTAAGATTTTACTAAATTTGAATATAAATTATTTTTAAGTGAAAGTTTCTTATTTCAAAGAAAAGATACCAGTTTTCGTAGGTTATAATTTTAAAATCCTGTATCATTGTGTGTGGTGCGCGCTGACTACTAAGCAAACTAAAACTTTCGTCCTGGGTTCGATTCCCGGTAAGGGCAAGTTATAAAAATCATAAATTTTTCCTTATGTACATTAGTGTGGCATTGTTTTAGTTAATGTCGGACTGTTGTAGTGATGAACGCATAACATTGGCCACTAAAAATTGTTCCGACATCGATTGATACTGTTCTAAAATAATGTTTTCAAAAGAGTATTTGAAGTCTATTGATGATTTTATATAAAAACGACCTGCAGCTTTAAACATATATATTTAACTGCAAATAAAAGCTTGTGGTGTTGAACATCTTGTGTTGAATTCTAGGAACCTAACATACTATATAATTAGTTTTTTTTTTTTGCGAATTTTGCAAACTAACATTGAAGTAAGCCTCCCTCCAGATTTAACATCATAAGCATAATAAGACGATTAAGATTAATCGACAATAATGACCGTTGTTACTTTTTTCTTCTATTTTTTTTCTCTCAATTTCAGGAATTTATTTTTTCATTTTTACTATCATCACGTTTATATTTACGACCCCATGAATTATTGGGCAAACTATTATCCTCAGTACCTGATAGTGAATCATTAGAATCATTGGTAGCATTATTAGCTGAATGGACAAATAAGTTTCCCTATGATTATCGCGATGAACGTATGATGAGTCATGTTAAACATATCGTTGCAAGGTGAGTTAAACTAAACAAAAAAAAAATGGTGAATATAAATTTTCGACAACTACACAAGTACATTTTCGTAATTTATGTAGATTCTAGCATTAATTTCCAAATTGTCTTAATGCTTTAGGAAAGTTAAACAATATTGTACATACATTCATAGCAAAGTTTATTTGCCAATTATGCAGCTTGAAATCGTTGGAAAGGAACAAGACTAGATGCCATTTTCATATTCAAAATTTTAACGGCAAAGATGTCAAAAATTATATGATTGGCTAACAAGCAAGTGTATATCTTTTATCAGGGAAAGTTTTGCCGACAATTCTTCGAAACTTGTTTACAAATTCCAAATATTTAAGAAGATTCTAAATAATTTTTCAATAGTCTTGAAAAGTGTCTGTAAAAAAACAGCAAAATATTTTTTAAAATTTTCTAAAACATTTTACAAACTGTCACATTAATGGCTGTGAAATTAAGTAAATTTCTCACTTAACTAAATTTTTCACATAAAATTCACACATTGAATGAACAAATTTTTAGACTTTTAGTTCCATGCATTTCCTATGGAAACATGTATCCACATTTTATAAGTTGAAAAACTAATTGATTTAAACGCAGGCCTTCAAAAACTGAATGAGAATTATCAAGAAATTTTTATTAGAGAACAATCCAAAATCACAAGCTGGAAATGAATTGCCCTTCAATAATATGCAGACGCGGCTGATATTAATCCGATATTAATTTCACGTTTCCCACTCGTGAATTGGTCTCCAAGACCGTACGATTTAACGCCGCTTGACTATTTTCTATGGGGATATGTAAAGTCGCTTGTCTACGCCGATAAGCCCGAAACAATTGATCATCAATTTAAGGACAACATTCGCGCGTTATTGCCGATATACGGTCACAAATGTTGGAAAAAGTCATAAAAAATTTAACCTCCAGATTAGACTACGACCGAGCCAGCCGTGGCGGTCATATGCCAGAAGCCATATTTAAATTATAATACCGGAAGATTATCTTTCGAATAAAGTAAATTTCATGTCAATTGAAAAAAATCATCTCTCTTTTACTCCATTTCAAAGTTATATACCTCTATATAAAAACACTATGTATATCTATCAGAAAATAAGCCAAAATTTCGTTACAGAATGTTAACAAGTATTCCGATAAATATCTAAGGAAATTTTGGAGAATTTAAATTTTCAGATGTTTTTCTACAAATCGAAAAATAAAATGAAAAAGTAGGCAACTACATTTTTCGAAATTTGATTAATTAATTAACTTTTATTATATGTAACGCGCTACAAGTTTAAGAACTTGCAGAAGCATGGGTTTCGATAAGAAACGCAGTAATTACATAAAAACGGATATAAGGGCTTTTCGTTTCATATAACGATTTGTTAGCATGTGTCAGTGTGTTTATTTTATGACAACTGCTCTTGATGTTCATTTTTGTAACTGCTCTTAATAATTGTTGAACTATTCTATTAAACTATTATACACACATACACATACACATTCACAAATATTCATATATGTATTTGTATACACGCTCATTTATTTATTTATAATTTAACTGTCACACGCAGATGTTCCAATACACACTTAGAAGCAATTGTTTCGGAAATATTGAGTGCCTTGTTAAAACGTTTGACTGATTTGGAAAGACACGAAGAAGAATTACGACGGTCTTGTCAAGCTTTAAATAGTTTGATGGCAACAACAGTAACAACTACATCAGCAACAACAACAACACTGGCACAAAAGGTAAATGAAAAGTTCTAAATTAATTTTGATTGTTTAGTTCGAATGTAATTAAATTACATTTTGTGTTTTGTTCATCAATAATGAGTTAATACATACGTACATACATACATACATACATAATGAATGATTAATTGTTTCTCTTTGTAGACAGATGTCAAACTATTTGAATGCCCTACATCGACGCAATATGCCCAAATTTTATGTCGCATTGAAAAAAAGTTGGCCAAACATATTGGAGCAGAAGAATTTGTTCAGTGCAGCAGTAATGTGTTATTAGATAAACAGGTGAGTATTTGTTTTCTATTAAGAAAACTAAACTTTAAGTATGTGCAAACATATTGAGCTTTAAGGAAAACATTATTGTCACAGTCGCAAGAAGGCAGTTTTATATTGGAAATATATTTTAATTATTCTTACTTTAATTACAATTATTGCTTTAATATTGAGGATGTACGATTAAAGTGTAACAAAAATCATCAAAGTTAAGCAATCTTGTGGTTTAAGATTTCTTTGATTGATTAGTTCTTACAAAAATTTCGAATTAGGTGCGTATTAAGGCTGCCTCTAAATTTATAGAAATCTTATCATCAACTTTATCAAAATTTCTACGTCAAATTTTCCCTCAAGATTGTTTTGAAATATTTGCATAATTTGCCACTAAAATACTCAACAAATGAAGAACTTTAATCAAAATTATTTTTGCGTAAAAGTGGCTTTTTGTTTTAATTAACATAAAGAAACAATTAACATAAGAAAAATATCCATTTTACTTATAAAGCTTGTTTTTTTTTTAGAGTGTCACAACTTTGATTTCGCATCAATGCTTTATTTGAGCAACCATTTAAAGCTGATAGTTGACGTTTATATAGTTTGCTTTGAAATTTCATTGTGAATCTACTTACACCAAAGCAACGCGTGGAAATTGTTGAAATTTTTCATCAAAATAATTGTTCTATTCGTCAAACTCATCGTGCAGCGGGCTCTAAAATTGATTTACTCAAAGAATATTGTGATTATTATTTTCTTTCTAATAAAGCCCGTTTTATATTAAATATATATTTCCTTGTTTTATAATGATTTAAACTTGTGTCACTCTATAAAAAAAACACCCTTTATCATAACCCATATAAAACTCAAATTTAGACTCAAATAAAAAATTACAAATTATCCACTTAAATCACTTGTACAACATGTGAAAACAGCACATTAATGTTATCAGCCACGTTACAGAACTGAGTTCCGATCGAAATTAGTTTCAATTCCGAAAGTTTGAGTCTTTAGAAAATGAATATCAAACAATTTTTAAAACACTAAATAAAATTGACAATAAATTTTCCTAAAAATTCATGTGCAGTAAGCAATTAAAAAATATGTATACTTTTGGGAGCATCAGTAAAAAAAGCTTTGTATGTTAATATAAAAACTTATGTACGGTTTCAACAATACAAACAACTGGTTTAAGTAGAAAATTTTTATGAAAACCACCCATTTGTTTGAGTGACTGCCATACAAAAATTTCTACACAAATCATTTGTCTGTATTGTGGAAACAGCACGTTAATGTAGGCTTTACAAGTAAAATCCATTTAAAAATCGACATAATTTTATTTTGAATTAATAATTTAATTGAATCAAGAATTATTTTAATCAATGTTTCTTAATTCTCAATTAAAATAAAATGATATGTATTACGAGAATTAATATCAAAACATCATAAAATTTCGAAGAATTGTCAAATGCCAGTTTAATTAGATTTGCATTTCTGCAAATTTAATAATTCCTCTAAACTTTCGTCATTGCTTTAACGAAACGTGTAAATTATTTTAATACTTTTTATTAGAAAAATTTAAAATATTTGCAATTAATTAATTTTTAAACTGAGTATTGTTGTTTTTCTGTGACGATTATTATTACTACGACTCTTTTGTTTACAAAAATTTCCTATATAATTTTTCTTTTTTTTTTTTTTCAATAAAACTTTATGTTAAAAATATATATTTATTATGTATTTTAAAATAGAAAAAATGGGACCAACCATCATCCACCGGTGGACCACCAGGCGTACAGGATCCCAAAAAGACATGTAATTTGGAAACATATCTTGATTGGTCAGCACGTTTACGTTTATTTGTATGTAACGAAATACTACAGGTAAAAAAAAAACTATATCAGATGAAAATTACAATTATATACAAGTATAAAGAAGTGTTTTTATGTATAAGTACAATTTACATTAAAAAAAATCACATAAAAAATAACGAAGTAAAAGAGAAATGGAGAAAATGAGAGACTGAAACTAAATTAAGTAAATAAATTGTATTGCCCATAAAAGTTGTTTTCCCTGCCACAGTTGGTAGAAAGAAAAGAAATAAAAATGTTAGTCGTGTTCATTGTACAACAGAAGAAGCAGATGTTATTGTATCTGCAAGTGTTTTACAAAAAGTGAAGATATAATATATGCCACACATCCAGATAATCAAGAATTTTTTTGGAATAAAATTGAATAAAATTCAGAAATAAATCAAATAAAGTCGTATTTAATATTAATGAAATTTTTTCCAATTTTTTTCATAAGTTATTCAGGTGAAAACAAATATAATTATTAGTGTAAAAAAGCTGCATAATTAACAAATGCAGCTGCAGTACGGGTTACAGAAAAGAATTTACACAAAAGATGCTAGGAAATAAGCAAACAAACAAAAACATATGAACTGAGATCCCACTATCGGCAAAATGTACCGATTTTCATCGGCTCACTACAATAAAGCCATACTTGTAAGAACAAAGTATACTTTTTTTCTAAATTAATTGCGGAATAAATCTTAATGGAGTTATTAACACTACAGTGTAGTGAGCAGGTGTTGTTGGCTGAAATGGTTACCTCGTTGACTACAAACCAAACTATAACTTAAGACCTGCTCTAGAAAATTCAATCAACATCATAAATTTCGCTAATATGCATTATTGCGGCATTAAATTAATTGTTTTTGTATTATTTAAATGATGATGCCTGATCACTAAAAAACTGTGACTGCAGCGATTGATGCTTTTCCCAGCTAATGCAAACCACAGCGGCCTCCTTCACAGAAAAAAATAAAAATTGATTTCAATTAAAAAAGTTGTGATATCAATTAAAAATTTAATTAAATTTGCACCAGTAAACAAATTAATAGTATCACTTAAATTTTTATACATTTATTAACTAAAATTATTTATTACAATTAAAAATTTTATGAAATTAATTATATATTAAATCAAATTTTTTTAATATTTTTAATTAAAGGGTTAATTGAAAAAATAAATTAATTATATTTTCTGTGTTCTTCGGTGTTCAGAATCGTCGGGAAAGTAAAACTATTAATTAAATGACTGTTCACACAGCTTAAGAAAGGTTAATGCGTCTACTTAACACCAGTGTCGCTGCACTACAGCTCTAAAAATTAACAAAGCGCACAATAGCAGAGTTGTAAAAGAATTAATCCTTCTTCTTTATTTTTACTATTTTTATTCTTTATCTATTCTTTTTTTCCCTAGTTTTGGCACAATACATTGCATGAGTAGGAGTCATCTTCTATGTGTTTGTCCTAAGAACGTCTTAATTTTTTCATTTAGTTGAGAAAATTGGTTTTAATGCACAGAGCCGATGAAAATTTGGTACATGGCGACGATAGTGTGTTCTCGACTATAGACCTAAAATTCTGCTCACTACTCTCCTGTTCACTGCTCAATGACAAATATACCTTTTTATATTTCCACAATATTTATACTTCCATTGAAGCAAAGTTGTTCGAAAATTTTGTATTAATGTTACATGTTCTACGTTTTATTTTTTCATCCTGATCATATTTCATGTAAAACTGTTAATGTATTCATACTGTGCACACAACTTCTGACATTTATGTTGGCATGTCACAGAAATTGAATGAAAAATGAAGTGGACTGCTCATAAATAGCAGCTACTTGCTTCTGTCATTTATACAGTAGACTGTTTGACTGTATTTGAAAACTCATATTTTCAATAGTACAACATCCGTTTCCTTTAAATCTTTTTTTTTTTTTTTTTTTTTTTTTTTGTAACACAACTTTGGTCATCAACAATTCTCATCAGTAATTTTCTTCTTATTTTATTTCATAAATTATTAAAAAGAGAAAATTCCTAAAACTTTGTCAGCACATGGATGGATGGCCGTTCTTGAACTAAAATTTTGTTGAGTTCATTGAAACAGTTTGCCTGTAGGCACGTAAAATTACCCAAACAAAAAAGAAGGTAAAATTTGTTTTTGTTGAAAATCCTTTATTAATTTTTAACAAATTCAAGGATGTGTTTTTTTTGTGTTATTGTTGCTATCTTTCAGGCTATTTTTCAATTAAAATTCTTTAACGAACGTGTCTATTTATTGCAATTTAGATTGACAAAGTTCACAGCAAAATACAAAGTTTTTGGTGAATTAGATATTCTAAAAGGCTGAAAGTCAAAGGAATGGTTTATTTTGAAAGTGACCTAAGTGGATTTAATAAACCAATCAAAAATGTTTCTGAACATACATATCACAAAAATACTGATACTAACTTGACTTAATGCTGTTTTAGAAGTATTTTATTTATCGATTAGTTTAATTATACTGAAGTAGCACACGAATGTTATTAATTACTTTAAAACAATTTTCAAGATAAGACTTTGAATGCTCCGATTAATTTAAAGCAATTTAAAAAACTTTATTTGCAAGATATATATGTACATACGTGAGAGATTTTTAGGTGAACCTCAGGAATATAATAATATTGAATATTAAAGTTAACGAATAGAAAATTGTTTCGGGATCATCCACTGATGCTAACGAGTACAATTTTTTAAAAAATTCTATTATTATAACAACTTTTAACTATAGATATAAAACACTTAAAAATTCTGCAAACACTTGAAATTTATTTAACTTTTTAGTAAAAACATACTTATAACATTTTCCAACCAAACAGAAAAATTTTCTACACTTTCATTAATTTTAATAAGTCATGAAATTATGGTAACAAAGTAAAACAAAATTTATGCACATAAATGATTAAAATCGGGGATGTCACACATTTCGAACAGAAGGGTTTTAATTTCCTCATTGTATTCCAATCGTATTAAATTTTAAAGTCTTCAGATTCTTTTTATTTTATATTTCGATTTTACAGTAATAAAATTTTTGAAACCTTTAGGTGTTTTTTTTTTAATGTTTTTCAATCAAAGGTCACATAAAACTTCTCTATTATAATGCAAAGTTTCTTGTTAAATATTTTACTAAGTCTACCTAAGAGTATAGAATTTTTTTAGTCTGAATGAAGTCAGTAGCAAAAATCTTTGTTACTTCTATTTATAATTTTGGTTTAATTATGAAAAAAAATTTCATGTGTTGTTTTCTAAAGCACTAATTTACGCAATTAAAGAGACTTTTGATCGGAATGATATTCTGTGACATGGCTGAATGTCTCATTAACTTGATTAGGTAATAACTGCTTAGCCAACTATGAGAGTACGGCACAACCGCAGGTATACAAAAAGCTTTCCATAAAAATTTTCATAACGAAAATCGCATGATTCATGTTTTATTAATTTGATGGTTTTTGGTTCTTTCAATATTACTTACATACACATCTACATATGTGATGAAGTATATGAGTTTTATGTTTTATTTCCAAAAAAAAAAAATATAAATTTGATATAACCCAGTGAAAAAAAGACATTTGAAATTCATTGGAACACAAAATTTCAGGAGTATGATCTAGTTGCAATGCAAGCAAATTTTATATTTATGCATACAGTTCTCCGTCGATTTACGTGGTAATTCAGTACGGAATATGATGACTTAAACAGAGACGAGGTTATATAGAATTTTAGCATTTTTATCATTTATATTTTTATGAGTGTTTAAAATTTTTGTTTTATTTATTGCTTAAAAATTAAAAAGTTTTCGTCATCTACAAAAAGTAAAAATATTTTAAATTCATCATCATTCTTCAAATAGAAATTTAATTTTAAATCTAGAAGTAACGGTCTTGCAGCTGGGATGATGGCTATTACTTTGAACTGGATTGTCTTTTTATTTGAAAAATTTTTTAAAATCAAAAAAGAGGAAAACTTAGCTAACAATATCTTCAAATGCAATTTAGCATAAAGATTTTAACATTACGAAGGAAGATTAAATGAACGAGTTTAGATTTTGAGTGTGGACTAAACTTCTGTATATTTTTGCTCAATCGAAACAACACAAAATGATGCATAAAAATATAGTGTTTTGTTTTATTTCAAAGACATTTAGTTTTTCTGGCTTAAGTTCGTTCGTTCAACTTTACTTTTTAATTAAAATGTTTTTTTACCAGGAAGAACAGGAAGAAATAATATGACAAAAGAATAATTTTGTTTGTGGAAAAGATTTTTTTAATATTGAAACACACAAATTAAGTTTTCAAAGTGAAATTTAAAAATAATATATGTACTCGTATGTATTGTTCTCAGTCATTACAACATACTTATCTCTTAGCTCTTTACAATAACTCATACCAAATACGATTGATAATAGACATTAATAATTGCTTGAATTCCTTTTTTTCACATTTTTCTCCTTTTTTACTCTTTCAAGTGTGGTGACATACAAGAACGCAGCAGATGTGTTGAACTCTGGAGTGGAGTGGCACAATATTGTTTGTTGGTTGGTAATTACAATAGTGCAACCGCTATATTAGAAACATTAGAATCACCGCCAATAGCACGTCTGAAAATCACGGTAAGTAAAATAAAAAAAAAAAAAAACAAGAAAACCAACAAGTAGAATAACTTTATATCCAATGAAATGGAAAATTAGCCATTTTCATGTAAAAGAGGAAACAATAAAGAACACACATACATGACTCGTATATCAAAATGAGAATAAATAGAAACAACGTGCCTGCAAGTATTTGTGTTTGCGTTTAAGCAAACTTTTAAATGCAAAACGTGTTTGTTAGCAACAAAACATTTCCTCAGATATAAAATTTACATGCATGGAAATTATACCGATAATTAGAAATGGTCTTAAGTATGATCAGAAAACGTGATGAAAATTAAAAACTAACATGTTTTAGCATAAAGGTATAGATAACTTGTCAAGCAGAGTTTTTATTTCTAGAATAAAAACTATCACGAATTTAAAGAAACATTTATGGGAAATAGATTGTGTGTGAAAATTTATGTTTGCTTCTCTAAAGCTAAGGGTCCACAACAGCATTAAAATTATGAGAAAGGACTATTTGGTGATATTCTGGACATCATAACTTAAACTTATTATTAGTCTTTAATAATTTCAGCGTAGCACTACAAATGAAAAACCCATGTATGAAATATGTTGGCATATTTTCAAGCAAAATTTGCCAACCAACCATTTAAAATATATTTGTTTTTTATAACATATTCTCGTTATTCTTATATGAAAACCAACAAAATTCCAAATTTGCTATCCAATTTCAACAGTTAATTTAAAAATATGGACGAGTATTCATTCAACAGCAAGAATAACACTGTTAACAAGAGAAAACATATTTTTTTCGAAAACAAGTCACAAACTGAAGCCATGTCCTTGCGAAGCCATGTTTGTGCTAATAAAGGCCATGAAACGAAACCGTAAAAAATATATCAGAAAAAAAAAATTATTTATATGCAAAAAAAAGAATAACAAAACGTACAGTGTGCCAAGTAAAAAAAAAAACATCTTTAACAATTTTGCGGCATTTTCATTTTATGTTTTCTTATGAGTATGTGTAAAATGGACATACTTACATGTACACTAAATCTAAGCTATGCAAGATTTAAGAAAAAAAACTTTCACAAGTCCGTGAAATATGAAGAACATTAGCTCAGAAGGCAGCTGATGCAAAAGTTTTTTGTTCATTTGAGGTTTTTTATTAAGTTTTTTGATGTTGGAAAATTGCGAAGTAGTTGAAAATATTTATGAAAGGATTCACGCCTAAAAAGCATGATTTTTTTTTTCAGTATAGTAACGAACTCAATGCTTTAAAGCAGAATGTAGTGCTGATAAAAGAAATTACACAAATACACATATCGCTGGGCTGGACTTGAATTTGAACCTTCTTGATCAAAATAAGTCATTTGGCAAAATGTATTTGCAGTGTGCAGAAAACTGCACTTGTTTAAAAACATTTACACCACTAGACTCATATGGATGGTTTTATACATTTAACACATGACTTTTTCAGAATATGTACTTTAGATTTTTTTTTGTTTGTTATTAATTCATTTATTTTCAAAACAAAATTCATTACAATGTTTGTGCCTCTGCGCCTTTAAGGCATTTTAGAGGCGAGTTGGCATTAATATGTTGCATAACTTAAGAATATTTTCTGGTTAACCATAACAATACCATAACAAATAAATAAAGTATTAAAGTTAAAATTAAAAATATATTTCTTTTAAATTGAAGTGAAAAAAAAAAATATTTTAAGAAACCTAACATTCACACAATGAACGTCTATTAATTCATAATTTTAGTTCCTTAGGAAAGTTGTGGTGTAGAGAAGATAGGCTGTAAAAATGTGAGAAGATATCTTAGCTACGAAATAAAAGTGATTGTCACAATTTTTCAAAATAAGAGTCTGAACACAATATAGCGATAATTTATTGCGGTGCGGTTTTTCATATGATTTTAAAGTAATATCTATTTTATTTTCAATGCGGACTTTCTTATTCTGTCAATTTTTGACACTCTTTCTTTTTCTGATGTTGTCATAGTTTTTAAATAATTGATGATGTTCACAACATTGAGTCTGAACATAATGTAACGATAATTTATTTCGGTGCGGTTTTTCATACGATTTTGAAGTATACACAAATAAATTAATAAAAATGTAAACAAACAATGACAAGTATTGCCGTCGCCATCTTCCGTTATGTTAATTTTTTTCTCCCACAGCGAGATATTGCACCGCACCGCAAACATTGCGTTTAGACTCTGACATTTTAATCAAAAAAGAAAGTAGTCAATTAATATTTTCATCGAAGCTACATATATTTTATTTGATTTCATTTTCTCTTATCAAGACAATTAAAATCAACTAACTATAAAATATTAAAAGAATTTGCATGTGTCAATTGTTTTTTAATAAATAAAATTAGATTGGGTTTGTGTAGATCGAATACTTCTTCTGAATATGTCGCATTGTTTCGAGCAAGTTTATGCATTTTTTTTTTTAAATATTTCAAGCAAATTTTTAATAAATATATTACTCAACTTTCCGGTATACTCCACAACTCTGCTATTAGACTTTTATTCATTTTAAAACTGTACTGCAGTGCCTCTGCTGTTAAGTAACTTTGTTAAGCTGTATTTGCAGCAATTTTATTAATTGTTTTATTTCGCCAACGCAAATAACAGCAATGGCACTTAGAGAGTTTAACAGCAATTACGAGTCTGAATACAATGTTTGCGGTGCGGTGCGATTTCACGTTGCGTGAGAGAATAATAAATATAATACAACGGAAGACAGCGACGGCAATACATTTACATTTTTACTAATTTAAGTATATGTGCATACATTCAAACATACTTCAAAATCATGTTTTTTGTTTACTATAATGTTGTGAACACCGCCAATTATTCAAAAACTATGGCAACATCAGAGAGAGAAAGAGTATGAAAAATTGAGAGAATAAGAAAGTCCGCGATGAAATTAAAATATATTTAAATTTTATGCCGTTCCGCACTGCGGTTTTTTTCTTCAAAATCGTATGAAAAACCGCACCGCAATAAAATATCGTTATATTGTGTTCAGACTCTTACTCTGAGCACATATCGAACTAATTTTCTTAGTTATAATTCTACTAAGTACCTTACGAAATCAGCTAACTAAGCATATCGAAGACTTAGAAAGTCTTAGTTGGCAAAAAAATACTAAGTTGTCGTATGTTGGAGTTCCGTACAGTAATTTGGGATAAACAGTACAAAAACATATTTCCTACAAAAATACAAAGTACACAAAAGAAGAACTTAGCGTTTGTGAATTTGTATATGAACAAAATATGGTACACAACGATAGTGAGCTGACGAACCGATTGATTTTTTTTAGTGTACGCGTAGTGATCTTTTATGGCTCATACGAATATTTCTTCACAAAGAGATAATTTGAAATTTTTTAAATAAAATTCAAACAAAAAATAAAGATGAGAACGTTAAAATATAAAAGAAAGAAATCCACAGCCGGTACGCTAAAAGTACACTACACGTACACTACAAAAAACAGCCGGTACACTAAAATTACACTACACGTACACTAAAAAATACATGTTCGCTAAAAATACACAGCCGGTACACTAAAAGTACGCGACGATGGTTCGGTACGTTATAGTAGTGTTTGTGTTCGTCAGCTCACAATCGTTGCATATCGTATTTTGTTTGTGTACAAGTTCAAAAACACAAAAAAAAAATATTGTTTATGTTCGCATAAAATACACTGCATTAGTACACTGTCTTTTTTACACACTTCTGAAAGGTTTTAAGCAAAATATTTATTTGTTTAAATATTGGCATGTTTGATTTATTATGTTGCAAATAACTTGGAGTTCAAGTAAACTGTGCTTAAGTTACTTATATTTCAAACCATGTAACTGTTTTAAACTTTTTTCTTATGTAATAAAATTTTATAAAAGTTAATAATTCGAATATTATTTCTCTAACCAAAAAAATGTTATTTAACTCCTTTGTATTTTTATGCTTATAACTCCCTCTCCAAATTGCTTGGAATAAATTAGCTTTAGTGTATTATTCAACAAAACACATAAACACCCGCGTATAGTTCTTTTTTCCTCTTCCAAAAATATTTAAACAAAAAGAATCAGTTACGTATTGGCACCGTTTAACAATCGAGCTATTTTTTCATGCAGATTTTTACGCTTAAATGACATCTTTTCTTGTCAATAACAGCAAAACCATGTATTCTCATTATGCCTTCGACCTAAATTATAAAAGTTTCAATTAGTAAATGGATTTTGGCATAAACAAATAAAAAGAACTTTCGTACGCTTATTTGACTGGTAAAAGAGTAAGCGATTCGTAATACTCGTTAAACATCCACAGCAACATTAAAATGCAATTAAAAGAGATTGATTTTAGTGGCAGAAAAAATAAAATGGCGGTATTCAGAGTGTGGTGCACATGGTCTTCGGAAAAAGAAAGAGCAAAATATCGTAGTTTTTTTTTTTGTAAAATACAGCAACAAAATACAATGATTTGCCGTTACACAATTTTGCATTTGCTCTTTGCCAAGACCATTTGCACCATACTCTGAATACCACCGCAAATGTTCCAAAAGTGTATTCTTTAATACGTTCCTAGCAAGAAATTTTTAATATGTTGCATTTGCAATGTCTCTGCATTACCTTAGGAGTAGCTGGCACAATTACTTACCAGCAAATAATATAAACTTTTTATTCTTTCATTGGCATTATGCTCAACGCAAAAGTACTTGCTCGAAAGTACTTTCTACTTTACAGCTAAATTTTAACAAAAGCTTCATATTCTTAAGCACACAATTTTGCAGTTGTGATGTTGCAAATGATTTTAAAATATTTAGTTTCTCGTTTTACCAGCAGCAACATTAAGCATTAATAAAGTTACAAGAAACGCACATTTTACTCTAATGGAATTTACCATCATCACAGAAAACTTTAAAAAATTTAACTAAAAATTCAAAAAGAGATATTTTTACCATATCACAAATATTAAATGCAAATATTTGTTTAAAAAAATAAAGTTACAAATTAAAGTACAAAAAAGGTGAAAAGGTAAAAAAGGAGTCTTTTCCAATTTTGCGTTTAACGTTATCTTCTCTCATCTTTTAAATTATTTAAAAATTTAATGAATTTTAAGTTCAAGTGAAAGTATGCGAAGTATTTGAAAATACTTGTTTTATATGTTTTTGTTTGTGTTTTAATTTCCTTTGGGAATTAAACGTTTTTTCAGATGTCTGACATTTGTTTGGGAGCAGTCAAAAGATACAAATATTTAACCACATACCACTGCTTTTGAGCAGTAATTTCCTTTAGTAATTTAATATACGACTATTCCCAAGGATGCATTTTAGTTAAAAACCAGTATTCTCTTACTTAAAGCGGCAAAAATTTACACATGTATTTTAAATTTTTAATTTAGCACACAAAACTCTATTTATAATCCTTTGTCAGCTATCAAGTGATTTATGTTTAATTTGGTTTGGTTTTTCAACATGAATAGACTGGCCTGAAAAACACTTCACAATTGTGCAAATTTATTTTGAAAATTATGGTTCTGTTCGAAATATGTACATAAATACCCTTTTCATAATGCGATGAAGCTTAGTTTTGTTTGAAATGATACGTCAATACTCGTACACAAACTGGCCTCCAAGATAGTGCAATTTAACATCGCTTGTTATACTTAATCAATAAGCTATAATCACTCCTGTTTCCTTTCACTTAACAAATTACTTTTGCTATACAACCCACCTAATGTAACGATTCTGAAAGTGGAATTGTTGCCCAAAATCATTAATTTCATAAAATTTTCTTTCTACTAAAGCCTGTTTCATTGATATTAAAAATATATTTCCTTGTTTTATTATGACTTAAACTTGTGTCACTCTATAAAAAAAACACCCTTTATATCAATTTTACGATAAAACAAGTTTTTAACTAGAATTGTAATTCTGTAATTAACATAATAACACTTTTCAACTGTTAACTACTTAATTCTATTTCGATTTCAATAATTCAGGACCTTATCAGGCAGGTCGTTTTTTTCAATTCAGTCAAGTTGAAATCTTAAATCAGAGTACCAAGTGTTTTCTTAATGTCAATATCTGAAAAGTAAATATAGTCAGACCAATTATGAATAATAATCTCCGGATTTGCCCTTTTCCTTCTTATCCATTTGAGATTTCCATAAGGAAACAATTTTTTCCTCTCTCTCAGATTTAGAATATTTACCTGTTTTCTTATGGACTGGCAATTAATAGCAGGAAGAATGGAAGAAAGGAAAAAAAAATTCCCCAAAACTTAATATTCATAATTGGGCTGAGTAGTCTATCTATTTATACAATTAATAGGAAGGACCATTTTTGTGATAGAATTTATGACCACACTATTAAACCAATATGGACATAATTTATACCAAATTAAAAATATTGAACGAGATCCAGAATAAGAGACCCACTATTATTCTTACCATCATTTTTATTTTTACCAGAGAGTATCCAAAAACTCAATTCCAGAAAAAAAACGTATTAGTTTTTCGCCAACATTTTTCTTGTCTCTTTGCAATTGAATATTTGATTGAATTAATTATCATTTTAAGTGAAAATTATGAAAACAGTTTAGTCAATAGACAATTTAATATATTTCGTTAGAATTTCATCTTTAAGTGTAAAAAATATATCGCACAAGTTTCACTTATCTGCTTTAATGAAGTGTAAGGTTTGAAACTACTTAAAAACTTTCTATTGCCTTTTCAAAATTATAGAAAATTTTAGTAGGAAAGAGAGAAAATTTTCGCTTAGAAATCTTCATGTGAAAGGTAGATTTCCTGTAAGGCTTACAATCCTTAACGTAATTTACTTTTTTTTCCATTCATATCTAATAAATTCCATTTCATTCATAATGTGGTTTTGAATAGATTCAAGTTTAGCTATTTTACGATAAAGCCTTATTGGCATCTCATTTTTTTTATATTTACCATTACAGTTTTTCTGGCCAACGAAAACGTCAAATAGTGTGGCTTTTTTAGCCGCTCTAGAAATATTGAATTTTGTCAGAAATAAAGTCTTCTTAGCCGCTTTTTCTTTCTGTAATTTCTGAAAATTAATTATTCAAATAAAGTCTTCTTAATCGCTTTTCCTTATTTATATTTTGAAAATAAATTATTCAAATGTAGTCAATTACAATTTGAATTTTACAATTTATCATAACTTAAATTAATCAGAGATAGTCCAACAGTCATAAATACATACAAATCAATTAATCATAAAGTCTAAGCAAACGATTAATGAAACAAGCCTTAGGGAAACGACTGACTAATTGTGTATTTTGTATAGGCAAAATCTTAACGTAAAAAATATGACCAGAAAATAATTGAAAAATTCTCTGTTTCAAATATTTTAGGGCATTTTCTTGATGAAATTATTTTGAACGATTTCAAAATATATTAATTTAAGCAGCTTGCAGCGACGACATTAATTCGTTTGAAATAAAGTTTTACATTGTTTGTCTGAAGTTTAATCAGCCATTAGTACTGGTTGAGCATTAATTACACTGTGATAGTTTTTGACCCGAAAAAAAAATGAACTTCGTTTCGATTGATTTTGGTCCTGGGGCGGACATCTTTTAGATGATTGTTCTCCTGCTACCATAGCAGTGTATTCTAATACATTTTAGAGCTTATATGTGCGCCCGTTGTTACTATATTGTTTCAGAGGTTGGGCAGTAACCCAAAATTTTTATGGGTAATTGACCAAAGATAGTGTCTCTATTATTTTCAAGTGTGAATTGTGACCAAGATCTATAAAATTGCTTGTATAACCTGGTTGTCCTTTAACTTGACTATGAAAACACATGAGAGACACTATTTTGAAACATATCGCGAACAGGATTTCTTATATTAAGCCATCAATATATAGATATGTACATATGTATGTTTGTATATAAACAGCTATTAACTCCAACCATTAAATGTGGTAAAAGCTGAAAGAAATACGAGTATATGAAATAATGACACTAACCATAATTAATAGTCTTTTGTATACAAAATTGATTTGTATCAAAAAAAAAAAAAACAAACAAACAAAAAAATTGTTTACAATTTTCTACAATGAAATCAATAAAAAAAATTATTCAGCATATAAAACAGCAACAACAGCAACAGCAATAACTCATGCATATTAATAAGAAATTTATCATTTTAAAGGCTCCGCATTGTTTAAAGTAACAAAGGACTAGACATTTTCAAGTCAAAACATTATAAAAATAAAATTAGAGACGCCTTTATGAATGTGTTAATACTTGTTGTATATAAATAATAATTTCTTATTACTATTTATATTGTTCCACCCCCTTTTTGATAACAAAACAAAATATGATAGCGATTTCTATTTGTTTTTTTTTTTTTTTTTTTTTTTTGTCTCACATAAAGATAACGATGATATGATTTGACACATAAAATATGATGAAAAGAACGTTAATGGTAATGATTGGGATGAAGTCATCAGCAAAAATGTTTTTACTATACAATAAACCTCAGTACGTACGGTTGACTATTTTGTTTTCTTTTATTACTTTCTTTCTTTCTTTCTTTCCTACTTTTAATTTGTTTTGCTCGAAGTGAAGGTTTTATTTTTATATTTTCATAAATGTCAAGAGAATACGATGATGCGATGAATAGAAATGTTAGAAGCTTAAAAGACACTGTGGCAGAAACTATGTTAATAGATTTTTATCATCAAATAAAGTTAGTAATTGAACGGCTTTTTAACAAACAACAAAAAATAAATGCAAGTCTTTTCATAAAAAAAAAAAAAAAAATCAGGTATTAGGGAAGTTATATTTTTATGTTGCATTTTTTTTAAGTAGGATCGATTTACTTATAAAATATTTATACCGTAATTATCTAATCAAGACAGAATGAATATTGAAAATTTAACGAAGTTTACATTTTCTATTAATTGATTTTGGAGTTCTTAAATAAAACGTTTTTACACCACCGCCACAGCGAAGATAGAATTGACTATTTAAAAAATTACAGCTACAACAAGGACATTAATACATAAAGTAAACTTACGTTGCTATCTTTATATTTGGAGTATTCACACTGTAGTCATAAGTCATATGTCATAAAATAATGGAACCAAAATATGACAAGTGTGCACACCCCGTCATAAATAAGTGTGCTATGTCTGAATTGTGCCAGCTGATAAACATTTTACAACACTCCATTTTTAGTCGGATTATTGCGCATAAGTCTGCATTTTGGCTTAAATGTAAATGTTTTTTTTTTAATTTTTAATAAAGAAAACAATAAATTTCCTGTAATTTTTTTAAATTGTCCATTATCAAATAAAATTTTCAATCTTTTTTATCTATACGAACTTGCTGAAATAAATATAATCAAAAGCAGCTTTTGCCGGTAACATGAGCTGAACTTTTTTTTTGGACGGCGGCAAAAACGTTCACAAGCTGCCAGGCAGATCTGTTACACGAACACATATTTTCATTCAAAGCGAATTAATTATAAGGTGGATGCAGTAGCAAATTCACGCGAATTTATACATTACCTACACTCTCAAATTTGTTACATAAATTCCCGCGCCATTTTAATGTAATTTTTTATGCATGGAGATTTTTGACAGCGTAGGTAATGAATTCGCCGTTTACACAAACAAAATGCCTGTTGTTTGCTTTGTTGTTGAATTATTCTAGTCGTAATGAATTTGCCTTGTTTTCATTCTTGTGTTATTTAAAAGTAGCGGCGGCTTTTAAATAATATCGCCGGCTCGAATACGGATTTGCAGCTGCTCGACTAAGATTTCTACTGTTATTTTATGACAAACCATAAACATACCTCAAAATGTCTTATTATGACTTTTTTGCTTGAAGCGCAACAATAATTTTTTTTAAACTATTGTAAAATAATAAGACATTATGACAATATGACTGATATGACAACAGTGTGAACACCCCAATTATCTAGTTGTTTAACAATTTAGTTAAAAAGTAAGAAATACCATCGCTACGTATATGTTACAGTGAACGTTAATGGGGTTAAATAGTGAGTTGAATATGTTTACCCGACCAGTATTTTAAATCCATAAACAAAATACAATATCACGTTAATTTGTAAATACTTACTACTATTTAGTAAACAGACATACACACACATGTTAATGAAAGCTTAATTGTTACATGTTTTGACTTCAATCTTAATTTTTCATTTCATGCCTTTGACATTTAAAACAAATAATACGCACAGTGGAGTAAATTACAAGTGACGTGTCAACAATTGGATTGTATGCAACGTCATGCTGAAGGCCATGGCAATTTGTGGCATAAACAAGCAATCGTCTTAAATGAAAATCATCACCAACAACAACTTAATGAACAGCAAAGGCAGCAAAAACAAAAGCAAATGCTACAACAAAAGACTGATACAAACATAACATTAGCCAACCAACTTCTATTATCAACGTCAACGTCATCAACAGCAACAAACGTTACAGCATTGACAGATACAACAACGATGACAACAACAACAACAACAACAACAGCGGAAGTGGAAGTCGATACGGAAACATCATCAACAGTGTTAAGTGCAGTTTCTCATGAAGAATCGGCAACAACATCATGCGGTTCATCAATACTTAAGGGGACAATAACAGCATCATCACCAGCATCTATCACGCCACCGATCCCACTACAACCACTAGCTTTGCTGTCGACAATAACATCAGCCACAGAGGATGCTATGAAAAAATTTCAATATGCAACAACATCTAACATTACGACTACCTCCCTTTCACAAACGTTATCTACTAATGCATTAAATTCTGTTAACGTCATACCAATACAATCAACATTATCATCGACTGTGAAATCAATAACGACAGCAAAGGCTTCCTCATCCGCTAACAAACCAAATGATTGGGTTGTAATTCCGGTGTTTGCGGATATCGTCAAATTAGCACTGGCAGGACGTGAAGACTGTTTGCAACGGTAAGTGAATCATTGCGTTTACTTAAGTAAAAACCAAAATTGTGCAAAATGTTAATGATGATAATAAGTATTACTCAGCACCATATATTGATAAGACAAACAAACAAAAATGGATAAACCACTTGACTTCACACACCCCGGCATTAAAAGCCACCAGCTACATCTTATTCTATATATGTAAATTGTATGTTGAGCTCGAAAATATTTGCAGCTAGATTGGTGATTGCAATTAAAACAACAACATTGGATTATGAAATTTTCATGTATGATGAAGCAAGTGGGTATGATGTTCAACAAAGTCTTTTGAAAAATAGATTTATTCAATTCAATTACTTAGAAAGTGTTGTGGGATAACAAAAATTGAAATTTGTAAACTAGTTTTGGTGTTTTTTGTTTATGTTTATTTAAATATTGTTGTACTAGAAAGAGCAGCACACTTTTGTTAAAAATATTTAATGGTTGGTATTGATGTTAAATATATGATAATTTTTATATTTTTAAGTGCAGTTACATTTGTGTTCTTAAAAATTTTTTTTCTTCTCTCAATTCACAAAATATTTTTATTGCAGTATCTGCAGTTTTTTTTTTTTTTTTTTTTTTTACTGAAAAGTAAACGTTAGAGGTCATCCCTGAGTGTTGAGATTCGTTTTGTTCACAAAAAGAGCCCATTTTAAATCGATTGTGAAACATTTGCATAATTCGGAACATTTTAATTTTGTTACGTGAAATAGGAGAGCTGCAAGCAAGCAAGTACGGGTTTTTCATTTTTATGAATAACGGAGAGAAACTTCCGTTGCATTTTTTTATTAATTAAAGCTATTATTGAGAGTTTTTATTTAACGGGTAGAAAAACTGCGTCATCAACGAAATTACTTTTTTCTGCTGCACACGAAAATGTCACCTTGTTACAAAGATCATCTAACAACACAAACTATTACTTTCTAATACGAGGCAATTATGGTCCCCTACTTCTTCTGGTAGGATGATTCACTACTTCTGTTTTGGCATTTTAACAAATTAGAATATCGCTGTCAATGAAATTAATTACTTACTACATTGTCTTACAAATAACTTTTTGGAAATTTCAATATTTTAGAGTCATTAAATACATAAAATATTAAAAAATTTAATAGTCTCTGCTAAGCATTGAAGAAGAGCCATCTATTGTTGTTTTTAATGCCAAGTATTTTACTCAATAATCTGCCCTAAAAGTAGAAGGAAGTGGTCAGTGAGTGGCAAAACCTATAGGAACAAGCTTCCATACAGGTCTAGCAGGCTCGCTGATACCGGCGCTGGCAGCAGAGGAACTGCACTAACGGACGTCGCCTGACGTAGGATGAAATGAGTGGTAAGGCCCACCGCTCTTCGTACGGTGGCACTGGCAGTGAAGGAAGTACACCATTGGAGCTCCACGTATCATTTGAGAGGCACGTTTAGTTTAAATCACAAACTATTTGTAGGCTATAACTCGCACAACCAAAGTGAGTTCTTATAGCTAAGCGAGCTACCAGGAGACTGCCTTCTGTTTTATTTTTTCTTGCCTTTTATGTCCACATAATTGTCGATATCTGTCGTATGCATTGCATGGTTGTACAGAGAGCGGTTGTATTTTGATGAAGGTAGTCACATAAGAGAGTGCATTCCATTCATCCAACCAAATTATTAATTAAGGTAACAAATTCAATTAGAAATATAATGTAAACTAAAGATACAACAAATTCAGGAAATAAAAATATATAATATCGACTACTGGTCTGTACAAAATAAATGGCGATTAATTCAATTAATAATAGTAATGGAAATAATATAAAAACATAATAACAAAACAGGCGATACTTCGAAGAAGTACAGACAATATCCTAAAAGAAAATTATTGTTGTGTGGGAAAAACAAGTGCAACGACTTTTGCCGCTACAGTACATTGCAAGCTAATTGAAAGATCAGACAATTTTGTTAGAGTTGAAGAAAGTTTAAGTCGTAATTATTTCAGCTTAGTTGCTATAAATTTTTTTCAGATCAATTAAGGATATATTTTAAAAACACAAAGAAACGAAAAAGGTATATAGAAAAAAATGTTAAATGAATATATTGAAGCACAACTGCCGAGCAAAACCCATATTCAATTAGTGCAAAAGCAAAAATGTGCATTTGATTAAAGCCAACACAGCTAGCAGCTGTTATTATCAGCGATATCCTCTCTTTTGCATATTTCATAGTACGAGATAACCATCGTCAATAGGAGTTTCCAGTTTTTTATACAAAAACGAAAAAAGTAAAATCGAATAGAGATTTTTAATCGCAAAACACTGCAAACATTCAAATACTCGTAGCATAAATGGTAAATTGTTAAGTAAACAGACATATTTGAAATATAAAATATCTAAATTAAAATCACAATCATTACAACTTACATATTATTTGTTTTTATTATTTGTTTTTTTTTTTTTTTTTTTTTGATAAAAAAAGTAAATATTTTCCAACCAACTTTAATTGTCAAATAAATTTTAAGCAATTTATTTAATTTTATACATTTTTATACGGATATTTATAAAAAAAAATACAAATATGCACCGTTATTTCCCTGCAGTCGGCGTAGATAGCGTATGTCTGACTAGCTATTTACCAGTCGTTACCACTAACTACCAGACTAACTACTAGCAATGGACTCGACTGACGATTTTGAGATGGGGATGACATTGACGGTAGTCAATTGACACGATAAGACCGGTGAAATCACTAGTCAGCAAAACCAAACTATTTCGCTAGTCATAATGTACCAGTTAGATCGCTAATGATATTTCCTTAATGAAAATACTACAAAAATTTTAATTTTTTTTTAATTTTTGTTTATTTATCTAATTTCTTTTTCAATCAATATATATGTATAAAATTTTCAATTAATTAATTAATTAATTTGAGAGTGGTGTTGGCTGAAGTGGTTAGCACGTTGACTGCCAAGCAAACAATGACTTGGGACCTGGGTTCAAACCCTGGCCAGAGCAAGTCAATCAACATCATTAATTTCTCTAATGTACATTTGTGAGACATGGTATTAATTGTTGTCGGACTATTTAAGTGATGAAGGCATATCCCTGGTCACTAAAACCTGTTCCGACAGCGATTGATGCTGTTCCAAGCAAATGTGCACAACATCGCCCTCATTCGTCGGTTAGCAGAAACATCGGCGAAGTAAAACAATTAATAAAATACCTGCTAATACAGCTTAACACAGATAATGCGTCCACTTAACACCGGAGGCGCCTCAACACTGCCTTAAAAATTAACATAACGCCCAAAGCAGAGTTGTGAAAGAGTTAAGTCTTCTAAATTTTCAACATCTATATTCTCTACCCTATCCTTCTCCCTGAGTTCCGGCACAATGCACTGTATACTTGGGGTCATCCCCTGAGTGCTGGTCCTAATTAAAAAAAAAAAATTCTTTTTTTTTATGCAACGTTTTAGTTGACTTCATCTGCTCATTTTACCTTCCTAAAAAAACACTTTTTTTAATAACAATTTAACATTCACTGATGACGAGCCAACACAAAATCATAACACTTTTATAAAATCTTTTTTTATTTTTTTGTTGATTTTCTTTGGAATAAGTGCACAGGTTTTTTCAACTTGTAAAAAAAAATTAATGTTGAAGGCATTTACATTTATGTATGTACTGAGTGCAAGTACATGTACATGAGTGAGAGGTCAAAAGACGAACTCGTGCATTACTTATAGCCAGTGAAGTAGTTAGTCCATTTTTCGTTAGCGAAATACCTAACGATTTCGAGTCAATTTCTACTTTTAAAACTGGAGGGTTATTTCAAAAATTGTTGTCATCGTATATGTATTAAGCATTTTTATTAAAAGCAATTTGCGTGCTGATTTCTAAACCCAAATTTAGCAAAAAAAAATTATATCCAAAATAAAAAGATAAATATTTAAAATCATCATTTATCCACAATTTTGAAACACATTATTGACTATTGTGTCACCATCATCGACTGTGGGCGACAACACGTATCTATTTAACAAATTATGGCAACAAAATTGTTTGCTTTTTCAATAAAATTGTTTAAAATGTGGTATCATGAAATGTAAAATATGAAAAAAAAATAATTTTAATTCCTCTAGATGAAATATATTCAGCACATTGCTGCATACTTGTATGTGCCAATGTATGTATGTTCGATTGTATATTAAAAACCTAAAACTCATATATGCAAATCACAAATAACATCGATTATATTGAAAAACGTATTGTCCGATTTAATATGCAAAATAAATGAATTAGTTTTAAATATTTTAACATTTACCACATACCACAAATTAAACTGTATGAAAGATGTTATTGTATGCAGCAGTATTTTCTACATCAATTGCAAATGCAATTTATGGCTAAAACTAAAAAAAAAATATTTATTTTAAGGCCATTAAAAACATGTTTCATTATTTTAAAGAATGTAACGAAAAATTAGCTAAAAAAGAGCGAATTCACCAAATTTTTAACACTAGTATAATCAACGGACGAAACAATCGTACGTATTCTATATCAAAATAATTTTCACACAAAAATTATTATAAAAAATCCCTTAAAAAATTCTCTCAGAAAAGAAACACAACTACAATTATTTAATGGTAGATTAGCATGAATTCGCATTCTTATATTTGAAATATTTATAAAAATGTAACGAGTCATGTACATATCGTAGGCTTATTATTGGTTTGACGAAAACATTGAGTTAGGGATATACGAGGGCGGATTGATATTGAAAAAACATTTTTTTTCAAAAACCATTTATTTCTCAACATAGTCTCCTTTTAGCTCAATACACTTAGTAAGACGATATTCCAACTTTTTTATAACATCTGAATAATACGATTTCGGGAACCCCTCAAAATACTCGTTAGTTTTGGTAATCACTTCTTCGTTTGAGTTGAATCTTTTTCCTGCGAGCCATTTTTGCAAGTTTGGAAAAAGGAAAAATTCACTAGGAGCTAAATCTGGACTATAAGGTGGATGATTAGCCAATTCGAAGTGTATTTCACGTAATTTTAGCATCGCTGTGTGAACCGGTGCGTTGTCTTGAAGAAAGAGCACTTTTTTCTTGTATATCTTGATTGCATCAATCAATTGATCCAATAATGCACGATAATACTTTCCTGTGATTGTGGATCCATTTTCAAGATCATCGATGAGCAATATTCCGTGTGCATCCCAAAATACAGTGGCCATAACTCATGACAGTAGAACTGTTTTTTTATGTTTTTACGTTTTTATCAAATAAATTAAAATAAAATACCACATTTCCTCAATTAGATGTTTTATTTCATTATTATCTAATATCTTTTCCATTGATATACACGCTCATTCATTCGTTTCTGCTAAAAATTATGCATCTGTTTCTATGCGGCAATAATAAAAGCAACGTTTGAAAAAAAGTTTGATATGCAGCGTAATAACTTTGGATTAAATGCATGAAAGTTCATAAAAATTTCCATTTTTGTTCAGAACATATGCCTGTAGCAGTGGTGAAAATATAAATTAAAACAAGGTTTCTCTTACATACATGTTGATGCCTTTGGCGTCTCCGTCTTCTTTTTTCGAATGCTGCAACTTTCACTGCTCTACGGTCTCTATTTAGGGAGTTACGGCCAAATTACTAATTTCAATATTCCCGACCCAGAAAAATTCTCAAAAAGTGTATTGAAATCAGTCTTTTTGAGTTAAAAACACGGTAAAATTAAAATTTACACATGCAAAATGCCTGTTGTTTGTTTTGTTGTAGCATTGTTGTAGTCGTGGATATGGCGACTTAAACCAGGTGGCAGCAGGTGAAAAAAGAACTTGGCAGCACAATTGCTAGTGTGGTTGTTGACTAGGCTGGTTAGTGAAGACATTTAAATCAATAGCATACTCTCTTTCTCCTCTTTTCATTTTTTAACATTTCTACAATTTTCACACATTCAGACATAGAAAATATGTTTCATTATTGTTACTTTCTTTGCAGAACCAGTTGAAGAAAACCACATAAATATTTAGTTTGATTGTATTTTTTTATAGCTTACATGCATGACTAATACGTGTACGTGGATTAGTAGCAGCTTTAAATGATTAACGCTTCCAAAATAAGTGAATAATTACTTTTTTACTTGGTGAAAATTCTATCAAAATTAGTTGAATAATATAATGAGAAATTCTATCTATTCTAGAATTGGCTAATAATTTTATACATAATCGGAATTGAAGTTATTTTACTTCTTAGAATGATTAAGACATCTTCTTTATCGTTCGAAGTATTCGACTGTCTTTAATTGTTAAACATTAATCGATCTAATCGAGTTTTCTAATTCTTATGTTGTATACTTATAATAGCTTATCTCGGTATGCTTCGTTACCCCCTCGTTATAAAATAAAATTAAAAGTATTTATATATCCTATTGTGAAAACTTAATGACGATCGATCTAGTAGTTAGGACTATATTATGATTTTTAATTTTCCTAAAAAGGGGAGTGGTGCCACCATCTTTTCTCCTGGTACTTATTCCAAATTATGCCAATACCATATGTACCAAATATCATAGACGTAGGTTAAAAAATGCCCAAAATATGGCGATTTAAATTTTTAGGTTATATGGGCGGTGCCACACCCCTTTGTGTAACCACTAATCAAATGCTGGCATATAACCACATAAGCAACAATTGTTTTGTTTTTTTTATATTTGAAGAAGATCTCAAATATTAAAAACAGCAGTTGTTTCTTTGATTTCGTGAATACTTATAACTCTAAAATATCAGATACACCCATTATTATTTTTGCAAAGAGTGTCTAAAAAAATTCTCTCTTTGTTAAATATCTTAGTTGCAACGGTCTAAATATAATTTTGTAAATTTTTATTTGTGTAATATGTCTACTTTTCTCCTTTTGACGTGTAAAATGATTGTAATTGAACTTAAATAACTTTATATGCTCGTTTTCTTCTGTAAAAAAGTATATGAATAGAAAAAAAAATAGCAAACGAATAATAAACAAAGCAAAGACAATTAAATTTAGTGCGTTCATATGAAATTTTATACATATTGTTTTATCCGTTTACTTAATTCCATACTGTGCATTGTGCCATGATTTAATCTCATAACCAACATACGAGAATGCATATGAAATGTTACATGACTTGATAGAAGGCATATGTTTGCAGCTGTATGTGAGTGCTGGATATGAACCCAGCAAACCACAACGTATTAAAAATCATCTGTAAAAAGCTCACCAACTTGAGCCTTAAACTTAGTTAAGTTTTATGAATATTTCTGTAAAATGTGGATTAATGATTCATTAAGAAGGAAAACGGAATTTTTGTGATAATATTGCTTAATCGTTGTATACAATAAGCTTAATAACTTTTAGCTTAAATAAAACTAAATTTTAAATCATGCTTATAATAAGCTTACTTTCGTAATATTATTAAAAGCTTAGAAATATTATCATTATTTTTTTTCGAAATTGAGTTTTTTAGTGATTTTAATACATTTCACACAAATAAACCTCTTCATATACATTTAACTCATTTGGACCCAAGCGAATAGAATCAATGGTAAACCTGCTTTTTTTATTTCGTTATTTAACAATGCAATTTTTTTTTTTGCCTTTTTTTGCGGCAGTAATGGCTTATGCTGTTACAAATCACACTTCGTAAACCATTTCTCAGGGACTTAATCATTGCCATGTAGTCGTAGGCCTTGTATACTTGAGGACTACGGTCGAGGACATAATTTTTGTGACAATTGTCGAAGATAAAATCTATCTATATTTCTTCGAAATAACAATTGGTCCATGCCTTTATTATAAATTTCGTATCAGACTTTAACTTTTTTCCGCATTCTACAACTCATAAAAGATAATGGGAATCGAGATTTCTTTTATGATTGTCACGTAAGTAAAAAAAAAGTCACAACTTTGCCACAAATGGCATTACAGAATTATGACTTTAGTACTTCACCCATGGATTCTTCGACCGATTTATTTTCATGAAAAACTATTCACTGTTTGAAGTTTTTGATGGGAAGATTAAGATCTTTAAATATTTTTCGAGTTGTGCTTTAATAATCATTGTCGTTAACAAGACACTGATTTCTTTTGATTTATTTCTTTTTAGCTCTTGTTACTGGTTCGACTCCCATGTCTTCATTCTTTCTCTACGTAATTCATTGCAACCTGATAGAATTAGTGCAAAAACAAACCCAAAAAGATATATTTAGCTCTGCTACAGTTAGACTGAAATTATTATTATTATAGATTGTTTTGAGTTGTATACCACTGACTGAAGTTGACAATCATGGCCAGGACATCTTTATAAAAAATTTTCCAAATACATACTTCAACAGAAGTAAGACCTCTACTTGCGCAGAGATGTTCTTTATAACTCAATTTGCTTTTTTGTTGCACATAATCCCAATGCCTATTTTAGCACACTTGTATCCGTTGGACCCAAATTTGCACAGCAGGCGCAAATGGATTAATACAATAGTGTCAAAAATAAATCTTTAACCAATGACTATTGATATGTACTTCGACATGTTTAGTTTGACAATTTATCTTGTTTTCAGCACGAATTTCATGCGCTGTTCTTGCCTACTTTAAATATATGTCCTCTCCCATTCTTATATAAACTGCAGTATACAGTCAAATCCCGATAATTCGTACCCCGATAATTCGTATTAAACTGTCGGTCCCTTGAAAAAATCTCGTTAATGCGTAAAATTTCCATACATTTTGGCCCCCTCGCTAATTCGTAATTTTTTTTTTAAATAAAATCTTCTTTACCTCTTATAAATCGTAATTGTTTGCTAACTACCACTTATAATTCGGAATAAAAACAACAGAAATATGGAAAGAATGATTTTTTGTTTACCGTTTTTTTTTTAAGGATTTTTGCTTGTGTGTGTGTGTGTGTTTATTTTCTTAAGATCAGTTTGTTGCATGAATAATGAAGAAAAATATCAAAACGCATGCATAAACTCTGTCGGTGTTACAAAAACAACAAGTTTATGCAGCCACTGATAATGGAGAGAAAAATAGACGTTGCTAAGCGATTTGAAATTGCTCCATCAACTCTTACCTCAATCATTCAAAAACAATTGTTTTTTATGCTTTTTTTTTATCGTTAATTCGTATTTATTTTATTTTAACCCCGTTAAATCGAAATTCCGTTAAATCGAAAACCCCTATAATTCGTAAGAAATGGCCGGTCCCTTGCCATTACGAATTATCGGGATTTGACTGTATTTCAAATTGCAAAGGAAAATGAATTAGACTTTACAACATACTCGATCAGCCCAGCATTTTTTTACAGAATTTAAAAGGATGATAGAAAATAAAATATTAATACAAGAGGTAGCAATATATAAAATATTTCCAAAGGAATTATAATCTTGCACCATATATCAAACGTTTGGCTTTTTTGTTTGGTGGGTTATTCTGTCTTTCATTCTCTTTAATAAGTTACTCACTAACGCTAATGCGTCGCAATACATTTAAGGTTTCAGTTATGAACGCCAATGCTTTACAATACCTACACTCTGCTTCCGTGCAACATTTCACTTTAAAAAAAATATATATAATATAATTGAAAACTTTATGAATTAATAGAAAATTCTGGCATGCATTAAAAACACTTAGAAAACTACAACCGGCATAAATCACTTGCAATCAGATGTATTTATGGGTCAAATTGTTATCTAAACTGAGTGTGCAACAAATATTATTATGAAAAGTATTGTCAATATGTATGTACAATAATAAATTAAAAAACTGTTAACATTTTATACTTAATTAAGCTTGTAATAAGTATACTTACACAAAGTTAAAGAAAATCTATTATGATAAGCTTATTCTACAATTCAGTTAAATTTTGCTTATGAGATTGTTTGTTCGGAATGAAACTTTAGCAAATAAACATTTGTAAATAAATGAAGTAATGAGGTTCTATTTTATAGAATCTTGCTTTTTACTTTATTTATTTTTTATTTTTTTTTTTTTGCATTGATCAGGTAGGGATTTGTATTGATTTTATATTAATTAATGTTCTAGTGTTTCTGATATTTTTAATTGGCTTTTTACAATGAGCGGTTTTTAATTTCATTTAAAACATTAAAAACAATATGTACTCTAGTTATGACAAGGATTTCTAATTAAGCCTTTAAGGCGACATTTACACAATGTGTTACCGTTCCAATTACATTTGCTTAAATGAAATTATTAATACATAATTAGCTTTCTTTGTTTCTTTTCATAGCCAAAAGGTAAATCTGAATATGCAAATATTAATTAGCTCTTACCACCAGCCGTAGTCTATATACATGTTTCTTCCCTTTCAAGCTGATGCAAAATATAAAAATAATCTATTGAAAATTTGTTTGTGTGATAAAATGAACTTATTTTATGTAAAATTGTGTAAATATGTGTAAATGAAGAACTCAGATAGAAAAGTAGGAAATGTAACAAATTTTATTTAAAATTAAGTTCAACTACAAAAAAAAATAATTCAATTTCATTATTATAAATGCAAAGAAATTGTTAGTTCAGGCAAGTTATTTACTATTTTAAATCAAAATATAATTAAAAATTTCATTTAATCAAACAACTCATTTGCTAATAAAATGAAAAACTGGTTTGCACCACTTTTTAAAAACTATTGAAAAGCACATTTCCGTTCTACAATGAAAAGAAAGGTCGTATCTCAACCTTTAGCTACTTTACAGGAGAAAGAAAAAACTCAATAAAATCTTTAGTTAGTTAGTTAGTTAGGGTTTTTCTTTAATTACTGTAAATCTGTTATTCGTCAACATAGGAAACTGAATTTTTTAAGTTTTGTCTACCAGAAAATATAAAAAAACCGATTTTGAAAAAAAACGAGACGAAATATGTATGTATGTGAGTGTGTTTCAAACTTTGACAAAAATATAAATAAAAATTATTTAATCAAATACGAAAAAATCTTTCCAAGATTTTAGTTTGATTTCATCTTAGGGAACTTTAAAAAAGGCTCCTTTCCAATAGCTCTATTCTCTTCTACATATCACACCTATTTTGCACAAATGCAAACCCATATTTATTTCGTATTCATTTTGAAAACTTTTACAATTTTATAAACGAAATTTTTAAAATTTAAATATGTATGTATGTACATATAATAAATAAACAAAAAATCAAAATTTGACACTCGAAATTAAAAACAAGTGGTTTACAACAATTGTCGGCTGTGCTTGTAACACCCCATTCACACGATGACTTTTGCGACGTGGTTTTTCTTAATTCCTTTTTAAAGTTGCTACCAAAAACTTTGTGCGTTCGTACGATGTCTTTTAGTTGCATGTCTTTTTTCCCAATTTTGTTTTGTTTAATGACAAGTAATGAAAAGTAACAAAGATAAATAGAAAAAAAGACTTGAAAACACAAATCGTAACTTTTTGTTTACCCCTCTTTCTTCCCTACACCGCTCAGCAACAAAAGAGACGTCGAAAAAGCGTCGTCGCAAAAGTCATCGTGTGATTTGGGTGTAAGACTAACTTATAGTCATTGTATCATGACACATTTCATACAAATGTTTTGTTGAAGACAAAAAGAATTTAATAATATTTTGGCATAAAGACAACTATTATTCTAGTTTCTTGTGCTTTTTTTCTAAAAAAAAAAACTATATAAAATTTTGTCTACTTCTTATCAACAATAATTACAACTGACAAACTATTTTAAATCGCACTCTACAAAAGCCAAGATGAAAGCAGTTTCTTTAAATAACCAAAGAACAGTTGTGTTCGACAAGATCTGTGATTCAATTTATTCTAAAAAAATAACTTGTTATCCATTTAAATCTAACATATTTTATTAGCATTTCATAAAAAACTAATATGTTTAGCATAAAATTGTATCTATTAATTGTTCGTAATTTTATGTAAATTTATACACAACAAACACATAACCAGCATTTTTATTATATTATTTTTAAAATATTGTATTGTACCAGTTGCATGTGTTTTGTTTACTTCGCAGCCACAATGGGTATACTTATTTACACCATTTCCATATATATGTATGTATATGTATGATGGCTTACACAAAGCAATGACACATCAGTCTTATACGAGGTTTTTTCAAAAGAAAAGGCAAATTTTGAATACATTCGATTATCGAAATTTTTCTTATTTTTTTTTTTTTTGTTATATTGGTACGCATGTGTTAGTCATATGTTGTCATTATCAGCCCATTTGGAAAAGCAGTTTGTTGTTGACAACTGAAAAGGTTAGTCACGTTTGTGTGCGTTCTTGTTTCAAAATTGCTAAATTATGAGCAAAAGCAACGTCGCATGAGAATCGCTCAGGAGTTGTTCAATGACGTCAACGACGATCCAGGTTTGCTCAAAAGGGTCATAACTGGTGACGAAACGTGGGTATATGGTTATGATGTCGAAACCAAGGCCCAAGTTAATTTCAGAAATATTATTTATGTAGACAATTGCGTTCAATCTAGTGTTCCTCAGGAAATTCATCAAGGTCCCACTCTGTTGACATCATTTATAAATCACCTCTCTTCTGTTATTTTGCATTCTAAAGTTCTTATGTATGCAGGTGATGTCAAAATATTCCAAAAATTTAATGACTCTAATCAACAACCTTTACTACAGCCTGACTTAGAGAAATTTTCATATTGGTGTAAACTTAATTTTATTGATTTAAATATTAAAAAATTTAAGCATATGAAATTATATCGGATAAAAAGAATCATATTCTCGGTATTATATTAATGGAATTATGCTTGAAAAAGTGAATAATACAACTGATCTGAACTTGTTATTAGATCACTAGATTGACTTACGTGATAACATTGCGTTAACTGTCAACAAAGCTAATGGTGTTCTTGGTTTTGTAAAAATATGTTTCCAAAAAATTTAATTTAATTTAATTTAAGTGGAAGTCACACATTCCGAATAGGGTAGATTTTAACGTCCGTAAGACCCAATATGCATTTCTAACACTGCCTTTACACATGAAAGTACTTCCTTGAAACTTTTGTACACGTATTATCAACGAAAATTTCAAAGAAATAATCAAATTTCAAGTAAGTTAGTTGAAAGTTTACACAGGAAAGTAAAAGTTCATATTCATAATCTCGTCAAAGGGAAAACTCATTGCGAAAGTTGCTCTTATTCTAGAGTTTTTTTTTCTGTGTCCATTATTACTGTTTTATTTATTTTATCATTTAGAGTTGCCAAGATCATTACTTCAGTCGATCTTTCGGGAAAGCCTTGTAATTTATATTTATTTGTTACATATTTTCATGACATTTATGTCTTAAAACAATACTAATTGTCTTCTTTATATTTATTTGAAAAAAATATTTTAAATTTCTTAGTATATATACACAAAATAAGTCAAATTTATAATTATTATTTAACACAATCCTGAAATTTCCTAAAAATGTATTCAATGGGCAACTCTGTTAATCTTTTTACCATTTTGCTTTCAGAAAAGTGTCCAAAAATCGCTTTCAACAAAAATTCGTTGAAAGCTGACTGGATAGTAAAAATAATGTGAGTGTGTTAGTGAATAAGTGTGAGTATATTGCGACTTTCATGCATTTACTTTCATGTGTAAAGGAGGCTAATGACGGAAAATGCAGCTTTATCTGTACTTATGAATATTATTGGTATTGGCGAACTTGGAGCTCTTCATGTTCTTGGCATAAACATCCGAAGTGATCTTTATTGGACTTATCACACTTTTGTGATAAGTGACTTTAAGCGTTCAAGTGCCTTGATTTCTTAAGACTGTTTAAGACATACGAGTACCTCACACCATCTGATCTACTTAATATATATACCACAGAGATCTTTCCAACCGCATTCACTATGGTAAAGTTAAGATCGAATTTTCACAAACACTACAACCTCTACCCTCCTTCCGGCAACAACTTTCTTAATTCCGGCACAAATTGCACTCTAGGGGTTATCCACTGAGAGCTGGACCCAATAAAAACAAAAATTTCAATCGGAATTGTTTCCTATTTTTTAGTTTAATTGTAATCCGATTTTTTTTTTTTGATTTGCAGTCTTCAGATTTATGTATTTTACATTGCTAAAATTTTTTATACCCATAGACTTTTGTTTAGATTGTTTTTATCAGCAAAGCTTACATTTAGCTTTTTTTTAAAGTATGAATATTTTTCAGTGTTTACTACGAACACAGTTTTTAGAAAAATTCGTTATAGGTACCACTTAGAATTCAAGAAATTATTTGATTACAAATAAAGTTTTAAAGGGACTCAAGACTTTCACCAATTGAAACCACTATCGATCGGCATTAACATCTGTGACATGGTTGTAAGACTAATTTTCGTTGAAAAATTCACACTAGAAAAATAATTAAATCAAACAACAATTTTAAGAAAAAACCAAGCCAATATATAGAGAATACTGCTTACGAAATTAGTTTAGCTTTCCGCCGTTTCCAGATTTCCATTAAAATCATATTCAAATGTGTGTATTTATGTATAATTGTTTCATTTTATTAATTTTATTTATCATGTTTTTTTTAAATTATTACTTAAATGACTAAACTTATCGAAAACAAACTTAAAATCCATGATGATGATCCTGATGACCGCCGTATCCACCATGACCGCCATGACTGCCATGATGGCTATCATAACCGCCCTGGTGATGGTCTTCAAAACCTCCATGATGACCGCTGAAGCCACCATTATGACTATTAAGGCCCCCGTGGTGGTCGAGGCGGTGACTACCTAAAGTGTTTCCATGGCCGTTGTGGCCTCCACCATATCCACCTAAACTACCGTGGCTTCCACCATATCCACCATCACCGCCATAACCTCCATGGCCGCCACCACCGTAACCACCGGGAAATGCCAGAGCAACTCCAAATAAGGCCACTAAAACAATCTGGAATATTAAAAACGCATATTAATATAAAATAATTTAAAATTTTTGTTAATTCCCTTCAAGTTTAATGTTTTTATGTGTTTATGTAAATTTATGAAAGCAAGCTTTGTTTTTTACTCTAAAGACAACAGCAAGACGAATTTAGTAATGACAATTCTCTTGGACAGCTGTAAACACTATTTTTTAAGCAATTGCCTGACATTTTAATCTATGAAGTCTTAAGATTATTTAAAAATAAACAAAAACTCTTAGAAAGAACTATCAATTTATTTGCTTCACTATGGTAAAGTTTTTTATTTTTTTTTTTTTTGTAAATTTGCTTTCACTTGCTTGTAATTGAAAAAATTTCTATTATGTACCAAAATTTTTGCCATTTTATTGTTAATATTTTTCTTTAATTAAATTAATGATTTTTTCACTTTTCACTTGTAGTTGGTTTAACTAAATCTCGTGTACTAAATAATAACATCAATACAGCGGGTATTTATAGTCAAAATTAATTTGTTAAAAGTCAAAACTACGCAAAAAATTAATCTAAATTAAAAAAGTATATAAAATTATCTAGAAATCTATAGAGACAAAGATTTAATAAGCAAATGCTGAACACATACATATATGCTTTCAAACACAAAAAACTATCGCATTAATTAAATGCTTATCAGTTAAATGGTTTTTTGAAAACGATCAAAATTGAGATCGTAAACAAATCCAGTATTGTGTGTTCGATTGAATATAAATGATTTTACAGTTTTTAATATGTGAGAATTATTACAATTAATTTTAATTGAAATGAGATTAAAAAACATTATCAATTGCAGTTGTGCGTAAATACATTTAACTGAATTAATAACAATTATATGTGAAATTTATACATAAAAATTAACTAAAAAAAAAAAGATTTTCTTCAAAAAAGCATTAAATCATTTATTTTGCAAATTTTAAATAAAAGTAAATTAAAATCGAAAGATTTCAATCAAGTCAGGTGTATCGTAACTAAAAGCATAAGCAAATATTTGAGAGAAATTTATTATTATATTTCCACTGTATGGTAGTAGTTCTGCGGCTATTGGCCTATTCCATGGCCAAACAAATCATATTGAATAAAAAAAACCTGTCTTTTAAATAGAATATTTAATAAAATCAGAATTAATTATTCAACACGAATTAAAAACAAGTAAGATTTCTATATTCGGCTACACCGAATCTTATGTACTCTTCACCAAGAATTTATATATATATATATATATATTGTATGTAATTGAGATGAATACAAAATATTGAACTACAAATTTATGGCGTGGGCTGTTTGTGGTGGCTACTTTAGTACCCTAATAGAATTTTACAATTTTTGTGCCATTTTTCATTTCATATTCCAAAAAAAAACGATTTTCCATTCCTGCCCATTTCTATCCCTAAACGAAAGGCGAGTCAAAAACCAATCCTCATATATGAGTCCAAGAACTAAATCTCTAACTAAGCTGGTGGTTTCGCCAAACCGATTTCATGTACAAGCAGACTGACAGTTGGACATGACAACTTTCATCTCTATAAGGATCTAGAATATATAAAATTTATTGATCTAATATAAGGTTTTCCAATAGGGATGATATGATTTTGAAGTGACGTTTCGGCCATTTGTAATATGTAAAGATCTGTCATTTGTTTTTCATTGTATTCAGTAGTGTTTACAATTTCATCATGGAGAGATATACGCAGGAACAGCGTTGCTTATTTTGCCTCAGAACAACTTGAAAACGATAACGATTTTTTTAAGAAAACCATCTTCTCCGATGAGGCTCACTTTCATCTGAGTGGTGCGGTAAATAAACAAAACTGTCGATTCTGGTGCGAAGAAAATCCGCAAATTATTCATGAAAAATCACTACATTCACCTAAAGTGCCAGTTTGGTGTTGCTTTTAGTCCGTTACTGTCAATGGAGAGCGGTATAGATCGATGATAATCAACTTTTTATGGCAGAAATTTGAAGAAGTTGATCTTGACAACATTTGGTTGCAACCAGGCGGGGCTAAGTGCCACACAGCAAATGCAACAATTGAATTATTGCGACAAAAGTTTGGATATTCGATTATTTCAAGAAATTATGATATTGAATGGCCTCCAAGAAGTTGTGATTTAACACTATTAGACTATTTCTTCTTGTGGGGTTATTTGAAGTCATTGGCCTTTCGAAATAAACCAGACTTTACAAGTCAATATTGAACGTTTCATTCATGACATACGACTTGATTTAGTGGAAAAAGTGCTTGAAAATTGGGTTCATCGAATTCATTTCTGCAGCAGAAGTCTTGGAGGCCATTTGAATGACGTTTTATTTAGAACTTAATTGTATCGATTGTACCTCACATTAAATAAAAAAAACTTTTGAATTTCCTTAACAATGTGTTTGTTTTTTTTTTAAAGAAATCATATCACTCTTATTGGAAAACCTTTTAAAATATATTGTTAATTACAAATTGAAAAATCTATAAATTCCCTAACCCTTTTTGGTGAAGCGTATAATAATGTATTCACTCATTAAAAAAACAAGCAAACAAGTTCCATGTTATTCGAGAGTATTCTGTTAAATATTTTAAAGCTGATAATTATTTATGTTTACGCAACGTGACATAAGTAGTTCAGGTTCATATGCTTTTTATTCAATATAAACAAATTATTAAAAACAATTATAGGTTCGCAGAATTTATAATCTGTTTACTTGTATTTAAAAAAAATATACCAGTTTTATAATTACTTCAAGGAAAAAGTTTTAATCAGATTCCAGTTTGGTTTTTCCAAATTGTCTGTTAAGAATACCGAATTGTTTTCATGAACTTGATAGTTCTTTAAGAAAACTATTATGCTTGAATAGGTAAAAAAAACCCATACACATACATACATTAAACATATCGCTGACTTAACATACAAAGGCTCTAAGATTATTTTAAATAAAAATACATTGATTACAAAGAAAATAGTTTGCATTTATATCTTTTTTGTTGTAGTTTTTAGTGATGCACAAAAGCGCTTAGTCCAATTTATCACAAGAAAAAGCAAAAGTCCCTATAAAAAGTACAGTTTAAGCATTTCTTATTTTTTCTGTTTGCTTTTACGCACATAGAAAACAAAGAAATATACAAAAAAATACGCTTAGGCAATTCAAAGACGTTTACGTCAAAAAAAATTTGGTTTGTTTTTTGTCTTCCCTGTAAAATTTTAAATATAAATAGAGCCTTTGCATGTTAAGCCATCGATATTTGCTTAATTCAAAAAACAAAACAAACACCATTTTAAAACGATTTATTTTTATTGACAGAAATTTTATTTGAAATCATATTTTCATAAACAACAAGGCTTGTGGCAGTAAGTTGTTACGTTGTATAGTTTGTTCGCATTAACCTGTTAATTTTTTTTAAAAAACTTCGTTAGAAGATTGTATTAAAAAATGAAAAGGAATTTAAATTCCACTTAACTAATTGAAGTGGGCGCTAACTCATCATATCTAATCGTTCAGTAAGCAAAGTGTTCAGCAGGCCAACAGTAGAGAACATAACTATTTTCGCTGTAAGCGCTCTATGTCTCATAAAGTTAAGCGATTAATCATATAGGCGATCTAATCAAACTTTACTTTATTTAAAACTAGTTTTTACCCGTAACTTCGTTCACGTTGCATGTTAATGAAGGCATAAACTGTCTGTATACCAAAGTTATCGCTGAAACAAAAATGGCACCAAAAGTGCCACATTTTGCTCATTTTACTCTACACAAACTGAAATTTATGTTAATTTTAAAAAAGTACAAAAAGCACTTATCCTATGTATGCTATCCGCCTACAAAAATTCATCCAAATCCACTAAGAGAATTTCTTAAGAGAAAAAGTACCAAAAGTTAAAAAACCAGGGAAGCAAAAAAAGTACCACAATAAAAACAAAACCAAAGTACAAATATTTTGCTCATTTCAGGGCGTCCAAAAAGAATGTTAATTTTAAAAAAATTTTATTAGTCCAAAAATAAAATGTACCAAAATTACAAATTTTTACCATTTTTTGGACCGTTTTTACACCTTAAAAAGTAACATTAACGTATTTTAATCTGGGTCCGTGGTATCCGCCTACCAAATTTCATCAAAATCAACTAAGAGAATTTCTTAAGAGAAAAAGTACCAAAAGTAAAAAAGTACCAATAATGGCAGTTTTTTCTCATTTCAGCGCCCCCAAAAAGTGTTTTAATTTATAAAAAATGTATAACTTAGTACTATAAGAATACACTAAAGCTAGAAATTTATCCCTTTTCTATGATATACGTCTACCAAATTTCATCCAAATGCATTGAGCCGTTTTCGTGTTATAAATGTTCGAACAAACCTGACTTTGTTTTATATATGTAAGAAGATGATAAAATATTTTCTGGACCATTGTGTAAAATTGTTATACAATAGATATGTTTGTCAAAGATAAAGAAAAAAATTTTCGGCCATTCTTTCATTAGCAAATTGGTATTTGGCTCACCAATAAAAAAAACGCACGAATACTCAGACAAAAAAATTAAACCATGCCTGATTAAACTGAGCACATGCCACATCAAAAGTGTATGAACAATCTTTGTCGTCAAGTTGACACGCAAAATACTTCAAACTTTTTTGACTCTCACCAAAAAAAAAGTAAAGAGCTGAAACTGTGAACACATGTGTAAGAAACGAGTGTACCACGCTCAATATATAAAAAAAAAGCGCTAATCAAATGTAAGTTGCCTGCACAAATTCATTTTAATTTTTGAACACACCTCGTACTGTTGCTAATTCTTATACTTTTGTTTACAAATTGACAACTAAAAAAAAAAACAATTAAATACGAAACAATTTTCTAGACAAACTTAAAATAATTATCAGAATTTAAAAAAAAATTTGTTTATTCTATTTTATTTCTTCTTCTGCTTAAGTTTTATAGTTATCGTTTGAATATCGATAATACTGACAAAAGTTATTAATAACAAAATTTAAATTTTAACAGAAGCTTAACAGAAGCAAAAAGAAATAATTTTTGCAAGAAAAATAGATTAAAGAAGTTTTAAAAGTAATTCAAAACATTTTTTTTTATCATTCTCGCAAAATACAAAAAAAAAATTTTTGTTGTCGATAAAACATTCAAGACAAAACTGCTCAAACATCTTTAAAAACAAGCAAGAACAAAAAAAAAGGAAAAAGAAGATGAAGATGATGAAGAAAAAACAAACATTAATTACACAATGAAAACTAGAACGTAGTATAACAAGTTCGAAAGAAATATAATCAAATTCAGCTTAAAGTGAAGAGTGTGTTGTTCATCACCTCAATAGGACTCTTAATTATCAGGGGATTTTTGTTGATAAAAGGTGCTAGAAAAGCATTTAACATCAATTTAGCCAAAAGAGCCATAAGAACATTAAGTAATAAAAATACACACATACACATGAACAAAAACATACATACGTACTGATTACATTCTGCACCAGTGATGGAAAAATTAAAAATTAAATAGTACTGTCCGACAACAAAAAGAGTACTTTTTTCAACATTGTGTTACTTTTTATTAAACATATTTTTATTCAAAAATAAAAATAAAAATCCATTTTATAATAAAAAAAAATAAATGAAGAATCGGTGAAGAGAGTCGTTTTTGGTTAGCAGAATTTTTCAACCAGGTTCAACCCCGCATTAGCAGAACAAAACCAATACATGTACATTAAAAAAAAAATAAATGTGTGCAAAATACACTAATACACAGATACTCGTATATGTATATTTTTAAAATTTTATGCCAGATTAATTAGTCTCGTGTGTTTTCGAAAGAACAAAAGTTGTGCGAACTAAAAATTAATCTCGTGTAAATTGGACCAATAACATTAAAGGGCACATACATTCGTCAAAATCACATCAAGCATTTAAAGTTGTATCAGTAAAAATTTGTTTGTATGAGTGACACCGACGACGCTTAATTTAGATATTGGGTATGCTTGATATCAAGCACACGTACACACGCTTGATGTCAAGTGCTTTGGCAGTATTAGTACCCTTAACAACTTTTGAAAAAAATACAGACTAACAACAACATGAATAACGAATTTGAGCATTCCTTATTTTCTTGTTTTGAAGCCAATGTTGTCAATGATTATAAAAATAACGCAGATTTGTAAAATTTTCAAAACAAAACACTAGTACTAAATATGACGTGGGGGCACTGTGGTATTTTTGTTGTGAAAAAGTACTGAAAATAGTACAAAGTACTTTTCCATCACTGTTCTGCACCAAAATGCTCTTGCATACAGCCGTCGTAATGTGTATGTTTTATGGCATTTTGTTAAGAGCAGCTGGTAAAAAATGAATAAAATAAAAAAAAAAGAACACCAACAAACAAAAAGAAAGAGAACATAAAAATATTGTCGATGTTGGAGTTGGCTTTTTGTCCTTCCGCTTCACAAAATTGAAAATAATGACATAAAACAGATTCACATTGAATAAAACGTTTTTAGTTCAATCTTCTTATAGTTTGGTCTTGTAATTTCTTTCTCTCTTAACTAGTTCACTTCTGTGCAATGGTTTGGGGGCCAAGGAAAGCTGAGGTGATTTAATTCGGTTATCCTAACAATATTTTCCTTGACAAATTGCTTCTATTTCTTTATGCTGTAGTAGAAAATATTAAGTCCTTGGTTTGCAAGAATGCAATTCTAAATGCTAAAACATTTATTGGAATAACAAAACTAATATAAAAATTTATAGCACCTTGTGTTGCATTTCACAAACAAACCAAAAATATATGTATATACTTACGATAAATTGTCACCAAACAGATGTTGTGGTTAATCGCATAATAAAATTTGTTAATACCCATTAATTTTACACATTTCATATATAAAACAAAATATTATTTTATTAGAATCTTTTTTACAACAACTGTACATAATTCACCATCTAACGATGCTGATTTTATGTTATACTTCATTACTTACACTAAAATAATAAATATACTAAAAGAAAAACATTTGAATAAAAAAAGCAAAAACAAGGATGTTAAAATAATAAGGAAAAAAAAAGAAATAAAGTTAATAAAAGTAAGAAAAAAATTCAATTCAAAATCAAATCGAAAAAATTCAAACAATGCCAAGAAAAGAAATAGAAACTAATTAAAAATGTAAGTCAAAACATTTGGCATTATCAGCTAGAAATGACACTACACTAACTGTACATTAATATGACAAATGTTGTCTGTTTATTATGAATTTTACCCAGTGTGTCGTATTTTTAAACGATATTAAAATTTAATTATTGTCCAATATTCTCCTGTGTAATCGTTTAGAAGAACATCTTTCTTTTTGAAGCTTTATGTAATTTTTACAAATTTTTTTCTTACCATTTCCAACTATCGAGCATGAAAAATTTATTTAATAGATTTCCTGCATTGATCCTGCCGTACGTTCGATATTCATTTTTTGCAAAATGTTAAACTTCTCAAAGAGATAAAAAAAACTAAATAAATGAAATAAAAATTTCAAAAACTTTCGATTTTAAGGATGCGACAAATTTAGGCTTAGGATTACCAGCTGTTGACACTCTCAGGAAATGAATTGGTTTTGATATTCGCTAGGTGGATATGGGGTAGGGACGACAAGTATGAATGTTATACTTCATTGTGAAGCTAGGTATAAGTCAACAACAATAACAGTGATAAGAATCTGTTTGGTATGCAAGGAACACACCCATTAATTATGGTAGAAGTAGAATGGCAGCAATTTAACCAATAACACTTCCAGCGATTTTGAACTCTTAACAGATGCGTTGAGAGGTAGAAGAGAATCCAATCGAGCTTATCACATTGGCTCGAATTGGCTGATCATACGTTTCCATAACGCTGTTAGTGATAATTCAAAATGTTAAACTGAGCGCATATCAGGGGATTTATCATGAGGTGTAGATTTTTCATTTTTAGGACCAGCGCTCAGGGGTAGAGGTCACCTATGCTATGCATTGTGGCAAAACTAAGGGAATGGGATAGGGTAGAGAAGAGAGATGTTGGAAATGTAGAAGAAGGCTTAATAGTTTCAAAACTGTGCTCTTGTGCGATCTTTTAATTAGTTCTTAGAGCAGTGTAACAGCGTCTCTGGTATTAAGTAGACGCATTATCTTTCTTAAACTGTCTGAGCAGGCATTTTATTCCTTTTTTTACTTCGCCGACGGTACTGCTAACGCAAGAACGAGAGCGCTGTTGTGTAAATTAGTTTGGAATTGTATTAATCACTGTCGCAACATTATTTTAGCGACCTGTGCCCATATTCTGTATCTTTATTGAGAAGTTATCGTTGCGAAAATTTGTGAAACAAATTATTCCATCGTTTCACGAAAAGTGAAAATAAAAAGTATCTGTAACTCATGTCGAAAACTACCAAAAATGTTTACGTCGTTACGTTAGAAATGTAAGAAAATATATCTCGATGACGATATGTAATAACAGGCGATGAGAAGTCTAGCCAGAACTATGATCGACGGCGACCAAAATATACCGAAGTAGAAGAAGATAAATGTCGACTATATATATATATATTTTTTTTTTTTTTTTGTTAATTAGGACCGGCACTCAAGGGATGACCCCTACGTATGCAGTGCATTGTGGCGGAACTCAGGGAGAGGGTTAGGGTAGAGAATATAGACGTTGAAAATTTAGAAGGCTTAACTCTTTTACAACTCTGATTTGCGCGTTATGTTAATTTTTTAGCAGTTTTGAGGCGCCTTAACATTAACTTTGTTAAGCTGTAATTGCAGGCATTTTATTAATTGTTTTACTTCGCCGATGTTTCTGCTAACCGACGAAGGAGGGCGATGTTGTGTACATTAGCTTCGAAGAGCATCAATCGCTGTCGGAACAGTTTTTTAGGGACCAGTGCGATGCCTTCATCACTTAAATAGTCCGACAACAATTAATACAATGTCTCGTATATTAGAGAAATTAATGATGTTGATTGACTTGCTCTGGCCAGGGTTTGAACCCAGGCCCCACGTAATTGTTTGCTTAGTAGTCAACACGCTAACCACTTCAGTCAACACCACCCTCAGTTTTCGCGATATGAGATATCCATCTTGTTCTGTGAAACCGAATAAAGTTTTTTTTTTTTAATTTCATATTTTTGTTTCGATTTTCTTTAATAAACTTAACTTTTTAAGGGTACTTGCTTCTAAAAGCTTTTCCAAAGCCATCTAGGATTGTAAAAAAAAGATATAGTTTACCTTGCTGGAATGGTCCCAATATTTGTTTCTGTTCAAACTCTTGTAATTAACAGCCAAAGTTTACTAGCGATTAACCAAAGGCTCCACGATATGTAGTATTTTTAACAGACACTTATTCCTCGTGCAAGTCTAAGATCTTTGCCGTTTAGTGTGAGCATACCTTTTCTTTAAGAACATCGATTAAACAATTTAATATTAAAGATATTTTGTGTTTTTGCAATTTTTAAGTACATGTGTTTTCTACTAAAAATGGCAATAAAACGTCCAATTTATTAAGTTTTTTCGTCCATTCAATCAATGTACTTTTAGAAAGCTTAGTCTTAGCTAAAATCGCTGAATTATTTACAAACGTTTAATAGCACTATAAAGCTGCAATTTAGCACTTATAAACTTGAAAAACTATATTTTAAGCAGCATCCTTCTTTAATCGTGCTTAGATGAGCAAAAAATAAATTATCAATCTCACTTAAAAACCAGCTACAGACGAAGCTAAAGTATTTACATACTATTTTTCGTACTTCACACGAGATATTTCTAGTCTTCGTTTCTTTTAATAAGATAAAACGGCGATTACAATGTTTTGATTAGGTTTATTTGATATAAATGTGGTTATAGTCAGCTTATCTCTTCTTGTTCTGGTAGTGAAGTTGCTCCCCTCATTATTTAGTACAATTTTCGAGAATCCAAATATCACTTTGTTTTTTGCTAAGATAATTTCACACCATTTTAAACGAACTAAAAACGAATATTTCAAATGCCTACGCTTCAAGGAAATAAACTGAATTTTAATTAAAATTGTTGTAGAAATCAATTTACTACAACTATTTTTAAAACTGATGTAATAATTTAAACAAAAATAGTAAAAATCAAACAAATAAATACATTCAGGGACAAACATCTTTAAATTATTTAAAAATATTAAAGAAGCGGTTGTTCGCTCGCAATGATAACAATTGAAATTAAAAGTTATATTTTATTAACTCGTTACGATACAAAATTTTTGATCTAATTAATTCACAAAATTGTTTTAGATGTTGCAAAAACACTATCCAAATTAACATTAACAAGTATAGGGTACGGAAATATTATGGCAATTAAAAAACTTTTTGCAAAAGTACAATGCCAACAATATAAGTTCCAACGTAAAAAACAAACAACACAAATTAGCCGACAATGAATGAGAAGGCGACAACAAAATGGAAGATGGAATAACAACTAACAGCAATTAAGCTTAAGTTCTTTAGTTCTTTAAGTTTAACGGCATGAATGGAGGATTAATTAAGTTTGTTTGGCGGTTGAGGCGTTAAAATTGCTATTCAATAACTTCATCATCACAAGAAAATTTTCACAGTTTATGGTCGTATCATTGTCAGCAATATTCAACACTGTCGTCCCGCTTTTTGCGGCAAGGCGCTCCTTTCTCTCACTCTATCTCTCTCTCTCCTTTTATCTATTGACATTTGCGAAAATAAAAGCAAAACTGGATTTATTTTCAGACAATAAAAGGCGCAAATAAAGATTAAATACTAACTAGAGTTTAATTGTCAGCTGAAACATAAAATGAGCAAAAGAAGGAAAATGAACAAATACAAATTTTATTAAAATCCGTTTAAGCAAGAACTTAAGAAGGTCAACAACTAATATGTCAATGCTAAAATTTAACAAGGTTATCTTTTCAGCGATATATATATATATATAAATATATACCTAGATGGCTTATCCTTATGTGTAATCACTAGCATTATCACTTATAAGACATATTGTCTCGTTATGCTAGGTCTAAATATTAATAAATAAAATAAAATAAATATAAGTATGTATGCCCTAAACATGGTTTAAATTCGTTTAATTAAATTTTTGTTCAATTTTGAAAACAACCTTGAGATGAGAGAACATGGTTGGTCTCGAAACATCATGATGTCAGTTCAACCTTCCACGATGTGACAATTTTCTTTGTCTGTTTAATTATTAAGAGCTTCTGAAGCATTCTATCTAAATCAACAATAATTTAATTAAAACCTAAATTACGTGAACTCAAGCCTGCATAATTTAAATTTCTTTGTATTAATTTCAAAAAATTTTTATTAAAAGTGATCGTTAGTGATACGTGATCGTTAAGGAAGAAAATAAAGTACCTTTTTACATATTTTTTTTTTTTATTATTTTTAAAACGAACACAACTCCGCAAAGCGATTAGCTTGTCTGCAGAAAAAAACCGAAGATCTCTGGCCGGAATCTAACCGGCAACCTCTTCTTATTATGCCCCATAGTGACTTCGCTGAATAGACCTTCCTGAATTGCTGCCCTGAAGAACGCACATAAGAACATTCTCCTCTAGATCATCGGGAACTGGCTTCGCTAAATTAAAGCTGCTTTATATGTCATGCCTGCGACCAGACTTAATGCTTTTGTCCTCTGTCCGACGTAGACCGGGTCCGATCTGCTTTCTCATCAGACTTTCGTAAGGATTTTCCGCAGACTACTCGAAAATCTTCTTTTATGCTTGTTTATGTTTATTCTTTGTTTGCATCTAAATTGTATCCAATTTATTATGACTTGAAGATCTCACTATATCCAACATCATGAAAATATCATTTAAACTTAAACAAAGATATGTTTTTAGCAAGGAATCGTAATTAGAATCAATTCAAATTTAATTGATAGCTATTTTTATTAATTACACCATACTTTCATTTAATATTTGTTCATTTCATAATTCATAATGATTTTTCTATGAAACGAATTCTTAAGTTTTTTTTTTGTTTTTATCAGTTGCACAATTGCCAATGAAATGTATGCATGTATGTATTTTTTATAAATATTCTTACAACTTCTTCAACAAAAGAAAAACATCAAATCACAGCAAGATACTCCCTCACACGTCTACTAATATAACAGAAGGACCCTTAGGACAATTATATGTGTATATCAAAAGCCTTTGTATAATGTTGAAGCAATAACGACAAATTTATAACAATCGAAATGACATGAAAATTTCAACATAAGAAAACTTTGTTGTCTTTTCAATCAAATTGTCTTCTCTTTCCTTTCTGAGTTACAACAAATCCAGCTAAAAAGAGTTTGTAAAAGCGACATGTAGACAGTTGCTGCACAGAGATGTAGTTTTTCTATAATTTTTACTGTTTTATCTTTCAAGTTTCTAAAACAAAATAGCTGTTGGCAAAAATTAAATGACTTTGAAATTATTTTAACTATTTGCGTGAACATGGAGTGGCACAATTGAATATTTCTTCTGCTTGGAATTAAAAAAAAAATGCCCGGCATTATAGCTTTGTGTTAAATTGAGATGAAATGTATTTTCAATTGTGTGAAAATTTGTATATATTTAGAGCGAGCTCAATATTGGTTTGAAGAAGCGAGATTGTAAAAAAAAAATAATTTCTAAGGCGGGGATATACACCCAAAAAAAATATTGTTTGGAAAACGGTTGTGCCAATAGAATATAAGTTGAATAGACTATATATTGTTTACCGCTACCAATATTATTAACATTCACGATCATAACCACCACATACCACAATTGATACCAAAATACGGTGGTGACAATTCTTAAATTGGTTGGGGCAACCGAATGCATTCTTTTGCTGCTACTAAATGCCAAAATGGCGATTATAAATGAATAATTGGTAATGAATATGGTTTGGCTGATATTCCTAGCCGATTATTCGATTGACATAACCGATTATAGTAAAATAAGTACTTACACAATATTTGTCGATTTTAAAATGGCTGAATTGTCAAAGGCGAAGTGTGAGTGACATGTGAGTTCTGAGTTCAATACCAATTAATAAACAAAAATAAATTTTAACTTCAAATGAGTAAATAAAACAATTTAATTTAGTTAATTATTACAAATAACAATTCAATTGTGTTCCAGGATAAAAATGAGCGTAAATAATCCCGATTAGCTTTCACTTATGATTCCATTGTGTTAACCAATTTTATCGGTTTTCACAACACTTATGCTGTTTTCTTTTCTACAAAAAAATGGTACATGCCCATGCAGAAAATGTACTTTGGTGTTCGTTTCTTAAAAATGTTTTGCTCTCTAAAAGGGCAGTGTGTTTGATTCTAATGGTGGAAGGCATTTCACTCTTCTTAAAAATTCCCCAAAGAATACTAAGCACCTTAAGAGTCATTTCAATAATAAATATCACCTCTGACCAATACAGTTGTGTCTTCTAAACGTGAAGAATAAATGTATTTATGTGTAAGTGTGTGAGTGCTTTTCTCTGTAGCTGCAGCACTCACATAAAACATTATCTTGTACACAAAATATTCCAGAAAATCTTTCAAAATATATTTTGATAAAATAAAATAAACATTTTGCAAAATGCATTTTATAAAAAAAAAAAAAAAAAATTATAGCAAATGCAATTACATGCGCTTAATACTTCGACATATTGAATGTAAATACAATCATTCATGACTATTCATTGTATATTTTATTTTTATAGTTTTTTCCATAAAATTATTTTATATTATAGTTATGGAAATGCTTTCAGCATGATTGCAGAATTTCTGCCCTCCACCCCTACAAGTATATGCTATTAATATCATACACTGATGCAAGCATTTTTTTTATTTTCATTGTTGATACATACTTTTTAAATTTCAATAAAATACCACAGAATAGTGTACGTGTTTGGTTATCGATCTACCTTATACTTCTAAGGAAGCAAAAAACAAAAAGAAGAAAAATGGAAAAAACGAAAGGGAAACTTAAACGAAAAGATACAAGGTTACATGTTCCTGACAAGAATGGAATTTAGAAAACTAAAACAAGATAGAAGTTATGCCACTCAGTTAACGTCGTTTAGAAAGAAGAACTAAGAAGCAATACAATTCAAACATACCACAGCATAGCAAATACAATTATTATATTATAAATGCTTGTCACTTTAGCAAGTACATATATATGAATGTTTGTATGAATGATTACTCGTATGTGTGTTTATAAGAGGAGGTCAAATCGTCCTTAAGATACCCATGGGAATATATTTATTTATTGTCGTAGCCCTTTAAAACCACATCTTTGCCTTGTATATGTTATACAATCATTTTTTATTACTACAATTTGTAATAACATTTACCACCTCGCACACAAACACGTGTATAAACTTATTTTCACGGTGTTTGTCGAAATAATTTAAAATAATTTATTTGAAAGCTGAGGCAATCACTTCAAATAAAGGCACACAGTAGTTATCAAGTTAAAGTATTTGTATTATAAAATTTGTAAGATTTTTTTTATAAAAAAAAAAAAAAAAATATTTCGTAGACTATAAACAACACATTTAAAGACTAAAGCGTATCATTTAGTCTGATCGACATAATTCTATATTAATTAGATAATATTTCAAATAGCGTTAGCTGATATGCAAAACCACGTAACTAACAAAAAATTCAAAAACACTTTTTTATTAATTCTTGCAAAACGCATGTTTATAAAACCTTTGAAGAATTTTAGTCGATTTTTTCCCCCAAGATGCTATAAAATTTCAAAAATTGTAGTTAGGTGATTTTGAATTTAGCTAACGACGTAAAGAGCGTTTTTATAGAGGCATAAAACTTTAAGTTGCCAACACTTTTTTAACTTTTGTCAAATCTCAAGTGATTTATGTTTAGTGTAGTTTGACATTTCACCATCAATAGAGTGACGATGTTGTGTAAATTTATTTTGAAAATCATGTTTTTGTTCGAAATACTTATCACGCACTACGGTCAAAATAATCGTCCATCACAGCAATTAATTCGAAAGGATACGTCAATAAGCAAAACTGTCGTATTTGGAGTGATGATAATCCTTAAATGGATGTTAAGTCACCGTTACATCCCTAAAACGCTATAGACCCATGATTACTGACTTTTTTCCTTCAAGTGTAAGTTACATCCAGAAAAACTGACTGTTTGGTGGGCTTTATGGACTGGTGGAATCAATGGTCCGTATTTCTTTAAAAAAGATGCTGGTCAGAACGTTACAGTCAATGGTGACCGCTATAGAGCCAAGAGTTCTGACTTTTTCGCTCATCAATTGAACAACCATAATATGCAACAACTGTGGTTTCAACAAGACGGCGCAACATTTCACACAGCTCGTGCCACAATTGATTTATTGAAGAAAAGGTTTGGTATCCGCATAGTTTCACGTTTCGGACCCATGAAGTGGCCTCCAAGATCGTAAGATTTAACGCTGCTAGACTATTTTCTATGGGAATATGTGAAGTCACTATTTTACGCCGATAAGCCCGAAGCGATTGACCACTTAGAGGACAACATTCGCTGCGTTTTTGCCGCTATACGGACACAAATATTGAAAAAAGTCATCGAAAATTGAACATACAGATTATACTACGTCCAATCCAGCCGTAGCGATCAAATGCCAGAATTCATATTTAAATTACAATGCCAGAAGATTATCTTCTGTATAAATTACATTTGATGTGAATAAAAAAAAAATTGATCTTTTTCTATTCGATTTCAAAGTTCTATACCTCTATAAAAACACTAGTAGTCTTCCGAGAATTTAAAGAGCGAAGTGCAAGACATTAAAGAACGATTAATTTTATTCGCCACTCATGAGAATTCCATTTCAAACTCGTTTTTAAGTGCTGAAACTCACTAAATACTGAATTATTGGCCTTAGCGGTCATCAGGGTACGAGAAAAAGGATTATTTTGCTAAAATGGGCATATTGCTTTTTTTATGGGCCCAGAGCTCTTGTAAGGCATAAAGGAAAGACTGGCCCAATCAGTGACATCTTGCACTTTAGCAGGAATGTTTTACGACTAGTTAATGTTTCTTCTTTGGTCACTTTAGACTGTGATAAATAACTGAATTCGTTTTCCACTGTATCGCTTAGGATGACTGGAAGTTAAATATTTCTTCTATTCTCTTTATTGCATAGCTTTTATCGCGGGCTTTGAGGCGACCGAATCAAGAAATTTTGAAACGTTTGTTTCTTAAGTCTTTTGTTTTTGAAACGAAAAATCCTGACACTAAGTTGAAACGAAAAAACCTAACACTAAGTTTTTAATTACTTTGTTCAGCCAAAAACTGGTTGGAAAAATAATTTATATACCAAAATGCAGGTATTTAGGTCCGCTTTGAGCTAGAAGTGGTCCGGTCCCAGAACTTTTTGTTTTTTTGGACCTAGACCGGAAATAGTGCATAAGTAGCACTTGTTTCTTAAGTTTTTTTTTTTTTTTTGAAGTGAAAACTTCTTTATTGTATAGTATATGTATGATGACTATACAGTGTTGCCACTTTTCCCGGGAAATTTTCGGGGATTTCTGAGATTTTGAGGGGATTTTTGTCAAAGTTTTTGGAAATTCCCGAAGGTGGTTTGTGTTTTTGATAAGGTTTGTGTATTTGCTAAGACTTTGTGTCTCGACTAAACACAAGTGTGTCTTGGCTAAGCAGATATACCTACATGTATATGTATCTATATAAAAGGAAGTCGTGTTAGTAACACTATTTATAACTCAAGAACGGCTAAACTGATTTGGCTGAAAATTGGTGTGCAAGTAGCTTAGAACCAGGAGAAAAGACATGGGATACTAAGGTTAGGCACTGTTTACCTGGGGGGACTAGGGTGCCCCTTCTTTGTATGGGGCACTAGTATAGCTAGAAAGCTGAAATTAAAGTTTAAATTGCATAAGTTGATAAAAAAAAAATGCTATGCAATAGCTTTACTGCTGCAGTCCCCAAGTGTCACACGTATTTTTTTTTTCAATTAAGAGTGTTATTAAATCTTTGATGCGTTTATACTAAAAACCAGATTTAAAAATTAAGTTAACGTTTTTGACGCAATAAATAGTTTTTTTTTCAATCACTTTTTATAGTTTTTAATGGGCCTGTCAAATTTCACAATAACTTGAGACTACCAAAACATCAACAGATGAATGATTGCATAATTTTCAAAGTATTTAAATGTTGTTCATTCATTAAACCAACTGTGGTTTCTTAGTTATTTACAAAAACAACTATCAAAAATAAAAGTGTTATTTTACGAAAAATTTACAAAAATCCAGAATTTCACTTTGGTATTACTGACCAGGAACATTGTAGCGGATTATGTGTGGCAACTTTCATAACAATCGGCTTAGTAAAAGTAAAGTTTTTAAATTTAAGTAAAAAAAAGTTTCATGTTTGATAGCAACTGCTTAATAAGATCTTGTGGCCAAATAATATGCATTTAATATGTATTTTCCAAATTTTTGAACTTGGTAACAAAATTTTTAAATCTGTTCAAATATTGCGGTGCTCTAAGGAAATCACAAAAAGATATAAGACATCTTGACAAGATTTTTCTTTTTTTAAATCATTTAAAACTTATATGGATTTAAACGCCTTTACCATATTAACGTGTGACCAAACGCAGAATGCGATTATCTCTATAAACATTTTTAAATAATAATCTTTCTAATCTTTTTCTATATTAATTTAGTGGGTATTTGAAAGATTATTTACCTTCATTATACACAGAGATTCAAACATTGTTACTTTTAAGTTTAAAGTTTAAAGACAATTAATTGCTTAAATTAAATCATGTGCAAAAGGCAATTGCAGCCCCTTTAAAATAGTTATACTTATTATCGTATTCATTACAAAATTTATACCACATTAAAAAGAGAAAAAAAAACTCAAGTATGCAGTGTATTGAATGTAATAAAGGATAAAATAAAAACTATTACTGTCTATTGTGTCCCTCAATTTATTTTTATTATTTTTTATAGTTTACCAAATGGTCACATAAATATTAACGCCTTTGATCGCATGGCAGCCATAGTGGGTGCATTTACCAAACACATGCATTCTGTTAAAACAACAGATACAGCAAAGGCGACGACTATAGTGACTACACCATCATCATCATCATCATCATCATCAATTGCAAATGCAACAAAAATGACCGAAGTATCATTACAAACGCCAGCCAATACGCCGGCAATAGCCACAGCAGCAGGTGAATATGAAATCTTTTGTCGCCATATGCAGAAAACAACTAAGCTGAGTGAAAATGGTAAGTTTTCTTTTTTTTTTAATGACACAATGCACATTAAAAACCAAATAGAATTTATTGTCAATTAAATATTAAATTATCATTCGAGGTAATTAAAGAAGAACTATGCTTTATACTTGGATTCAATAGAAGGTTTAAGCAACTTTAATTTAAAATATTTTCATTCAAAAACTAATGAATTTTTCTTAACAGTTACCGCCGAAGATATAAAAATCTGAAAATATTTAAAAAGAAAGAATCTGTGTTATTTCATCCAAAAATTAATATTGCGATACTACTCCTTGTGTCATCTTTGTGTTGAGATTATATTTATACACAACAGTTTTTTTAAATCTATAATTTGTGTGTTGTTTGTTAAAATCAATTAAAAAAAACTTTCACTTAATTAAATTATTAATCAGCATTTGTTTCAGTTGAGTATTTAAGCTGCTTGCGTTGTAGCTTAAGTGTCGATCCAAGTCGGTCGGTCCTCGTCTCACAATACTTATCTCAAGTACTTATCGCAGACTGTATCATAATTTAGAACAACTCAAAAAGTGTAAAAATGCTTTTTATTTCGTAAGCCTGTTCACATATTAAATTTCTAATGAACTTAAAATATTATTTTCTATTCCCGGCCTTTTTAACAGGAAAAAATCATCTGTTCCTGTTTTAATTTTGCTTCTATTACTTGGACAGCATCAACAGTATTTTGTCTCTGCTGAACATTTCTGATTTTTGAATTGTGCCTGTTTATGATTTATCGTACGATATATAAAGCCTATGAGAGCTTTAAGACGAAGATCTTTGCCAGTTTGCGTTTTTAAAACGTAGGTTAGATAGTTCGAGAGATCCAGATACTGCCTCAGTCCCTCCCGATCCTAGTTTTTACATAAAATTATAGTGTCCTTAAAGACTAAGATCTACATACTTGTAATTTCATTAAGAAAATACTTAACTAACATTTTAAAAATTGGCAGAAGGTAAAAAAAAACTTCAATAAATCTGAAGCGTAAATAATAGAATATTGGTGTGTATTCCAGAAAACTCTTTGAAGAAGTGAAAAGTATATGTTTTTTTCCATGTAAATTTTCATTTTTTCGACGCGTTTTCTGGAATAGATACCATTATTTCATGTCTTTTCTTAACTTATTTATACAATTGTAATTTTTCGAGCAGTTTTTTGAGTTTTTTTTATGGTATATTTAAGGATATTCTATCAAAATATGCTAAAAAACCAATTTGAATAAAAAAGAAAGGCTTCGTCCTTTCTAAATTAAAGTAAAGTTGTACTATGCTTTCAAATTGGAAGATATTGTTGCCGTCAACATCTCGATCCTAGTCATCTACGATACATAAAGCTATTTTATCCTTTGAGTTGGGTGATCAATTTGTGTTTTAACTTTCATTACAATCGGAAGAATATACAGAAAAAGAATATAATTCTAAACTTACTTCTTCTCTATCCTATCCCTTTCTTACTCTAGTACTGGCACAATGCATTGCATACGTAGGTGTCATACATACCCTGAGTGCTGGTCCTAAAAAAAGAAAAAACTTTTCACAAACGGTGTTAAAAATACGTATGGATTTTCTTCAAGGAAGTTTAATGAATTGATTCAAGTAATTCCTTAATATTTGATTCAATCCCACAAAAGGATTACTTAAAAAAAAAAAAAAAAAAAACGTTGGGATTGATTTAAAAAATTTACTTACGGCTTTAGATTGCATTAATGAATATAATCATGTTTCCATAAGCATTTCTTTTACCTAAACTTAATACTGTCGCATGGCTGAATAAAATTTTAATCCGATATATTTACGCTAAAACTACAGGGAAGGCAAAGTCAGATGTTGAAAATATAGAAGTCTTAATTTTTGTTAATGTTTAGCGCAGTGTTGCAGCGCCCCTGGTGTTTAGTAGATGCATTAAATTTATTAAGCTACATGAGCAGGCATTTTCACTTAATATACCTAAATTGATCATGATTTTTTTAGCGCGTGTAGTTTCGGAGAACCAGGCATAGGCTGACAACCCGCTCCTGATCAGAGTTTTCAACAAAACTAAGAGCGATTGTTCTCTTCTAGGTTTAAAGATTCAGCAGTTTCCGTTAGATAGTTTCGGAGAATCAGATGTAGTCTCGTTAATAAAGTACAAGTTTCGATTTAAAGGCTCTTCCTGTAACGAAAAGATCTGTGTTAAAATGATAATAAATATATGCTGGGTAGGGAGAAATATTTCCCGCTCGACCACATTCTAAGCACTTTATTATTTACAAACAAAACAAATTCAAAAATTTTGTTTTTGTTTCAAATGTAATTGTTCGAAAGAAAGAACTTCTTCGATATCGGCGAACAGGCAATTATATTCTGCTATTGAAAAGTATTCATGGCATACAAACACACTTGCATTTGTTTGGTTGTATGTATATTTTATACACCTCATTTAAAAATGTTTTTAATTTCTTTTTTAAAGAAAAGCCATATTTATAATTTATATAAGTACGTTGAATGTATGTTTATTTTGTATATCGTCACCTAAAATTTAAAAGGCTGTAACTACACTTTTTTATTTCTTTTCATTTATTATTTATTACTATTTTTCTTTGAAATTCGCTTAATAAAATTATTTTTTCCAAAAATTGATGAGTAAAAATTTTAAGGAAATATATAAAAGGTGTTTTTTATAGAGTGACACAAGTTTAAATCATAATAAAACAAGGAAATATATATTTAATATCAATGAAACCGGCTTTATTGGAAAGAAAATGTTATGAAATTAATGCTTAAATAAAATTTCAGCCACGTGGCCGCCACGGCAGGCGCGTAGGAGGCGCAATCTGGAACACCAATTTCAAATACATTTCGCAGCATTTGCGGCCGTATTTCGCCAATAATTCTTCGAATGTTGAGACAATTGACAATTGATTTAACATAACCCCAAAGAAAATAATCTAATGGGGTTAAATCTTAGTGGCCAATTAATTGAACCATGACGTGAAATTATATTTTCATCGAAAGTTTCTTTGAGCAAATCAATTGTAGCTCCCGCTGCACGATGATTTTGACGAATAGAACAATTATTTTGTTTGAAAATTTCAACAATTTGCACGCGTTGCTCTGGTGTAAGTCGATTTATAATGAAATTTCAAAGCAACCTAAACAAAAAGCAACTATCTGCTGTTAAATGGGTGCTCAAATAAAGCAGTGATGCAAATTCAAACTTGTGACACTCTATAAAAAACACCCTTTATAAATGTTCCCGTCGTTCCGAAAAGGAGTATAGGACCTTTTTAAGGAAAGATGTATTCTTGTTAAATTTTATCAGTTACAACCTTTTGGATTTTAGGTTACGATATGTAGTAATTAATTGTTATTTATTTTCCTTATTCAACATAATTAACATTTATGTAAATTGTACAACTTATTAATTTATATTTATTTCTAAAATGTTTTTTTTTCTTTTGCTTTTCCATCTTTGTTATGATTTATAGTTGACCATGTATTTGCGGCTAATTACAAGTTAAATTATGAATGAACAAATAATATTTATTGTTTATTGTGGTATTGGAATTGAAAGTTAATTTTCTTCATAAAAAGCATCAGAAAGTCTACACATTTTAAGTTTATTTACATTCGTTAATTATGAAAAAGTAAATAAATTATGGAAGATTTATACGAGTATTTGTAGAAGTAGGCATCATTCCCTACCATTTACAATTTGTGCAACAGGAAACATTTGATTTCCCTCCACCGGTACATTTTCATATCATGATAATATCCTCACCTTGGTGATGTTTCTACTGGAAAAAGAAGTAATTGTCTTTTCCAGACATTACCTTTGGCCAATTACCCACACAACACATATGTTACTGCCCAATCTCTGAAAGAACTGAGCAAGGGATGTACATAGAAGCTAGAAAATGATGTACATAGAAGGTGTAAAGGCAGCAAAGGTCTCCGCTCAAGACCAAAGTCGATAGAAAGTTAATCTCTAGGGGTACTCTTTCGAGACTTGACCAGTAACCTGAACTGGTACCACGGGAGCCGGTACACTTTGCGGGAGAATGTCTACCGGAGGCTAATAGTGTGATTCTATATTGCACGCACACATTTTGCGATGTGTTGTTGCGAGATGCATACTTTGTCCTTTGGGAATGGGTATGCATGTTGGCGTGATTTCGTGACCGGTTATTGGTAATATCTCCTTCAGGAGTACACGTGGAGGCTGTGGTTGCTGCCAATAGCTGAAGAGGTATTGGCTTACGAAACATTGCTAGTGGCTGGAAGGACTTCGGTCTATCAATTCAAAGCCACTATGTGCTGCTGCGAACAACAAATAAAATAGATTCGATAACTCGAACACTTAAGCAAGGTGTTAACGAATGATGGGGGGTAAACCATGCATCACCACCTAATGTGACCCTCGAGATCACACTTGTTTGCTTTCGGGGTGACTTGGCGGTGCTTGTGAACACAAACGTATATTCACATGGTGTTAAGAGCACTGTAGCCTTAAGCCGTAAGGCAGGTACCCACATTAATCTGCAATACATCTTACATTTCATTGTAGCCATATAATAACTATTCTGTTTCAGAGTTAGAGGAATTAATACTGATAGATAAAATTTCGTAAGTTGGTGTTGCTCAATATTAAAATTAACAAAAGAATTCATATTTAAGTTCACTTGAGACTCAGTTTCAATATGAAAAGTGAAACGATTTCATAAGAGCAAATAAAAACCAAAAGCTTCTCATATGAACAAGAAAGTATAGTATTACTGATGAAAACGAAAGTGCTCCTGCATGATACGCAATGCCTCAATTACTTAAGAGTGGGATATGTTACTATAATGATAGCGAAAGCAGGCAGCAACGGTTTGTAATCATCTCTTTCCCATTAAATTTATTTGCAACAAACCGACTTGTACAAGAATAATTATGAAACATTTTGAAAACAGAGGGCTCTTGTATCAGTTGATGATAAAATGTTTGCCTTTATCTTTATCTGCTTAAAAAATTATTTCGCTGTGGGCAAATTATTCTGATTTATTTTTATGTACACGCTCTTGTTTTACATTTACTTCTTTTATTATTATTTCCCTTTTTTACATTTTACCCCTCATAATTTTATACATATTTTTATAAAATACTCTCAATATCATTTTAAAAAAATTACTTTTCACTAGAAAAGAGCATAATAATATAAAAAATTCTAATAATATTGTAGATGAATATACCCTCTAGCTTTTGTTTCCTTGCATTTTTTTTCCTGTTTTCATTGTTTTCTTCTTGTTTGTATAAATAAAAGAATAAACTTCTTCATGCATTGTTTGCATTTTTGTTTAGTAAATTTATCTGCTCTTTCTTTAGGTTATGATTCAATTATTAAAATGCTTCCTGTTTCTGTTGATTGTAAGAAATGAATAAATAGTTCATACTTATTATTAAGATATTTTTTTCATAATTTTGTTGAGATAATATCGCAATAAAAATAAAACAGTGGTGTTATATTGCTTCTGGATCTGGATAATCGTAAGAATATTTTTTTTTTTATAAAAAAGTTATGCTTAAAATATTTTATTCTAAAGATTTGTTACAATTTTAAATCAATTTTAACATACATGTGTTTATACTCCTTACCAATAATTGCAATGTTTGTTGCTTCATTTGAAATTTCCACAAAGGGAAATTGAGTGAGCTCTGTCTGTATGCGGAATAAGTTTTTTGAGGCCCCCGGAAGAGTTAGACGGCTTTTACACTATGGAACTTTATTCCATGCAATTTTTATTTTAAAAAGGTTGAGAGTGTTGCATAAAAATGTAAACATATTATATTTCGTATTTCTCTCTTTCATTGAAAAAAAAAAGTTTTATGCAAGTTGCATATTGTATCTTAGAGGGCGCCAGACAATACCCAAGTAAATTCCACAGCCTATTATAGAGAGCAGATATTTTAGTATTGGAGTATTATTTCTTTCATATGAAAGAATCCAAGAAGGAAATTGTAGCCGGCATTGGGTATTTAGTATATATAGATTCCCTAAATTCATTTAAAAAATTGATAATTTAATTACATAAATTTATTTAATTATCCTAAATTTTTTTGGTATTATGTAGATGGATTTTTGCCATTTTTGATATTTTCATAAGACTTATATTATAGCCTTTGTTCAAATTAAGGGCAAAAAAAATTTTTTTTCTTTATCTGAATCTCTTGTAATGCAAATCGATGTAACTACAGAAAATATTAGAGCTCTACGACAGGTTTTCAGCTAAAAATCGATATTATGTATTTGATATTTTTTTGGGGGGTTTGAGGGATTATTACCTGTTGTTTTAGATTTAGATCCTGGTTGGTTAGGATTCCACTCAAAAAGATTAGTATTGAAGATCCACAAAACTAAAAAACCCGGTTTCTACATTTTAATTTAAATAAATAATTGATTAAGAACCAGTATTAAACCAACACAATCTGAATTAAATTTTTCCAAAAATTTTTTCCCATATTATAAAAGCAAAACAATTTTGCCAAGCTTACAGGTTGTCTAGAAATGAGATGGAATTGTACCTATCAAGAACTTGGTCCTTATTTTGATCTCAGTACATTTTACGGCCGAAATATTTTGGATAGGAACTTGGCCTTATTTTCACATTTGTGTTTTTGTGCGGATCTCGCTTCTTTTTTCTAAGTTGTTTTTGTATAAATATTTTTATGTATTGCTTATCTGCGCCTACCTGTGTACCAAATTTCAGCTTTCTAGCTATACTGGAAGTGTCCCATATGAAAAAGCAGAACCATACTAGTCCCCCACGTGAAAACTGCCCGTTTAAAAATTATTTTTGTAAATTTCTCATCAGGACCTACCTTTTTACGAAATTTCAGCTTTCTAGCTATACTAGAAGTGCCCCATACAAAGAAGAGGCAGCCTAGACCCCGTTTTGACCGTTTTCAGATTATTCTGGTTAATCTCACCAAGACCTACCTGTGTACCGAGTTTCAGCTTTCTAGCTATACTGGAAGTGCCCAATAATATTGATGAGTCAATAATAATATATCGGGAAGCTTTTACGGTAGAACTTACAAATTTAACCTGTAAGGTCACCTCTGTGGGGAGACCTTATGTTTCATTATATTATCATCAAGAGGAGCAAAGTTATGAGGGGGGTAAAAACAGCTGGAATGGTTTCGTGTACACACTGTGTGGCCAAACTTGTCCTGTCGCACTACAAAACAACAATTATTTAATGATACATTTGATTGAATTCACAAAAATTTTAAATTAAAAAAAGAACAGTTAAATGCAAAAACAAAATAACTTCTATTGCGCTAATTCAATTTACTAAACTCTCTCTCTATTTTCTTACAATTCTCCAACATCTTAGTATGTACAGATGTCTTGTTGTTATTTTTCTCTTTCCACCCAAATGTGTAAAATACATCTACGTATGTGTTGCTTGTTTGGTTTTTGTTTGGCTTTACCTTACATGCATGAGTAATACGTGTGAATGTAGTAGAAGGAACTTTAAAACGGTTATAGCTTCCAAAATACTGAACCCACAAAAACCACAATACCTCGTTCACTTCTGTGAAAAAATTACTTTAACATGGTAGAAGTCTTGTAAAAATCGGTTGCATAATAGGTGCATGAAGGGCAGCACAAAAAAAGCAATTTCTTATTAATTATATAGATTTTCACCCTTTACGCCAAATATATTCACATATAGCAAAAATTTTGTTATCACACCAAACACAAAGCCATCAAAGTTTTGAGCTTTTTTTGCAAACGCGATTGTTATTTTTTGGACCAGCAAGCATGGTATAACCCCTACCTATACAGTGCACTGTACAAAAAGGATTATAATAGAGGGATAGATGTTAAAAATTTAAAAGGCTTAATTATTTTATAACTCTGCTATTGCGCACTGTGTTAAGCTTTTAGAGCTCTGTTGCTCGCCTCTGGTGTCAATTAGGCTCATAAAATTTCTTAAGGGAAAATTTCTGTATGGGTAGCCATTTTGTTATTTTTTCTTACTTCGCCGTCGTTTCTGTTAACGGACGAATGAGAGCGATGTTGTATACATTAGCTTGGAACGGTATCAATCGATAAGGGAACAGTTTTTAGTGATCGTACTGATGACTTCATCACTTAAACAGCCCAAAAGTAATTAATACAATGTCACACTAAAGCACATTGGTGAAAATTTTTTGATGTTGATTGACTTATTCTGACCAGGTATCGAAGCCAGCTCCTAAATCATTGTTAGCTTAGTAGTCAACGTATTCAGCAATTCAACCAACAGCTGAGTAAAAACAGATTTTTAGTAGATTTGTGTCAAACTAGATTTTGTTTTATATGTGACTTTTGCTAAAATTGCTAGAAATCTCGTAAACGCACTATTATCTATTGAGAATTTTTTGTTACCACAATTATAAAACTCTATTACTGATAAAAGAAAATAAATGTACGAGTCTGTAGTTTTTAATTTTCTGTTCACTTGTTTATAAAAATTGTTTCATGAAAACTTTCTATTAATATTTAATCCACAAATTGTTTATCTCTATCACACCCTTGCCACGCACTCGAAAACGTGCTGGATTCTATGCACAAACAGATCGACTACAGTTCCTGTGAAAAGTTTTTTTTTAACGCTCAGAAAAATATAAAACTAAATATTTAATTTCATATGAAGTTTAAGATTTTTCTTACGGTTTGTGGTATCATTACTTTTACTATTTATATTTCCATCTTGTTTGTAATCTTTATAAAATTGCTTTTGCAGTAACGCAATTTTTTTTTTCAAATGATTAGATGTCATGATATTTCTGATATTTCTTTATAAAATGTTTTTCTTTTTTGCAATTTCCCCCTTTTTTCTTATTTAAATCAAAATGCAATTACTGCTAAAAGAAAGTATAAATCATTTGTTTCCTTTGACTATTAAATCTTCTTTACATGGTCTCAGCATTTCCTTTCGTTTTTAATTTTCTTTTCAAGTAAAAGAAATACTTTATATTTTTGTATTAAGGGAAAAAAAACTTTTAGATTATAAATGAAGAATGTGTAAAATTCATTCAATGAGAAAATGTTTTGAAATTGTGCTTTAGAAAGGATACAACAGAAAAACGAAAATCTTAAGTTTATTTTAAAAATAAATCGGTAAATTGCATGTAATTGATCTGGGTTTTCAAAAAGATCTACAATTTTTATTGGGGGTGATTTGGTATATTTTCAATGAATACAAATTCATGTAAAGAAACTGAACTGCTTATGATGCAGAAGTTTACATTGAACAATACAAAATACAAAATAAAACGTATCCTGTTTGCTGTGTATATTGTGCTTTACAATGCCAAACCCACAACAATAGAACATGAATTTCATTAAAATAAGTAAAGTTAAAAAAAAAACAACTACAAAAAAGACTTATGTGAAAACCAGCTATTTTACAATGTTCCGCAGAAAAAAAGTTAGTTCTTTGTATGTTCGTTAAATCATCAACATCAATAAATTAAAAATTTAATACATAAATGCTTTTGAATGAAGTTTAATTTAAAACATATAAATCCTTTTGATCTTTTTTCAATGATTTTAACAAAAAAAAGAGCACAAAAAAATGTAGATTTTATTTTCATTAAAAAAGCCAAAAGCTGAAAAAATGGTAAATTAAAAACAACATAAAAAATTAAATGAATCAGGAAATCAGCAAAATCAGAGAAATAATTTCTTTTAAATATTCTAGAAATAAACTTCTTTGTACATAAATGGGAAGTCGTTTGAAAGACTTCCATCCATCTAAAGAAGTCAGTGAAATTAATAGATAAGTGGGTCTTCCAAATGGTGTCGTGTTTTACAGTTCTTTTCCCCTTAGAAGTTATTTTCTATCTGCATTATTAATAGTAGACCACTAATGCATATTATCCCTTTTATACATCTAAACTACGTTTATGATTGTTGACATGGCTGACGTATCACTCAAACACAGGCTCATCCGCCCAGTACTTTAGTAATAGACTTGTGATATCTGGCAATTAGTTGTGGTCTTTATCGCTTTACATTCTTAACACTGAGTCCATAGTAGTCGCATTCACTTACTCAGTCCACTTCTATCGTCAAACGATATTTAAGATTGACTTCTTGGTGTCTTTTTTAATATTTTTAGGTAAAACTACGAGCTCATCCGATGTCAAATCAGAAGTCATTTTTTATTTTTAATTTCAATGAAAAAGAATTCTTGACAGATTTTTATTTCACTTTGAACATTTGGCAAACAAAAGCAAATAGGAGTAACATTCACTATAGAAATTGAGTTTTAGAATCGATCCTATTATGGGGTATGTAAAACTCACAATAGTCCTTCAAGATGGTAAAACTTGGAAATTTGATACCAAAGAATATTTTATTAATTTTTTATATGATTATTTCTTTCAAAAATGTTTTAATTTTAACTGAGAAAATATTTCAAACAATTCATAACTAAAATGTTTCGTTTTAAATTCATTTTTTTTTTTTCATTAGCTACCAACTCACAGATTAGGAAGTGACTCACCTAGGCCCGTTGATTCACTATCTTTGTGGAAAAAAACAACGACCGATTGTTTCGCATTTAGAAATTCCAAATATAGAAGTACCAAAAATCCTTTGAGTCTTTAATTCAAAACATTAATCATTTTTTCTACATTTTCGTTTATTAAATGTTGATGAAAAGTCTAAGAAGAAATTAATCTTCCTTTTGCAAGAACAGATATAAACTACTCGTATTTGTGAAATTTTACTTATTTATAGGGAAAAATATTAACAACATTAAAACGAAAGTCCATTATTTATTTAAGGATCTTATATAACTCACACGCCCATAAACAAGCAAAATTGTACTGTTTTCTAGGAAGTTAATACATTTAATGAAAAAGACAAACCAAATGTTTGTATGCTTCTTTAAAAGCTAATTTAAAAAATTCTAAAGTTAAAAAATGCTAAAGTTTGGCAACAATTCTACGGCTATAAACTAGACTTTTTTTATCCTTCTAAACCTTTCGACATGCCAGAGCAAGCATAAGTATACGAGTACATAAAGTTCAAGTTCAGACTATAATTTTATCCTAAGGACACAGTGGCAATAAACAGACTCGGTATTCTTTGTCAAAATAACGTATGCGTTTGTGATAAAACTAAACAGAAAGAATTTCTACAATTACACAATTCCGATAGCACAATTTTACAAATTTTATCATATAATTCTAAATTTTTTTTATTGAAAATATTTCTACCCAACAATTTAAAGAAAAATAGAAGAGAAGTTTATTGAATTATTTAACAACAATGCCACCAACAACTTTCTGATCTTTTTATCAGCATTATTTAAATCGCCAGTGCAAAAGAAAATAATTAAAATAGCAAAGCAAATTTTCTAAAAATGCATATTTTTAAATAAAATTGTGTAAAAACTTTACCAGTTGTTTATTATAATAAAAGGAAATCATATTAAATCTTACTTGTGCATCATTTGATTTTATCTCTAATGTTCAGTTTTAGCAAAATACATCAGTTCAGTTCACAAAAGTCTTGCGATTGCATTTAACAGAACATCTCTTTTGCGAGTTCAAGTCATAATTGCAAATGTTATACGAGAAACGATGGTCCGAACATGGCCATATTAAAGATTTTCTGATATATATTTTGAGATCAGAGAGGGTGTATTTAAAATACATTTCCCCCCATCCCATGTACAGTTTTGTTTTAGCCGCCGACGCGCCAAATAAATAAGAACGAGCTGACATTATTAATTGATTTTATATTATTTATAACAAATAATAATTTTCGTTAACTTTCAAAAAAAATCAAATATAAAAAGGCCCTAACTCATATTTCTTAAATCTCGGTTTTTTCGTAATTCGATAACTTAGAGGCGGTAGCCATCAGTGAGCTGCAACAAGTATGATCGATCCTACTTATTCCCTTACGTTGAATTTTAAGAACAACACAAACAAGTATTATTCAATTTTATACTCGTTCGGTTTTTATGCACACGCAGAAAATTCATTAACAAGTGTAAATCATTTCGATCATTTGAAACGAATGTGCATGATATGATTGCGTGATACAATGAATATAAGGCATATGCAGATCGGTAAACAAAAAACACCAGCTCTATGTATTTTGTAGGTGGAAATTTTGATTTCGGAAGTCAAAAGTATAAATATGTATGAGTGCATGTTTCAAACTGTGACAAATATATCAATAAAAATTATTTATTCAAATACGAGTACAAAATTACTTCAACAACTGAATAAAACACTTGTGTCACTAACAACACGTTGGCTTCCATTCAAAATTAGTTTCATACTCTTAACGACACAGTCAGAACATTCATGTAAGCATAAAACAACAAGTGAATAAAACTGAATGTTTGAAATAAACGGTTGCGTAAACAAGTGTTTTTTGCTTTTGAACAAAAACGATTAGATCATAAAAATCAATGTGCTAAATTAAGTATACCCGAAAAATAAGCACTTGCTGCAGCTCACTGGTAGCCACATGATAAATAACTAATTTGAAAAAAATGAGTTAGAGCCTTTTTATATAACGGCAACGGTATATATATTTAGAAAAATTACACTGTTATTCTTAATAGTTAACGAATTTTGTGTTCAGTACGCGGCACTTATTACAAGTTTACAACAAATGTATACTCACATTAACACAAAATTATAAAACCCCCAACCCCCAAATTATACAAGGTTCAAGTTATTTTCTCTTTTTTTCACTTTCATAAACTACTGACCTCTATGAATGGTTTTACATTAGAACTACATAAAATTATATCGATTTTTTTAATTAATTGTTTTTTCTTTTTCATGTAAATTGTGTAACTAAATATTTAAAAATTATAATATTAAAATAAAAAATATGTTGGAAGTTTTTAAATGTAGTAATTTATGCGAATTGATATTTTTGTTTTGTTTTGGTATATGTATTGCAATTACGTCTGTGAACGAAAATGTAATAACTTGGTCGTTATGAAAAAGCAAGGCCTTAAGCCATTGCTTAATTTTTTTCGGTTTTTATAGAGAGGAGCAGCAACAGAACGAGAAAAAAAATTATAAAATATTAAAACTTTGTTTTCAGTTCGCAACACATTCATTACAATTGCTCTAGATCCAGCAGCAACATCAACAACAACAACAACATTAAACTCATACAATCATGGTCACAAAACAAACATACATTTGTTGAAAAAAAAAACACATGTACTCTACGTTTAAGCTTAAATGTGTATATATGTATGTGTGCATAAGTACATACATATGTACCAGTATGAATTTAACTTACTTACATAGAGAAATATGAACCTAGGCATATACACACATACATATATACATACATAACTATAGAGATGTAAAAAAAATATATCCATCTATTTGCGTACACAAATAGAAAAAAAAATATATACGAAAGATGGAATTTTCAGGCAACAGAAACAATTTCAGTCCACTTTTTATGTCATCTTTAACAAGTTCTTCTTTTTGTAAAAATGAAAACATCAAACATTTCAAAGCGACCAACTAATATTTGTCATTTGTATCTTTGTTTTTCATTTCACTGATTTTTTATTAAAAAAAAATAAATATTTTTAGTTGAAAACTTATTTTTAAAAATTGTAACAGAACTAAATCAAATACAACAATAAAATTTGAGAAAAAATTAAGGTATGAATTTTTATTCAAACTGAGTGATTTTTCATCAAAGAAATTTAAATTTGTCAGGCTTAAGTTCATTTTCACTAAATTTAATTTTTTTATAATTTAAATTATTATTTTGATTAGAAATAAAAATCTAAAAACTCGTAATAATTGAACATACAAAGATAAATTGGACTGCGCGGAGGGTTGAACTGACATCATAAATAAAACTCAACTTAAACAAAATTGGCCTTGAAAAATATTGTAAAGTTTCAACCTGTTAAAAATGATAAAGTTGTAGAGTGTGTAAACTTACATGTAACTCAGCAGATTCAATTAATGATAGAGAATCATTTACTAGTACGATTGCAGCTGCCGTGGTGGCAGTGAGGTCTAACCGGAAAAAAACCCTGATAACCCCTGAGACTCTTGTTAGTCTCGAAACATCATAATGTCAGTTCAACCCTCCGCGCAGTCTAATTGGTAATTATATATTTCAATTTTATAACCCAAATTTGTTTCCAAGCAGACTGGATGAAAAGAATATGGTTATTCTTTAAATAGACTTTACTTGTCTCCAGTTAGTCAAAGAATTTTATATAAATACTAGATACTAAATACTAAAGCTATTTCTTGTATGGGGGAACCATTCTCCCATTTTTCCATATTTTGATAGGCGGATGCAGCACCATCTGTTCTTCAACAAGATGAATAATTTTGTTCTACTTGAAATACGAACGGGGACGCTTCTCGTGAATGAAGCAGACATAGCGCGATCTGTCATTCAACAACATAAATAATTTTGTTCTATTTGAACTACGAATTGGGTTAATAGTTTAGTAAATACAGGAATTGCCCCCTCCCTGCCCTCCTCGTGCCCTAGCGGGTAATCTCATACCTACCAAATATGCATAAAAAATTTCATTAAAATCGGTCGAGCCGCTTCGGGGGAGTTCGATAACAAACATCATGACACGAGATTTTTATATGTATATTAGATATGCAACTTTTCTGAATACTAATAATATCGAGTCTTTGCTGCAATAGAGTAATAACTCAAAATATTCGATTTTTGAATAAAAAATGCAGCATTAATTTTCAAATCGTTTTTGGCGACTTCAAAACTTCTAAACTCATTTTCAAGTTAAACTACTTTCTTTTTAGTTATGACTGTGTTGCAGCAAAGCCACGACATGATTTTGAACGATAAGTAAGAATTCGTTTTTATCGTCCATTAATTCAGCATTGCAATCATTCAAGACACTAATAATTATTTTATATCGATAATTATAACATTGTGGACACAACCATGCCTCAACCATAAATTTTATCTTCTTACACACAACTTCAACATTAGACGTATACAGTTGGTTCCATCAAAAGACATTCATGGCTTATAAAAATTTACAAATAACAAAAAAAAAAATCTATAGTGAGATTTCACATATTAGATTTTCAAAATATGTATAACACTGGCTCTGTTGTTGTTCTTGTTGTTGTTGTTCTTTCGCTTTGCCTGTCTCTTTCGTATATTAAATTGTAAAAACAAAACAACAACAGCAATAAGGATATCAAATATACTTGGGTGTAAATAATAAAGTAATGCCGTTTCATCGTATATTTTAAGCTACAGGTGTATTCAAATATGTAACAACTCGTACATATCAGACAAACACTAACATTCTAACAACGTTAGAATAAAAACATATTCATATGCATGTACATACGTAGTATTACGTACGTAAACATTTGTAGCAGTGTTGGATTTTGAGTTTTTTTGTTTTGGGCCAAATTGACAATTTTAAAGGGCCAAAATAGCTTTTTTGGAATATATTTGATAACAAGCTTTTTATTTAAATAAAAACAATAGCAATACTAATACAGTATATGTGTCTTATTTTAAATAAATTTAAACAAATAACATTACTCAAATGCAACACGAAATTTAATTTTTCAATACAAATTTTATTCATCAAGAATTGTTTACCGTTAGACAGTCTACTTAGTTTTTTTTTGTGTTTACTTGATATTGATATTGGTACTAGCCAAGGCGAATTCATAACAGGTGATCGTACTAATAAAACAAGTACAACATGTAACGAAAACCACAAGCATTTTGTTTTTGTAAAATCATTGTACAATGTCAAACTCAAGACGCAAATAGTGTATTTTGACCACCGACAATGATGAAAATGCCAAAAAAAAAAGTTAACAGCTGTACTTACAAGTTCACAAGTAATGAATTCGCCTTGTAGTACTAGCACAAGACAGGTTTGCAAATAATAGTAAGGAGTTTTTTCTTGACAAACAAAACAATGTTGTAAACAAAAGTAGGGTTCGAAACAGGAAGAAAATTACATTGAAAATGTACTGAACGCTTTCAGTACATTTCAAACCATTCGATCGATTTGAATCAGTTATTTGAATTTTGAGCTGAAAGGGCCAAAATAGATTAGAAAGTACCATAGGGCCATCAAACATTCAAAAGTGCCACAAATGGTCCAATGTACCACATTTTCCATCACTGATTTGTAGTTGAACACGTACGTGAGTGTGTTTATGTGTGTGTGTGCTTAGTGTAACGAGTAGTTTAAAAAAAAAAAAATTGTTATGCTCATGCATTAAATATACGAAAATTGTAAAACGTATTTCTATTTGGCTTGTGTGTACTATAAGCGCTTTATTGTATAAACGACTTAAGTCCATTCATGTTTATAATTAAAGTAATAAAAATTTAAATAATTTTCTTCTTTTTTCTTCATTTATAAGTTACGTTTTCTATAGGCTTAAAGAAAATTGAATTTGAAATTTATCTTAATTTATAAGCAACTCAATTTTTCTTGTATTTTTACGAAGCTTAAATAGCTGTTAGGTGTGGAAAAACAAAAAAAAAAGGAAAATTTTTTTTGTTCTTCATTTAAATTTTACTATGGTGAAGTGATTTACACAATACGGCAAGAATTTTCTAACTTCATCAAAGGATGGGCCTTAAATTTGGATACGTATATATAAAATTGTCTTAACTCGACTTAAAGACTTTTTTAACAATCCCGTAGAAATATGTGCTCTGTGTGCACCTTCAGTACCAAAAATTCATTATGAAAATAAAATAATCTGAAAAGTTTCTTAAAAATCTACCTAACAACCGCTTAAGAGATTTTGATTTATAAAAAAAAAAATTATTAGTAAAATTTGGAAAATAAAGTTATGAGAAGGAAACGTCATTACTCAGCGCATGTTTCGAACATTTCATTATTCATATTAAAACAACAACAACGAAATAAACAAGTTAAGAAATAAATAATATATAAATGAGAAATTATTATTATTAGGCTTAAGTTCAGTTTTATTGAATTAATGAAAATTCAAAATTACTATGAGTTTGCTATTTTTAAAAACATTAGCATGTGCAATCAGATTAACAGAACGTATCGGTATACCGATTTCAAGGCCGCTACAACTCTCATCAGCGTTTATTTGTCTATTTTTACAACTAATGTAAAGTGGATACTAATTGAAAAGAGTATCAACTATTTAACCAAGTTTTCAACAGAAATAGAATACGAGAATTGTTATTAGTCCTCTTTATTCCATTTTTACATATTGAAACAATTTTTGATTAGTACGAAATTGCCCATGTCTGATTGCTTATTACTAATATTCAACAAACTCTCATAGTCCGTTATACTCAAACTATTTTACTTTGCAATTATAACGTATTGTTATTTTCTCTCGATATTAGGTTGATTTACATCACTGTGATCTTATTATTAGGGAATAGCTCGTGCCCAAGCAGAATGGGGAATTTCGTACTAACCAAAATTGTTTCAATATGTAAAAATAGAATAAAAATGAATTAAATTAATTCTCGTATTCTATTTCTGTTGAAAACTTGGTTAAATAGTTGATATTCTTCCCAATTCGTATCCACTTTACGAAAATTGTAAAGATGGACAAATGAACACTGATGAGAGGTGTAGCGGCCTTGAAATCGGTATACTGATACGTTCTGCTAATCTGATTTCACATGCTAATGTTTTTCAAAAATAGAAAACTCATAGTAATTTGAATTTTCATTAAATTCAATAAAACTGCACTTAAGCCTAATAATAATAATTTCTCATTTATACATAATTACAGTTCAAATAATACTTACGTTTATTCGTAATAATAATTTGAAATAAAAAATATTTATTTGAACTAACATTTACTTAAAAAAAAAATCAGTCTTAAAAGTTTTACCTCGTAAGTTTGAAAAAAAAACACATCGTTCAGAGTTGTAAGAATTCTTTCTTTTTATTGTTTTTTTTTTTACATATTTTTATTAAATTTTTTTTTATTCGTTCTGCAACATATCAACAGTCACTATCAGATGGCAGTGCTAAAAGCTATATGATGTTTTTCTTGTTAACAAGAAAAGAACTACTAATGACGTTGTAGTTTTTGCTATAGACCTTCCATTTGAATTTTCCTTAAGGCGACTCAGTGATTTTCATCAGAAATACTAAATGAACAAAAAAATAAAAATACAATAAAAAAAAAATTGTTGAAAAAATAAAATTTCTTGAGGGAAATTTATTCTATCAATATGTAAAATAATTATATTTTAAGTTAGTTTTACTTTTTTTTTGTTATATGTATGTGTGTATGTAAGCATATATGTATGTAGTATACGAGTGTATACGTATAGCAACTATGCTTTTTTTAACATTTTAGGAAAAACTTTTAAACTTTTCAATTAGTTGCCAGCAACAAATTGTAAAATATTTGAAAATATAAATTAGCAAAAGTTTTATATATAAAAGTATGTAAAGGGTGCTTTGTTTAGAGTATCACAACTTTGAGTTGGCATCACTGCTTTATTTAAGCACCCATTTAAAAGCTGATAGTTGCTTTTTGTTTAGTTTGCATTGAAATTTCATTGTGAATCTACTTACACCAAAGCAACGCGTGCAAATTGTTGAAATTTTTCATCAAAATAATTGTTCTATTCGTCAAACTCATTGTGCAGCGGGCTCTACAATTGACTTACTCCAAGAACATTTTGATGAAAAAATAATTTACGTAATGTGCCAATTAATTGACCACTACGATCGTGTGATTTAACCCCATTAGATTCTTTTCTTTGGAGTTTTGTTAATTCACTTGTCTACGTCGATAAACCACAAACAATTGAACAGCTGGAAATCAACATTCGAATAGTTATCGGCGAAATACGGTTACGGCATATGGTGCAAAAAGTTGTTTAAAATTGGTGTTCCATATTGCGCCTTCTACGTGCCAGCCGTGGCGGCCTCATGGCAGAAATCATATTTAAACATTAATTTCATAAATTTTTCTTTCCAATTAAAGCCCGTTTCATTGATATTAAATATATATTTCCCTGTTCTATTATGATTTAAACTTGTGTCACTCTATAAAAAACACCCTTTATGTATATGTATAACTTTAATTTTTAATCGATACCATTAAATGGGATAGGGGGCGTGGTATAGTGAAAACACCATAGCGTTTGTAACACAATAAAAAAAAAAGTTGGTAAATACCAGTGCATTACCTGGAAGTGCCTTCGAAATAATGACGGAAAGGCGCTGTGAATTAAGCCTCAATTGATTATTATTTTAAATTGAGATTAAACATTAACAGGATTACAAATATACACAACAATTAAGAGATAAAAACTACACAGCCTGACTACATACAATCATATGACTTTCATTTTGCATTTAAATCAACCGAAGCATGATAATAAATTGGCATAGTAATTGTATAAGTAGATTAAACTTTGCGATAAAACATCCTTACGAACAAACATACATAGACTACACTGAAAAAAAATTTTAATCATGGCTAGTGAGAATCACCCCTATCGTGAATAGCGAGTGGAATTTTTGTTCCCGTGAAATTTTCATTTCCCTCGAAGGTTAAAATGGTATCGTGAATCACCCGTGAAAAATTATTTCCGCTATCAGTTCTCAGTGAATGAAAAGAAGGAAAGAAGATTAAAAAATAGAAAAATATAGAAATATATATAGAAAAATAGATTAAAAAATAGAAATTTATGTTAAAAAATATATACGAAGATATTTATTAAAAAAAACTTAAAAAATCAAAGCTAAATATTCAGTGTTGACGCTTTAGTTTGGTTGCTCCGTTTGTTAATTGCATTCGGCTACTTTTTGGAAACCCAGTAAAACGAAAAAAATTCCAACAAATTAAAGTTCTGCAGGCAATCGGCCTGTTGTTTTGCATTTTGTTGAGCAATACATCAGTTTGTGCCTTATTAACAAATCTTTTCATAAAATAAACTTTTTAAGCTTTTCTATTCGAATTATAAGTTATTTATGATACTGATTAACCTAACGAAGACGTGTCTGAGTTAAAAGGTTTTCATTATTATGTTGTGGTTACGCTTTTTTGGGCAAATGTTTGCCAAGTCTGAACATACCTTTAGTCGATACAAAACGAATCGAGTTTTTGTAAAATGAGTTTTTCTTTGTTTCTAGTAGGAGAGCTAAAAGCAAAAAGCCAGCGTCCAACAGAGCAATTAATTCGATTAATTTTTGAACTTTTGGGCATCACGTTTGCTGTAAAGTATAAAACGCATCTGCAGACACGTCGTACAGTGTGTACTTCTTCCGTATCCGAAGACCCTAATCAGTCTATATGCCATCGTGTACAAGAATTGGATATGTGTCCATTCACTTTCTGGAAGATTTAGCGGAAAGATCGGGGTTTGCGTGCTTACAAAATCCAAATCATTCAAGAAGTGAAGCCACACGATCACCTAGCAACGCGTAGATTCGGTAAATGGGACTAAAATAAGACTGCCGTTGATCCCTATTTCTATAAGTGAATTTTGTTTAGCGATGAACGTCACTTTTATTTGAAAGTATACGTTAATAAAAAAACTGCGATATTTAGAATCATGATAATCCACTAGTGTATGTTGGGACACCTTTTTATCCAGAAAAACTGACTGTTTTTTGTGCTTTATTGGCTGGTGGAATTATTGGTCCGTAATTCTTTAAACACGATGCTGGTCAGAACGTTACAGTCAATGGTGACCGCAGTAGAGCCATGATTACTGACTAATTCATTCACCAATTGAACAACCATGATGTGCAGGAGCTGTGGTTTCAGCAAGACGGCGCAATATGTCACATCTATTGAAGCAAAGCTTGGTAACCGCATATGTTGGGATATGTGAAGTCGCTTGTCTACTCCGATAAGCCCGAAATTATTGACCACTTTAAAGGCAATATTCGCCGCCATAAATGCTGGAAAAAGTCATCGAAAATTAGACCTCCAGATTAAACTACTTCCGAGCCAGCCGTGGCGGTCATATGCCAGAAGTCATATTTAAATTATAATGCCAGCAGACTATCTTTCGAATAAAGTATATTTCATGTTAATTTAAAAAATTCATCTTTGTTTTACTGTTTCAAAGTTCCATACCTCTATAAAAAACACCATTCATTAAAAATTATCAATTGGATTGCCTTTATGCTAACGTGTAAAAGCTCGCAAGTGTGCCATTTTCGAACTCCATCCATCATTATAAATTTTGATACACTTTATCTGATATTAAATAAAAGAATACCAAAACAAAAAACTCACACGTTCGAATAAGAACTCACTCGGAAGCGAATGCAAGAATTGGTTCCAAGAATTGTCTTCTTTTCTTCTCAACCGAGTATGGTAGTTTTTTGCGAATACACAGGTTTCTAATATACCAGGGAGCTGCACCAATCAAATGGAGCATTTTATTTTGCCACATTTAAATTTGCAATATATTTTATACGGATCCCTTGCACCAAAACTGAAAAGAATAGCACCGCCTTGCTTTTAGTATTGAGTTGTAAAAAGTTTAGAATCTAAGATAATTTTAGAATTTCTCTCAATTTAGTTTAGCAACTTTTAATTTCGTTTGCATCAGTAGACATTTTAAAGTTTTTAAATTTATTTCAGTGTTCTAATAACAATATTTCATCAATACACTGTTAAATTGGCTATTTTAATCATTAGTTCGAGCTACCTCATTCTCTGAGCAATATGCTCTATATTATTTGAAAAAACACTACAAAAACTATCTTCAATATTATTTTTTTGGCTGCAAACTGTGTTAATGTTTACATAAGGATGAGCTTTTGTATGAAAGAAATTATATATATGGTTTATTTAATCAGTCTTTCATTAATGCAATAATATTTTATTCATTAAAGCTATGAATTTCAGATATTAAAACTTAAAAGGTTTTCTGGAAAATAAAAAAGCATGATGTTGTAAGAATAAATGATAGTGAATTTCTTCTGGTGCAGTAAAAATATTAACATTTGATAAACATAACCTCTGTATTTGTGATAAAATGTATTTTCTTTTTAGCCAAATAATCTATTTTTTCTCTCTAAAAGAAACATTTTCTTTTATGCTGATTTATATTTAATATAAAATAACATGGGTTTTACTATTTTACAATTTAACTGAAATTTTATTTCGTTTTTCTTCAGTTATTTGTGCAATCGCTGTTTTATGGTAAAAAAAAACAAATTGTTATTTCAAATCAATATAAATTCTAGCAATGAAATGTTCTATAACATATTTTAGCCTTGTGTAAAATTCCAATACAAGCACTGGTAAAGAGAATTCCTATTTAGTAGCTTTTTTTCCAACAAAATTATAAAATAAAATAAACAAAACTTTGTTATGGTATCTTCTGTTTAAGTTTTATTTTGTTCTTCAATATAAATAACAAACCATAGACGGGGTTTAACAAACCTGGGCGACAAAGCAAAGAGCAACAACACTATTAAAGAGTGATCCCATATGTGAAGAAAAATTCAGTATTCCATTGTTTCATATATTTACAAACTAAAATTGTATCATGAATAAAAGAATTATTTGCTTTATAAATTGTTTTAAGTTTTCAGAAATAGTTCATGTCTTCAAACAATTTAATTCAAAATAACAATAGATATGTACAAAAAGTATTTAGTTCAAATATCATTAGAGCTTTATTCCAACTGTGGATTTTTTTTTTTTTGTAACCTTCACTATTTCCGCACTATTTCCGATTTTTCTTTTAGGATTTTTACAGATTTTAGTTGGATTTTAATAAATGCTAGATTTAGGAGGCTTCAAATGAGGTTTACACTTTCTCACAGTGTAGATTTAATTAACTTCGTTGATCGTTTCCTTCTACACAAAAGATCTTTCGGATTGCGGTGCCTATGACATCATTATTAATTTATATTAAAGTCACTTCTGTAATTATTTTTAAGACACCAGTTGAACCACGGTGGAGATGGAATAATATTTTAAGGCAATACATTTATTATTATATCGCGCAAACACAGCGGGCGAATTATTAATTTAAAAAAGCGAATGTATAAATCATACGCCCTGGTAAAAGTACATATTGGGCATATTCAGCCATTTTAAAAGGCATATATTTTACAATTATATGATGCATGCTTTTAATAGAGAATTTTTAATACAGTAATTATTACGTCAACGCCAGTTGAATACTGAGGGCGAATAAGTACTCGTAATATTGAAAAAAAAGAAGAGAATAAATCATACGCCTTCGCAATCATGTTGCGCAGATACACTAGTGAGATGTTACGAATACTCGTATTCGTATTCGATTAGTCGACTATTCGCCTATTTTATGATATTCGTATTCGTATTCGTATTCGCCAAATTCAAGCATATATTTCTCGAATAATTTGAACATACATTTTCCCAAAAAAAAAAAAAAATCAATCAAAAAGTTTAAAAAAGTATATAAAATGTACAAAAATATATTAATTTATATTAATTTGTATTAAAAGAAACAAAGCCCTTTATCTTTGACGCAAGACAAGAAACCCCTTTAAAAACAAACACAAATATATATATTTCAACCAGCATTTTAAAATTAAAGTCTTATATGTTCATATCATGTTATGTTAGTAATCAATTCTCTGTAGAGAAATATTGGACTTCAAAAATGGAAGAACTAAAATTTAATATGTGAAATTCCACCGAAAAAGGTGGATGCGCCATATGCCCAAACAGCACTGAATAACTAATTAAAAGTGCAAACAGAGTAAGAAAAACGAAATCTGAAGTATGTAAGTAAAATAATTTAAAAATGTTCAGTAGTAATCTTCTAATTCGGCATCTCAATGTCATAATAATGTTAAATATCTAAAGTAGTGTGACAGTTTTTTGTCAGTTTATTGTTATTGACACAAAGGGAGGGATTTTTTCCAATTCCACGAACAAGCATTGATGTGTGATCTGGTGCATAATCTTGATGCAGAATCAATGATTTTTTCACAACAATTCTGATCGTTTGAGCCGTATTTCTCTACGCAAACGATGCATAACTTCCTCGTAGTATTCCTTATTAACCCTACGACCTGTTGGCAAGAACTCATGATGCACCACGCTATTGTTATCAAAGAAAACAGTGAGCAAAACCTTCACATGTGATCAAAAATGGCGTGCTTTTTTGGTCTTCGCTCATCTGGCTGCTTCCATTCGGATTATTGACCCTTGGTTTCAACGTCATAACCATATAACCACATTTCGCCATCATTTGTGCAAACCTTAATCGTCGTTGACGTCATTCAACAACTCCTGATCAATTTTAATGCGACGTTGCTTTTGCTCAAAATTTAGCATTTTTGGAACAAAAATCGAAGAACACACACAAACGTGACTAACCAACCTTACCAGTTGTCAACAACAAACTACTAATCCAAATCAGCTGATAATGCCAACATATGACTAACACATATGTACCAACAGAACAAAAAAAATTCGATAATCGAATGTACATAGCCCGCGAAAATTCAAAATTCACCTTTTCTATTGAACATACCTCGTATATGTATTGTGTTAAAAAATTTATTTTTAAGATCCACTAATCCGGACAATAGCTGAAACTATATCTGTCCGGATTAGGGAGGTTGTACTGTATTTTGAAGACAACAGTTAAACAACGGTGGCGAATGAGTAATATTTATATTAGAAAAAATTATTTTATATTTGTACATCATACGCCCTGGTATACACATTGCCTAAAAACGAAAATTCTAGATAGCATCTGCTATATAGTTTTTATGGTCAATACATATTTTTATGGTCATACATTAATATAGAGAGGCCCTAACTCTGTTTTTCAAATCGCATTTTTTTACATATATCGATAGCTTACAGGTTTGCTTATCGAAATATAATAATTATGTACGCGGTTTGAAAAATAAAATTATGAGTTAGGATTTTTATATATCAACGTTATAATATAAATCTTCAAAGTATATATATACATCGCTAAATTATCTTTTTAATTTTATAAATCATTTAACAGAAACTAAAAAAAATAGTTTTCTTTGTGTTCTTTTTTTTCAACTCTAAGCGTCTCTACCTGTAAAAAGTAATAGAAAATAAAACTTAAATAACAACAGCCAACAGCAAGAGTAACAAAATATCAAACTGGATCATAATATCATACAAATATATTTTAAACTCAATATTAAGTAAAGTCTATAATACAGAATAATGCAGACTTTGTATTTTGTATGCTCATATCTTAAACTTTTATATTTAGCTGGCCTCTTATTCATATATTACTTATTATGTTCTATCAAATATACTTTTAAATATTTCCTTATAAAACCCCCAGTGAATTACTCTGAAGTTTTCATATTATTTTGTTGTTAAAGTAAGCGCTTTGCCATACAAAAGAAAGTTTAACGTTTCTTTTTATAGAAGGATAAAAAAACTTTTTGTAGAATAAAAAAGAAAGTAAATCCCTGATGAGAAAAAAAATTGTAATAGATACACAAAAAAGCACAACTTTATAGAGTGAATATTTTTTTTTCACGGCATTTCTCACTCATATCAGGTATGAAAATATATGAAAAATAAATCTTGCCTTCATAGATAAACTACTCTGCAGCAACAGTGAATACGTTATTGTATGTATCATTGTATAATATTATGTTAAAGTATATGTCAAACACACTAGAAAAACAATTTTTTAAGAATTGTGCCAGAATTGTTAAAACCAAATTTAAGTTTGTATTGCATTTTCGAACTTAAATAAACTTTTATTCCATTTAAGGGTTCACAAGGTTTACTGCAGTACCTTATTTTCTTAAATGTGCATTTTTTCCCTTTATATTTTTCTGGATCAAAACTAAAGGTACGGTCACATATGGCAAAGATTTGCCCACAAAAAATATTAAATCAATAAATCCCTAAAAACGTTTTAATTGCAAACTATTAAAGTCAATCGTCGACACAACTCTCCGTATTCTAGATCTAAATATTTTTAATTTTTTGAATGTTCAAAAAAAACCAATTTTCATAAAAAAAACAGTCATAGAACAATCAAAACTATAATTACTTACTGGTTTATATACCTAAATTCTCATTTACATATTAACAATAAAACTGAGCAGTTAAATGCAAAAACCAAATACCCTCCAATGAGTGAAATCGATTTACAAAGGTTACTTCAGTTTTGTTCCTCTAACATTCGTACAATTCTTTCACATCCAAACATAGAAAAAAGTTGTATTATTGATGTTATTTTTTTTTGCAAAACAAGTGGGAGAAAAACACTTGCAATAATACACCCACAATAAACTTCAATATTTTGTACACTTTTGTGAATAAATATTCTTAATTAGGAAAAAGTTTCATCAAAATCGTTTGAATATTGTTGCCATAAAGTTCTATAACAAAATTTGCTCTGCCTATTAATTATAGAGATATGTTAGTGCAATGTTAAAAACATTGCTCATTAATGTTAATACAAGAACATTTATTAAATCTTATTCTTTTAACATTTAAATATTTATTTCATTGCTAACGAAACATTGATTGCAATCAACGCTATCGCTTAAATCAGAAGCAATTTCAAAAATGTCTTCAATTATTACTGTTGAATGTACAACAAGTTTCGTTGTTAGTTAAAAACTAATTAATTTTTTTTAACTAAATGTATAGTTTTCGTAACTAAATCTCAAATATATTTTTCTCTGCCTTTTTAAAAACTCTACTTTAATTTAAGAAATCTAAACGCATACAGAATTTGCCAAAAACGAACACAACCAGATTTCTCACATAAAAGCAACAAACATGAATGTACGAGTAAATATATCTTGAACATTTTTGATATCAATTTTCCACATCCAAAAAATAAAGTTTGCTTTTCGTAATCGTTTTCGTTTTCCTGTCTATTTGCAACAACGTTGCTGGTGTTCACAGAAAAAAAAATATTTTCTTTGTTAAAAAATACATAACACCTGTGTAAGTGTTTTCTTAAGTTCTTATTTCAAGTTTTTTTTCTTTCCCATTTATCTGTGCAAAATATACATATACACATATATAAATGTATATGTTTGTTTTCCTTCTTTTTATTTAAGTTTCTTTTTTGTGTACGCTTTGAGGAATTTATTTTGAAGTTTAATTTAAAATTTATTGCTGCACTTTGTGCAGTTTGATGTGATTGTGTGTACCATTTTTCAATGTAAAATTTGTTCACGTAGGTTTCGTACGTGTATGTCTTCTTATTCTACAATGTATCAGTTTGTTGTGCAACATTTTTACAAAACTTTTGGTTTTAAGTGCATTCTGAAGAAAAGAACATAGTGCCAAGTGTTCTTCATCTTCATCTTTGTTTTTTTGTTTTTTTTTTTTTTTTTTTGTTTAACCGTATTTGGTAAACAAATACACACACATTGCAGAGTCGATAGTTGTGTATGGAAATCCAGCATTAAAACTTTAGGCCGTAATTGTGTAAATCACATTACCTAAAGCTACGTTCACATTTATTAAATATTTGTCCAAAAAAACGTAACCACTAGTTTTTCTTAAGGATAATGTCAACTAACTTGGTTTTTATGTTAAAAATAAAATTAATTTATCTACAAAAATATATGTTTATACAGTTTTTAATAAATGCGAACTCATAATTAAGAAAAATATTAGAATTAAAGGAAATAAATAATTAGATTCTCTCTCGGTCACGTTTTTTTCGACAAATATTTGGTGAATGTGAACGTACCTTAAGTGACGTTTATATGGAAATATTTTAAAATTTTATTTTTGTTTTTCATATCCAAATTTTCAAACTCTTAAGGGCAAAATAATGAAAATCGTCTACTGCTATATTTTTCATCTCATCTGCTTATGATTGCAAAAAACTTGTTACAGTTATGATTAATGGTATTTTTCTGTAGTTGTGGCATTCTACTCGTACAATGGTTTTCACATATAAAGTTGCCGACAAATCACATGATTCTTAAGACAAAAAGAAAATAGTATTTTAATTTTTATTAAATTCATAAACAAAACAATTTTTTCTTTTTTCTAAATTGTTTAAATGAGCATGAGCCAGACAGATAAAGATGAAATAATTTTCTATCTGAGTTAACCGCTTTTACATAATGCTTTTGTGGTATTTAGCTTAAAAAGAAGTGCACTTAAGACGAGCGAGCATATGAAAATGTTTCGAAGTAAGAATGCGCTATTTACTACTACAAGTACTAACATTTGGTTGGTTGTATATAATGTTACATGTGTCTATGTATATGTATGTATATGCATGTTTACATGATGATAATATTTTGCCGTAGTCTCTATGAAGGGGCTCACATGTTTGCATCTTTCGTTATATGAAGTTTATAACTTTCAGCAAGCGAACTGATGCAAAATTATATGTAGAAATATGTACAAACGAGAAAAGGCTAATTGGAATAGTTTAAATGAATTCTTGTGGCATTTTCGTTAGTGGTACTTTATCAGTTTAAAGATTAAAATCGCTGGCGATTTGCTTAGCTTTCATCAAATTCCAACATGTTGCTTCGTTTCTAGATCAGTGGCGGCCATTTTAGCTCCTGGGAGTCGAACCTAAATTGACTTCTACAATCCATCGACTTCTAAAATCAATCGTATACCGATTTTTTTGCAACAATACAAAATTATTTTATTTTTTCCTTTTGTTAACAATTTTTTTATTTCTTCCATTGTTTGATATCTGTTTTGCAATCTGTAGAGGTGTATTTTTGTTCTAATATTGTCATATTGGATGTAGCAGAACAATAAGCTGATTAAAAATTTCTATAAAATTTTTTGCAGTGGAAATTTTTTATAAAAAATAGAAATATCTCCAACATAGAAAATTGTATATCAAATTAAAAATCTGAATAGCTTAACTACCTTTCAAAGCAGTAACACAACACTGTGTGTTTGGCAGTGGCTCGAAACTACAAAAGCGGTGCTGATGGCCAGCTTGGAATCGATCGGGTTGTTTTGATACGCAGGAAATATTTTACACTAATATAATTCCTGTTGTTTTTCTGACCTTGTATTTGTTTTAGGGCCAGTACTACCTTATTTATTAAACCATGATTTCTGAGAGCATCCTAATCATTAAACGTTAGAGCTCTTAAAGTTTTCACATTTTTATATTATTTCTGATGAAACAAAGGGTGCTTTATATAGAGGTATAAAACTTTGAATTCGAATAAAACAAAGATGATGTTTTTTTTTAATTGATATGAAATTTATTTTATTTGAGAGATAATCTTCTGGCATTACAATTTAAACACAGCTTCTGGCATATGACCGCCAAGGCTGGTTCGGACGTAGTCTCATCTGGAGGTCCAGTTTTCGATGATTTTTTGTCAACATTTGTGGCCGTATATCGGCAAAAACGTAGCGAATGGTGTCCTGCAAGTAGTCAATTGTTTCGGGCTTATCGGCCGAGAATAGCGACTTCACATATCCCCTCAGAAAATAGTCTAGCGGCGTTAAATCGCACGATTTTAGAGGCCAATTCACGGGTCCAAATAAATCAAGTATCACACAGCACGAGCTGTGTAACATGTTGCGCCGTCTTAATGAAACCACAACAGCCGCACATCATGGTTGTTTAATTGATGAACGAAAAAAGTCATTAATCATGGCTCTTTAATTGATGAACGAGAAAGTTAGTAATCATGGCTCTATTGCGGTCACCATTGACTGTAACATTCTGACCAGCATCGTTTTTAAAGAAGTACGAAGCAATGATTCCACCAGCCCATAAGGCACAAAAAACAGTCAGTTTTACTGGATGTAACGCTGAGGATTATCATGATTTCAAATACGGCAGTTTTTTTTATTGACAGATCCTTTAAGAAAAAAAGTAAGCTTCATCACAAAACAAAATTCGCTTATCTTCTTATCATCGGCAATCTTGTTTTGGGCCTATTTGCACAACTTGGTTGCGTTGCTTAGGCGTTAATCTATGTATTTTGAAATGCCACACCAAACTAAACATAATCATTTGACAGCTGACAAAATTTCCGCAATTTTTATGCCTCTATAAAAACACCCTTTACTTGTTTGATGTACATAATTTATTAAATTCAAAATGTTTTCAGTCATTTCAAAATTTTTAGAAAACAAACAGAAACGAATTCAATGTCGGTATTTCCATGCATTCTGTTCACCGTAATAACACCAATACATACTCACAAACACTACCGCTATTACTTAAATGTTCATTTTGGACAGCACTGTTTTAGATTATGAATGCAATACAACTCTGCACGGTAGAGTTGATCACAAGAGAAAAAGGCTGTAAATTGGTTTCTTTAAAACACCACCTGGTTCATTTAGTAATTGTAATATTTATGTGCACAATCATGCTCTTGAGGATTGTATGGTTGCTACACTTGTTTTCTCAAGTTTTGCTCTTTCCATAACTATTTTTTTTTTTTTTAATATCGACGCTTTGGTTCAAATTTTGCTCAAGTATTAAGTAAAGTTTTACTAGTTTAAACAAGATTTTGCAAACATAATTTCTTGTTTATGCAAATAAATAGTTTATTATTTAATTTAATTAAATATTTTTAGACTCATTAATACATATATAAACTACATATGTACATGCATACATACATACATACATACATACATATAAACAAATAACTTTTCCCTTATTTGAAATAAGAAATTTATATATCCACACAGAAATAACTCAAATACAAATAGTTTTTACTTAAACAAACATTAGTTGTCTGAGTATTTTACCAAATACCATTAGTGAGAAAACAAAATAAATTGAAATTAAATTAGAAAAAAAAAAGAATTACGAAAAGCACATAGAAATGGATATGGGAAAACATATTTGAACATTGTGCTAAATATACGAGAGAGAGAGAAAAAAATCTAATTGAAAAATAAGTTATTTTACTCATGCCAATTTTGGGTAGAACAAAAAAAAAAGAGATAAATACTCGTGCCATACATAGAACAGTTACCCAAACACATACATACATACAAACAAACTGAAATCATGATTCTTTTAAAAATCATTTTGGTGTGCTTCTATTTAGATTGTTAGATCATTTTTTTCTTTTCCATCTGATAGCCACAATGGTTTATTTTACTTCTTGTCTAGATGCATGCATAGTATCCATTGAACTAATGCTACGATGCAACTTGTTTTAGTTTTGCTATATATGAAGTTAAATAAACCATTGCATGGATTTCTTCATATAAACACTAGTTACTACAACTGAAATTGTATTAGTAAATGCTTTAGTATTAGTAGTAGCACTCGTAGTAGTTGTAATGGCAATGGTTACTGTTATTTAAGGATATATGAAGTTTTACACCATATTCTTTGTTTGTGTGTATGACGAAACATATGTCACACGAGTTATGATGTTCTATAAAGTTTTGCAAAAATATTTTATTTAATTTTGTTTTTTTTTTTTTCTTTTGTGTCAATAAAAAAAGTTCAAATGAATTTGGAGAAATGCCATGAATTTCCAAATAGATATTTTATTTCATATTTTGTATTGTAAAAACTTTTTCTTTTTTTTGCGATATTGTACAAGTGTTAATTTGTTGTTTTTTTACATTTTCTATACTGTGAATGTATGAGAAGTTTTTGCATTTTAGTGTGAAACTTCACATCAAGTTTTCTTTTATGTTTTTTTATTAGCTGGAGATTTTGAAGAATATTTTACCTGAAGCAACAAAAAGGTCAGCTATTTACAGAGAAAAATGCTTCTAGAGAAGTTGCACTAGAAAACTACGAATACATTATTGATTTGGTGTACCTTGTTGGATATTTGTACAAAAAAATTCGGTTATGAATAAAATTTCCAGTTAAGTGAGAATTTGTAATGTGCGCTAAGGGGCCTGTAGGGAATTTATATGTTTCATGCCACATATTTCATTCAACGCATACTTTTGGTTTTTCGAAATTTTTTGTTTTTAACCGGTTATTTTTATTTTGACGTGTATATTTGCATTCAGGCAATTTTTTTTTCGTGTTAACTTTTGCTACACTTGAAGGTATGAGCTTTTAATATTAACGATCATATTTCACGTTGCAATTATTATAATATTATTCTTTGGGGAAAATTTTAAATCTTTTTCAAAAATTTAATCTTGTTGTTATAATTTAAGATCTATTGATTATAATAATTATTTCACATTAGCAACAAACTAAATGCAGCACATTTGTAGATTAGCCAACTCATAACAAATATATTAAATTTTTGCCAACATAAATTTTTGAGAATCACTCGAATGAATTGTTAATTAAAGTAGTGTTGAAAAAAAGCGAGTTCATATGATACAATTCAGCACATTCGCCACTAAACAGCAAGAAGTCCAATACCAATAATGCATCACATATATAAATACTAAGCCTACACACAAGCAGCAGCACTCGCATGCAAATGCATCACTTTATAATGGAGTCTTAGAATTTCATATTGTTAGGGATCAGCCATGTCACAGAACCCTACTCCGATCGAAAGTGTCTTCAATTCTGAAAGATAAGTCTTTGGAAAACTAAAAACGAATATTTGTTTTTTGTAATCAAACCATTTTTAAACCTAACAAGGGAATTGCCAAAAAAAACTTCAACTAACATCATTAGCAGTAAACAATAAAAAACAAGCATACTTTTAGCAGTGTAAGTAAAATAAACTTTGCATGTTAAACTTAATGTGAACTTTGCCTGTAAAATCGATATATGAGGGTGGTGTTGGCTGAAGAGGTTAGCGCGTTGACTACTAAGCAAACAATTACTTGGGGCCTGGGTTCAAACCCTGGCCAGAGCAAGTCAATCAACATCATTAATTTATCTAATGTACATTAGTGAGACATTGTATTAATTGTTGTCGGACTATTTAAGTGATGAAGACATAGCACTGGTCAGTAAAAAACTGTTCCGACAGCGATTGATGCAGTTCGAAGCTAATGTACACAACATCTTCCTCCTTCGTCGGTTAGCAGAAATATCGGCGAAGTAAAACAAATAATAAAATGCCTGCTAATACAACTTAACAAAGTTAATGCGTCTACTTAACACCGGAGGCGCCTCAACACTACCTTAAAATTTAACATAACCCACAAAGCAGAGTTGTGAAAGAGTTAAGTCTTCTAAATTTTCAATATCTATCTTCTCTACCCTATACCTCTCCCTGAGTTCCGACACAGTGCACTACATACGTAGGGGAAATCCCTTGAGTGCTGGTGCTAATTAAAAAAAAAGCGGACAGAAACGGAATCTAAAGACTGTAAATTAAAAACGATCGGATTACCAGAACGATATTGAAAGTATTCCGCTGGAAATTTGTGACTTGCACCACATTATATAGTTCCCAAATGTTCACACATTACGTAGCTCGTTTGAGCATATCATTAACTTTCATCAATTATATGTGAAATGCTTCTTGTTGTAGCAGTCATATATTTGAATATATACAATCCATCAGGATTATAACTTTTAATGCTCTCGTGACAAGTTAGGAAAGGGTATTCTGTGTGTTCTTAGATCTCGAATTGACCATAACTGTTCCTGGGCGTTACCAACCTGTTAAAAGAACCATATTAAAGGGCAGCATCAAAAGTGGTCCCAATGTCACTATAGAAATATGTTCAAAACTTTAAACAGTGGGAGGTGCTCCCACTGTTTAAAGCCATTTATACGAGTATATTGTTTAGCTTATAACCGGACAGATGCACAGAAGAGAAGAAGAGAAGAAGGTACCAAGTATTTGACAAATTACGACATCGTAAAAATTATATTAAAAAATTAAATTTACTGTACGTCACGTTTTTTTAAATAAGGCTTGCGACAAAAATATTGAATTAAAAAACTCAAAAGGCAATCTTGCTTTCTTATGAAAATTTTACCAATTTTTTATTTATAGATGAAATAAATCCAAAAATTAACTGAGACCATAAAAAACATCTACTACAAATAAATTTTTATTTCAAAAACAACAACAGTTATTTTGTATTGTTTTTAACAACAATATTTTATACGCTTCGTAAGGTCCTTACGAACACATGCAACTAAGTATCACATTAACCTTTAATCTGATCATTGAATTCTTAATTAATTTACAATATATTTTTTTCCTTAAAACAAAAAAAAATTGCTTTTTCTCCGTTTTCATGCATATCGTTGTATGTATTCACATGTATATAAACTACAGGCACATTTTTATTTCTGATTTACAACCAAAACAAAAAAAAACACAAACATGATGACTTTTTCTATGTTAACATCAAAATAGAATGTTGAGAAATTTTTTCAATAGTTTTTTTTTATATCAAACGTAAATATTTAAATAAAGTTTTTAGTGTAAAAAGTATATATAACAGCAGCAAGTCATTCTTCATTTTGTTCGTTCTTCATCCTACTAAACAAATAGACAAATCACTAAAGGGAAAACAGGAAATAAGGCCAAGAAAATACTACAGCAATTCACTCTGTGAAATGTCAACGTAGAGAAGAGCAATAACACAAAAAATATAAAGAGATATATTTATATGTAAATGTACTCGAATATAAAAACTATTCTTTATTGATAAAAGAATAAGGATAAAAAACCAGTTGTAAAAGTAGAAACATCACAGTTCTTGGCTAGAAAATATAAAAAAAAAAGATTACCCTTAAAAGTTTTTTCTAGTAAGACTTTTGTTGAATGATGCGGAAATACAGAACGAAAAAACTTGGAAAAAACTCGGTAAATAGTTTTTTTCAAATACCACCTTCCAAAATCTTTTGAATTTTTTATAATAGGCAGTACTTTATATCGGTTATAAAATGATGGTTGTTATTTATTTATCTGAATAGTTAGGGATCAGTTCAATTTCAAACACTCTCACTAGTCATATTAAAGCCCTTGTTTTTTTTAAGTCGGTTAAAAAGGATTTATTTCGCTATATTTTGCTATTTTACACGTACGTTGCTTGACTTACTCACAAGTCCATCTCTAATAGTAACACAAATCGTTCTATATAAACTAACCAACCAAGAAAGAAAACCATAAACTTGCACTTCACATACATACATACAAACATTCCAAACCAAAAAACCAAGAAAAGAGTAAAAGAAATAACTCGCTTACGCTTACATGCACAAATAAAAACAAATGCCGTAATAAAAATATGAAAAATATTTTCATTTCTTAATAAATATTTTATTCTACTTCAAGTTCATCAAGGGATCATCAAACATATTTTTTTTTTTTTTTTTTTGTATGAGCGAGCGACCATACACCACCATGTACTCGTATGGTTCACTGTTCGATGCACACGTAATTCAAGTACCGGTCTAAAATAAAGCAAAATAAAAATATCAAAGAGAGAAAAAGAAAACTTATCGAATGCAATCTGAAGTTTTAATACACAAACTCTCATTTACACTTACACACACGCAAATATAATACATACTCGTATGTATGAAAAATCAATTTAAACTTTATAATACTTTTTTTTTTTGTTGATTAAATTTCTTAATGTCCATCAACTTGATAAAGTTCGAAATTCTCGACAGAAAAAAACAAAAATAAAAACAAAAGTATGTGGATTTATTTCTGATATCTTATTGGCTGATCTCTAGAACTAAAGTTTTTATATTATGTGGATCAAAAACAGAAATCCCCAAAAAAAAAAAATTAACTTTTGTTGGAAAAAGTAGCAAACTTTCGTAGTTTTGTTGATAATTGAAAATAAACATTGTAAAGTTGATTTTTTTTTAATTTATGGTTTTTGTTGTTTATTTATTTCTGTGCTCGTAATTGAGTTTTAACAGATGGAATATTTATTTGTAAAATTCATTACATTTATTTACAATATTTTAGAAAAATAATTGTGAAAATAATTGTTGAAGTTATTTGCTAATAATTTTCACTTGTTTCACATTCAACCGATCATTTCGATTTTAAACATTTGTGAATTCATGCAAATATATCATTAAATAATTGTAGTTTTGGTTGTTGTATGACTGTTCTATAAGAGATCTATTGTGAAGATTTTTCTATAAACATTTAGAAAATTATTTACATGTAGAATACGGTCGATTGTCCCGTCGGATGGTTAGTTACATTTGTATGGCTTAAAGCGTAATTGCACCTTTTTGAAAATGTACACCTGCAATTTGATCCAATGGAAATATAAGTGTCCGCCTGATTTAATATTTTTTATTTAAGAAGATATTCAAGATCTGTGGTTAAGTCAAGCCAACCAACATCATAAATAAAGGGTGTCCGCCAGGATGATATACTACTTTGTTTAATTTTTTGATTAAATGAAAGAGAATGGATCTTATCTTATAGTGATAAATGTTTTATTTAATGTCGGCAATTATGTATGGACTACAGTATCAGATAAATGTCCGCCTCTGTTAGCCTCACAAATGCGAGCCCTTTTGAGCACATTTTTCATTACATTCTCACACATTTCACGCGGTATTTCGTTAATTTCATCACGACTATTTTGTTTGACTTGCTCAAGCGTTTCTGGTTTGTCTGCATAAACCTTGCTTTTCAGATATCCCCACAAAAAGAAGTCCGGAGCAATCAAATCAGGCTACCGTGGAGGCCAATCAACATCTTTCTCATCGTCACAGTAATCGATGATTGATTTTGATAAAATGTTTTAACGATTAAAACACGATGGTTTATCGAATAGTTTTCCTTAAAATAACAAAGCACTTATCAGCAGAGTTGACAAAAACAAATTAAGCCTTCTTTTACATTTGCGCCATCTATCTTCTCTAGCCTTTCGCTAACTCTAGTAATAGTGGCACAAAGTATTGCATAAGTCCTGGGAACTGATCTTAAAAAACCCTGAGAAAGGACTTAAAAACTCGTTGGTGTTTCAATTCCTATAAACTGTGAAAATTTTAACTAATTTAAATTATCAATATTAAACTGAACAAGTTATTTTTAAACAATCTGGCACATGGTTGTGATACCAAAAAGAAACACCCAACTACTGACGGCACACGTTCAACTTTTTTTTTTTTTTTTGGTATTTTCCAAAGAGAAAAACATTTAAAAAAAAGGCAAAATTTAACAATTCGCTAATAAATCAAAGTATATTTTGTCGTTGTTAAAATTCTGTGTAAACTGATATAAAATTTACAGCGTAGAAATTTTCAAAAACAAACAACAAAAACTATTTGAAGATTTTCTAAATTTTCCAATGTATTTCCTTGGTTTTGTTTTCTTAGTAACGGAGTTCTCTTCAATACCAACTCTTCGAAGAATGATAAAAAGCAAAAAGTAAAAAAGAAAAAAAGGGAAATGAACGTAAACAGAATTAAAAGTAGAAAAGTTTTAGAATCCATTGCATACATTTCTTAGATGGTTGGCTGGTTGGTTGTGTGGCTGCCGTTTTGGTTATTGGTAAATTGTAGTGTTTCTTAAAAATTAGAAGTGGCTGTAGCTGTGGGCCAAAAGTTGGTGGATTGAACCATGAAACTTTTCTAAGATTGTAGGTAAATAAAATCAAAACAAAAAAAAGAAAAAACTAAAACGTACAAACTTTACCTTCAGCAACAAAACACATCCTCACTGCCCAACTTGTATGCACTTTTAAAAGTTGTCAATGTTGTTTTTCTTTCTAGTTAATAGATAGCAAAGTTTACGATTTTATTTTACTTGAAAGCAGTTCTATTCTTTTTCAGCGTCCAACCATGCCAGTGTCATCAATGTCATCCTCACTAGCTTGAAACTTGTTTAATCATGGGTAAAAAAAATATCAATTAATTCTTTTTTTTTTTTTTCTTATTCTACACTTTTATTTTTGAAACTTGATATTTGATGGTGCAAAATGGAGCAAGTTCATAACAAAAATTAAACCGAGTTAACTTAAGATATTGCAACCACTAAATAAAGTTTAACTATATTTTATATTAACTGCGTTGAAATATAAATGCAACGTACTTTTACTTTAGATGATGTAAATTGGTTTTAATGATTCCAAAGATTTTTAGTGAAGAAAATGTTTAGAAATGTTAATTTAAATTTGTTCAAATTGTAGTTGACATGTTCAATAAGACATTCTGTGTGATAAAGACAGGAATTGTTCAAAATTAATTCTTTAATTAGTTTCTTGTGCAAGCGAATTATAATAATTGCTAACATTTGGACGTTTCGGAAAATGTGTATGAAAATTGTAAAAAGGAACATTTTTTCGGAAAATAAACAAAAAATGCTTAAATTAGAAGTTTGTGGAACTAAAAAAAAATTTAAAATGCTACCTCTTCAAGCAATGCAATAATTGGATACCAGTGCCTTCTGAGTAGGGCTGCAAACTATACATTGATTTTAGAAAAAAAAACATCAGTATAAAACGCAAGCCGGTATAACTCTGGCGTAAGCAGCTACACCGCTGCCGAAAAAAAACTATCGACTTACATCTCTGGTGCTCAGCTGATCTTAGTCATGCGTTTTTGTGGTTTGACTGATAACCTTGCTAAATTAGATTAAAAAGTTAAATTTTTATTTGTTCAGTCGTTTACTATTTAGGATATCTGTAGAAAAAATGCCAAATTGAAAAGTAAAATTTTGGAAGTATTTTAAGAAAAGTGGGGACAAAGAAGCTGTCTGCACAATATGCAACAAAACCCTTAAGACTTCTGGCAAATCGTTTGTTTTCGGAAGCTGTAGCAATGACAACTCAGGACAGAAATAGGCTTCTAGGTATTAGATTGTCAAATCTGCTTTATCTTAATTCCATATCTAAATAAAGAAATTTTCTCTTTTATTTTATATATGATTGAGTTATAAATTTGAGTGCTAAAATGATTCTTAATTAATATTTTAACATTAAATAATGAAATAATGAAATGTAACGCTTCCATTATCGGTGTTTTTCATGGAAACATCGAACTTTTAAAACATCAATGTTTTTAAGAGCGATGTTTGTTGCATCCCTACATCTTTCGCGTTCTTCTGATGCCTCATTTGCTATTTTGTTCATTTGCTAACTATTGCTTCTAGATAAGGGTCACCCACTGTGGGCACATTTATGTTTGTCACTCATTTGGACTAATGGGAAATTAAAGCCAAGGATCCATACTTATAGACTATGTTAGTCCGATTTCTCAATTGTATTTGAGAATTTTTCTATATAATTTGTTTGTCACTCATTTGGACCAATGGGAAATTAAAGCCAAGGATCCATACTTATAGACTATCTAAGTCCGATTTCTCAATTGTATTTGAGAATTTTTCTATAAAATTTTAAAGATTAAAATTGTGTAAATTTTGTTCAACTCTACGGGAATTTGGCTATTTGTGGGCACATTTATGTTTGTCACTCATTTGGACCAATAAGAAATTAAAGACAAGGATCCATACTTATAGACTATGTTAGTCCGATTTCTCAATTGTATTTGAGAATTTTTCTATAAAATTTTAAAGATTAAAATTGTGTAAATTTTGTTCAACTCTACGGGAATTTGGCTATTTGTGGGCACATTTATGTTTGTCACTCATTTGGACCAATGGGAAATTAAAGCCAAGGATCCATACTTATTGACTATGTTAGTCCGATTTCTCAATTGTATTTGAGAATTTTTCTATAAAATTTTAAAGATTAAAATTGTGTAAATTTTGTTCAACTCTACGGGAATTTGGCTATTTGTGGGCACATTTATGTTTGTCACTCATTTGGACCAATGGGAAATTAAAGCCAAGGATCCATACTTATTGACTATGTTAGTCCGATTTCTCAATTGTATTTGAGAATTTTTCTATAAAATTTGTTTGTCACTCATTTGGACCAATAAGAAATTAAAGACAAGGATCCATACTTATAGACTATGTTAGTCCGATTTCTCAATTGTATTTGAGAATTTTTCTATAAAATTTTAAAGATTAAAATTGTGTAAATTTTGTTCAACTCTACGGGAATTTGGCTATTTGTGGGCACATTTATGTTTGTCACTCATTTGGACCAATGGGAAATTAAAGCCAAGGATCCATACTTATTGACTATGTTAGTCCGATTTCTCAATTGTATTTGAGAATTTTTCTATAAAATTTTAAAGATTAAAATTGTGTAAATTTTGTTCAACTCTACGGGAATTTGGCTATTTGTGGGCACATTTATGTTTGTCACTCATTTGGACCAATGGGAAATTAAAGCCAAGGATCCATACTTATTGACTATGTTAGTCCGATTTCTCAATTGTATTTGAGAATTTTTCTATAAAATTTGTTTGTCACTCATTTGGACCAATAAGAAATTAAAGACAAGGATCCATACTTATAGACTATGTTAGTCCGATTTCTCAATTGTATTTGAGAATTTTTCTATAAAATTTTAAAGATTAAAATTGTGTAAATTTTGTTCAACTCTACGGGAATTTGGCTATTTGTGGGCACATTTATGTTTGTCACTCATTTGGACCAATAAGAAATTAAAGACAAGGATCCATACTTATAGACTATGTTAGTCCGATTTCTCAATTGTATTTGAGAATTTTTCTATAAAATTTTAAAGATTAAAATTGTGTAAATTTTGTTCAACTCTACGGGAATTTGGCTATTTGTGGGCACATTTATGTTTGTCACTCATTTGGACCAATGGGAAATTAAAGCCAAGGATCCATACTTATTGACTATGTTAGTCCGATTTCTCAATTGTATTTGAGAATTTTTCTATAAAATTTGTTTGTCACTCATTTGGACCAATAAGAAATTAAAGACAAGGATCCATACTTATAGACTATGTTAGTCCGATTTCTCAATTGTATTTGAGAATTTTTCTATAAAATTTTAAAGATTAAAATTGTGTAAATTTTGTTCAACTCTACGGGAATTTGGCTATTTGTGGGCACATTTATGTTTGTCACTCATTTGGACCAATGGGAAATTAAAGCCAAGGATCCATACTTATTGACTATGTTAGTCCGATTTCTCAATTGTATTTGAGAATTTTTCTATAAAATTTGTTTGTCACTCATTTGGACCAATAAGAAATTAAAGCCAAGGATCCATACTTATAGACTATCTAAGTCCGATTTCTCAATTGTATTTGAGAATTTTTCTATAAAATTTGTTTGTCACTCATTTGGACCAATAAGAAATTAAAGACAAGGATCCATACTTATAGACTATGTTAGTCCGATTTCTCAATTGTATTTGAGAATTTTTCTATAAAATTTTAAAGATTAAAATTGTGTAAATTTTGTTCAGCTCTACGGGAATTTGGCTATTTGTGGGCACATTTATGTTTGTCACTCATTTGGACCAATGGGAAATTAAAGCCAAGGATCCATACTTATAGACTATCTAAGTCCGATTTCTCAATTGTATTTGAGAATTTTTCTATAAAATTTTAAAGATTAAAATTGTGTAAATTTTGTTCAACTCTACGGGAATTTGGCTATTTGTGGGCACATTTATGTTTGTCACTCATTTGGACTAATGGGAAATTAAAGCCAAGGATACATACTTATAGACTATCTAAATCCGATTTTTCAATTGTATTTGAGAATTTTTCTATAAAATTTTAAAGATTAAAATTGTGTAAATTTTGTTCAACTCTACGGGAATTTGGCTATTTGTGGGCACATTTATGTTTGTCACTCATTTGGACCAATAAGAAATTAAAGCCAAGGATCCATACTTATTGACTATGTAAGTCCGATTTCTCAATTGTATTTGAGAATTTTTCTATAAAATTTGTTTGTCACTCATTTGGACCAATAAGAAATTAAAGACAAGGATCCATACTTATAGACTATCTAAGTCCGATTTCTCAATTGTATTTGAGAATTTTTCTATAAAATTTGTTTGTCACTCATTTGGACCAATAAGAAATTAAAGACAAGGATCCATACTTATAGACTATCTAAGTCCGATTTCTCAATTGTATTTGAGAATTTTTCTATAAAATTTTAAAGATTAAAATTGTGTAAATTTTGTTCAGCTCTACGGGAATTTGGCTATTTGTGGGCACATTTATGTTTGTCACTCATTTGGACCAATGGGAAATTAAAGCCAAGGATTCATACTTATAGACTATCTAAGTCCGATTTTTCAATTGTATTTGAGAATTTTTCTAAAAAATTTAAAGATTAAAATTGTGTAAATTTTGTTCAGCTCTACGGGAATTTGGCTATTTGTGGGCACATTTATGTTTGTCACTCATTTGGACCAATCAGAAATTAAAGACAAGGATCCATACTTATAGACTATCTAAGTCCGATTTCTCAATTGTATTTGAGAATTTTTCTATAAAATTTTAAAGATTAAAATTGTGTAAATTTTGTTCAGCTCTACGGGAATTTGGCTATTTGTGGGCACATTTATGTTTGTCACTCATTTGGACCAATGGGAAATTAAAGCCAAGGATTCATACTTATAGACTATCTAAGTCCGATTTCTCAATTGTATTTGAGAATTTTTCTATAAAATTTTAAAGATTAAAATTGTGTAAATTTTGTTCAGCTCTACGGGAATTTGGCTATTTGTGGGCACATTTATGTTTGTCACTCATTTGGACCAATGGGAAATTAAAGCCAAGGATTCATACTTATAGACTATCTAAGTCCGATTTTTCAATTGTATTTGAGAATTTTTCTAAAAAATTTAAAGATTAAAATTGTGTAAATTTTGTTCAGCTCTACGGGAATTTGGCTATTTGTGGGCACATTTATGTTTGTCACTCATTTGGACCAATCAGAAATTAAAGACAAGGATCCATACTTATAGACTATCTAAGTCCGATTTCTCAATTGTATTTGAGAATTTTTCTATAAAATTTTAAAGATTAAAATTGTGTAAATTTTGTTCAGCTCTACGGGAATTTGGCTATTTGTGGGCACATTTATGTTTGTCACTCATTTGGACCAATCAGAAATTAAAGCCAAGGATCCATACTTATAGACTATCTAAGTCCGATTTCTCAATTGTATTTGAGAATTTTTCTATAAAATTTTAAAGATTAAAATTGTGTAAATTTTGTTCAGCTCTACGGGAATTTGGCTATTTGTGGGCACATTTATGTTTGTCACTCATTTGGACTAATGGGAAATTAAAGCCAAGGATCCATACTTATTGACTATGTAAGTCCGATTTCTCAATTGTATTTGAGAATTTTTCTATAAAATTTGTTTGTCACTCATTTGGACCAATGGGAAATTAAAGCCAAGGATCCATACTTATTGACTATGTAAGTCCGATTTCTCAATTGTATTTGAGAATTTTTCTATAAAATTTGTTTATCACTCATTTGGACCAATGGGAAATTAAAGCCAAGGATCCATACTTATAGACTATCTAAGTCCGATTTCTCAATTGTATTTGAGAATTTTTTTATAAAATTTTAAAGATTAAAATTGTGTAAATTTTGTTCAGCTCTACGGGAATTTGGCTATTTGTGGGCACATTTATGTTTGTCACTCATTTGGACCAATAAGAAATTAAAGACAAGGATCCATACTTATAGACTATCTAAGTCCGATTTCTCAATTGTATTTGAGAATTTTTCTATAAAATTTTAAAGATTAAAATTGGGTAAATTTTGTTCAGCTCTACGGGAATTTGGCTATTTGTGGGCACATTTATGTTTGTCACTCATTTGGACCAATGGGAAATTAAAGCCAAGGATTCATACTTATAGACTATCTAAGTCCGATTTCTCAATTGTATTTGAGAATTTTTCTATAAAATTTAAAGATTAAAATTGTGTAAATTTTGTTCAGCTCTACGGGAATTTGGCTATTTGTGGGCACATTTATGTTTGTCACTCATTTGGACCAATGGGAAATTAAAGCCAAGGATTCATACTTATAGACTATCTAAGTCCGATTTCTCAATTGTATTTGAGAATTTTTCTATAAAATTTTAAGGATTAAAATTGTGTAAATTTTGTTCAGCTCTACGGGAATTTGGCTATTTGTGGGCACATTTACGTTTGTCACTCATTTGGACCAATAAGAAATTAAAGCCAAGGATCCATACTTATAGACTATTGAAGTCCGATTTCTCATTTGTATTTGAGAATTTTTCTATAAAATTTTAAAGATTAAAATTGCGTAAATTTTGTTCAGCTCTACGGGAATTTGGCTATTTGTGGGCACATTTATGTTTGTCACTCATTTGGACCAATGGGAAATTAAAGCCAAGGATTCATACTTATAGACTATCTAAGTCCGATTTCTCAATTGTATTTGAGAATTTTTCTATAAAATTTAAAGATTAAAATTGTGTAAATTTTGTTCAGCTCTACGGGAATTTGGCTATTTGTGGGCACATTTATGTTTGTCACTCATTTGGACCAATGGGAAATTAAAGCCAAGGATTCATACTTATAAACTATCTAAGTCCGATTTTTCAATTGTATTTGAGAATTTTTCTAAAAAATTTAAAGTTTAAAATTGTGTAAATTTTGTTCAGCTCTACGGGAATTTGGCTATTTGTGGGCACATTTATGTTTGTCACTCATTTGGACCAATCAGAAATTAAAGCCAAGGATCCATACTTATAGACTATCTAAGTCCGATTTCTCAATTGTATTTGAGAATTTTTCTATAAAATTTTAAAGATTAAAATTGTGTAAATTTTGTTCAGCTCTACGGGAATTTGGCTATTTGTGGGCACATTTATGTTTGTCACTCATTTGGACTAATGGGAAATTAAAGCCAAGGATCCATACTTATTGACTATGTAAGTCCGATTTCTCAATTGTATTTGAGAATTTTTCTATAAAATTTGTTTGTCACTCATTTGGACCAATGGGAAATTAAAGCCAAGGATCCATACTTATTGACTATGTAAGTCCGATTTCTCAATTGTATTTGAGAATTTTTCTATAAAATTTGTTTATCACTCATTTGGACCAATGGGAAATTAAAGCCAAGGATCCATACTTATAGACTATCTAAGTCCGATTTGTCAATTGTATTTGAGAATTTTTTTATAAAATTTTAAAGATTAAAATTGTGTAAATTTTGTTCAGCTCTACGGGAATTTGGCTATTTGTGGGCACATTTATGTTTGTCACTCATTTGGACCAATAAGAAATTAAAGACAAGGATCCATACTTATAGACTATCTAAGTCCGATTTCTCAATTGTATTTGAGAATTTTTCTATAAAATTTTAAAGATTAAAATTGGGTAAATTTTGTTCAGCTCTACGGGAATTTGGCTATTTGTGGGCACATTTATGTTTGTCACTCATTTGGACCAATGGGAAATTAAAGCCAAGGATTCATACTTATTGACTATGTTAGTCCGATTTCTCAATTGTATTTGAGAATTTTTCTATAAAATTTGTTTGTCACTCATTTGGACCAATAAGAAATTAAAGCCAAGGATCCATACTTATAGACTATGTTAGTCCGATTTCTCAATTGTATTTGAGAATTTTTCTATAAAATTTTAAAGATTAAAATTGTGTAAATTTTGTTCAACTCTACGGGAATTTGGCTATTTGTGGGCACATTTATGTTTGTCACTCATTTGGACCAATGGGAAATTAAAGCCAAGGATTCATACTTATAGACTATCTAAGTCCGATTTCTCAATTGTATTTGAGAATTTTTCTATAAAATTTAAAGATTAAAATTGTGTAAATTTTGTTCAGCTCTACGGGAATTTGGCTATTTGTGGGCACATTTATGTTTGTCACTCATTTGGACCAATGGGAAATTAAAGCCAAGGATCCATACTTATTGACTATGTTAGTCCGATTTCTCAATTGTATTTGAGAATTTTTCTATAAAATTTGTTTGTCACTCATTTGGACCAATAAGAAATTAAAGCCAAGGATCCATACTTATAGACTATGTTAGTCCGATTTCTCAATTGTATTTGAGAATTTTTCTATAAAATTTTAAAGATTAAAATTGTGTAAATTTTGTTCAACTCTACGGGAATTTGGCTATTTGTGGGCACATTTATGTTTGTCACTCATTTGGACCAATGGGAAATTAAAGCCAAGGATCCATACTTATAGACTATCGAAGTCCGATTTCTCAATTGTATTTGAGAATTTTTCTATAAAATTTGTTTGTCACTCATTTGGACCAATAAGAAATTAAAGACAAGGATCCATACTTATAGACTATGTTAGTCCGATTTCTCAATTGTATTTGAGAATTTTTCTATAAAATTTTAAAGATTAAAATTGTGTAAATTTTGTTCAACTCTACGGGAATTTGGCTATTTGTGGGCACATTTATGTTTGTCACTCATTTGGACCAATGGGAAATTAAAGCCAAGGATTCATACTTATAGACTATCTAAGTCCGATTTCTCAATTGTATTTGAGAATTTTTCTATAAAATTTAAAGATTAAAATTGTGTAAATTTTGTTCAGCTCTACGGGAATTTGGCTATTTGTGGGCACATTTATGTTTGTCACTCATTTGGACCAATGGGAAATTAAAGCCAAGGATCCATACTTATTGACTATGTTAGTCCGATTTCTCAATTGTATTTGAGAATTTTTCTATAAAATTTGTTTGTCACTCATTTGGACCAATAAGAAATTAAAGCCAAGGATCCATACTTATAGACTATCGAAGTCCGATTTCTCAATTGTATTTGAGAATTTTTCTATAAAATTTGTTTGTCACTCATTTGGACCAATAAGAAATTAAAGACAAGGATCCATACTTATAGACTATGTTAGTCCGATTTCTCAATTGTATTTGAGAATTTTTCTATAAAATTTTAAAGATTAAAATTGTGTAAATTTTGTTCAACTCTACGGGAATTTGGCTATTTGTGGGCACATTTATGTTTGTCACTCATTTGGACCAATGGGAAATTAAAGCCAAGGATTCATACTTATAGACTATCTAAGTCCGATTTCTCAATTGTATTTGAGAATTTTTCTATAAAATTTAAAGATTAAAATTGTGTAAATTTTGTTCAGCTCTACGGGAATTTGGCTATTTGTGGGCACATTTATGTTTGTCACTCATTTGGACCAATGGGAAATTAAAGCCAAGGATCCATACTTATTGACTATGTTAGTCCGATTTCTCAATTGTATTTGAGAATTTTTCTATAAAATTTGTTTGTCACTCATTTGGACCAATAAGAAATTAAAGCCAAGGATCCATACTTATAGACTATGTTAGTCCGATTTCTCAATTGTATTTGAGAATTTTTCTATAAAATTTAAAGATTAAAATTGTGTAAATTTTGTTCAGCTCTACGGGAATTTGGCTATTTGTGGGCACATTTATGTTTGTCACTCATTTGGACCAATGGGAAATTAAAGCCAAGGATTCATACTTATAGACTATCTAAGTCCGATTTCTCAATTGTATTTGAGAATTTTTCTATAAAATTTAAAGATTAAAATTGTGTAAATTTTGTTCAGCTCTACGGGAATTTGGCTATTTGTGGCCACATTTATGTTTGTCACTCATTTGGACCAATGGGAAATTAAAGCCAAGGATCCATACTTATTGACTATGTTAGTCCGATTTCTCAATTGTATTTGAGAATTTTTCTATAAAATTTGTTTGTCACTCATTTGGACCAATAAGAAATTAAAGCCAAGGATCCATACTTATAGACTATGTTAGTCCGATTTCTCAATTGTATTTGAGAATTTTTCTATAAAATTTTAAAGATTAAAATTGTGTAAATTTTGTTCAACTCTACGGGAATTTGGCTATTTGTGGGCACATTTATGTTTGTCACTCATTTGGACCAATGGGAAATTAAAGCCAAGGATCCATACTTATAGACTATGTTAGTCCGATTTCTCAATTGTATTTGAGAATTTTTCTATAAAATTTGTTTGTCACTCATTTGGACCAATAAGAAATTAAAGCCAAGGATCCATACTTATAGACTATGTTAGTCCGATTTCTCAATTGTATTTGAGAATTTTTCTATAAAATTTTAAAGATTAAAATTGTGTAAATTTTGTTCAACTCTACGGGAATTTGGCTATTTGTGGGCACATTTATGTTTGTCACTCATTTGGACCAATGGGAAATTAAAGCCAAGGATCCATACTTATTGACTATGTTAGTCCGATTTCTCAATTGTATTTGAGAATTTTTCTATAAAATTTGTTTGTCACTCATTTGGACCAATAAGAAATTAAAGCCAAGGATCCATACTTATAGACTATGTTAGTCCGATTTCTCAATTGTATTTGAGAATTTTTCTATAAAATTTGTTTGTCACTCATTTGGACCAATAAGAAATTAAAGCCAAGGATCCATACTTATAGACTATGTTAGTCCGATTTCTCAATTGTATTTGAGAATTTTTCTATAAAATTTAAAGATTAAAATTGTGTAAATTTTGTTCAACTCTACGGGAATTTGGCTATTTGTGGGCACATTTATGTTTGTCACTCATTTGGACCAATGGGAAATTAAAGCCAAGGATCCATACTTATTGACTATGTTAGTCCGATTTCTCAATTGTATTTGAGAATTTTTCTATAAAATTTGTTTGTCACTCATTTGGACCAATAAGAAATTAAAGCCAAGGATCCATACTTATAGACTATGTTAGTCCGATTTCTCAATTGTATTTGAGAATTTTTCTATAAAATTTTAAAGATTAAAATTGTGTAAATTTTGTTCAACTCTACGGGAATTTGGCTATTTGTGGGCACATTTATGTTTGTCACTCATTTGGACCAATGGGAAATTAAAGCCAAGGATCCATACTTATTGACTATGTTAGTCCGATTTCTCAATTGTATTTGAGAATTTTTCTATAAAATTTGTTTGTCACTCATTTGGACCAATAAGAAATTAAAGCCAAGGATCCATACTTATAGACTATGTTAGTCCGATTTCTCAATTGTATTTGAGAATTTTTCTATAAAATTTTAAAGATTAAAATTGTGTAAATTTTGTTCAACTCTACGGGAATTTGGCTATTTGTGGGCACATTTATGTTTGTCACTCATTTGGACCAATGGGAAATTAAAGCCAAGGATCCATACTTATTGACTATGTTAGTCCGATTTCTCAATTGTATTTGAGAATTTTTCTATAAAATTTGTTTGTCACTCATTTGGACCAATAAGAAATTAAAGCCAAGGATCCATACTTATAGACTATGTTAGTCCGATTTCTCAATTGTATTTGAGAATTTTTCTATAAAATTTTAAAGATTAAAATTGTGTAAATTTTGTTCAACTCTACGGGAATTTGGCTATTTGTGGGCACATTTATGTTTGTCACTCATTTGGACCAATGGGAAATTAAAGCCAAGGATCCATACTTATTGACTATGTTAGTCCGATTTCTCAATTGTATTTGAGAATTTTTCTATAAAATTTGTTTGTCACTCATTTGGACCAATAAGAAATTAAAGACAAGGATCCATACTTATAGACTATGTTAGTCCGATTTCTCAATTGTATTTGAGAATTTTTCTATAAAATTTTAAAGATTAAAATTGTGTAAATTTTGTTCAACTCTACGGGAATTTGGCTATTTGTGGGCACATTTATGTTTGTCACTCATTTGGACCAATTGGAAATTAAAGCCAAGGATCCATACTTATTGACTATGTTAGTCCGATTTCTCAATTGTATTTGAGAATTTTTCTATAAAATTTGTTTGTCACTCATTTGGACCAATAAGAAATTAAAGACAAGGATCCATACTTATAGACTATGTTAGTCCGATTTCTCAATTGTATTTGAGAATTTTTCTATAAAATTTTAAAGATTAAAATTGTGTAAATTTTGTTCAGCTCTACGGGAATTTGGCTATTTGTGGGCACATTTATGTTTGTCACTCATTTGGACCAATAAGAAATTAAAGCCAAGGATCCATACTTATAGACTATCGAAGTCCGATTTCTCATTTGTATTTGAGAATTTTTCTATAAAATTTGTTTGTCACTCATTTGGACCAATAAGAAATTAAAGACAAGGATCCATACTTATAGACTATGTTAGTCCGATTTCTCAATTGTATTTGAGAATTTTTCTATAAAATTTTAAAGATTAAAATTGTGTAAATTTTGTTCAGCTCTACGGGAATTTGGCTATTTGTGGGCACATTTATGTTTGTCACTCATTTGGACCAATAATAAATTAAAGACAAGGATCCATACTTATAGACTATCTAAGTCCGATTTCTCAATTGTATTTGAGAATTTTTCTATAAAATTTAAAGATTAAAATTGTGTAAATTTTGTTCAGCTCTACGGGAATTTGGCTATTTGTGGGCACATTTACGTTTGTCACTCATTTGGACCAATCAGAAATTAAAGCCAAGGATCCATACTTATAGACTATCTAAGTCCGATTTCTCAATTGTATTTGAGAATTTTTCTATAAAATTTTAAAGATTAAAATTGTGTAAATTTAGTTCAGCTCTACGGGAATTTGGCTATTTGTGGGCACATTTATGTTTGTCACTCATTTGGACTAAAATGGGAAATTAAAGCCAAGGATCCATACTTATAGACTATCTAAGTCCGATTTCTCAATTGTATTTGAGAATTTTTCTATAAAATTTTAAGGATTAAAATTGTGTAAATTTTGTTCAGCTCTACGGGAATTTGGCTATTTGTGGGCACATTTATGTTTGTCACTCATTTGGACCAATCAGAAATTAAAGCCAAGGATCCATACTTATAGACTATCTAAGTCCGATTTCTCAATTGTATTTGAGAATTTTTCTATAAAATTTTAAAGATTAAAATTGTGTAAATTTTGTTCAGCTCTACGGGAATTTGGCTATTTCTGGGCACATATATGTTTGTCACTCATTTGGACCAATGGGAAATTAAAGCCAAGGATCCATACTTATAGACTATCTATTGTGAAAATTTAATGACGATCGGTCCAGTAGTTAAGACTAAATTACGATTTTAATTTTCCTAAAAAGGGGCGTGCGTAAAAGTAGGCGTGGCAAATTTTTCGTTCGATGAAAACTTAAAATGGATTAATACGAACATTTGAAAGAAGAATTAGTCAAATCGATGGAGCCGTTTTCTGATTTTAGGTAAATCGAAAAAAGTTGGACCATGGCGATAATTAGAAAGAAAAAATCGTCCAAATCGGTCCAGCCATTCACGCGTGATGCCGTGACCAAGGAAAAAAGGGATTCATTTTTATATATATAGATTAATGGACTCGTACAAAATTTGAAGGCTATATAGCTAATATAGAGCCTTTATATATAATTAATATTAATTTTGTATGTGAGCTAAATATTCACTTTGTATGGGAGCTACCACGCCCACTAGTATGATCCCGCCCAATTTTTCCATGACTATTCATAATATAATCAACGTGCACAAATTTCTAAGACTATGGCTATTATAGTACTGTAGATATATGATATTGAATATTTACTTTGTATGGGAGCTGCCACGCCCATTAGCCCGATCCCGCCCATTTTTTTCACAACTCTTCAGATTAGTTTAATATGTACATGTGCAAAGTTTCAGAATTCTTGCTGTCATAGTACTCCAGATATTATATGTTAAAACTTTGTATGAGATCTACCACGCCCACTTGTCCAATCACGCCCATTTTCACTTCAGCTGCTAATATTATTAATTTATGCACTCCTACAAAGTTTGAAGGCTCTAACTATTATATAACTCTAGATATTTGATATTAAATATTTATTTTATATGATAGCTGCCACGCCCATTTGTCCGATCCCGCCCATTTTTGTCCTGATTATCACATGAGTAACATATGTACTATTGCAATGTTTCAAAACTTTTGCTATCACAATAGTCAAGATATATGATGTTATTTAATTTATGTGGGAGGGGCCACGCCCACTAAATTTCTTATGTGCACCCGCCACACAGATCCCAATCACCCCTGAAAATTTCATTGAAATCGGGCAAGCCGTCTAGGAGGAGTATGCGCACAGGAACTTTTGCACTTAATTTTATATATATAGATATGTGTGTATATATGTATGTATGTATGTGTGTATATGTAGATATAAATTTCAACTAATAATTTTAAAGTTTTTCAATCGACTTTCTGCGTAAATTTTTTAGTAAACTTTTACCTGGCTAAATGTCTTCACAGCCGTTTTATGGTTCTAGAGTCAAATTTATGAATATTTCTTTAAGAGCATACATTCGTCATGATATAAATTCACATATACATACATGCATACATATGCAGTATATTTCTGAAAATAAAATAAATTAATTAAATACATTCGCTATAAATACAATAGTGGCTTTAATATATTTACTATGAATTTTATATGAATTTCTTCGTTGAACAGAATCATACAATTTCAGTAATCTGAGATAATTAATTATGTATAGATTCTCTTGTATCAGTCAGCAGGCACTTTAAATTCCATATTCAAAATAAATAAAAATATATTATGTTGTATTCTCACATATAATACAGCAAATAAATATACATGTTTATTGTGTCTTCAGTGCACTTTCGTTATATAATTTAATATATTTTATATGATTTTTATCTGCTTTCAATAGTATCTTTGTTAACCGCAGATATGAAAAATGGATTTCAATTAATTTACGATACATAGATACTGAATAACAAAAAAAAAAAGCACGTATAAAAAACCAATGGAAGGATATGAATGCATGGCATACATATCATTGTATTTATATCGCGGCTTTTGATAATTGAATTCAATTTGTTCACTGAAACTCTCAGTTCGGTATTTATGAGAAATATTAAAAGAAAACAAATGATTTTTAATTAAATAATTTGTTAAATTTTTGAAATTTAATAACAAGTTAAAGTACATGTATATCTGCAATTTTATTTAATTTTTTTTTATTTTTTTAACTTAAAAAAGTTTAAAGAATATGAAAAATTAAAGTGACTTCATTGTTTTCTTTACGGTGGTAATAATGCCGATCAAGATTACAGAAGTTTTAAAGTTTCTAACACAAGTTTTTAAGCATTTCAAGTGGAACAACCCAAAGGTTTTTCTCATGCATTAGTTGGGGTTGCGGACGGAGCTCAATTCTATTGTAGTTTTTTTTTTTTCCTGCTTCTAGCTTTCACAACTAGACATTTTATTTACATTCAAGTGAAACCAACAAACTTGATTTTTTATACAACACACATACACAAACACACACACACACACACATGCAAACACATTTTCAAGTGTTACTAGATATTAAATTAGCGTGACTTCAATTACACTATTTAACTTCTATATACATCCATACATGCGCACTAATTCATAAACTGTCACAACTCGAAATTTTATGATTTTTATTAAATAAACTAGTTTTGGGATCTGACGATCATTTTCTTCCATTAGCGCCTTCCTTAAAATTTCTGCTGCATTAATTATGCAGCATGAACACAATTTTGACTCTCCTTTCCACAACATTTGGGAGTTTTAAGTTATGACTGCATTGCACTAGCATTTAGGGTGCGATAAAAAAGTGATTGTTTACACTGGTCAACACAACTGGTAGAACTGGCCAACACAATTTTACAAATCTAATATAAAATTCTCGTGGCACGATGTTCGTTATCGAACTCCTCCGATACGGCTGGACCGATTTTAATGAATTTTTTTATGCATATTTGGTAGGTATGAGAATAGGTTCTAAATTATATTTTAAATCGCTAGGGGCACGAGGAGGGGAGGGAGGGGGCAATTTCTGTATTTACTAAACTATTAACCCAACAGATTTCGTTATGCCCGCCTCACAATTATTTTTGTTGTTGAATGACAGATGGCGCTATGTCCGCATCATGCAGGAGAATCGTCTTCGTTCATATTTCAAACAGAACAAAATTATTGTTCGGTATTTCTTTCATGGGCGGTCATCGGCACACAGTTGCAATACATTCGCTTTTTTTTATATTACACCCAAAATATGTACTAGAAATATTTTGTATGGCTAAACAACGTTTGCCGCCTCATCTAGTAATAATATAAAATACTATGTATTTTCGTTTCGAGTTGTTTATAATTCGTATTTAGTGCTTTTTTTATACAAGACGAACGAATAAATCATTCGTAAATTTTTTTATGAAAAGCACTCAGTTTTTTTAATTAGTTACAAAATGAACAATCAAACCACTCTTTCGTCTAATATAAACTGCAACCTAAACTCATTCGTAATTGAATAAATTCATTCTTATGTACAACTTTCGTTCTTAAAATAATCAGAAAAAACTTAAATTTAGTACGAAGTTGTTTCTTTCTATGTAATAGTTAATAATTTCTTAATAGGTTACAAAGTATTTGTATTTTGCTACACAAAAGTGTGATGATTAGTTTATGGAGTTAAAAAATTACCCCATTGCAGCGTTAATATACTATGCTTCGTGTTACACGGTTTCGTTTATTCGATTAATTTTTTTCTTACTGCATTTTGTTGATGCTGATATAAGCAGAGAAGAAGGTAAACTAATAACTAGACTCCTGAGAAGAGTCCTAATGAATAAAATTTAAATTGAGCATGTTTACGAAATAATGCAAATGCAAATACAATGTAATCAGCAACTCTAATACTACAAAATAAGAATACGAAATTTGTTTAAATAAATTTCCTTAAAATATCTTAATGGATTTTTGATTAAAGAACTTTATCTCATATTAAGATTTTAATTTAAAAAGTATTTTTTATATAACTACTGAATATAATCCACAATAGTTTACGTGCATTGTTTTGCAAAAAGTTCTTTTGCAAATACTATTTCTTTTATGCTTATCAACATCAAAATGATTTATAATCCTTTCATTATTCTCTCACATACACATGCATTTAACGTATAAATTTCATATTCATCTTAGTCAAAAATTTTGTTCCTTCACTCCTGTCATTATTTATTCATACGTTTATTTATTGATAAATCTTTATATTTCTTCTTCCTCTTCTGATTTTTCTTCTGTTTTAAGTTCAAGATTTTTGTTGTTCTTTAAAATGGTTTATTTAATTTTGAAGTAAATGTAAACTTTTAGTTTTCCCACCGACAGTATTTGTACAACTTTTGATAATAAATACGATGAGTGTTTACCAAGTAAAACTTTTGCATAAAAATTTGTAAAATATAAAGTTATTATTAAGATATTTAATATAAAGATGTGCATATTTAATAAAACAAAATTTATTACTTAAAGTTTTATACGTGAAAGCAAAAATTTATTTATGTTTATTTTTGGGATTTGAAACGAAAATGAAGTTTCTTATAATAGAAATTCAGACAAATAAATTTTATTTTTATGGTAAATTGTAACCAACAAATCGATTCAAAAACGCAAAAATAGTTTAAGTGACAAAGTAAGATATGTTTCAAATGTTTCCAATTATTTCATTTATCAAAAAAAAAAAAAAAATATATTATAAACAATGTAGCTTAAGCTATTTTCGCGATTAAGGCTCCATATTTTTTTATAAATTACACTACACAACAGCATTTCTGATGATTGAATTATGTTTTATGATATTACATCAATTTCTAATACCGATTTCAAATCTGTAACTGAAAAAGGTGTTGTTCGTAAATAATGTCGGATTTCGGGAAAAAGTTCCCAGATTTCATTAGAACACATTAGCACCGATAGATCAGTGAAATTCACCCCACATTGCGTCGATGCATCCCTGAGCCAATAGAATTGGCCATCCTACTGTCACCGATAAATTTCTTTTCCTCTCTCCTGTACAAGGTTGAATAACTTCAAAATAGATTTTGAACTACCGGCCCATACATGAGAGTTGTATTACATTGTCGGTCGAATGTAGGTGTCATCTATATAATTAATAGACTGTTGATTTTTTTGTGTTGCGCTTCATGCACCTTTTATACAACCGATTTTCACAAGACTTTAACCAAATTAAAGACATTTTATCACAGCAGTGAACGAGGTATTGTGGGTTTTTGTGGGGTCTGTATTTTTGAAGCTATACCCGTTTAAAGTTGCTACTACTGCATTCACGTATCACTCACAAACAAACAACACATACATGTGTTTAACTCATTTAGGTGGAAAGAGATACATATCGATGGCTTAATATAAAAAAGGCGTAACTCGATTTTTTTCAAAAAGCGTTTTTGCCTATTCTGTTAGATAAATGTCAAATACACAATGCTTTCAAAATAAAATAAATTGAAGCATAAAATTTGTTGACTCTTTTTTTAAAAATTACACTAAAACATTTTTATATGTACTTTAAAATTTACGGATTTTATTGTGATTTGTAGTTTTAACTTAAAAAAAGAGTAACGCCTTTCTTAAATTAAGCCATCGATATATAACAACAAGCCATCTATCATAAGGTCTGAGAGAATGGAATGAAAAAATATGAGAGAGTTGAGTAAATTGGTTTAGCGCAATGGATGTTTTTGCATTTAACCGTTCGTTTTTTTATTTTTAATTTTTGTGAATTCATATTGTATGACTGTTTTATACAAGATTTTTTATGATTTTTCTGTCTATGACTAGAACACGGTCGATTGGGTCGACCATTGCTACACACTAGTAAATATTAAAAAGATCACACGGAATGAAGTATGTCTCACAGTATCTTAAGAAACCGTGGCACTTGAATGCTTCTTTTGAGACAACGACCAGCACTTTGGATTTTCTTCAAATCCAAAACCAGAAATTTATAAAAATCACAAGAATCAGAGATTTTAGGAAGTTATCAAGAATTTAAAATCATAGCAAGTGCAGTACGAGCTCGATTTACACAGCCGACAGGAACGAGTATGAAGCAAAGTTTACTGTTGTTGGTATCTCATAAAACATTTTCGAATTTCGTGAATGTACTTTTGTATTCGAAAGGAAAAACAAACTTAATTATATTTGTATTCGTAGAATTCATACGCTTACAAAACATTTCCGTGATGCGAGAATATATTTTCGGCTTTTTTCTTTTTACAATCGCAATTGTTTTCAGCACTTTTGTGAAAATTTCACTATTTTAAATAAAAAAAAACGTTTGAGTTTAAGTCCTTTAATGAGTTTTTAACTGTACGAAAAAATATATTTCATATTTTGCAACCAGAAGATAATATTGCCCTGCCCGCAAAACAGAAATAAAAAAATATGTTCTCTAATTATTTTCAATTGCCCCATTAAAGGCAATGCCACAATTAAATTTTGTTTTTTTCTTTTGGAGAAATTAATTTGTAAACTATTAAAATATTTATTTATATTTATTTTTTTATAAGTAAAAAAATATGCTGTAAAAATATAAATGAAATTTGCCATTTGTTAAAAGTATAAAAAAGTGGAAAAAAATTGAGAATTATCTGATTTAATAAATTTGTAGCAATAAATTCAGCAAAAAACTAAATTATGATTTGAAAAAGTTGTAAAAATTATTTTCCCAACAATTTTTCATATAAAATAATGGCATTTTTTCCTCTAATTATAAAAAATTTTAGTCATGATTAAGTCACAAGTAAAAATGTTTTGCTAAATAGTGTGATGCTGTGCAAACAATTATAAACTAATGTTCTGACGTTAATAATAATCATATTTTTAACAATTCAAGCAGTAAAATAAAGTGAAATACAAACAATTATAATAGTTGAATTTTTAATATTTTAATAGCTCAACAAATCTGTGATTAAGTGAATTTATCATCACAGTCTTTATGAAGCAGTTGCTTAATGAAGTCTGCACCATACGATGGGTTAATAAACATTAGAAAATTGCACGTTGCAAGTTGCAGCAAGTTAAGCAACATGATGATTTTAGTTGTTCTGTACTCAAACTAATGAAAATGGCTTAAAAAAAATATAGATATAAAATTTTTTTCTTTTTAAATTGTACATAAACGATGGTAAAATATTAAAACCATTTTAACATATAATAAAATAAAATTTATAAATAAAACTCAAGAGCAGCCGTAGTGCCTTGTAAATGGATTTTTACGAAAAAATATGCAACATAAAAGGCATTTAACAACAGACAGTAAGTTATTGAGGTAAACTAGATACATACATACTCGTACATAATTTCCAAACAGCGAATAATAACTACAGCAAACGAAATTTAATAAAAACGAAAGAAGATGAAAACCAAACTAAGTGAAAAAACATTAAAGTATAGAAGAGTAGTGTGAGTAGAATCATAGTGAAAGGATACAAAGAAAGGATTCTTGTATTTATGCATCCGCCAAAGCCAGATAATACAAAACGTTCAAGAATCAGTCGTAAATTAAGCATCACTTAGCGTAAAATTCTTAAGTATTAAAGTTAAACCCAACAAGCATAAAGAATTTTTGATTTTTAATTGAGAATGACTTAAAATAAAAATGTAAGTCAAAGGATAAGTGTTTGAGAATGTTTTTATTGTAGTTTCAGAAATATTGCGATTTTCAATAGAAAGTGTCATAATGTACTTAATTGCACTCTTTGATTTTTAGCACAAATTGTCAAAAGATATCCGGTGAAAATTTTTGGTATGTAACTCTTCTTGCTGTAAAAATGTACTTTTGTAGCCTACATGTGGACATACAGACGATACGCCCATATGAACGGACGGACAGATGGACGGACGGACGTTAGTCAAATCGTATTATTGCGTTGTATATCAGCTCACAAAGTACGTAAATAAAGGGTGTTTTTTATAGAGTGGCACAACTTTGAGTTGGCATCACTGATTTATTTGAGCACCCATTTACACGCTGATAGCTGATTTTTGTTTAGTTTGCTTTGAAATTTCATCATGAGTTGATTTACACCAGAGCAAAACATGCAAATTGTTGAAATTTTTAATCAAAATAATCGTTCTATTCGTCAAAGTCATCATGCAGTGGGCGCTACAATTGATTTACTCAAAGAAACTTTTAGTGAAAAAAATAATTTCACGTAATGGCCCTATTAATTAACCACCAAGATCGTGTGATTTAACACCATTAGATTATTTTCTTTAAGTCACTGGTGTACGTCGATTACATTCGAAGAGTTATTGGCGAAATACGGCTGCAAATGCTGCGAAAAGTTGTTGAAAATTGGTGTTCCATATTGCGCCTTCTACGTGCCAGCCGTGGCGGCCACTTGGCAGAAATCATATTTAAACATTAATTTCATAAAATTTTCTTTCCAATAAAGACCGTTTCATTGATATTAAAAATATATTTTCTTGTTTTATTATGATTTAAACTTGTGTCACTCCATAAAAAACACCCTTTATACTTAAAAATTTACAGAAAATGGATTTTTAATTAGCAGACATCAATTCTTGTCATACATACAGACACGTTTATAAAACAAACAGCTGACACGGTCATTGGTAGCCTTACAATTTTACTAACTAACATCTAAATACACACGATACGACAATTTCAATAGTGAGAAGATACTATTTGACTAACGGAGCCATGACAGATGATCAGATTGACGAACGGAAGGACGGATGGATGACGGACTGACGGGTCAATGGATAAACGAACATATGTATGACGTAGGGAGAGACAGACGGACGGATTGAGGAATTGGGAGTACGGAGGGACGGACGTACAGATAGATGGACGAACTATTGGGCGGGTGAATTAATCGAAGGAAGGATGTGAGTAAGGACGGATGGATTAGTGGTTGGATGAATGGATGAATGGATGGATAGATGGGCAGTATAACGGTAGTAAAATAGTTACCACTCAACTGAAGTACATGGAAACCTCCTACACTTTTTAAATCGGTTCAAAAGCACATTTGCCTTTTTAACCGGCATCAAAATAAAAAGAAGGCTATCAATGCCGTGAGTTTATCTTTAAATGTTGCAACCTCTATAACTCGTATCATTTATGAACCGATTTGAAAAATCGGGGACAAGTTGTGCTGTTATTCGTTATGGAATTACTCCTCCATTTATGGGCCGATTTTTAAGTAGCGTTTTTCCTTTTGTTTTTACAATTTTTCTTCCAGCGTGGTCGCATAAAATTATGGAAATAGGGGGCAACCTATCGCCCTCCACTTACTAATTATATCATACTCGTAAATTCTCAATTTATTGGTCGATTTTCAAAATTATTTTATTGTGTGATCGCGTTCGCTTGCATTCTATTCTAATAAAAAAAACCATTTATGACAATCGGTAGTCAAGCAGTCCCCCAAAAGTATTGTTTATCATAAAACTTTACCAAGTTGCTCTCCGCGTACCACTTCTCAACATTTATCCACCATTTAAAGACTTTTTTTAATTTTTTTAATACAAGAAGGTACTTTTATCTCTCCTGGGAGAGAAATATAAGCTAGAATAGAATTTAAGCTCTCTTATAGTTGCGCCGATTTTGTAATTTATTTAATTGACTTTTTGTATTGAAGTCGTTCCTTTTTTCGGCAGATTATTTTTAAAAATTTCTCTTTATTTTCAATTAAGTTTCATTTTAAGGAATATTGAGAAGAATGCTTAAGAGATTAAGAAACTACTTCTTAAAGAGAAAATTTCTTATATGAGACTTTAAAAAATAATAATTATTGTCCCATAAAGAAATTCTTTTTTGTCAAGCAGACATTCTGAAATAAATATCAATTTAAGTGCGAAATTTTTTTCTTAAACCAGTGACTGACTTAAAAAATTATTCTGGCAAAAACGTTGACTTCAATACAATCGAATATATTACAAACCCGAATTATCATTTATTGTGGATTAACTTTTACATTTTATATAAATAAGTAAGTTTAAAAACCAATATAATCCATTTCTTTATATATTTTATTTCTAAGCCGCAAGAAAAACTGTTCAAATAAAATAGGACGAAATTATGCGCCGAAGCTCCAACCAAACACTTTTCATCAAAATAGGAGTTTCACATATGCCGAAGAGCTGTGCGTGTAGAAAGATTATAATTTGCTTCTTCTTTTTTTAATTATAATAAAAAAAAGTGTTTAGAAAAGTTACAAACGTTTGACTTTTTGTTTGTTAGGTGGAAGCAAGCGGGGTAGACAAACATAAAATTACTTTTAAACAGGAAAAGGAAACTAAAGCTGTTACTGTTATTATATAAATATCCTCTTGTACGTTTTAATGATAATAATGTCTTGTCAAGTTAATAAAACTGACAAACAGTAAATACGATGTAATTTAATAAATTTATTTTTATCATTAAATGTAATGAACTAACCGACAACAAACAGTGTATAACAAAATCCACATTTTTTAAAAAATAACAAGACTCTGCCCAAAAAAGATATATATTCATCTTTTAATGTTTTTTATAAATTTCCGTTTGAGATTCATTTTAGAGGGAGTGCATAAATATAAATATATTTTTAGATAAGGTTTTCAAAAGTCGTCATATTATTGCAATATACTTCTTAGTCGTCTTTAGTTTTAAACAGCAGAAGGAAGAACGAATAGGAGAAAAGATATGGCAAAGATTTATTAAGTTCTTACATTGTTATAACTAAACACCTTGTACTCATAAGAATTTCCAAATTTATTGAATTAATTTTCATCCACTACAAACGAACATTTTTATTACAATTACTTTATTTTTCCTTAATAAGTATTCAGAATTTTTTTAACCAAATACAATTATTTTATAGTAAAAAACATACGATTTTGATAATTTTTGGCTTGAGGTCCTGATTTTAATAAAAAATAATAATGTTGGTGTTTTATTTTTAATTTTCTTTATTTTTGAACTCAAATTAAGTAAAAATTCCAGAATTTTAGTTAATTTTTTTGAGTATACTAATAATATACACATAAGAATGTGGACAAATATTCGATTAGATTTGCATCTAATTTGGTAGCTTATGATCAAGACTAATACATTGGATACAATTTTTTGGGTGATTAAAAAATGGGATACAATCGCAAACGTTTGTACTTTATATATTTTTAAAAAAATTTTCATATATTTGAAGTCAAGTGGTGGTATTTTTTCTGTTTTTGTTACTTTTTCCTTTCAATAAATTTGGTATACACTACAATAGTATGTAGTGTGAGAGAAGTCACTGGTAAAATCATGAAAAATGTTTTTTCGTTTTTTTTCACATTTTTTACCTTTTTAAAATTATATTAAAGTCGCCTATTGATGATTTGGTATAAACGCCAATGAAATGCAGGCATATTTACATGCCTGACAAACAACAAACATTACCTAGAACATAAAATAAGCCTTACCCCATCAAAAGATTATTATGTTTCTGAAAGCAGTAACAAAATTTCATTATTTCGAGATGTGCAGTTTTAAAGCGCTTCGCAGGCTGTACAAAAAGAAGGCAGAGAGATCGCTCAACTTATATTTAAGCACGTTGAAGTTGGTCGGCTATTTACATTTAGATGACACGAATAATAAAGTAAACAGCGAATTAAAGATAAAATTTCATTTAGATTCTCTCTGCCTCGCTCTCTCTTTCTTATTTATTTAAACTTGTGTATTTGCATACAGATGAATTATGTATGTTGTAGATGATGCAGTAAATCGAAGGTATAATTCAGGTAATTAAAACATGATTTTAGCGCATTTTGCGTGATTAGAAAAAAACGCTCTTTTATGTAAAAAATAAAGGCTCCAAAATGGGACATAACGAACACAAATCATGTACTTATGTTCGAAGATCTTTTCAAAGCAGGAGACACAAAAACAACAAACCACCTCTTCCTTACAAACCTGCTTTCGGCCGAAGCAGTAGTTTTTGTTGGGATTTTACCAATTCGCCGATAACTATACCACATTGATGAGTAATGATAATAATAACGACCAAAAATGATTTCACGAACAATCAAAAAAACGTAAAGAATTACACACATTTGATATGAACGGTATTTTACATAAATTTTAAGTGTCAAAAAACATTCTCAATTAGTTCGTAACAAAAATTTATATTTTTCAAGATGTCGAATAAAAGTTTTAAAAGTGCATTATTTGATTGTTTATATGAAATAAGTAAAATATTTAAATGAAAATTTACATATTTTTACCATAATTTGTTTACACTTGATTAACCCTAATCGTACCGACATAATATATTACAAATCTTACCTACATGTGTCTCTAATACATATGCACGTGAAAATTTTAAGAATTAAATAAAAACGAGTAAATTTTAAAAAAATGTTTTATTAAAAACAAAATTACATACCATGTTCTTTATAAATATTAATATAATATTTTTGAGAGCATATAATCGGGCATATAACATCTTTTGCATTAAGTTGTTGCACAATTAATAACATTTTGTGAAAATTCTTCCTGAAGCACTTTCTGCATGCCCTGAAATAAATGCCGTATTAATACATTTCGCCACCTCTGACGTATTTGGGAAGCAATAAGTCCTTCAGTAACTTCTCTTTTAAAGTCTTTTCGAGCTAAATGTGTCAGTGAGATATATGTCGGCTGTTTATGTTGCATTTTGTTCTTATTTTGACTTATAAAAAAGAGAATAATTAATAATTTATAATATATTTTTTTTTAACAAACAAGTGTAAAATAAATGTCAAGAACTTTGAATGCGATAAGCCGAATAATTTCGGTACTATAATTTAAATAAATAAATTAAACATCAAAATGTGTCCACAGGCACATGAGAGTATGATTAGGATTAAAGTGTTCTCAAAATGCAATTTTTAGGGTGAAATTTTTCCTTTTAACTTTTCTAACTAAAAAAATGGGAGGGAGGGAGTATTCACTTATGAAATTATAACAAATAAATTGATATCAAAAAACACTTCGAGATTGAACCTACAATTTTGTGTAAATTTTTCTATGCCTGTTTAAACATGAAAATTGCTAACTATTTTAACCAGAGTTCAACCACAATAATGTTAAAATATCCGTTTTTTTTATATATTAAACTTCATATAAAAGTCTCCCTAAAAGTTTCCCTAGCAACAACTAAATACTTTTTTTCTCCGTTTTTGTTCTCATTTTTTTACCTTTCAATGTCCAGAACCCTTGAACTTCTGACTTTTAATAGCAAGTTTCCTTTTATAATTTTTTTTTTTTTTTTTTTGGGTTAATAAAAAAGTTTTATTTTAGGCAACACCATTGAGGGTTAATTATTCATTTCTTTTAAGACTCACAAAGAACTAAAATATAAAATATAAATTTTTTTTTACCACTGAAATAAAGTTGCCACAAAAAAATAGAAAATGTTCATAATTTTTAAAACTAAAAGCTGTGGTTTTTGTTTAATAACACACTTTTTCAGTTGCAACAAAAAAAAAACTTATTAATTTACTATTTAGCCTGGCTCACTTTAAATAGTTATAATTGAGTTTTTAAAACTGAATAGAAACTGCAGATAACCACAGGAAAAATGGAAATTTCGTTGCAACATAAAATGTTTTAATATTATAATGAATGGTGAGTTGTTTTTTTTTTTTTTTTTAAATAAAATCTTTATAAATGTGGCAAAATGTACAGGATACCAGATTGTTTATGGATCTCGTAAATAATTTAAATTCAAAGGCAAGGCAAATTATATAGTTTTCATTTTTGTTCGTTTTTTTTTTACTGGTTAGGGATTCATGCCGTTGGTTTGGGAGAGAATTTGGCAATAAATATTATTTATTTTTATAAAAGGAAATGAAGAAAATGTAATGTAATACTCTATCAGAGTGTTCATAACATCAAATAACAAATGTACTTTTATTCACTTTTTTTTTTTTTTTTTTTTTTTTTGATAAATTTTATTATTTATTGAATCTTCAATTTTAAATTAAATTATCAATAAGTTTTTCAAATCTTAAATCTAAAAAATATTACATATAAGTTTAGCCAATGCTAAACAAAATTTTTAATTTCAACGGTTAATTTATGTTGTTTTACATCTCTCGTGTACGGCTGAGAAAAAGAGTATCCCTCCTTTTCAGCCGGGTGTGGCCTCTATAATTTAAAATATTGCGCGCAAGTACATTTGGGTGCACCTCAAGTTTTTTTATATATTTTTTTGCGTTTATTGAAAATACTGTCTTCACCAACGGAACATCTAGATCTTTATGAATCCGATGATTTCTGACATACCAGGGAGCTGCTGTAATTGTACGTAGAATTTTATTTTGTCGCCTTTGAATTTTTTCGACATTTGATGCTGAGGCAGTGCCCCATAACTGGATTCCATAGAACCATATTGGTTTCAGGATCGCGTTGTATAATAGTAGTTTACAGTCTAGGCTTAGTATAGAATTTCTTCCAATAAGCCAATTCATTTGGGCTGCTTTTAATTTCATTTGTATTAACTTTGCGTCTATATGCGATTTCCATGTTAAACGACGATCAAGATGAACGCCTAGATATTTGACAACAGTGTGTTGCGGTATTGTCTCGGTGTTAATTTTTATAGGCGGGCATGTTTCCTTGCGCAACGTAAAAGTTACGTGCACACATTTCTGCTCGTTAACTTTAATACGCCATTGTTTGAGCCAATTTTGCAATTTGGATATATACCCTTGTAAATTGCGGGAAGCTTCCACAGGATTTTCGTGAACGCTTAGAAAAGCTGTATCATCCGCAAATGTTGATGTATGAATGTTACTGCTTAACGGTAAGTCAGAGGCATATATTAAATAAAGTAATGGACCGAAGATACTCCCTTGGGGAACTCCGGCTTCGATCGACTGCGGTGGGCTTAAAAAATTGCCTTCCCTAACTACAAATTTTCGTTCAATTAAATAGCTTATTAAAAGCCTAACAATGTTTGCGGGTAGATTTTGTGTTAATTTATGTATAAGACCTTCGTGCCATACTTTATCGAAAGCTTGAGAAACATCTATAAAGAGCGCAGAGCAATATTTCTTCTTTTCGAAAGTGTCTCTGATAACATTCACAAGTCTGTGAGTTTGTTCAATTGTGCTGTGTTGTCTGCGAAAACCGAATTGATGGTCTGGAATGCATCCACTTCTAGTCACTATAGGCATCAGCTTGCTCATATACAGCTTTTCAAATAGTTTTGAAATGTTGGGCAATAGACTAATAGGCCGATAGGATTCAACCTTCGTATGATCCTTGCCGGGCTTTGGTATCATAATAATCATCGAAACCTTCCATTCTGCAGGATAGTATTGCAGCCGTAGAATACTATTAAAAATGAATAGTTAAACTCTTTTTGCAATATAAGGCAGTTGTTGAAGCATTTTGTTGCTTATTTTGTCGACACCTGGGGCTTTTTTGGTGTTAAGACTAGTGATGGCCTTTTCAATCTCCACAATAAAGAAAATTTTATATACTTTGCGATGATGCCTTGAAGGTTCTCCGACTGAAAAAATTTATTGAAAAAAATATAAATTCACTTGGAGTTCATAAATGTACAATTGCATGCTTTCTCCAGTACAATAATTAAATTTAACAAAATAAAATGTTTCAAATTGTCTACAATAAGAAATTAAATTGAATCTGTTTCTAAACATAATAATTATATTAATTAATTTCTCTGGTATTTTTCCATTTCAAAAGTTAATTGAATCAATAAATCTGTTAATATTCAGATTAATCTGCTAAAGTTTTTATTCTACATATTTATTTATTTAGTAATTTTCTTAAAAATGATGCTTTCTTAATGGCAAGTTAACTAAATTCACTTCATTAAATCTTCTGCCACATAATATCTTTTTCATATATATAAGACGAAATAGTTTATGCCATTTACAACCACTTACTTATTTTACTGCATTAATTTCTCAGTTTATTGTTACTCTTCTCTTCTAAAAGATTTATAACAAAAATTTATAAAATAAAAACAGAAATATTCTTTTGAATTTTAACTTTCAAAGCAACACTTCGTCCGGTGTTATAAATTAGCATTAGGAAAACTTATTACAGTGTGAGTGAAGTGTTTGAGTGTTTGTTGAGAAGAAAAGAAAAACATATTTATGTTTATTCTAACTAATTATAAAATTTGTATAGAAAAAAAAATTTAACAAACTACGCAAGAGGAAAACCAGGTAAGAGTGCTATAGTCGGCTGTACCAAATCTTATATACCCTTCACCAATTTTTTATATATATTTTTCATTGTAAAAGGTTTTCCAATAAGAGTGATATGATTTCTTAAAACAAACACTCTTATTGTTAAGGAAATTCAAAAGTTTTTTATTTAATGTGAAGATCTCTCCATGATGAAATTGTAAACTGTACAGAATGCAATAAAAAAAAATGACATCATGACATATTACAAATGGGCGAAACGTCACTTCAATATCATATCATCCTTATTGGAAAACCTTGTGTATTCCAAATAAAATTTTGCATTTTCCATTCCTGGCCTCTTGAATCTCTCAAAAAGAATGTGGTGTTATCGAAAATAAGATATATTATTATTAAATAAATATACAAAACAAATTTACATGCCTCAGTAGTACTACGAGAGTGTATTGAACTCTAAACTCTATGATCCTAGGTTCAATATTGGGGAACCGTTATATATTAATGAATTTATTTCCGGAATACATTACATACATTAATATATGTGTATTTTTAAACAAATATCAGAATCGAAATTTTATTTATGCTAATTTTCAATACCAAACGTCCTAATACAATTCCTGACATATCAGTTTAAGACCCAAGTCTCCAACTCTTTTAGCAGCTTCAGAAAACCGATTTCATGTACAGACAGATGGGCAAGCAGACATGGCTCATTGAACTTTTTTTTTTATAAGGACCCAAAATATGTATACTTTATGTGTCTCATATGAGTGTTGTGGAAGTTACACAAGGAATAAGAAACTTATAAATACCCTTAAAGGTTTTGGTGTAGGGTATAAGAAATAGAAAGAAAACACAACCATAAATTAAAAGATACATACTATGATTGAATTATATGACTGGAAATAAATCACACCGATATCAATATAAATCTTTTTCTAAACATATATTTTTTTTTTGCCTTCTTCAGGAATAATATAATCCCACATAACCTATAATCTATATTATCAATATGCAATAAGGTTTTTTGTGGTATCCTCTATGCACACTCTATATAACCGATTTTGGCATTTTTTTTATATTAAAAGTAATTTTTTACAGAAGTGAACGAAATATTCGGCAAAGTCACACATCCCGATCGGAATGGTTTCAAATTCGTAATTTTATTCCGATCAATTTTGTTTTGCAGTCTTCAGATAAAGTTTGCTAAAAGTATGTTTGTTTTTATCGTTTACTACAATTGAAGTTAGTAGAGAAATGCATTTTCAATTCCATTTATTTTCTACGGACTCAACTTTCGGAATTGAAACGACTTTTGATCGTTCTGTGACTTGGCTGATTATAGGTTATTGTCGGTTCAGTAATTTGGAAGCTATATTCATATAAAATTGCTACTAATACATTCTCACGTATTTCGCCTGCATATAAGTTAAGAAAAAAAGATTTGGGTTTAAAAAGAGAATAACAACAATAAGAAATTTTTTCTACATTTATTTTGATGTGGGAGAATCAGTGCTGTTAGATGTAAAAACGTCACATCTAACAGCACTGATGACGATTTTTTTTGGAAAAAATACTGTAAAATGACTATTGACGATTTATTCTTTTAAGCTATTGCATATGTAGCTTCTATCGTGGGCTTTGAGGCGACTGAATCAAGAAATTTTGAAACGTTTGTTTCTTAAGTCTTTTGTGTTTGAAACGAAAAAATCTGACACTAAGTTTGTTTCTTAAGTCTTTTGTTTTTTAAGTATTTAAATCGCCCAATGTATGTTAACCCCTAAAGTATGCTATTGATTTTGATTTCATTAACATACAGTATTGCCATAATAACAACGGAGTTATTAAACAAAACGTAATAATATAATTGCATAAGTTGATGAAAAATGCTATGCAATAGCTTTACCGCGGCTGTCCCCGAGTGCTACATGTCAAAATAGTTTAAAAATTTTAATATTCGCACATACTGAAGAAATAAAGAGAAAATACAAGTCATAACATTTATTAGAGGAAATGCTCAAGATTTTATATTTTCAAATATTATTATTTGTTATGGGTTAGCAAATCTATATGCATTTCGTTGATAGCTAAATACCAACTCATCAGTACATCTTTACCATTTATGTTTGAAAAGTTCAAAAAGTCATTTACTTATACTTGAACTCGCAAATAAAATTTCCGAATTACAAAAACACAAGCAAAATAGCTTTTCAAAAAACTTTAGAAACATCATAACAAATAATTTTCTTCATTTGATATAAATCTACAGATTTACTTTTCTGCAAACCTTTATACAATTAGTCTGTGTTCAAACAGTGCGTGTCTTAATTTTAAGATTGCTAATTTTTGTTGAGCGTGACGAGGGGAAAAGGAACGAGTACACAACATCATGTACTGTCGATACGTTTTGATTTCCTATTCGTAATACACACACATTTATTCACACTGTGTATACATTTCGATAAAAAGACTTTTTTGAACGCCGAAGATGGAAAATAAGTGATAAGTTTTGCAATAAGACTAGTACTGTGCGAATGTAGACTTATGGGTCGATTATGGATGGCAACCGAACTCCAGTTGCGTTGTCAGTTGATGAAAATTGTATTACGGATGGCAACTGGCAACTTATAGGTTCCAGTTTCAGTTGCTATTTAGTGCTTTTCTTGCAACCACAAATTTTCAGTTGCCGGCTGGCAACGCAACTGAAGTTCGGTTGCTATCCATAATCGACCCATTAGACAATCCTTGGTTGCCAATAAAAGTATTTACAAGGCGAAATGAAAAGCAAACCTCCCTTTTACAATATATAACATTTTGACGATTTGTTGGCGATTTTGTTGAATGTTCTTGACGATTTGGACGAAATTTTTTTTTAAATTTTGACGATTTTTGGAAAAAAAAACCCTAACAGCCCTGGGGAGAATTGTATAAATTTTAAAGGAATGAAAGAGAAGAGAGAACAGTAAATAAATTTCGCTCATTGGAAGGAATTAGGTTTTTTTTTCTTTTTACTCTTTCTTTTAAATGTATGTTTTTTTAAAGATTTTTCATAATACTTTCTGCAATGAATATTAAACAAAATTATTTACATCTAGAAAACGATCGATTGTTTCGGGGTTTGGTTATACTAGTTTTAATTGAATGACACTAAGTTATGATTAAAACTGATTATATTATATTTTTGTACAGCATAGTTCTAATAACATGATTCTTGTAACTCCATATTTGTTCTTTTCTTAACCAGAAAGTGATCAAAAATATATATTTCGTGCAATTAAAATACAAAAAGTTCATTTATGGAAATATCATTTATCATCTCTGATAAATTATTTGAGCACTTGTACATTGTATTCAATTCAGCAGTTATTTCAATAAACTCATGATGTGTAAAATTAAATAAGATTAATTTAGTAAAAACTATATTTATATAAAAAATTATTAAATCAAGTCAGTGCCATTCTTTCATCTAAATGACGTTGAAAGGATTTTTTTAACGAACAGCATTACAAAAATTTATTCTTCTTTAAGAAAATAGTCGAGTTTCTTTTGTTTTTAATTTTAATTCTCTTGGAAGGTGGTTTTACGCCACATTATACATACATACTCACTTATTTCAACACATATTATTTTTCCCACAACCTTTTAATGAAAATGATTTTCTTTATATACGAGTACTTACTTACTCCAATCGTATGGCAGACTGCATGGTGTTCTTAATATTTCACAACATGACATTTCAGGGTTTTTTTTTTCTTTTCGTAATTTCTTTTTCATATTAAAGGAATTGTATAGATTTCACTTTTTACTCGTTTTGTTTCTTAATATTTCTTTTTATATGTTTCATTTTATTCTCTTCTACATCCTACTTGCACAGTTTTATAACTTGATAAATGCTTATTATTATAAAAATTTGCTTTAAGCATTCAAAGTTCCACACTGCTTTGGGAAATGACTTTTTAATTTCCTGTTGAGTAAAGCAGGAAAAGTCTTAACAATCATGAAGAAAAAAGTAAAAAGAACTGAAAGAAGGATTAAAAGGTACAGTAATCGTATCGTATCACATGCAAATTTATGAATTGTTTAAGATAAAAGAAAAGTTTACAACGCATAGAAAACACCGTGTATGAGATTATGACTTCATCTATTTATTAATCATAAATGATGACAAAAAGAGATCATTTTAGATAAGCAATTAAATCGTCATTTTGTTAGTAATACAATTAATAAATATTAGTAGCAGATATTTAAATGTATTCAAACATGCAGTCTTCTCTTCTAAAAAAACATTATAGTTTTTGCAACATTTCATTAAAGTTCTCATATCTGAAGTTATGTACGAAGGCAAAATTTGTTGCATTAAAAAAAGATTTAATTTTTTTTCAATACTCGTAGAATATAAAAAAATATTATATATTTTTTCTAGTTAAAAAACACAATAGATTTTCTAACTACGAAACAGACTGTTTTAGCAATCAATTATATAGTCACATCCATATAACCAGTATTTATAGAGGGAAAATTAAAAACTTTTATATTCGTTATGGTACCCCTCTCTTAATAAACAATATTAATTAATTTCTAATTCAACCTTATGTCAAATAAATTATTTATACAAAACTATGGTATAAAAACAAACAGTTTCCGAAATATTTTAATATATTCAAAATTAAAAGCCACAATTTCCTTAAATTAATTACATGCTCGTATCGTTTAACAGGAAATAGATAAAACACATTCACTTAATATAATACAAGCAAATAAACAATTTATTTAAATTATAGAATTTTGCATGAAAATCACTAACAACAATATTACATACAGTATTTACACCATTTCTCTTTAAAGGTGTTTATTAAAAAGTTTAGCAAAATAACGTTTTTCGGGAAAAACACAGAATATTCTTTTATAAAATCATGAGTTTAATTGTTTTTCTGAAAATAACTTTCATTTGTGAGTTAGTGTGCTTTAAAATTAAAGAGCCGAAATATTGAAATGAACAAAAATTTAAGTCTAGAAGATTATACATACAACTATTTATTTCACTTTCAAAAATAAAATAAAACAAAAGTCTACATACATACATATGTGATATGAATATAGATATAGAATAATATTGCGAATTCTTATTTATGATGGAAGTCTTTAAAACATGTGTCATGTAAATTAACTCTACATTTTTCGCAGAATTTTGTTGAATTTTTTTTTGCAGAAAGCACAACGGTTCTGTTTAGGAGCTGGAATAATCCAGTGATCCAAACGGTCATATGTTATTGCATTCGAAACTCTTTTGTCAATTTGCTTCGAAGACTTTGGTCTTCCACTTCCATATTTTTTTAGATATGTTTGGACAACTTGCCAACGGAAATGTATGTAGTCAAGGGCTTTTTTATTGTCACCTATAATTTTTCTATGAGTCTGCAAAATATTTTTCTTCCAATATAACTGTAAATCTCTTGAAGTAGAAACTAAATCAAATAAAGAGATCTTTTTTTTAAGAGCAAAACAAAAATTTTTCAATATTGGAACACCGGGAAAAAATGGGCTATAGAAAATATGGTTAAGGTAAAATACTTTAAAAATCATATCATATTTTGCTGGGTTACTGCACATCACACAATACTCTTACGTATGAGTAATTTTCAATTTAAGTTTGGATCTTCTAATGCATGTAAGTAAAATATTTACCAACAACATACCATAAGTAAGGACATGTAATTTTCTTGTCATATTTTGTGAGAAAATTACTTTTACAGTTTTGAAATACGATAGTATTATATGTACCTGTTCGTAGAAAACATTTATAACAATTTATGTAACACTGGCAAATACAAATGATAACAAGAGTACAAAGGTGCATTATTAGAATTGTTAAAATAATTGTTTTCTTTTGTTGCTGTTGTTGTAACCTTTAAATAATTTAAAGAAAGCTTTTTATCGATATTACAAAACAAAGCTAGACCATAAATAGAAGCATTTTGTATTACTTCTACGGATTCTGTGTTAAAGAAGATTTCAAGGTTTAGAAACTGAAAATTATTATTTCTATTTTATTCGAAGAGTTAACTTTGAATTTGCACGCAGAAAAAAAAAAAGAAGAGTGTAAATATCAAATATTAAGAATTATTAACTATAGAGAAAAATTCTATGGACTATCATTATAATATAAGAATTAATTTCAATTGTTGTTTCAAAGAATTTTGTTTTATATGCAATTCTATTTTGTATTGAAAAATTTCATTACATTTCATGACAATTCATATAAAAGTGTGTGTGAAAATATACATACAACATGAATATCAAGGATGTACCGGCACCGTATCAATTCTATGCCTCATGAATTTTTATTTTGTTCACATCCTTTTGTTTTTATTTTACCATGACCAATATTTCATTCATATTCGAAAAAGTTTTATTTCAAAACATTTCCATCTATTGTTTTTATATACTTATATGTACGTATATGTATGTAAATACATATGTATGTATTTCTTTGATGTTCATTCCAATCACATTTGGTAACTATAGTGCAAAAGACTTTTGGGTTATGCTTGAGCAAAGATAAATTTGAATAAAAACAAAAAAAAAAACAAATTCCAAATGTGTTTTAAACGTGTGCACATACATACACATACACATATTATATAAGTGTTTGTATTTACATTAGAGGTGTCCTCTAAATAAGAAATAAATATTGGATCACAACTCAACTAATAGCAATTCAAAATATACGCATATAGTGTGATCGTAATGGAAGTTATTCCAATTTATATATTTCCAATTTGTCAAAGTGAGCAAAAACTTTCAGCTGCCCAAAATGTTCAATTTCAATACTGAAATATATAATCAAAATTGAGAAACATATTCCAATATGAATTTCGTCATTATTATAGAAAATTTAGGAGAGTAAGTCTAGCCTTTTTTCTCTTTTCTGATCAATCTTGGCAAAAATTTTTTGGCTTAACTCTATTATTCTTTGGATTTTTATAATTAGTGACATTTTGGAAAATAGTACGACGTACAAAGTACAATTAGTAATTGTGAAAAAGATGTGGTTTCTTAACAAACACAATTCGTGAAGCGATTGGCTTATTAGCAGAAAACACCGATGGTGTTTGGCCGGAAGCGAGCTCGCAACCTCCTTACGGAGACATCCTAAAAATATACTATAGACTCATTAAATTTTCCTATTGTTCAAATAGAGATTTCGAGAATTTCCTTATTTCAGGGGCCATCCTAATGTTCATATCCTTATATGTATATGTAAATAAATGATTGTGTTTTACTAAATTATTCTTCTTTGTGTATTCTAATTTCAATTGTTAAGATTTGATTTCAGTTAAATTTTGAATTTATTTATTTAAAATTTCTATTTTATTTTTACAATTTAATAAAGTTTAGATTTTTAATTTTTTTTTTTGTTTGTTTTCTTTGTAGAATTGCTTAATATATTTAAAATGAGCAAAAAAGGCATGAGCATATCTGTGTACATTTTCAGTTAAAGCTTATGTTAGTCTTTTTAATTGACAAAGAAAACAAAGAAGCACTTCAATAACATTCATAGTAACACAACTGTTTAGCTTATGGTTGTTATTGTTTTAAAAATAATATTTTGTCCAGCATTGCATGGGCTTTTTATTACAGGTTTTTTATTGAAAATTTCGTTGTCAGTATAATTTAAGAGTTAATTTTTTAAAAAACTTATGGTTTGCTTATATGATTCATTTCAATTGTATGTTAAAATAATATGCTACAATTTCAAAATATAATAATATTTTTAATAAAAATATTGGCCACAATAGTAGTTTATTAAAGAATACAAATACAGTATGATTGTACGAATCATTAAAAATGAAAAATTCCAAATAGACCAAACCAAAAAGGAAAAATGGGCACAAAATGGAAAAAATTGCGCCAATTGAAAACAACAAAAAAATAATAAATCGGTAATTTTTCCTGCTTTGGGCTTAATTTTTATTTTTGAATTTGGATTAATTTTTCCCAAAGTTCGTGTTATTGTGTTCAATACAAAAATTTGGGGCCATTTTTTCCTTTTTTGTTTGGGGTAATTTTTCATGGAGCCTGATTCTACAACATCAAAGTATAATACGACTCATATTATTTTGATCCCGTTTTTTTTTTTGCAAACATATTATGGTTATTAAAAAATATGATTATCTTCTTTTCTAATGCTTTCCTGAAAGGCAAAAGAAAAAAATCCCTATACTCTTAGGAATTAGATGAAGTAATCCAACCACTTTAAATGGATATTCAAAAAAAACACGCAAACAAATTTAATAATTTAAATAAATCGTTGTTTTAAAAACACAAAAGTCCCCCCACACTTTATAAAACTTTAATTCTACTTTTGGGGGAAAATGTTAAGTAACCATTGAAATTAATTAATTTTTTAATACTTCTCAATGTTTCTCTGTGTTTTGTGTTTCAAGTGTTACCCAAAAATATATATTAAAAATTCATTTAATGCCAACCATTTGTCTGGGACAAAATAAAATATGCAAAACAAAAAAGGAAAAACTTTTGTGCACAAACGAATGATTATAAAGATTGTAGCAATTATTATTGCATGATGATAAACGGACAAAGAGAATGAGAAAGAAGATGAAATTCTTAAAATTACAACCTGCATACCAAATGAAAGTAGACTCAGTTAATGTTTTATCTTTTTGTAACAAGAATTAAAACAACTTTTGCAGCTTAAATATTTACAGTAAAATGAAAATTCATTTATTTCTCTGACTGAGCAAATATTTTTACAAAATGCTGCAATTGCTTTATGGGGAAATACTCGTATACTTATGATGTATGCGGCAACAATGCAATTTTATAACAAAATGAAATTTCTTTTCTCCTGCAGTTTGCAAAAAAAAAAATATCTGATAGGAACAGCGGCAGCAGCAACTGGAGTTGAAGAAGAAGTACTGCATTATAAAAATTTGTTAACTGCAATCTGCAGTCTACTTGTAAACGAGATCATGAAATAATATTGTTCTTACTTTGAGAATGAATGTGTTAACATGCAAGTGTATGAGTAAATGTAATTTAAATATGCATAAAGCCAGGGCATATACACTCTACATTGGAGCTGTAGATCGACAGTTTCAGCAGTTAATTTTTTTTTTTTTTTTTTTTTGCTTTAATAGCTGTGCAAAATATCCTGAGTATGAAACTGAGCTGATTTAAATAAAATAAATTTTGTAAATTAAGCCGAGCTACTATTTCAGGTAGAAAGTAAATAATTGGCAGATGAATTGCGGCTACCTTAAGCGAGGTCGTTTTATAAAAGCTGAGCACTAACAAATTTCTTAACTTAACGAACCCGAAGGAAGTCTCTTAAATGTTCATGCGTTTAAAGGAATTAATTTTTTAACTTTTTATTTCGGATGCAATGTTTGTTTTTATTTAAATTTAAATTAATATTAAGAGCGATATATTGAAATGGCATATAGAATGGGCATTATTTTCTATGTGACCTCATTTGTAATTTTGTGTGACTTATAGTTTATTTTAAAATAGTTAATTTTATTTAATTTTAATGCCATACAACACTAAATTAACAAAAAATTCCGTGATAGTAATAAATAGTTACTTACATTTAATTTAATCATTTAATAGTTAAAAACAATTGGTCGAATCACTTAGACAATGTCTAGGAAATATCATTCATTAAGATTTACACAAAAATGAAACCCAAAATGTTTGGTCTTTTTTTATTTGGTTAATTCAAACTATGCCACTTCTGTTAGATGAAAACTAAATGAATTCAATAGTGAAATCATACAAACATAGTAGTTCGTAATTATGAAAAATAAATGCCATTTCATTTTCATTGTAGTCACGGCAACTCGTAGATTTTCATGGTATTAAAGGTCGCTGACACAGCAATGTTTACGTTAACAATACTCAACATTAACAATAGTTTCTGCAATGTCGGTACTTGCATGCACCAAACATGATTATGTTTTGCAATACTCACAAACACATGCTCATGTACACATGTATGTATGTAGTATGTATGTATGCATGGGCGCTTAAATTGTAAAAAAATGAAAGATTAAGTAGAACAAATAAACCATTTGCGGAATGCCTGGGAGACATATTGAATTAAACACAAGTATGTCTGTCTCACACTCACTCTGAAATAAGGGAAAAAATTAAAACAAACTCCCTCATACACACATACGCAGCCATACATAGCTACAACTGAAGGGAACTTTATTGGAGGGATATGAAGAAAATGAAAAACTGTTAAGCAAACAAAAAGACAATCGTTTATTTTAAAAAATCTTACATGAACGCCAACACAAAAACATTCACATCCACATTTTCACATTTCCAGATTCTTAAACATGTGGAGATTAAGTGTGCTTGTCCGCTTTTAATACAGATGAAAGAAAAATACAACATTTGTTTTATAATTCGCATGTTTTGTTTTATTCAGTACAAAAAATAAAACAAAAATCCATACAAACATTAAAGTTTTTATTTCCTTTAAAAAGAGACTTAAGAAAAAGTCATAAGCATTCGCTCTAGTTGTAGAACAAAATACAGGCAAAATTTCGTTTACCAAGAATCATATAAACATTCTTTATAATCGTACTTCTAGTCACAAGCACACAACTACTAAGCAGAGTTTCTTTTGTTTAAATTGCAGCAATTTGCACTCATTTCCCCAAACGGTATTTTCCACTTCTTTCTAATTTTATTTTTGTTTTTTTTTCTTTTCGCTGAATAGCAAACGATTGTGATGATGTTCTTTTATAGAAACACTCCAACACAGAAACCTACATATTTATAGATGCTGTTTTACACTTACACTTACACATACATACATAAATTCATCTTTGTATAAAAAAGTATAGAAAGCAAAACAAATACTAACAGCAAAGAGAGGGAAAATAACAGTCGACTTTATATAAAATTCGCAATGCAGTTGCAGGCATTCAGTCTTAATGTCTTTTCTATTCATTTATTGATACAGGGTATTTAAAAGTCAAATGGTATTACGAAGAGTTTTATAGTTAAATATGTGTTATTTCCCACCCAATAATCCTGGCAGGATTGGCAGTGCCCGCCAATATTCTCTTATAATGTTGTGTGATGCACCGGTATCTTAATGTGTGTGAAAAAATTCTTAAGAATCGTTTTGAGTAGAAATAATTGAAAACTAAATTACTTCATTTGGGCATGCTTCATCCCTCTTTTTTACCATAGTATTGTATTTTGTGTGTAAAATTTTTGAAGGCGTGGCACAAGCCACTTCTTGAATCGTAATTTGTTTATTTTCACCGGAACTTTAAGTATGTGCAAAGTTTCATAGGACTTGGGTAAACAGATACAATTGGAAAATTATATTTCTCACACTTGGGCGTGGCACAGCCCACTTTTGTAATTTTAAGTGTTGCATTTTCACAGGATTTAAATGTAACGGCGAATTTGTGTAAATATCAAATAAGTAAAATCACCTAGAAGAGAGTCCTTAGTTTGCATAGGCGTGACACAGCCCACTTTTGTAATCATAATTGTTTTATTGCTCCGGGAAGTAAATGTATGTGGAAATTTTTATAAGAATTGATTAAGATTTAGTTGAAAACTAATATTTCGTACGTTTCGGGCGTGAAACTTCCCATTTTTTTAAATAAAATTTCATAAGAATCAGTAATGAAGTTGTAGAAAAATTAAGATATGCTGCTGTCAGCGTTTCAAAACCACCGGGTAATTAATTGACATAAAATTCTATATCTCTTTCAAGACATCATAATTCCAAACTCAACTGGAATGTAAAAAATCATTTCAAGCTTAAAATGTTTATAAAAAATATTTTATTTAGAAAGTTTTACTTTCAGGGTAGCTTTTCACATTTTTTTTTTTGTGATTTTTACTATAATCATATTTTATGTATCGTAAATAACACCACTTTTTTATACACCCACTACAAAATCAAACTCTTACGCAGATAAATAACAGCGCCTGAAATGTTTATAATTGTCGTTTTGAGTATTGCCGTCAACAATTTAAATAGTAAAAGTAAACTGTATCCACTTTATTTTAAATATTTCCACTTGTACTTTCAAAGAAATATATGAACGTATATATTTCTGTGATAACGTATTCGGTGTTATTAGACTTAGAGACATCGCTGAATGACCGACTTACCTCGTTGAAATTCTCAAATGAAAATAAAAAAAAACATAAACAGAAGATGAAAGCAGCCAACTTTCTAGGGGAGCAACAATATAAACACTTTTAGTTTTAGTTTTTTTTTTTTGCTACGCGGGTGTAAATTAATGCAGTACTTTTAAAAATACAAAACTTTGCCTTCTTTCAAGGAAAACTTGCAAAACAAACTAAATAGCAAAAGAAGTAGGAAAAAACAGTTTCTATATTTAAATGACTTCTAAAGAAAGTTTTAAATACACAATTGAATGGCGGAATGAAACTGAAAATTTTAATTAAGATTTACTAAAAGCGTTTAAAAGCAAACAAAACAAATAATAATGAATATGCAGGTCAAATTTGTTAAAATATAAAACAACAGTTTTTTTTTTAAGAAGTAATTTAATTTTTGGAATTAGTTCTTCAGAAAAATTGAAGCGAAATAACGAACTAATGAAAGGTAGTTATTTGAAATGCTTTAAAGCGATTGACGACTAGAAACTAACATTAAACTAAAGGCCTGACTTTGATAATGATCATGGAGAAAACAAAGACGGAAATAAGCTTGACTCTGGAAGATCAAAAATGTTTGAAATTTGAACAGAAGTTGCTGGATGTAAATACCTGTTTTATATATTCTTAAGTTTTTTTTTTTACTAAATATTTGCTTTGAATTTTCGTTAAGAATTTGAACACCCCTTAAAAAATATATTTTAATTCCACATTTTACAATTAGCTTACAATGCCAACAATTTGTCTTCAGTTAATTTTTCACCTTCATCGCATTTCATTTCATTACTTTCCTTCCTCCCTCTTCCTGTGACCGAAGGAAGGGCTGAAAAATCCTGTCAGAAACAAAGAAACAAAAAGATTTTTATGTACATTTGATTCGTAAAATTCTATTTGAGGACCACGATTTTAATTGCAAATAATTTCTGTCTTTAAAGGCTATTTTAATTCACACACACACACACACATAGAAACATACTAACGATCTTGAAAATGTAGAACTATTAAAAACACATAGAAAAGAAGATGTATTTTGTAAAGACAAATACAAAAAAAGACTAATTAATTCAATTGGTATTTTTCCTGTTAACAAACTTTAGCGAAAATGTACAACAAGCTTGTTGTAAAATTATCTTTGAAGAGCACAAAGAAATCAAGTCAAAATAAGTTTTGAAAATCTATCAAGTTTAATCAAAAACAGGTGGGGAAGTTTTAGAAAATTCTATTTTAAATTTATTTTTAACGCATAAATAATGAATTTAATAAATTTATTAAATTCATTATTTAAATTATTCTTCAAGTTTTATTTCGAAAAAATATTTTAGACACTTTTAAAATCACAACAAACAATTTACAGTCAATATGAATCTATTTCTAAAATTAATATAATATAATATTAATGTTATATATATTAATATAATATATATAATCTATATCTAAAATTAAGTTTTGGACATTTCAGGGTTTTGCTGCAGAACACATTATATAATTTTGAGAAAATATACAACAGACATAATTGATATACATATGTGTGATTGTGATTGTTGATCATAAACCATTATCAAAATTATATAAGGTTTTCCACTAAGAGTGATATGATTTCTTTAAATTAAAAACACTCTTATTGTTAAGGAAATTCAAAAGTTTTTTAATTAATGTGAAGTACAATCGATACAATTAAGTTCTAAATAAAATGTCATTCAAATGGCCTCCACGACTTCTTCTTCATGAACAAATTCGATGAACCCAATTTTCGAGCACTTTTTCCACTAAATCAATTCGTATGTCATGAATGGCACGATCAATATTAACTTGTAAAGCTTGAAGAGAGTCTGGTTTATTTCCAAAGACCAAAGACTTCAAATAACCCCACAAGAAATAGTCTAATAGTGTTAAATTACAACTTCTTGAAGGCCATTCAATACCACAATTTCTTAAAATAATCTAATCTCCAAACTTTTCTCGCAATAATTTAATTGTTTCAATTGCTGTGCTACACGTAGCCCCGTCTTGTTGAAACCAAATGTTGTCAAGATCAATTTCTTCCAATTTCTTCCAATTTTGTCCATAAAAAGTTGATTATCATCGATCTATACCGCTCTCCATTAACAGAAACGGTGTTACCAGCTTCGTTTCGAAAGAAGTACGGACCGATGATTCCACCAGGCAACACTTGCCTAAACAGCAGCAATATTTGCATTACTTCGATCGGTTCTTTGTCTTATTGGCACTTGAACATTATGTAAAGAAAATGTAAGCTGAAAATTTTCAACAATTCGACGAATAGCGAGCACACTTGGGCGATTATTACGACCATAAAATGGCAAAAGCACACGAAAAGTTGCAATTGGAGAACGATTATTTTGCTAATAAAACTGAATAATTTGAAAACGTTGTTCTTGCGTATATATCTCCATGATGAAGTTGTAAACACTACTGAATACAATGAAAAACAAATTACAGATCATGACTTATTACAAATGGCCGAAACGTCACTTCAAAATCATGTCATACCTATTGGAAAACCTTATATATACAGTACAAGCTTAATTTTTTTAAATTAAAAACCAGACCTGTCACGAAAGCTGAATTTTCGCGTTTTTTTTAGAAATTGGGGATTTTAGATTGCTTTTTTTGGCAACTTATTTCTCAATCGCATTTTGTCCACTGTTGGGTAGTCAGCTTTCTTTAAAGTACAACGTTTTTAAGGCTCTAATTTAGTAAAACGCATCACCGAAGTGACTTTTATATAGAAAGCAAAAACAAAATTCAAGTAATTAAAGATTTTGTTCATTGTTTTCATTCAAAATTTTGCTTTCCAAAATTGAAGAAAAAAATCATCCAAAAAGATGGGGATTTCCCTTTTTTGGATATCGAAATTGTCAAATTTAAAAAAACAGATAAAAGTCACGAATATATAACCCGTTTTTCGTAAGCTGTCGCGATTATAGAACCTGCAATTTTAAAAACTGAGTAGTCGCAATAACCGGGCCGTCGCGATTACCGAGCTTGCACTGTGCAACGAAAGAGTAAATTTTGTTTTAGCGATTGAATTTTCTCTTCCTCGAATAATAGTTTAACTAGACTAGATGGGCATGTGAAGGCATCTATTTTGAAAATATAATACTTAAATTGTTAACTTAAGATCATCAACCCCTTCTTAGCTTGTGTGTAAAATTTTATTCGAATTGAAATGCCCGTTTAAAAACTAGAAACATTTTTCTAAATACATATTGATATTAAATCCTCCAGTGTGTGTAGAGTAACACCAAGAAGTATGCAATACTTTTACACAAATTTCCTTGTATGAGTAATATTTTATACAATGGAACTGTATATTACTCATACGACATTGGTTCCGAAGCACATAATGTTAAAAGGTGATGACCATCTGTGCGAGTACAAAAGTATGCAATGGTTCTTTACAAATCTTTGTGTATCAGTAATTTTCCATGCAATATTGATCATAGGCCCTACTTCCGAAAAGTTAATAATAAATGATGATGTGTTTAGAATACTACGAGTAGCAACAAAAATGAAATAGTTTTTGCATAAATCTTCATGTATGAGTTATATTGCAGATAATTTATGTAATGATCGTTAATTCGAAGTTAAGCCGAAAAATTTTATGATAAAAAGAGGAAAATATTATATTTATGTATACGCATGTGTGTGCTCAGATATATGTATGTACATACATACATGGGCAATTAAAGTTGTACATTACATATAAGTACATACAAAAATGAATTTAGTTTGTATGTTTGTTTGTCTGTTTGTATATTCCTTATAGGAAGCCAAACGGTAAGGCCGATCGTCTTGAAATTTTGGAACCATATTACTGATGACAGGAAAAGTAAAATTAGATATTTTTTAATCCCTCATACAAATAAAATATTAATATTCATTTATCTGCGCAACTAAAGCACAGAATGTCTTTAAATTTAGTGCGTTTTGTAATGAAAGTTCACAAAAAGAATAGAAGAACCAATTATTTATAATGATTATAAGTGCTGCTTTTATTTTACAACAAATTTGGGCAGCGAATCGCACCGGCTGCAGCTAGTACTTAAGAAAAAGACAAGTTTTTTTATGTTTTATGAAACAAAAAATCTAAATTCCTAAGAATATTGTAGAAAGAAGAGGCAGTGAAATTGTAAAAGAAATCTGGATTATATTTACAATAATGTTATTGTGCCGTTCGGTTATTTAAAAAGCATAAAATGTAAAAAATAATAAATAGAAGCATACAATTTCTTTCGTTATATAATCTAAAATTCAGTGCTTATTTTTTATATGAATATTAAGAATGCAAAAAGGTGTATAAATAAATCCCAGCTAGCATTGGATGTTTGTTACACGAAAGGAATCGTCTACGATCTAAGACACTCCACCTGAGATTCCCAGTAGATTTTTCGATGATTGAAAATGCTAGCTGGAAATATTGTTAATTTCTGTTTGTGTGTATGTGCGCCTATGAGTATGTGTATTATTAAGAAAATATTCTTTTGTTCTAGTTTCATTCATTCCTTGAAATTCATACAATTTTTTTCCTTATTATTATTCTCTCCTTTCTTCATTGCTTGCAGTTTTCCAAATATGAATTAAAAATTCATTAAAAATTGAGAGAAAAAATTCATTAAAGAATTTTTAAATCTCGCATTAAAAAACATAATTATTTTATGTCACATTAATGAAGCAACTTAAAATTCAATTTATTATATTATTCAATTTCGACTTCAAGTTGAGGCAGATTACCAAAGAATATATCGAACAAAGAAAAATTTGCTACACTCTGAAATTGTTGAAATCCAATGGAATGACTTTTTTTTCGCTTTCCTGAGCCGACGCTTCACCCTATTGTACATATATATGACATGGCTGATATAACACTCGTAATTGTTTTTAATTTTGCATAACATACAAAGAACATTTGCAACTGTTTGTGTGTAGTGTGTAATATATCTCTATATGTGATTATGTGTATGGAAGTTCATTAAATACATTTTGGTCGACTAATGTTGAGTTTAATGTTGAGTGTTCTTATGTCAATAACATACCAATGAACATAGAAATAATATGTCGCTTTGTACTCGTACATATGATTCTTTTGTAATACAATATACAAATATGTAGATACTTAATTGTAACTATACAATACATATATTTTCGCATGGTAAAACACATTTGAACAGATACACTCATAGACAGATACGCATATGTATGTACTGGTATAATGAAAGAACATTTTTATGTAATTGTTATTGCGAGAATCATTTGCCATAAGAGTTAAGTGTTTAAGTATTTAATAACTAGTCAGATAACCAACAATTCAGCCGCCAAACACAAAGTTAAATAGAACATACTTGTATTTCTTTTTTTCTATCAATTTACGCGTACAAAACAATTGTGGTTTTGAGGTCTGAGACCAGTACACAAATTGTGCAGCAAATAATAGAATTATATTTAGTTTTACTGCTGAAAACTATAGAATTAACCAGTTTGACTGTTAGTTGTCCTTAACAGCAAAACAAAAAATTGTGTTTGTATTTTTTCAGTATGTTTTTCTGTATCCTAATAAGTACATACTTTAGTAATCGTTTGTGCCATAACAATTTGTTTGTACATATGTATATCCTTAGGCTGTTATCCAACTATTAGAAAGATTTTCATACATACAAACAAACATACTTATGTATTTATATCTGAGTTATATGTTTATTTCTCTTTTTCTAGTTATAAAATTAATTAACAATGTTCCACTTTGAGTGGTAGTTTTAACAAACTAATAATACATGCTGAAGTTTTTAAAAGCTGTTTAATTTTACTTTATTTATTTTTCATTTGTTTTTAAAACCGATTTCAAATCACAATACTAAGTTACTCTCTGGCGTTCTTTTATTTTTTGGACGCTTAAGTGCTTCATGGTTTTCTTTTTTTTTTTTAAGTCTAGTGACAAAATATATTATCAAGCACTTTGTTTTAACAACTTGAAATTGTTTTGTTGGATGTTTATGTGAATGCTTTTGTTACGTTTAACGTTGGCTGTTTGGTTGAAATTCGATGCGATGTATATATAATGCATCTGTTGCTGCTGCAGCACTTATTAGACACACACACACACACACACACACACAAGTAAGAGTAAAACTCGACAGCAAAACAAAATGTTAACGTGCTCTTTAAGTCAGTGACGTATCCACTAGATTTTTAATGAATAATTAATAAATAAACGTTTAATAATAGTAATATACACATACATACATACATATACATTTTGCTTACACTAAAAACAAACATACATATAGAGAAAGTATTCTAAATTAGAGCAGCATTTTAATTATATTTGTTAGACGGATTCTTTAGTTACTAAAACAATCTATGTATAAACAAGTATGTATGAGATATTAAAGAAAACATAAAAAAAAGATATAAGCAATTTTAAATTTATTAGAGCTAAAAAAACTCATCACGTCTCTGTCCATTTAAATGCATAGAAATGTAGGCAATACCGAATCTTTGCGCTTGTTTGGCTTTATTGATGATAAATGCACGGTTTGGCACAATCAAATGACCATAAAGTTCATATTGTATTTGAAATTCTTTTCATTCTTTCTTCGCTTTTGCTTTTCAATTCAACTCTTTTAATTTTATTTTTGTGTAAAATGTCATGTGGTTTTCAATTGTAAACTTTTATTGAAAATGGTTTCGGTTTTTTTTTTTTGCAAAGAATGTCCGCTCTCTTCTTCCTCGGTATCCGGTTTGCGTGACTCAATATTTATTTGTTCATAAACATTATTTATACACCATCTAATAAATGAAGTAAAATGCTTTAGAAATACCAAGTTCATAGTGGGCAGAAATTGAATTTATGAGGATAAATAACTGCATGCAGCATCAAGTACAAATATATTTTTTGAACATTTAAAATATTAAAAAAAATAACAATAAAGACTGCATAGAGAAATGCTGAATGAAACACATTTCATAATATATTTTTATGGAATTTGTATTTTCAGTAGCATTTTTTTTCTTTTTCAAATGTGTACTCGTACAAATTCTAATGAATTATTTTATTTGATTTTTATTATAATTTTATTACACAACATTGAACATGGTTATACTCTACACCAAACAATGGTTTTAAAGGCATTGCATATCTTGTGTCGTTGTTTGTTACATTTTAATTTGATTATAAAATCATATTTTACGTACATATTTCATTAATTAGGCTTAAGGTTTTATCTACAAAATTTTATAATTTTCTTTTTCAGAAAATCCTGGATATTAATTATTAAAAAATTGTTTGTTTGTTTGATAAGTTTTCAAGGTCTCACCTATTTATCTATATACATATTTATATATATAAATCATGATTTATAATTTCTTATACTTATTGAGATGTTATCGACTATTACACCCACTCTTAGCTTTGAGTTACTCATCATACTCAAACACCAACAATATTAGTGACATTTTTATTATTTCTACTGGTTTTATATTAATGTGTATAAATCATTGAGAATCTACTAGTAACATTAGGAATATTGACTAGGTAGTGATTACGTAGTTCTAGTGGAGACATTCGTAATAGAAATTTACTGGTACATTTCTGCAATTTAAGTCTACCCATTAAAGCAATCTAAAAAGTGTAGACGTATCGTTGACGATGTCATCAAGTGTAAGTAAACTAGTCGACAAATTGGTGACTTATCACAAATAAGGCGCTACGAACTCACCAAAAAAAAAAAAAATTGATAGAAGTGGTGACTTGGAGACACTTGGCCCTGAGCTTACCACAGGGTAGTGATGTTACAAATACTCGTATTCGTATTAGATTTATTGACTATTCGCCTATTTCAAGATATTCCAATTTGTATTCGTAATCGCACATCGAATAATTTGCACATACTTCCCGAAGAAAAAAAATACATAAAGTTTAAAAAACTACATAAAATGTACAAAAATTTATTAATTTTTAATTATTTTTATTTAAAGAAAACTCTTTATCTTTGACGCAAGATAATCAATTCTCAGTATAGGAATTTTGAACTTAAGATATGGAAGAACTAATACAGTTGGCTGTGCCAACTGCGAAAATTTGTTCTCCCAAACAGGAATGAATTACTAATTAAAAACGCAAACAGAGTAAGAAAAACGAAATCTGAACGTATGTAGGAAAAATAATTTAAAAATGTTTAGTAGAGGTCTTCAAATTCGGCATCTCAATGTCATAATAATGTTAAATATCTAACGTAGCGTGACAGTTTTTTTCAATTTACTATTACTGACACAAAGGAAGGGATTTTTTCCAATTAAAGTTGATATATTAAGAGGCTCTAAACTTTAAAAGTAATATTCGTATTTGTATTCGTATTCGTATTTGGCGAATATTGTTTCAAATATTTGTAACATCACTACTACAGGGTTATTAATTATAGAGAATGAAAGACAGAATTACCCATCAAACAAAGAAGTCAAACGTTTGATATATTGTGCAAGATTAAATTTGCTTAGGAAATATTTTATCATATTTTTTAAACTTTTTCTCAATTTTTTTTTAAATACTTTGTAACATAAGTGGTAATGCATATTGCCAAAAGCATTTACAGTCAGAAATTATTTGTCAGACTGCATAATTCGTTTTTTCCTGTAAATTTCATATGCAATTCGATTATTTGCCGGCACATACTGTTGACAAAAAACACAAAAAAATGTATAAGCATGCGCCAATGTATATCATCAATGGTAAAGATAGACCAATGGTCTTCACAAGGAGATTAACTTAAATATGCGTATGTAGTGCTGAGTGTAGTTTCTATAAAAAAAACGTAACATGTTGTTACATGACGAAAAAATGATATGAGATAGAGAAAGAAATAAGGGTTTTTCATTACATCTCAAATCTGATATCTTTCTTATTATTCTCCAATTTGTGAACATATTGACGCAGCTGCCTCCCTTGTATATAAATATTTTTAAAAGTATTTCATCGAGCTGCCCGATTTTATCTTCCAACAAATTACTCTATATTTAAACAAGGTGACAAGCCTAACTCATCGTTCCTAAAGTTTGCAAACATCTTTTTGATAATTAATTAAATTTTCTCTGGTGTTAAATAATTTGAATTATTATATTAATATCTTTTGCATTAGTTTTACGTATTACATTGTAAATACAAAATGATACGTAGGGTATTTAAGAAACAATGAAAATAAAAACAAGAAACAAGTTTTTAATATGCCGCTTTCGATGAGACGTAAAACGTTCTCTTTGTCATGGGAAAGCAGCAATGCCAATATTGTAAAGAGAATTTAACTGTTTTCACGCATTGTCACATCAGTATGTAGTGCCAAGTATAGGGCATCTTATCGTTGAATTATTCAACAATTCGTGGAAACATTTTATATGGTTGTTTTGTTAGCGTTGCTCTTTTTTCCCTGTATAAATTTAATTAAATATTGTTTTGTGTATTTTAAAATTTAATTAATCAAGATTTTCGAAAATAGTGGTTTTTAAAATTTCCACTCAAATATTTGAAATAAATTACTAAAATTTAATTTAGTTAAATGCTAAATAATAACGCTTGGCACTGCAATGTAATAACAAAATAAATTTATGCATTCTTTACACTTAAAAACTATTTACTAATCGTATTATAAAATTTAAGTTTTGTTAAGCTCATTTATAATTCATATTCTTTGTGTTTTTAGTTGCCGAAATTTTAACCCATACCAAAAAAAAATGTCCATATACAAAGTCAACAAAATAACGTTGATGCTCCTTCATACGAGTATGAATTCCTCTTGTAACAACAATTTAAAACTTTTAGCATATTTCTTATGCTCTTTTTTTCTTTTGTTATTTTTATAAAAGCCGCAAATATCTACCACAATTTATACAAGCAACAGAACTGCTTAACTGCAGATGGATATACCAAATTACACCCATACACTTGTACATTTTTAAATGTGCAAGGTATTGTTAACATGTATTTATGTATGTATGTATGTACGTATGTATGTGTGGTATGAGGATACAACCGTTTTTATGTTTGTGGTTTTATGCTACTTGATAGTTCTTTAAAAAAGCATTTTTATGACTTCGGGGTTTTGTCTCAAAAGTCATTAATGTCCAGAAATGAATTTATTTCTTCTGTTTGACAAAGTCAGGACAGAAAAAGTTAACATTTATGAACTCTTTATTGTTTGAAATGGGCTGAAAAATGTCAGCACAATTATGTTGAAATTGTAAAATGACAATACTACTTTATATATGCGTGCGTACATATGCAAGTCGTAGATCTTTCATAATGATAACTTGATATTAAAATTTTTTTAAAATAATTTAAAAAAAAAAATTGTTTGCAGTGAGCTAAACTGAACATAATTCACAGTTAATTTCTTTTAATCTTATCACTCTGAGCAACGAATAGACGTATAAATGCAGCACAGTGTTCCCTATTGGGTAATACTTAGGTGGTAATAAATATTAAGGATGCATCGCCGCAATAAGGGTGTTTAAACGAAACTTTGCTATCGATATCAGTAATCTGTAATTATTAGTTTGTAAAATCGACATTAAGAAGACTTTTGTAATATAAAATAAAGTGTTCTAAAATTTTGATGATAAATGAGACCTGCAGTAGCAAATATTCTCTCGCATGCAACCCAACAAATTTAAGAGCAAAAACTAAAGTAGCTGCTATGCCACTGTTGTCGATTTAAGATTCATAAATTTATTGAACCCGAATATAAGTGAATACCTTGTGTGGCCAGGGCCTCAATTTCTTTATATTCTTTAATGGCAAAAGCTTTTAAAAAGTTTAAGACAGGAATAATTTAAAGTTGGTTATTATGTATTTCATGTGCTGGAGTCGTATCATTTTTATCTTTTAACCGAGTTCGAAGATGTATGAAGTCACGAATTCGAGTACATACATATTTTTTAAAAAGTGTCTTTGTAAATGAAAATCGTACAAATGAATAATACGATTAACATTTTGATTATTACATATTAAAAATAAATTTTTTTTATAAAAAATTTTATGGTTTCGAAACGTGCAATTTCGAAACGCTTCTGGGGATACACAAAAAGATACACTTAATTTTTAAGCACGTTGAAGTTGCGGGAAAATTCATTTAATTTTCTCTCTCTTATTCCTTATCTTCTCAGATTTGTTAATTGTTGTGGCAACCGAATTTCTTTCCAACCGAATTGTGGCGTTCGCATCAACTGTCATACAATTCGGTTGCTACAACTAAAATTTTCGTGTAGTACTACTGTATTTTCGGTTGCGACAACCGATAAAATTGGTTAACACTATGGAATCATAAAAGAAAGCTAATCGGAATTAATTACGCTTATTGTTATCCTGGAACACACTTGAATTATTATTTTTAATACTTAACTAAATTAAATTGTTTTACTTAATCATTTGAATTAAAAATTTATTCTTTTCCATTATTGGTACTGAACATAGAAGCACATCGCCTTAGACCTCAGCCACATGAGTAGTTTAGGATCGACAAATAGTCAGTAATTATTTTACTAAACTTGGTTATGCCAACCGAATAATTGGCAAGGAGTATCAACCAAACCATACTCATTACCAATTATTCGGTTGTGCTCGTCATTTTGGCATTTAGTAGCAGCAAAAAAATATGCAATTCTTCCACAAAGCTTTAAAACAAATCTGACAAAATGTCCTAAACAATCTCAAACTTAAATAATTGTTGCAAAATTTCGATAAAATGGTTTAAATAAAATTTTCCCTCTTACCGACTACACATAAAATCATTTTCCATTATTTTTGATTTTTAAATTAAGTTTCTTTTATACCATTTTCTTTGCAGATTTACATATATTCTTTTTTCTTTAGGAAAAAACATGCAATATTTTACATAAATTTCAAAACAATTTACATAAAGTTTTTCTACTTGCAAACTGGAAAAAGAAAATAAACAAACAAATTGGGTGCAAATGTTGTGTAAAAAACGTGTCTAAATATTGCCAACCCAATAATGTCTTTATATTGGTGGTAGCTATGCTTAAGTATTAGAGAATACAAAAAATATATATATCCTTACGCTACCAGTCATCATCATTATCATCATCATCATCATTATGATCATTGTCAGTATTCTCATAGTCATCAGCATTCTATCAATAGCAACAAAAAAGAAAAGGACAAAGGTTCATAAAATATCCTTTACAGCCATGCATATTCGTACTTTTGTATAGAGAGAGGGAGAGAGGAATGAATGAAATAATATTTGTCGTCAAACAAATGTTCTGGATGTGTGCAGTTATGTGTAAGGACATTTAAATTCGAATGTATGTGTGTATGTGTGTTAAAGTTTTTATATTCTCGTTAAGTCTATATATTCTTACGGGTGCATTTTATACCAGCCCAGATGTGTGTACAAATAAATCTTCTTTGAGGAAAAATTAAACAAAAAAAAAACACAACTCTAAAATAAACACACAACCAAACAAACAAACAGCAACCATGGGTACAACAAAAAGTTAACTTAAAACTATGTAAGTGCATATGTATGTATGTGTCTTTGTAAGTATCTATAGGAAATATGCATTGCCTGCATATAAAGATAATAAAGCAGTTCAGAAGTGTGTAGAAGTTGTAAATACATACTCGTACATACATATTCATGACTCAAATGAAAATTTCATTAAAAATTACGTTCTATGCATGACTATTGGCAATAAAAATACTCTATTATTTAGTCAGAAAAAAAGCATTGCATTCATTAGTATCGAATCTTAATTAGCATCTGAGAAGTCTTCATAGGAATATCAATAAATATCAAATATGTATGTAATAACATTAAGAATTGGCTTAGAAATTATTTCACAATGAAAAAGTTTAGATAAAGAATTTTAACTTGAAGAAGACAGATGACCAGTATTTGCTCAAATTTACCACTACAACTATGGTTAAAGAGATGCGCTGAAAAATTATTGTTAACTTACACTCAAAAAACAATTCACTTTTTTCTCATTAAGTCACGAATGGCTATCAAAAAATGTTGGATTCGGCTGAGCTTGTTGATCATCCCTTGAACATCACACTAAGCGCAATCCTTAAACAAAATTTGCAACATCTGACGCAGTCTTTTAAGTTTAAAATAATTAGCCAAACCTTGAATATTAATTTTACTTGAAGTTTTACATTAAGAAGACAGACAACAACATTATTATTTCGAAAATAATACTTACACTGTAATGTTTAATATATGGTGAAAAATAAAATGTCACCAGCTAACATCAATTTAGTAGTGAGAAGTCTCGTATTCTATTTGCATTCGAAATGTGTATGAATGGGATATGTAATCACGTTCAACAGAGCTACGTAAAAAAGTAGTGACGGCATTTGCACATAAATACTGATGAGATTCAGTGGCTTTTACCGAAATCAACGTATGTTCTATTCAGCCGTGTAGTTGAAATCTAAAGTAATGTTTAGATATTAAATTTTTCCTTTGTTGCTTGAAATATTATTTACGAACTTTAGCCTGTAAAAATATCAACAAATATTAATAGTAATAAGCAGTTCGTAGTAATTAAAAAAAATAAAATTAATATACATACATGTAAAACTTTCAGCATTTACTGCAATTTTTCAAGTCTAAAAGCTCTTACCAATATAAAAAAAATCTTTGTTCGAAGTTTTTCGACAACAATATCTGTCAAACGAATCGCTCAATTTAAGTCAAATTTTTTCTAGTCAATGTTGTTTTATGAGTTTAAAAATTCATTAAATTTTTGAATATGATAAATACAATTTATTTACATAATATATTTTTTTTAAATTTTCTTAAAAATTTATCGAACTTAATGGGTTTATAATCTCAAGGGCATCCCAATCGTGAATGTTGGTCCGATCGGCGAAGGAGTTCTATGGAAGGAGTTACACAGATACATCCAAAAGGACATTATCGCAAGAATAGTCGGAATCATTACGTCAAAACGTCGAGACCTAATGAAAATTCGATCTTCAAAATCTGGGGTGAAATCAGTAACTTTCTATTTTTTATAGCGAGAAGTTAAAAATTAAAACTGCAAAAATTTAACATATTATATTTTATTCTTAATCACAGATATCATACAAATAAAATAAGATATATTTGTTGAAAATCTATAAACAAATTTTGATTTGATTCATATTTAAATTAAGAAAATTTAACAATCAAATATTGGAATTTTCATTCAACAGACATCAAGACACACAAGTTAAAATTTTATTGTTTAATGGAAATTGTGATCAACACTTTAATATCAATTAAGTGTGATTATTTTATTCGTCAGACATCTGTCCACGTAAACAATATTTTAAATTTTCAAGTCGCAACTCAGTGCCATCGTTTCTTCGAACCAATGGAGTAGTTTTTGGTGACCAGTGCCAGTTAAACACTTAAACAGTGCAACAACAATTAACACAATGTCACACACACTAAAACACATTAGAGAAATGCATGATCGTAAGGACTACTACTGGGCAGAGATTGAACTCAAGTCGTAAGTTATAGTTTGCTTCGTAGTCAACGCAAAGCAAATATATTTCTTAGAAAGATGACTATCTTCATTTGATTTTACAAATTGCCACTAATGCGACATAATGCGTACAGTGGAGCCCATATTTAAATGCATTGCTGTTTAAGTAATAAGCTTTTGCAACAAATCTAAACAATCTTTGGAAAGCTTAATCAGCTGATTGGAATAATTTAAAAACCCCAAAAAAACGTGCTGGTAGAGGCACGTGCTAAACCAAAATTTTTGACAATTTTTCTCCAGAAATAAATATATAATACATTTGCTAATACGTTGTTACATGCGTACAAAACCCAACTATAATCCTTTCAGCTTTCAATAAAAATTTACCCTCATTTTACTGATTTTCTTTCTAATAACGGTCATTGATTATTCATAAAAATAAAAGAACAACATAAAAAATAACGATATTAACCCCGCAGCTTTTCAAAAAAAAAATGTGCGTTTATACGAGTATATGTATGTATGTACGTAAGAGCGTGTGTGTATGTATGTATAAATTATAAGCATAAACGTAAATATTTCTTTTTATTTCAACATGAATTTATCCTTCAACCAATAGCAATGTTAACGTTGTTCTAGTTATTGCTTGATGTTTTCTTTTTTCTTTTTTTTTTTTTTTTTTTGAAGTACTTGACCCACATTAACCAAACACAAAGTGTATACCCTCTTAGGTAAAGCACACAAAAAACAAACAACAGTAAATGCCCTCAAAAATTAAACAAAGGAGTGCAAATAAACTTAGAAAAAAAAACAAAGATCATATTGGGTGGAAAAATCTTACTCTTTAAAAACTTTCACTAAAAGCGAAATACAACTACAAGTCAATGCGATATAGTATGTGAATGTAACGAATTTAAGTTACGCTAAGTTTTGATGAAATATTTTCAAATTAAAATAAGTGTGAGTAAGTAGCTTAAATCATGAAAAGAAAATGAATCTTAATTACATATAAAAATAGAGAGCAAAGTTGAAATCAACTTATGTAAGTCTTTATACAACAAATCACCTTAACAACACCCGTACAAAGCAAAAAAAATCGAATAGATAGAAATAATTTTTTAATTTTGATATTCAAGTTGTCAAATATTCTCAGATCTTTTAGTAAAATACCTAGAAAAAATCTTTGAGTCACATTTTATTAGTATGGTTGTTTTTGGTAGAATTCTTGACCCTGAAATGTTCCAAAAATATATTTTTTTTATGCTTAAACTTAACACATTAACTTAAAACTAACAACTTGAAAATTTTGATATTTAGAAAATATTAAATACATAAAACATAAAAACCCCTTAAGAATAAAGCTAAACTTGAACAATAGACTTTGAAAAATAAAGTAAAGTTCTGTAGTGTAAAAACTTTAATGTGACTCAGCAGATTCAATTACTGATAAAAAGATATTTAATCAGTTGACTGCAGCTGCCGTGGTGGCAGTGAGGTCTAAGCGGTAAAAAACTGTGATGATGAGACTGTGGTTAGTCTCGAAACATCATGATGTCAGTTCAACCCTCGATGCAGTCTAATTTTTCTGTGTCTGTTCATTTATTACCAGCTTCTAGATTTTTCTTTCTAATAAAACTAATTATTTAATTTAATTTAAATTAAATTTAAATTTAAGTAAACGAACATAAGCTTGAAAAAATTTAAAAATTTCTTTTATTAAACATCACTCAGTTCGACTAAAATTAAATTACGGTTGCCGTTTTAAGTGGTTTAGTAAGCGGTCTATTCCAAACCCATTTTTGTTACAAGGCGACAAAATAAAATTATCCCTACAAATAAAGGGTGTTTTTTATAGAGTGACACAAGTTTAAATCTTAATAAAGTAAGAAAATATATTTTTAATATCAATAAAACGGGCTTTATTGGAAAAAAAAATGTTATGAAATTAAAGTTTAAATATGATTTATGCCATGTGGGCGCCACTGCTGGCGCGTAGCGTAGAAGGTGCACTCTGGAACACCAATTTTCAGCAACTTTTCGCAGCATTTCCGGCCGTATTTCGACGATAACTCTTCGAATGTTGATTTCCAGGTGTTCAATTGTTTGTGGTTTATCGACGTAGACAAGTGATTTAACATAACCCCAAAGAAAATAATATAATGCGGTTAAATCACACGATCTTGGGCCATTACGTGAAATTATTTTTTCATCAAAAGTTTCTTGGAATAAATCAATTGTAACGCCCGCTGCACGATGAGTTCACTTATAGAACAATTACTTTAATTAAAAATTTCAACAATTTGCACGCGTTGCTCTTGTGTAACATGATTCATAATGAAATTTCAAAGCAAATCAGCTGTTAAATGGGTGCTCAAATAAAGCAGTGTTGCCAACTCAAAGTTGTGACAATCTAAAAAAACACCCTTTACAACAGCCCGCTGGTATGTCAGAAATCAGCGAATTCATAAAGATCTAGATGTTCCGTTGGTGAAGACTTTATGTTCAAAACATATCACAAAATATATAAACAAAATCTTGATTTCAAATCCAATTTTATGACAAAATTTTTGTAGATCATTTTAGCTCCATTCATTGCATTTGAAAGGAGTAAAAAGAATCATAGAGCAAACACAAATAACTCCCCCTAAAATGAATCCGCGATGAAAATTTGCAGCAGTTTCAGTTGTTACAAAAATTTAATTCGTTGTACAGTAAAATCCATTTACAAGATTAAATAATGTAAAATAACAAATATTGCACACATTAGGTATGTATTTCCACAAATCCACAAACTTGCAAGTGTAAATGTGAAATGAACACGTTTTTGAATGTTTTCATTAGATGGTCGTTGTTAACAAACCAAAAAATTGGTTAAACATTCCAACACTCTGAAGGTTACACAAAGTATTTAAAACTTGAAAAAATAACTTTTTAATATTTTTCTTTTTCATCTTGTTGGATGGAATACAATTTTCTGTTCTGGCCAAAAGCTTACAGTATTTTAAATAAGTCTAAACAAATAAATGGCCAGTAACGAAATACTCATTCGTACACACAATTTGTCTCAAAGTTCATAGAAAAAAGTTTTAGAGGATTAAAATGGCTCTTTTATGAAGAACAAATAAAAGTGCTAACTTAGAAATAAAAATAAATAAAAGGTTGTTTGCCATTGAAATTAGCATTCAAATATACATACATACATACAAACATTCGTACATATTTAAATAGAAAGATATTATAAATAAAAAAGGAAGATATGTATTTAAAATATAGATTTTAAAAAAGTTTTTAAACATTTAAGGATTTAAATTTATAATTTCCACTTCATTTTATTGCTAAACTCTCAATGAACATATTGAAAATATTGCGAGAAAAAAGAACAAAAAACATGATATTTGTTCCCATGATTTATTACGATTGTTATGGTGTTTTCATGGCATAGTAAATATGTATTTTTAATTTTTTTTTTCTTTCCTTTAACAACACAATTTTTATTACTTTATCAGTTTAAGAGTTTTTATTGAAATAAACCATTTAAACCCTGAAAAGAATAGAAAAAAGCGAAAGACAGATGCGAAATGTTGTTGTTGCTTTTATTTGTTTGTCTGTTTGTTTTATTTTTTTCTTCGTTTGCCAATCTCCAAAGATTTTTCAAATTTTATGATTATTTTTATTTAATTATTTAAAACGAATTCAATCGTTTGGAATAGAATTTTATGGAGGTTTTTTTTTTTTGAAATACATTTTTATGATCAGTATCAATATATTGTAATTACTTTTATATGGGAAATAAAGGACGAGTAACGAATAAGTTGAATTCACAAATTGATTTTGTTTTATTATTTGAAGTGATTTAAACTGAGTAAATGTATTGCTATTAGCACACAACTATATGCATGGTAATTCAATCAATTACTCACTAGTAAATATACAATCCATTTACTTCTCCATATCTCATACATGAGATCAACAGGCGAAGTCAAGTTACTTTTATTCAGGGGATAATGGGATAATGCCCAACCATAACCTCAAGAGACATGAGTTCAATGCTCACAAGGGATGTTTTATCTTTAAAATTTTTTTTGTCTATTCGTTGTTTTCTATATGTGACAGCGCATAGAGAAAGGGACCTAAGGGTAAAAAATCAATTTTCACTTTTTTTTTTTTTTTTGATGTGGACAACATCTGAGCATCGAATGAGACCGATACCATGCCCTAAAAGTGTTCCCTCCAAGTGATGGTACACCAAAGATACACGTATTTAAATCTTTAAAATGGCTCTCCTGAACAAAACCGGTTTTTACCCTTAGGTCCGTTTCTATTTTGCGCGTCACATATATTAAAATTTGTAAATTATTATTTTTAAGCCGAGTTGGTAATTAATTTACTTTAATCAAATACTCATGTTAAAGTAATGTGATTAAAGCCTTAACTTTTCTATAAAAAGTTTTTGCACTCAGGTGATGACCCATTCTTTGCAAAGCATTTTGCCAGAACTTAGGGAAAGGAATAGCTTAGAGAAGATACATGTTGGAAATGTAGAAGGCTTAATTATTTTACAACTTGGCTATTCCACGTTATGTTAATTTTTAGAGCAGATGTGTCTCAGATTTCTGCGGGTACCTGCCTTTCGGACCAAGCCCACAGTGCTCTTAACACCGGGTAAATACAATGCGTCGACCAACGCCCCCACACGCAACAGACTGTTACGCATGAGTACCAATTCGAAATCATGCATTTTGACTTGGCCTCCCCCTTGGTTAGGAGCGGAGCCTATATAAAACTCCTACCGATCTTTGGCTCACGGCACCCGGTTGCAATACAACTCCACACCGAGCTTGCGCTCTCACCGCGATTTTGGGTTTAAACCACAGCCACCACGTTGCTCCCAAAAGTGGTCAGGCTGATACAAGTCTCAGAGGCTCCTGACACCCGTGGTACCAGATTAAAGTCTCCGGTCAGACCGAAGCTACTAACAGTTGAACCTCAAATAGTCCGGGACTGGTCACCCAACAACAACAACCAGCAATAATTCAGCAAACGCACCAACAAGCCAGTAAAGGCAAGCAACACCAGATCAGCTTCGCCCACGGAACGCATACAGCAGCAACAGCAAGTGGTGATAGGAAGACAAAGGTGATAGGAAGGCTAACAGTAGGAGTACCCAAGAACACGGTTAGCTGCGGATGCCACCTCCACTAACGTCCAGCCCTTCTCCTACAAAACAAATCATTTGCAAAATCGCCCAACCTCTGAAACGTGCGAATGTCATCTAAAATTCTACTAACATCCCATACTCCCTCCGAATACACCACGACCATATATTCTAAATTTCTAATGTCATCATAGTCAGGGCATATCGTCAGTACATGCTCCCAGTCTTCTGGTCCGTTCCCGCATCGACAATCCGGCGTCACCGACAGTCCTCTCCGATATAAGAAGTCATTAAAACCCTAAACTCAAACTAAAGTCAAAGTCGGGCCGCTCATGTATGTATGTCACGTCACCTATAAAACGAAAAGTCACCTTACCTTTTGTACTGTCCACCCACCTACTCTGACATTCACTATCAACCTTACTACTCAAAAGTGCACCAACCTGCTTACGATCAGCTCCCACCAGGCCATCAGCAGAAAGCCAATCATGCCCTGTCAGACGTAATCCCCTTTTCACTTTACAGGCGATAGCACGACGTATCACCTCCAAGTCAAGAGGAGCCAGCCTCCGTTGACAACGTTCGGCAAACTGGCATGCAACCTAAAATAGCAAAAAGCTGACAAGACAATATCTTAGCACGGCCTCTAGCAATCATAACCGTTTCATACCAAACAGGCGCACCATATGCTGCACATGCAACAAACAGCCTACAATAAATAGTACGAACGGCCCTCCTGCTCAAGCCCCAGTCACTTCCAAGAATACGTTTAACCTTACCTACAATGGCAGAAAGCTTTTCGCGCACATAAGAAAGATGAATATGAAAATTCATCTTCTCACTCACCATTATTGCCAGATACTTAACCTGAGTCACATATCTAAGACTAATGCTGCCAAAACGAATGATCGGAGGACGATTCCGAGACAAAAATTTTAGAGCAGTGTTACTAAGCGTCTGGTGTTATTAGACGCATTAACTGTCTTAAGCTAAGTAAGAGCATAGTGTCGACCACTGTCGGTACAGTTTTTAGTGACCAATGATATGCCTTCATTAGTAAAATAGTTTGACAACAATTAATACAATACTTGATTTTACTGCCCTTATACAGTATAAAGCTATAACAAGAGCAATGATAATGTGGAAGTGGTTGATATCGAAAACACTAAAAATTTTTTTTTTTTTGTTATTATTTTGATTATAACATAACCAGCAAAAACTTTAAAAACATACGTTTCAACCACAAACTACATACCGTCAGAATTACTTTACAATAGTTACGCCAATTACTTACTAACACAGTAGTGCTTAACATGCAGATGCTTATGAGTTCAACCCCTCGCAAAGCAATTTGGAAAATTTTTTTTATGTAAAAATTAGTTTTAAAGTAGATCACTGAGTAAAACACTTGGGATAAAACACAGTAACAGAACCGTCATATGTTCAATGCTCAGCTGAGACTTTTAACTTTTATTGTCTTTTATGTATTTAATAATTTTTAAATTCATATTAAAAATTTTAAATCGAGTTGATTGTAAGTTAATTGTAAGTACTTGCTTCCAATGATATCGCCATGCTAAGGGGTTATGCACATATTACGTATCGCTGTTTTCAGAGATTTTATACCCCACCCCCCTCCCCCCGCCGCCTTTCGTAACACTTTTTACTAATTTTTCAGTACAAAATTTTCCTTCCGTAACAAATCTTTAACCCCCTGGAGCGTTACATAATATGTAACTAAAGTAATTTGTTAAAATGCCAAGACAGAAGTACTGAGGAGTATAATTATCATTATTTTATCTCATTACTTTTCCATAAAAATTTTTGCTGGATACCTTATTTATCAAAAAACAATATTTAATTTAATAAAGGAATTGAAAATGTTTAATTTTATTTTTTTACTAAAACAAAACAAAAAAAAAGGGATATTTTCAACAAAAAAAAAATATCCATTCAACATTGCGGTTTGGATTCGAACTCGAGTCTATCCACATACATATGTTCTCTATACCTTTGTTAAATATTTATAATAATTTCCCTTTTGGTTGTTGGTTCAATTCCTGAATGTACTCGTAGCTTCAATTGACAAAGACACTGAGTTGTATTTTTTATATAATAGAATATTTTCTTTTAATACTTCTATAATAATGTGAGAAATTTATAATTTGATTTTTGACAAAAGAAATTAAGTCAAGTTGCACATAATAGAGCTCATAATAATATTACGTAGCTTAATAGCATCGAAGTACATACGGTCCTGAAATTCAAGAGACCCACTCTGTGATCCTACTCCCAACGATTTTGAGAAAGCTGCTGCATTTTGCTACTGCGGCTTAACGCAATTCTTAAATATGTACATTTACCAAATAAATTCTCCACAATTGCATTTATTTTACATACTTTTTACACAACAATTGAAACTTTCATTTATACTAAATACTTGAATGACATTAATTTAATTAGTTTTCATATATGAACGATTACATTTTAAATATTTATTTTTTCTTATCATATTTTATATCTTTTCAGATTTAATGATGGCTTCGTTCGATTGTGAGGAACCAAACAATGCTGAAAAATTAATGTATGATTTAAATTAATATAATTTATTATGTTTTTCACTTAGTTGTTCACTAAAAAAAAAAGTTAATTGCTATGGCTGCATTTATTATTATTTTTTGTTTGAACAGTTGTTAATGAATGGCATACTAGAAATTACAAATTAATTATGTACAGTTTAATGTTTATTTAAATGATTAAAAAGTTTATTCAATAAGTTTATTATAATAATTATGTATGTTTAGATTTTGATGAAAAAATTCCAACTAAAGCGATGACACTTTGATGGAGTATTTTAAAATGTGTAAATTATAGTAATTTTCAAAATGAAAATTTACTAACACCGTGCATACTATAAAATCGGAAACTAGCATCGAAATTGATAAAAAAAAATCTGAAAAAATATAGCATGAAAATATCGCGAAAAAATCACATTTCACCAAAAATTACCAAGTACAGTAAGGAAAACATTAAACCTGTATTGAATTGATGTCGACAGTGAAACAATATTACTAAATGGTAAGACTGCAAGGAACGCTCAAAACTCAGAAAATAAATTACTTTGAAAATATTTAATTGTGCTTAAAAAATTCAATTTACATAACTTTTTTGTCTTGACACATAAATTTGGAAAAGCAATAATTTATATATTTAAATAATTCTTGCAAAAAACTCAATACTTGATTGAATAGAAAAATCTAAACGAACAAATCTTCAAGGCAGTTTATATTTTACTATCACGAAAGATACCAAAAATACCTTCTTAAATACCACTAAGACAAAACAACAAAAATTATAAATCGGTCCATTAATAGCGAATTTATTCATGAAATACATAATCCAAATTTTTTGTTGCCCTCATTGGAGGTATTCAGTGCCTGTATTCAGTGCTTGATGCAAATTGTCTTGCAAAAATGTAAATCAAAATATTGTAGGTTTTTATTAAATCTAAAGGCAACTTTGTGTGATTTGTTGCTGGATGAAAAAACTACGATATTATGAGAATAAAATAAGAGCTGGTGCATTCATTGCAACTTTCTCACAAAAAGAAATTTTTTTTGGAACGTTTAAAAGTTCCTAATGTAATTATCCGTACATAATAATATTCGAATGCTTGTACAAAATAAATTATCAAAAAGGTTACTCACCTGCATCAACATTGGCAAACATTATTTTGTAATACGTACTATGTACATACATGTGTATGTAAGTACACATGTGTCAGTTTCAGTTAAAACCCTGTCGGAAACTCAGTTAACTTTAAACTAACTTCATTTAATGTATGGAAAAAACTAACTTTTTTAACATTGCGATGTCCTAGGGAGTAGTCAGTTTTTCTTTGCATTACTTGTAGCTAACTTTAAGTTAGTTTAAATAAGTCAAAATGCAGTTAGGTAGTATACATAATAAATAAATATATTTCATTTTTATTTTATTTTCTCAATTCTATACTCAGTAGTAATAAATTTTTCTTCAAATTTTTTTTTTCACCGATGCTGTGCTGTGACTTGAACCAATGGTCATTGCATTAACTGTCTACGCGCATACCACTCAGCTAAGGTACCATTTAAATATTGACAGCAAGAAGTTATCAAATACTTGAAATAATTTTAAGAGTTCCTAAATGAGTAAATTTGTTGGCGCTGACCATATTCAATTATAAATGAGAGTATATGTATGTATATATATATACCCAACCTACTAACTGATTTTGGTTACGTTCTGCATTGTATTGTGGTTAGCTTTATAGTTAGTCTAGAAAAATCAATTTAAAAGTTGGCTTTTCTTGTAGCTAGCTACACATTTAACGAAAGGGAAGGGACAAACAATTTCAGTGCTCCAGTTGGGCACTTCGTAAACGAAATTTGTGACACACAATATACAATTAAACTAGGAAATTTTCTTTATTTGAAAGCTACCCTGCAGTCGGTGTAGCTAGCGAATGACTAGCGATTTCGCTAACTACCAGTCGCGTTACCACTAACTACCAGACTAACTACTAGCAATACACTCGACTGACGATTTTAACATGGGGATGACATTGACGGTAGTCAATTGACACGATCAGACCAGTGAAATCACTAGTCAGCAAGAACCAACTATTTCGCTAGTCAAAATGTACCAGTTAGATCACTAATGATATTTCCTTAATGAAAATACTACAGAAATTTAAATTTTTTGGATTTTTGTTTATTTATCAAATTTCTTTTTCAATATTTATAAAATTTTCAATTAATTGCTCTTTTTCTTTTTTTATGCACCGTTTTAGTTGACTTCTGCTGCTCATTTTACCTTTCTAAAAAAAACACTTTTTTTAATAAAAATTTAAGATTCACTGACCACGAACTTCCAATTGTACGCCAACACAAAATCATAACACTTTCATAAAATCTTTTTTTATTTTTTTGTTGGTTTTCTTTGGAACAAGGGCACAGTTTTTTTCAACTCGTAAAAACAAAAATTGAGGTTGAAGGCATTAAAATTTATTCATGTACTGAGTGCGTGTACATGTACATGAGTGAGAGAGTCAAAAGGAGAACTCTTGCATTATTTGTAGCTAGTGAAGTAGTTAGTCCATTTTTCGTTAGCGAAATACCTAACGATTTCGAGTCAATTTCTACTTTGAAAACTGGAGGGTATAAGCAAAGAAGACAACATCACGGTATTTTATTGCCTAGTGTGTGGTAATTTTTAACAGACATAAATAACTTCTGTTTTTTTTTTTCTTCCTTTAGTTTATGACTTTACAGACCAACCTAAATAACGAAGCAAAGCGCAACGTAATTTAGCGCTTAGCTTTTACGCTGAAATGAGTAACTTAAATTAGAGAATTAACGTTGCGCCAGAAACAGTAATGTTTACTCACTTTAATTAATGAAAAATTATAAATAAAAATAGAGATGAAGACGCTAAATTGAGCTGAAAGTAGCTAAATTTACATTAATTAACAAACAACAAGGGTTAATTTGCAGCCAACTTTACTTCTGGACGCGTTGTCAAAATTGGATTTTCCAATTGTAAAGCTGGAGGTCCATACCACACGTTTTACGCGTTGCGCGTTTGACGCGTTTCACGCTTCATACGCGTATTTAAATTTAAGTTAAATGCAACGCTTTTTACGCGCTACTTGTTTCGTTTTGATCATGTGTGGTGTAAGTATTTTCATAAAAAAAATTATTATTAGTACAAAAAATAGAAGAAATTAATCCACGAAACAAATATATTTATCGATAACATTGAAAGTACTCGTAGAATATAATTTGTCATGCTTAACTATCCAAACCAGCTGTCATTTTATCTTGGCGCGAGAGACGCGTTTAAGCGTTCTACGCGTTGTGCTGTGTAACTTGCCACATACAATTACACTGATTTTACTTTTTTGACAGCCGCGTACGACGCGTAAACGCGTGAAACGCGTGGTATGGACCTCCAGCTTAAAGCGTTGACGCCGCGTTATTTCGGTTGGTTTCATACATATTGTATAGGCATGAGCAATTTTGACAGCGTCGTAATTTAGGTTGGTCTGTTAATTTTTCGGTGGCTTCTATTTTTAACCTCCTTCAACTCAAGGGGTACTTTTTTTAATATTTGAATCTATATGACCTTGAGGAACTTATTGTCAAAATTCTTTTTTTTTTTTTTAAGAGGCTTTGCCTTCAGTTGGATCGCATTTTTTGGAAAATCGGGAAAAGTTATTCCACGCTAACCAAAATATTGATTATCGCATAACTCTGATTGTTATTCGGCGATTTCTTAATTGTTTTATCGGGTTTGCATGCAGCTTTATTCCATAAAATCGGTGTAAATCGTTTCCTCTCTTACACCCAAATCATTTATTATCCCATAACTCATCCATTTATTGACCAATTTGCACAATTTATTGAAAGGGTTTGCTTAATTTGGTCCAATTAATTTTTTTGTGGATATTTTTGTTATCGATTAGTCCCATCTTATATGAACTTATTTTCATTTATGATCCCATAACTTACTGCAGTTGCTGATTATCGTAGGACCGATTTTAAAAATTATTTTTGTTTGTCCGGATTTTCCTACAGTTTGTTCGCATATGTTTTTTATCGAGGAGGCAAATATGTTTCCCAAAATATTAGTCCCATAGAAACGTAAGTGGTTTGCAGAAATTTTAAATGTTGTTTTGTTAAAGAAAGTAATTTAATCGTTCGCGGAAGTAAAATATAAACGAGAAATGAATTATATCGGATTTAAAGCTTTTGCACAGTTTTGTCGATCTTGTAATCTGTTCGATTGCCAAAAGCCAGTATTGTTACGACTCAATTGCGATTCTTTGTAAATGTAATTTTAAGAACTCTGTCTAAAATGCTGCACTATAGACTTTTACAACTTTTATTACAAATTTTTAGTCAAAGTGCTGTGTTTATATCACAACCACTGCCATTCACTACACAAACGAACTACACGTGCACAACTTGAGAAGTGTAGTTGTGTAGTGGATGGGCGGCATAATGTGAACTTCCCCCTGTGAACTACGATATATTTTTAGTTTAGTTATTAGCAAGTTCCGTTAATTCCTTTAAAATTCATCAAATAATTATTCAATCATTTAACTGTATTATTTTGGTTTTATTTAATAAAATATGACATTTATTCGAGCAAATACTCAAGAATTTATGTTTTTAAAAATTTATTTATTTAACAAATAAATAAAGGTTTTATTTAATTTTCTTTATAGAAAACAATTTAACTAATTGTATATAAAAATACTAATTAAGTGTTTATATTAAAGACTAAATCAATAAATATATTAAATTAAATTAATTACTTATAGTCCAGTAGCAATAAGATAAATTTATTTTTATGATTATATTGTTTTAATAGACATACAAAATCAATTAAATTAAAAAACTGTTTAGAAAATTAAATTTTAAGATTCTACTTAAAGTTTCACTTCAGCAAATAATTTTAAAGATTAAAAAAGATTTACATCTTTTCAACTATTTGCATAATAAATTTTGTTAAGATAAAATTGTAAATCTTTTAAAGAAAACAAATTGAATTTTGGTAAATTTTTATTGATTTAATTGAAACTATGAATCTAATAAAGATTCATTATTTAAAGAAAATTTAAAAATTTTCTGTGTGAATGGAAAAGAAAAACAAAGGAAGTGTTTCAGTTATAAAGATTTAATTAATTCATTCAAATCAAACAGACATTGCTGGTATTTTTACATATTTTGATTATAATTTCAAAATTAGTATAACCAGGGCTTTCTTTTTTCCTAAATCAATACAGAGATTACAAAAAACGTCTTTTCTTTATCAATATTTTTAGTTAAGAGCACGCCTTTATGTGAAAAAAGTATGTAATTAAAATGGAGAAAGTAAAAGAAATAATTAAATTTTTTTTTCTGAAAACCCTGCAATTCCCAAGAAATTTTCCAAAATCCCAGAGAGGCGATTACTTAATATTATCGGCGTATTATTTTTTATTTTTAGTTAAATAAAGATCTTATTTTTGGAAATACGTACTTAAAACCATACTAAGCTTTCTGGTGGCACGATAAATTTATTGGTTACAGCTTTGGAATTTGAAAACAATTTTTCTAAGTGTTTTAGAGACGTTTCAATGCTGAATGCGTGTTGCCAGCAAGTGATGAGGAAAACATTTTAGATCGGTTTTGTGTATTTTAATAAATTTTTGTATTTATGACGCCATGAGGACAATAAATATCGAGCCTTTGCTGCATTAGAGTCATAACTCGAAAAATTCGAGTTAACAATCCAACATTAATGTGGAAAAATTTTGTATAAATATCTTATTACTATACGTACAGTGCTCCACGGATATTTGCTTTCCAAAAAAAATTTATATATTTGTGTAATTAAGCGGGGATATTAATTAAATGAATTTGTCTTATTAGATCATTGTGCATCTTTACGTGACGGTCGAGGGGATTTTAAAGAATTGTTAAGAATTAAAAATGTTGCACTGAAAAATGGGTAAAAAGCGTTAGGTAGGGTGGGGGTATAAAATGTCCGAAAACAACGTTACGTAAGCTATGAATAACACCTAATATAAGTTGTATGTACAGTAGTGAGCAAAAAACACTCACACACATACAATCACTTTTATACGTATGATTAACAGCTGCTTATGAAAACTTGGCTGCATTAAAAACAGTATTGTAACTAAAAAGTAGTTTGTACAATTAAACAAAGGAAATTGAGAGGAATCTTTATTTTGAGGATTTAAATTTTCGGACTTAAATACCTAAATCGGGTATTAGCTATTTAAGCGTAAAAGTTTTGTAAGAATAAAATAAGAAAAACAATTAGATGAGAAATAAACGTAAAAGCCAATTATCCATGGATTAATGCATATACTTTTGAGACATTAACATTAAAACCTTGTTTTCTGCAAAACTCATTTTTTATGGCGTTTTCTTTTCTGCACAAAAATGTTGCGCTATCAATGTGTAATACTTTTTACAGTTTGCCAATACCTATTTATTTGTTGCGGGTTAGCAATATCTAAATATATATTTCGTTGGTTGCCATACCAACTCATCAGTAGATGTTTACCCTTTATGTTTCAAAAGTTTCAAGGCTCATCTACTTATACATAAACTTACAAACAGATTTGTGAATTACAAAGCATTAAAAGAGTCTTTCAAAACCTTTTCAAACATACACAACAAATAATTTTTCATTATGATTGAAATTCATGCTCAAATAAATGTTAAATTTTGTAAAAGTATTTATTAAAATTTTTTGCTCAAATCTTGTTCACTTTTTAACTTTTTAATAATAAGTTTTCTTGCTTAAGCGAATTGAAAGACAAGAATAAAAGTTTTTACTTGTAGAAAAAGGTACTTAACAAAGATGTAAAAAAGGTCAGTATCTCACCCCGACTTGATAATAGAGGGTCAAATATGTTGCATATTTTGTCATATATTGGTGCAAAATATTTAGTAAAGAACGAAATCGCTTTTGAATAAGTTACATATTTTTTAGAATGGATCACGAAAATTAATTAATGTAGCATAAATGCAACACTTTTGTCAGAAAAGAAAACGCTATTAGTATGCTGCTCCATATATTTTAGTAGGCACACCCATGCTTGAGAGGAATAAAAATGAATAACTATCTCACAATCTTTAAAAACGGTATAATTGTTGTTTAACAAAAAATTGTTATTTGGTATATTTTAATTTATGCTTAAACTTACTGCCTGTTCGCCGATATCGAAGAAGTTCTTACTTTCGAACAATTACATTTGAAACAAAAACAAAATTTTTGAATTTGTTTTAAATGTAATTGCTCGAAAGAAAGAACTTCTTCGATATCGCCGAACAGGCAGTTAATCTTTATAATTTTTACAAGAAAAAAATCTTTTTTTTAAAGATATTGTTCGCAAAATTTACTTTTGTTATAATAGTGCATTTTTTTTTTATCTACCGAAAAAAAGTTTTAATTTTCTATCCCTAATGTATGCTCTACCTCTAATTGCTGTAAACTCATTTAATATTATTATTTCAATTGGAAAATAGACCAGATTTCAGTCTAAAATTATTTAATAACAAAAGTGAACAACAAAAATACACAAATGAAATTAAAACAAAACATTTATTGTTATATAAATGTGTGTACAAATATAATTATATGTAAAACAATAAATTTATAAATAAATAAATATATGTATATAGTTGATACTCAAATTAAAAATATGATAAATAATATTAATAATAGACAAATATTATTATAATTTCTTCTCTAAGTAAAAATAACATTTAATAAATGTATGACAAGTTGCAACAAACAGCAAAAACTCGTGTAATCATAAAACCATTTTGATATAATTTAATAAAAATTATGAAAATAAATAAAAACAAGCAAATAGTGTGTGTGTGTGTGTGATTATTATTTACAGCAAAATTGCATAATGTAATAAAAATATGTACAAATTTGCGCACAACTTTAAATTTTATTTGATAAAAGCTTTCATCATAATTCAATTTTTCACAAACCACATTGTTCAGCTTGCACTTGCAACCATTCTAAAAGCGATTTGATGATGCACAGCATAACCAAAAAAAAAGGGAAAAAGATGAAAAAAAAAACACAAATGAATATACAAAAAGTGATGAAACATTTTAAAAGGTTTGTCATTTTAGATTTGGAAAGAAAAAAAAACAGTGCAACCAAAAAAAAAAAGAAAGAATAAAACTTACTACCGCTGTCTAAGCAATTTTCCATGCCAAAACTGCATTGGTTGCCAAAAATTTCATAACTTTTCCCATCACTGGCACAAACAGGATTATAAATCAATGGACAGGCACGCATACAATCATTACGAAGCAACGGATCCACATCCTTAATACACAAAAGCATCTGTGTGGGCTTCCAGGCTTTAAAATGGGCGAATGACAAATAGAATTGTATGAAAGTGTTAAAGTGTAAAAGCATTAAAAAGACTTTTCGATGAAATTTTACTTAATCAAATTGCACATACTCGTACACACATACATACATACATATATGTGAAGAAAGAGTAATTAAAGTGTGGCAACAAAGAACTTACCACGACCCTGGCGACAATTATCGTTTTCCATTAAACATTGATTATGAAAATATTTATAATCTTCGGGATGTTTTTCATCTACAGCACAAACGGGATCAAGTATTCGAGGGCAACCTTGAAAACAATCTGAATCATCATCATAATCATTTGGTTGCAAAGAGTCTTGCAAACTATCTAAAAGGACTAGAAATTTAAGCAAAATAATTAACAAATATTTTGCAAAGATTTTTATCGTTTTTATTTGCCACTTCGCTTACTTACACTCAGCTAATGCTATTTCCATAATAAGAAATGCAAAAATTTGAATTTTAAAAAACATTGTGATGCTATAATTAAAATGCGCTTTACTTTATTTCAAAACTTCAATTACAACTGAACTAAATATGCCTAAATTCTACTTTATATATACTTCTGTACTCGTACGTATGTACATACATTCATATGAAGTGATATAAAGATAATAATTACCTTATAAATTTCTTACGTCATTTTACTTTATCTGTTTTATTTGTTTACTTTAATTAATAATGACCAGATGAGTTACAACTTCATTCCAAGTACTTCAATATACATAACTGACCTTGTTTGCACTTTCAAGGTTTCCTTAAAGTGTACTTCAGTCTATACTTAGATTGGCAAGATTAAGGGAGTTCACTCACACTGGTTGAATGTATGGAAATATTAAAATAAACTGAACTAAAAATAAAAATATTCATGGATGCACCTTTTATAATGTTTTGTTTGTGTACAACTTCGCCATTAAAAAAAATACTGAAAATAATTATGCAGTTTTTATACGGTCTGATTGCAACGAAATTTCATACGGCATTTAAAAAGTAGCTAATGTATTTAAGTTTATAGTTTAGATCTTATAAATTTAGGCTACAAGTTTTCATCTCGATTTTATGCAAAATTCATAACTTATTCAAACCTCATATAGTAATAGAATAGTAGATTTGCCTATCATAGAACTATGAAAAGATTTTTTAATATATATATGGGTTTCCGTTTGAAGTTTTGAAGATATTCGACTAACAAAATTTTAATGTCACTCTTTTTTACCAACCTTGGTCTACTATTTTGCTAATCGGAAAGTCAAATTTAAGGATTAAGTCATTAAAATTTTATAACGCAAATCATTTAAAAGTTATTAAAAATTTTCTCTCGGTTTTTGCAGAAAAAATTGAGGTAATTAGTTCCAATTCACACGATGCAAGTCTTATTTTTGAGCTTATTAGTCTTTTGGCGAGAGAGACAGGGGGAAAAGAAACGAGTACATCCTCTCATGTACTCATGAAATTCGTAGTGTTAAGTTGGTATACATACATACATACATTCATACAAAATCAAGAACAGTTTAAGCAATAAGACGATTGCTGTGTGAACGCCAATGAAAGTTCAAAGAAGAAATCGTGATAAGTTTTGCAATAAGACTTGAATAGTGTGAATTGGGACTCACATATTTGGAAATTGAAGCACAGCCGCGAATAACGTTTCAAGTGCCATTTTTTGCAAAACATGTTTTTTGCATATTACCGTTAACATTACTCTCTTACATTACTCAAACACCAAATTAGCCAAAATTATGCTCCTTATCGCTATCGAAATGCAATTAGAAAAAGGCATTCAGTGGAAGAACGTTGCAGGTTACATTCAAAATGATGCGAACGGAATTATCGAAAGTAATTGATAAGTGTAACAGAGGTACAGAAAGGAAAGCTGATGTTGAAAATTGGAAAGACAATAAAATTATAAGGTTGAGAAATAGTGGAAATGCGTATATAACAAGAAAAAATAAAAGTATACCTAAAGAACGCTCCAGAGCAGGTAACATGGAAAAACGTTTTAAGTCCGCAACATTTTATTTTTTATTTTAAATTTTGTTATATAGGTTTGTGATTGCCAATGCTACTTAATTTGTAAAAAAAATTAGCATTAGTCAAATACAGCAACATTTTTATCATTTCTATGAAAAAACTACAATGAACAAACAGGTTTTTTATCGTCTTTAATCGAATTAATTTTCGAATTTAATTTTCTTGATACAAATTTTTGTTTTGATGTTGAATTAATTTTTATTTGTTATAAATATATAAAATTTTATAATTCATCCTTTATTTAAAGAATATAAATCAATTAAACAAAATTGTCTTTAATAGGAATGTTTTCTTTGCGACAATAACATTTTGCAACGTGGAATAACGTTTTAAAAGCCATTTTCCATGATGCTTGCTGTAGTGGAATAACGTTTTAACTGACATCGCGCTTTGGATATAAAACGTTTTTCCACTAAAAAAATTTTTAAACAGTAAATTAACATGTAATTTCAAATTAAAATTTTTTGATTTTTTGAATATAAGTTTTTATTATTATTATTTTTGAGAAGGTAAAAAAAAAATTTAAAAATTATATAATTTTGCTTTTAAAAAATGTTTTTTTACTCTCCTGAACAATTTGCAATTTGTCACTTAGGGGCTGTGCACATATTACGTAACGCACCAGGGGGGGTTAAAGACTTGTTACGGATTGGAAATTTTGCACTGAAAAATTAGTAAAAAGCGTTACAAAGGGGGGTATAAAATCTCTGAAAACAGCGTTACGTAATATGTGCACAGCCCCTTACAACGTTATTCGCGGCTGTGCTTCAATTGTAAAAGCAATTTATACTACATTTCAAACAGTAGTATGTATTTAATATACAACAATTCACAAAAAGTAACAGTTTTCAAAATTTTGTTAGTTGAGGGTACCAGAGCGTTTAAAAATACCCATATTATTAAATATATAAATTTTAAGGCCTGATTAAAACATAGAAAAATATATTTACTGTTATAACAGTAAAAAAATTTTGTTCAAACGAAATTTTGTATCAAACTGTCACTTTAATCAATCACAGGTTTGTATTTAATGGTAAATTAGTAACAAAAGTAATTATTTCTGTTTTTGGTAAGAAGGGACAATAAGTGAAGACTTAAATTTTGCCTCTAAACTATTGTGAATGGTTCCGATATTTGCTACATCCGCGTACTGTTTTACTTAAGGTACTGCAGTGCTAATGTTTTGCATATGAAAATGCTGTGGTAGTACAGTTCTTCTGAAAGTTTTTCCAGCATTTAAATACAGAAACGAATAATTGAATGTATAAGCAGTCGTGGCCGAGCGGTTAAGGCGTCTGACTAGAAATCAGATTCCCTCTGGGAGCGTAGGTTCGAATCCTACCGACTGCGTGGATAAATTTTTATTTATATATAACCAACGGAAAGATGCAATTGATTAATGACTGACTGCTTCAGTTTTTTTAGATTTATATGAACACCACACACTGTTGTCATATCAGTCATAATTAATGTCTTATTATTTTACAATAGTTTAAAAAAACTGTTGTTGTTCTTCAAGCAAAAAAGTCATATAATAATAATACTTTTTTAGGTACGTTTATGGTTTGTCATAAAATAACAGTTGAAACCTTAGTCGAGCAGCTAAAAAACTCTTCAGTCGAGCCGGCGATAATATTTACAAGCCGCCGCTAATTTGTAAATAACAATATTAAAATTATAACACCAGCAACAGCTGCTTTGATTATATTTATTTCAGCAAGTTCGTATACATAAAAAACAATTTGAATATTTTATTTGATAATGGACATTTTAGAAGATTTATAGGATATTTATTATTTTCTTTATTAACAAGTCGGACTAAATTAATAAACATTTACATTTGCAAACGTATGCGCACTAATCCGACTAAAGAATTAATGCTCCTCGTAAGGAGAAGCGGCTTCAATTCGCAAGAGACTACATGGTATGGGATGTGCAGCAAAATGTGTGTACATTTTTTAAGATGATGCAAATCATGTGGCAGACCTGATCAATATGCGCACGAAAATGATCAAGAGCTATTATAGAAAAGAAGCCTTGACTGCTTGTTTAAACCACTATAAACTAATATTTTTATGCGCACGAAAAAACTAGCGTGACAGTGAAATTGAACACCCAGTACAAAGTAAACCTAAGTTTCTTTTGTAATAATGAAAACTATTTAAGCCTTTTAATCAAAATATAAATTGCTTACATATTACATACTTTATTTATCCCTTTTTTTTTGACTAAAAAAAAAACGCGCTTAGAAAAGTTAAAAGTTCGAAAAATTAATACCCCTTGGGATATTTTGGTTAACTTTTTTAAGATTCTACTGTATATTCCAAATAGGCCGACTTCCTAACCGCATGTTACAAAGCATTATTTGAAAACAAGTTGTAGCAGAAACTCTAGATTACAGAGAAACGCTTTGTATAAAAACGGCGTTAAGGAACGCGAATCTGGACTCATACTTGAATACAAAATAAAGTTGATGCATGATTTTTAACAGCTGACACTAATCAAAATGAGTTGCAACTTGCAATAAGAAACATTAGGCATTGCCAAAAATTTCAAATATAAATTTAAGAACTCTATTCAGTGTAAAAATGCTGTGCAGCTTGCTTTTAGGAAGTCAGTCGGCCATAGTTAAAGACCAAACTTCTTTTTTTTTTTTCTTGACAAAAATTTATTTTGATTTAGAAATATTTCTAATTACAAATTTTATCACATACATACATAAACATAAATATTTTTTTGTTTGTTTGCTAGATATATTACTTTTACATAGGTTTACAAGTTAAGATTTTGCTTTTATAAATTTTTTAATTTTTTTTTTACTTACAGACAATTGCCAAACAATTTGATGAAATTTTTAATAAATACATAAAATACACAGAAGCATTTATCAAAAAAAAAAAAAAACTACATTAATAAAGAAAAAATTTAACAAAATAATAACTTTGCTTCACAAAATTCATATTTATGGGGTTATTCTCAAATCAAAAATACCCAAATAAATCAAGAGGATTGTTTTCGATCAAAAACTTTCTTATAACAATTCACGAATAGCAGTATTACAATCATGTTTGTAGGTGCTATTATCATTTCAAAAGTTTTTTCGTTTTTTTTTGCAGAAATAAATTCTAAAATTTCGCTTTTGTTTCAAATGTAGTTACCGTTAAGAAGCAAAGCTAATATTTTCTATATGTGTTTTTCACAGGTCGAATTCATACTAGATGGTCTCAACAACTCTGCTAATTCATTTGCAATACAGTTCATTGATATCCCATTTATTAAGGCAAATTCGGTCGAGATCACCTTGCATGAATTCGAATTAGTTTTTTCTATCAAAATATGTATAATATTTGGTTTTTTGTTTTCTTTTTTCTAACATAATTAAAATTAAAATTATTTTCTTTTATTGTTCTTTTATTTTGCCTTAAGCAATTTAACTTATTTTTCAATTTATCAAAAGTACAAAAGTTGTAGCGTTTCATTCTTTAATTAAATCTAAAATGTAGCTAACAATATTGATATAAAAAAAAATTTAACAGTGGATTTCTTTAAATTTTTTAATTTTTCGCATTAACAGAATTTGTTATTTTGTTAATACGAAAACGTAATTTAAAAAAAATTATAGCAAACAAATTAATATTAAAAAGAATGGATGTAATATTTTTATACGTTACATGTAAATACTTCAAAAAATTTTAGTTTTTTATTTATTTCGTTTTTAGTTTATTTCATTTTGTTTTTTTTTTTTTTTTTTTTTTTTTGTAAAGTTGTTAAATACACATACTACATACATATGTACATATTTAATTAACTAAAATCGTTTTCGTTTAAGCTGCCCACACACGAGTGATTTGTGCGTGTGATTTGTTCGCGTACCATTGACATTATACGTCAAGAAGAAAACATGAATTGTGAAGCGGATGATGCAATTTCTCTTTTGATTATATACTTACATACATACATAAATATGTATGAAAATTTTCAATTTCTTATGATTTGTGCGCGCACAGCCCCATTAACTTGTAACAAGATGACGAACACGTACAAATCACACGCACAAATCAATCGTGTGTGGGGGGGCACCTTTAGACTTGCAGTCTTATTTACCTTAAGAGCAAACGAAATTTTCTATCGAAATTATTGAAAACAATAATGAAAAATTAAAAAAAAAAATTAAATGAAATTCTCAAGGAAATTTTCTTTCGTGTTCAGATAAACAGATAGTTAATACTTTTGTTTTTATTAACAATAAATGCCACATTTTATAAATCACTTCATTTACTATTAGAAAGTAATAAAACAGAAAGAAAAAAAAAACTGTGTTAAAAAGACGGTTATGTAGTTCCAGAAATTAAAAGAATGAGCCTTATTGAGGTTCTCGAATCGACTTTGAATGTTGTAATAGATTAAAAGAACTTATAATATTTTTCTTTGATCTATTACAGTGGTCGAAATCAATTCGTGAACCTTAATAAGGCCCAATATAACAAAAAAAAAAATAAAAACTAAAAAAATGTGAACAACGGACAAAAACGTAAAAGAAAAAGCTATTGCAAACTATATTCTCATCATTCATATAACCATGAATGTCAAACTCCATATTGCTGGCTTAACATGCAAAGGCTCCAAGACCGTCCATATTTTAAAACTTTACAGATGAAACAAAAACAATCAAACTTTTTTTTCGTAAACATTTTTGAATTCTGTAAACTGTACTTTTTATAGCGTTTTTTCTTGTGATAAATTGGACTAAGCGCTTTTGCTTATCACTACAAAACAACAATAAAAATCGAAAAAAAAAAAATTTTTCGTAATCAGTGTACATATTTTTACTTATTGTTTATTACGGCATTAAAATCTCAATTTCTAAAAAAAAGAGTGGACTTAGAGTTTTTGAATGTTAAGCCAGCGATATATAAAAAATATATGTAAAAATACAGTCGAATTCGATTAAGCGAAAATGTGAAATAGCAAAGTACTTTGCTTCACTTATGCGAGATTTCCGAGAAAAAGAAGTTAGGATAAGTGATAAGGATAAGAACGTTTCGGTACGAACTCACTTTAAAATTTCTCAATACAAAGAAAATATGTCATTAGAAGTAAAATATTATGTGAGTTGTATTTGATTTCAGATTTATTTTGCAAACTGAAATATAAGCGATTTTAAATTAAGCAATTTTTTAAAGTATTTTGCTGAGAAAATAGAAATTTTCAAAAGTAAATGTTTATAAGAAATTCAAATACATAAAACATTTTGAACATTAAATGCTAAAATTTAAATTTAAAGAAAGATTTGTTTAATACAGATGCCAAAAAAAAAATCAATTTCTTCAGATAGACATCTGAAAAGCTTTGGAGGGAGCTACATAATCAGTTTTTCATTAGTTTTTCTTTAAAAATAGTTTTGTTATCAATTTAACATAATTTCTTGGAAATTTTTCAAACATTGTAAATGTACACTTGGCATTTTTTTTCTACAAATCTTATAATGTGATTTAAAAAATTGGACTATAAAAATTTTATATAAATGTTTTCTGTTTTGTTTTGTTATGTTTTTTGTTCTTCTTCTTTCACTAAAAGCACAATGCCTGTGTTCTTTTCTGTTCTTTGTTCTACAATATGTCTATAAAGTATGATATTATTTATTATTATTAGTATTTTTGTTTTATTGTAAATTATTTAAAGTGTGCTTTTTTCCTTCTGAATATTAGTTCAATTCTAAATCGAAGTTGTTATTTAAGTTAATCACAAGGATGTATGTACTAAGTGTTGTATCGATTGTATGTGCTATGTTTTATAAAATTTAAACATTATTGCTCATGTAGCCCATACAACACTTATGGCGTTTTCTTTTCTGCAAAAAATGTTGCACTTTTTCTGCCCTTCGTACATTTCTTGTTTACGAAGGGCAGAATAAGTTCAACATTTTCGGCAAAAAAGAAAAAGATTTTAGTTTCCCACTAATGTGAGTGTCACTATTATTATAGTTTATATGTATATATTTTCCCTTAAGTGTGTTTTTTTTTTTTCTTTGTATCTTCTTCACAAATAAAGCTAATTTATGTTTGTAAGCCAGTTTAATGCGTTGTTGAGGTCTGATGTTTTGAGGGATTTATATGCATAATGAATAATGCCGCAATCATAGATATTAAGGTACGATCTAGCCAGGTAACTGGATTTGGATATATAAGACCACCTTCATAGAAACCCAAATGACCGCCATGAGCCAATTCGATGTAACAGGCCTTGTGGCGTGAAGCTGTAAAATAGCAAAATAGCGAATTTAATTAGTGTGTGTATGTATAAATAATATTTTTCTAATGTATAAAAAAATAAAATAAGAAAACACAATTCGCAGTCGGTAGGATTCGAACCTACGCTCCCAGAGGGAATCTGATTTCTAGTCAGACGCCTTAACCGCTCGGCCACGACTGCTTGTTAATACCAAATGTCTAAGTATGAACATATACGCCTGATTCATTTATGATTTTATATAAACCGTTTTCTTTGAAAATGGTATAAGTCTATTTTGGCACAAAATGAGTTAATGATAAAAAATGAATGACAGACAATACAATGTCTTATAGTGCGTTTTCATCTACGTGATTTGTGCGAAATCATCTCATTTGGCCAACTGAAGTAATTTGCGAGATGATTTCCCATACATTTTCATATGAGCAAATTATCTCAAATGACTTAATTTTCTCCAAATTATTTCGAATTTTGTCTAAGCAACACTGCGCGGCTGCTTTTATTCAAAATGGCGGTTGGAAAAATATTTGTGTTTGCCAAAGTTTAAAGTACTTTTAAAAAAATAAATTAAAACGGAATTTGTTGGTAAAACACAACTAAATTACATTAAATACATTGTTTGGCCTCCAACTGAAGTTCGTTCGCACATAAAACTTACACACATATTTAATACGTGAATAAAAGTATGTAAGTTAACAACCCTTAAAAATGTAAAACACAAGAAAGTAAATGGACATTTTATTTGTTTGAAGCAGGGTACCCAATCTTTTGAGTCGCATCCCCAATTTGAAAATTTTCATCCCCGAAATTCCCCAAAAAGCAATTTTTACTATCCCCGAAAATCCCCACTAAAAATAATACTACTTCAATGTCAATTCACTTAAGTTATAAGTTATGAATACTTTATTTGCACTGTAGTTCATTTCTAAGTATATATCTGTATGTGCGTTCTAACAAATTAGTTGAAGTTGACTGATAAAATCAAAAAGTTCGGAGTCCAAATCTTCTTTACCGCTGTCTGAAGAAATTTTTTGGTACATGCTTTTAGAATTAAACAATTCGACCATTTCTGGAGATGGATCAAAAGTTTCATACCAAATTCCGTTATTTTTTTAATGTATATTAATTCTCAACAGAGATTCGAGCAACTCGTACTGCATTTTGTTTCTAATTTTTGTTTTTTCCGTGTTCATTGCCGAAAAACTCGTTCAACGCAAAATCTCTGAAAACAGCGTTACGTAATATGTGTACAGCCCCTTACATACCTTTGCCATTAAGTCGTTGTTGTGTTGAATATAATTTAATAAAAACTCGGTGTTATCTTCCATTTTTATAATTTTTTTTAATTTTGCTACTTAAAATTTTTGTATGCCAAAAAATAAATAAACAACACAAACGTCAAACTGATTTCGAAAATTCGAACAACAAATTACTTCAACGTAATGGAAACACTTCGAGATGATTTCATCAAATCAACCTTCATTAATAATCATTTAATTTAGTTATAGTAATATTCTTAAACACGTTTAGCTATTTTTCACTATAAGCGATTTTTTGCGATTTCTTATCAACTTCTTTTTCAGAAATTTTCGAATTTGTTGCAATTATTCGCAAATTCTTCGATTTTTACAGATTTCTAAAGGTTGTAGCGATTTTTCATCAAAATTATGCCTTGCAGTTTTTCGGAAATTTTTGCTTTTTTCGAGACTGGCGCACTTTTTTCAAATCTTTTAGCTTTCTGGTTCTTTTAAGAAACTTTTAATCAATTTGGCGCTTTGTAGTCTTTTGCAAGTTTTTACGAATTTTTATCAGTTTTGCTAGTTTTTTTCGACTGCTTATGATTTCTGCAAGTTTAATCTATTTTTGAGCCTGTTTCAAATATTACGATCTGCTAGATTTATTCCATTTTAATTATTTTGATGAAAGTCATAATTTCAATATTTTAAACCATTGGATACATATTTATTATCCCATGTTTTAAATCTAATTTCAAGCAAAACGGTAGCCTAATTTTAACGAATATGTCACAATTCCTATTCTTGTCAGATGGTGATTGTCAAGAAAAATGGAGAGAATGAAACTATACCTTCTATTTATTATATGTATGTATTATTTCGCGCAAAGAAAGAAAATCAAAAATTTATAAAATTCTTTTTTGGCAAAACGCTGTGATCGTCACAAATTTTTATCAAAACAACGAACTTACCAGCAAAACTCTTAATAGGATGCAATAAATCTTCTGGTACTATTGGATCATCTTTGGCATTTATAAAAATCATAGGCTTTTCGATTTGATCGAAATAATGTAAAGAGGAACTCCAACGATATAGATCATTTGTGGTAGCGAAATTATGAACGCGTCTTGTATATGCTTCATCTAGTTCAGGCAGTGTGGCAGCTGCAATAATTTCACGTTCGTTTAGATTATGACGTTGTCGTGTTTCTTCCGATAGAAGGACATGACGGTGTTTAAGTATAATATTTTTCATATTTTCGGTCATAACGTACAAATAGAAACGACGGAAATTTTGCCAATTCAGTAGCCATTTGGTGCCTCTGAAAAATAATTTGAAAAAATTTATTATTATTTAATTTATGCACAATAAAAAAGTGTTAAGAGCTAAAAAAAATGATTTACATACTCTTCAGCATTGTAGCCTTGGCATATCGAAATGCCACCAATTATATTCTGTGGCTTGATTTTGTCATTTTCGCCCATATATTTGGTTACCAAATTGCCACCCAGACTAAAGCCCACATTAACGATGTGTGTATCAGTGTATTTTTCTGTTAGATTCTCAACCATCATTGAAAAATCATCAGTATGACCTTGAATAAAATTATTCCATATTAATTGAATTTTTATATATTTGCTTTTTTTTTTTTTTGGTGTGTTCTCTTTTTCTTTTTTGTCTTTTTTAAATGTCTACTAAATATGTGGTATAGGATAGACTATAGAATTGTTCAACTAACCATATGTGAATACTCTTGCGGCGGTAACTTGAACACTATGTAAGGCACCAATATGATTAAGGACAGCACAGCGATAACCATGGCACTGTGCATAATGAACAAATGTGCGTATGTAAACACTTTCGGATGAATTTCCAATGCCGGGACAAATGGCAACGGTGATGTCATCTGAAAATTGAAAAATAATACATTATTTTTACTTTCGATTCATTTAATTTGTTAAGGATTTTTAGTAAAAAAAAATTGTGAAAAGTTTTTGGCACTGCAGTCTATATCGTTTAGTTTTAACGAAGTATATTTCTAGATTTATCCGGTTGTCAGAAAGTGTTCACACACAAAACACGGAAAGTTGCGGAAATCGTTTTTTTTTTTTTTTTTATTTTTTTATACATCAACCTTGGGCCGAATCGTTACATCTCGTCACGTAATGGCTTATTCAATTCTTCAATTATTACGTGATTTTAAAAATTCAAAGAATATTATTAATGGATTTTTTTAGAAAAAATTATTTCGAAAGCCGATCCAATCATGCGATGCTCATGTATTTAAAATGAATTATTCTCTTGGAGTGACCAATATCGAGTTTCAAGACATTTAATGCCCAGCAAAAACTTGGTAATACGTTGCAATTATCCAACAACGTACTTTTCAACCAAACAAACTACATACCGTCCGAACTACTTTACAGCAGTTCCACAACTACTTGTTTGTAAACAAATAATGCATTTATTCTCTCATAAGCACAGTAGTATTGTCTGTGCTTATCATTCTGCTATTCAGAAGTTCAACTTCTAACGACGCAAATAATTTTTTTTTTTTTTTTTTTTGTGCGAGTTTGTATAAACAAATTTTTAAGCCACACTTGATCCGTGTTCAATACTTAGCAATACTTGTACAATTTTATTATGTTACTTTTTTTTTTGCCAAATATTTAAAAAATACTTGCCTTCAATGACATCGCCGTGTTAAAGTAATGAGCTAAAACACCGAAGTAGAAGTAGTGAAGGTTTTATTTATTAGCATTTTTTGTTTTTGCTTTTCAACAGATTTTTTTCTATTTTTGCTGGGTATTTTAGATTCTGAGCCTCAAGATTTTTATGTATGTAGCAACACTTTTTTTTAAGTTACACAAGCGAGAGTTTAAAAAAATGGGCGTTAAAGTGGGAGTGAAAATTCTCCTTTCCGTTAAAATATTTTATGAATTTTTACAAACCAAAAAAATTTTGAAAATCTCTTCAGCCATTCTTTGTTTTAGATAAATTAAAGAAAGTGGGCGTAAAAGTGGGCGTGGTAAATTTTTCTTTGCGTACAAACTTAAATTGGATTACTAAGAAAATTTAAAAAAAAAAGTTATAAAATTCGGTCCAGCCGCTCTCCGTTTTAGATAAACTAAAAAAAGTGGGCCTAAAAAGCTAAGTTTTATTATGACGAACATTTACCAAAAAAAAAAAAGAAAATGGCCAAATCCAAAGCAAAATAATAATTAAAATTTCTTAATTTACATATGAAAAGTAATATTATCAGGCTCAAGTTCAGTTTTATTTAATTAATGAAAATTCAAAATTACTAAGAGTTTTTTATGTTGAAAATATTATTATTTATATCCAATCAGTTTTTTGTTAATTCTCGTATTCTATTTCTGTTGAAAACTGGTTAAATAGTTAATACTCTTCTCAATTAGTATCCACTTTACAAAAATTGTAAAGATGGACAATTGAACGCTGATGAGAGGTGTAGCGGCCTTGAAATCAGTACTGATACGTTCTGCTAAAAACTGATTGGATATAAATAATAATATTTTTGAACATAAAAAAACTCTTAGTAATTTTGAATTTTCATTAATTCAATAAAACTGAACTTGAGCCTGATAATATTGCTTTTCATATGTACATCAATATAAGTTCCAATAATAATTACGTTTATTCGTAATAATAATAATATAAAAATATTTCTTACTTTATTATTTTACTTTTTTAAAAAATATTTAAAGTTTTAATGTTACATTTGAAATGAATGCATTTTTTTGGGGAGATTTTAAAAAATTTTCCTTTTGTGGGTGAGATTTTTATTCAAAAATTCCATAGCGACGTGCAAACAAAAATTCAAATTTAAAACTCACCCTCGAATTCCTTTAGAGGTTGATACAAGTCATATGTTAAGGTTGAACCATCGAGCAGCGATAAATAGACCCGCTCTCCCAAAGGCCAAGGACATTTAACACGTCCTACTATACTGTGTAAGACAGTTTGTACGTGGCCACTGAATCCCCACAAACGTGTTGGTACATAACTGAAAAGGATTATAAAATAAAACATTTAAATTTAAAATTAAAATTAACGTGAGAGTTTTACAAAGTTATTGCACCTGGATCATACATTTTTAACACAACACAACACGACAATTTAAATGTAAAACAACTAAATTAATTTTAAGTTTGACATCTGCTAAAGCAAACAAAAGTTCTTAGATAGACTTTTTTCTAATTTATGTATGTCCTTATCGTTGTTGTTGGATGAAAATAAAGTTAATATCACGATAAATACATTTCAACAAGTTTAAATGTTTCTGAGTAGCGTTTGTTCAAGTCATTTTTAAAATTTTTTAAACTTTGTTCGCTAATTGTTGGTGTGCTCTACAAAGCTTTCATAAAACTTCATAATGTGAAAATAGAAAAAGATAACATTGAAAAATTAATCAAAATAAGTCATTGTGTTTAGAAGTCACGCAATCGTGAAAATACTATAGGCGTATGCATATATGTACCATTTTTACCTTCAGACACGAGGGGTAATCAATGAGTGTTTGGAATGAGTCTGAAAGAATTTAAAATAAGTTGTGCTTCGCAAAATAGGAACATTTTCTAAAGAAGTATGGATTAGAGCTTTTTTTTTAATAACATTAGCGAAGATGGCTCTTGATAATTTAAAAAAGTGAAAAACTAATTTTGTATTAAAGTTAATCACTTCTTATTTAAATGTAAAACAGCAAAGCAATGAAAAGGCAAAACGAAGTTATGAACTCATCAACAGTAGTGCTACGATTGATTAGATCATAAATAGAGTTGGTTTTTAAGTGTTAGATTAGAGACTGAGTGTGTTTTCTTAAGAAAGAAATTGGAGGTTAAGTTTTATAATAGATGGTGTTTTTTATAGAGGTATAGAACTTGGAAATGGAATAAAAGAACGATGAATTTTTCAAATTGATATGAAATTTACTTTATTCGAAAGATAACCTGCTGGCATTATAATTTAAATATGACTTTTGTCATATGACCACCACGGACGTAGTCTAATTTGTAGGGGCAATTTTCGATGACTTTTTACAACATTTGTGGCCGTATATCGGCAATAACGCGGCGAATGTTGTCCTCCAAGTGGTCAAGCGGCATTACATCGCACGATCTAGGAGGCCAATTCACGGGTCTGAAGCGTGAAACTATGCGGTTACCAAACGTTTCCTTCAATAAATCCATTGTGGCACGAGCTGTGTGACATGTTGCGACGTCTTGTTGAAACCAGAGCAACTGCACATTATGGTTCTTCAATTGATGAAAGAAAGTCAGTAATCGTGGCTCTATAGCGGTCACCATTGACCGTAACGTTCTGACCAGCATCGTTTTTAAAGAAGTACGGACCAATGATTCCACCAGCCCATAAAGCCGACCAAACAGTCAGTTTTTCTGGATGTAACGGTGTCTCAAAATACACTTGAGGATTATCATCACTCCATGTTTGCATGGCAGTTTTTTCATTGACATGTCCATTCAAACTAAAGTGAGAGTGACCGTAAAATGGACGTTGTGCACGATACGTATTTCGAACCGAACCATGATTTTCAAAATAATTTGAACAATTTGGAAGCATTGTTCAGGCGTCAGTCTATTCATGTTGAAATAACAAACTAAACTAAACATAAATCACTTGACTGCTGACAAACGGACCCGTTTTGCTTTAAATACGTGGCCTGTGAAGAAGGATGTCGCACCTCGAGGATTTTAGGTTTATGCAGCACGACACAGATGTCTACTTCAAGTCTGACTTCTTTAGTCAAAAAAGTAAAAAGGAACACCGTCGATTTAAATGGTGAGGTGATAGCTTCAAGTTACGCTTTTTCTGAAAGTCTGTATTGGCGGCCACGTGGTTGCATATGGGTGGTGTTGGCTGAAGTGGTTAGCGCGTTGCCTACTAAGCAAACAATGACGTGGGGCCTGGGTTCAAACCCTGGCCAGAGCAAGTCACTCAACATTGTTAATTTCTCTAATGTACATTAGTGAGACATTGTATTAATTGTTGTCGGACTATTTAAGTGATGAAGGCATCGCACTGGTCCCTAAAAAACTGTTCCGACAGCGATTGATGATGTTCTAAGCTATTGTACACAACATCGCCCTCCTTCGTCGGTTAGCAGAAACATCGGCGAAGTAAAACAATTAATAAAATGCCTGCCAATACAGCTTAACAAAGTTAATGCGTCTACCTAACACCGGAGACGCCTCAACACTGCTTTAAAAATTAACATAACGCGCAAAGCAGAGTTGTAAAAGAGTTAAGCCTTCTACATTTTCAACATCTATCTTCTCTACTCTATCCCTCTCTCTGAGTTCCAGCACAATGCACTGCATACGTAGGGGTCATCCCCTGAGTGCTGGTCCTAATTAAAAAAAAAAAAAAAAAAAAAAAAAAAAAATATTAATCAGCACATGACACCAGGAAGACTACCTGCCGGGGGATGATTTTAACGAGATATACATACATATATTATAGAGTATGGGTGATAGCACTCCTACTTGTGACACACCAATTTTTATTTTGCGTTAAATTGATTTTTGTCCTCTCAACTCTACAAATGCTTGCTTTCCATTGAAATAGTTGACAGTGAGTGATCGACAGTATTAAAAGCTCTAGACAAGTACAGTTCAGTCAAGTTGGCGATGTCTAAGCTGATTTAGGCCATTTGCGATCTGGGTAGCTATAAAATTCATACCCGTCGTGGTGTTATGAGCATTTTTTAAGTGACAGCCAATTTTAGTATAATTAACCCACGTTTTTTAACATTTCTGATAAAATAAGAGGCTGTGCACATATTACGTAACGCTCCAGGGGGAGGGAGGGTTAAAGATTTGTTACGGATTGGAAATTTTGCACTGAAAAATTAGTAAAAAGCGTTATGAAGGGGGGGTGTATAAAATCTCTGAAAACAGCGTTACGTAATATATGCACAGCCCCTAAATGGCGGTACATCATTCAGAACTGATGGTCATAAAAGATTGTACTCAAATGAAATATTTACTTGTGAGCGGCAGTTTTACTTTTTGCAGTTTCATGGCTTAATGCACACATTTGGTTGAATGAAAGACAATAATAAATCATTAAAGCAACAAATGCATTTTTTTTATTGTTATAATAGAATTGTTAATTCGTTAGTAATCAAGTAAAATTTTCATTTGATTAAATGGCTAATTTTTTCCAACGAAAAGCATGATCAATTTCATTATACAAACAAATATAATTTTGATGAAACAAAGGAATAATCTTTAATACGTTTTTAGCCATTAAATTGTCTAAGTAAATTAAATAAGCCAGTTTTAATTTACCATTTATTTCCGTGCTATATTGTCTTCATTCAATTGTTAAAAATTATATTTGTACTTTTAACGATAATGGCTTGTTTATTTCATTGTTTAAATGAAGAAGTTTTCGCTTATAAAACAATATTATATTAAGCAGCTGTAAAGTCACTTAAAAATCCAACATATACGATGGTTTAATACGGAATTGTTGCCCTAATAGATAAAAAATTAATTTGTCTTTGCATTTGTGCTTCTGAAAATAATCTTTCTATATCGTATACCAACTATACGATAAAGATGAGCTTCGCTATGCCCATTTTCATATAACAAAATTAACATTTATACGTATAAGTTGTTTATTCTTATACACTACTCTTGATACTTCAACATTTTTTATTTCCTAAAGATAGAATTGGGAATCGTTTTTTCCAGACACCGTAGCTGCGTTCGACGCAACAACGGGTCCTTATTTGTGCCTTGTTGTACAAAGTTTCCTCTGCTGTCTCTGGTTTTAATAACGGTGTCATTATATATTTTTTATTGGGATAACCACTATCCCCCAATATCAATCCATTACGAAATTCACCACTCTCGAATTTAGAATAAATTTTGGAGTTTTTTAGAATATTGCAGTCATGTGAAGAGCCTGGCAAACGACCAACAACATTTGTAATTTTTAAATTGGCGTCGCATATTGTCTGACCATTAATAGATAGAAATCCCTTTCTATTTCTATAAATTTCTGCATTATTTCCTCCTGGAGATATAATTCTTATATGGGTACAGTCAATAGCTGCTATAACGTTCGGGAATTTAGCAATTCTAAAAAATTCTTTTTTGGTATTAAGAACATCTTCATCCGATTGCGGAAACTTAACAAAATTATTTTTCAACAATGCTAAGTTATGGGTTACGCGCGCAACGACCTTGGACGTTGTAGATTTTGACACTCCGTTCAAGTCTCCTATTGTCATCAACATGCCTCCAGTTGCATATACCCGCAAAGTTATTAATAACATTTGCTCTTCAGATATAGCATGGTTCCTTAAATATACATATGTATATGTTTCTATATAGTTTATTGAATCACGCAAATTCTTTATTACTTACCAATTTGTACAATGTTTTATATGTGGACCAATAAGTTCTAACACTTTGTAAGCTGAATGTTTCGACAACCGGAATCTTTGTCGAAATTCACTGTCATTGTATAAATAAAAGTGATTTGGTCGTGTTCTTATTGTTTTTGTCCTTCTTGTAATTGTTTTATTTAAGTTTTCGTATGTTTCAAAATCCCTAAAGTCTTCATCTCTACTAGAATAATCCATTTTTTCGTGTTTTAAAAAATATTTTATTTAATTTCTCATACAAATAATTTTTGTATATAATATTTTGACAGCTGGTTTTTAATACATCTTGTCGTGTTACCATATTGTTGCTTGGGAAAAAATATTGCCATTTGATGCATAGTGCTGCCATTTTTTAGTCTTCAGTATGGCCATTTTGCAAAACAGCAAACACGATTAAATTTATATTCAGATTAACACAAACGTAGTTTCAAACTACGTTTAAACTCTATCTTAAAAACTCATCTATTTGAATATAATATTTTGACAGCTGGTTTTTAATACATCTTGTCGTCTTACCATATTGTAAGTAAGTTTAACCCACCAACATTGACCTCTTAAACCGCAGATTTAAAGCGTTCAGCAGATTGTTGAGCAACACACAGTGCGATTTTTAATTTATTCGTGATTTTTTAAAACTACTAATGATGGTGGCTGATAATCGTTAAGAAATGCAAAAAATTGAAATCTTGTTTTTCCACGCCGTATCGATTTTGTATTTTTGTTTTCCCTGTAATAATTTGAAAACTCTGCGTTTTCACAAAACAAAACTCTAATTAGACAATGGCCGTTTTTTAATTTGGAGCTTTCGAATATTCTGTAAGCACTTCAGAATTCTAGCAAAAAAAAGTATGTGTGGCACTCGGGATCTGCCGCAGCAAAGCTATTGCATATCATTTTTATCAACTTATGCAATTATAATTATTTATTTATTATTTATTTACATATGCAGTATTTTTTTTTTCTTTGATATTAATTCAAGTTACACTTTTTGAGCGTGGTGACCGAAAAGAAAACAATTTTTTTTCTTTTATTGAATAAATGAGAAGTTAATATCGCTTAAAATATATTTATTATCTTACAATACATGTAAAAATCTGTTCTGGCAATACTGTATATTAATGAAAACAATAGCATACTTTAGGGTTTAAAATACACTGTGCGATTAAATTACTTAAAATCAGTGTATTGTATTTGTGGCACTAGTCTTAGGTTTTTTCGTTACGGAATTTCTTGATTCGGACGCCGCGCTCGAAGCCCGCGATTAAAGCTATACAATAGCTTAATAAAAAGTTTTAAAACAACATTCGAAGTAAACTGATTAAAAAAATTAACTGCCAGCAAACCCTTTTCGACAAAAAATTGTTTTGAGAGTCGGTCCAGTTATAAAAGAGTTATGCGATGATCAATATTTATTTTTTGGGTATAGCCCACTGCCCTCCTAAATCATCAAGATTTACCTGGAAATGTATTTTAATCAAGGAATAATCCACATTAAATTTCATATGTTTAATTTTTCAGACAATACTTGAATGAATACTTATAATTACTTTGTGTAGGGTGAACCTGTAGTCCCCATTCCATGAACTCGAGTTTTTTCTGGAAGTTGTATTTTGTACTAGGGGTAAACAACAGCAAATTTCAAAATATTTCCTGACTTATTTGCGCAAATATGTGAATATTTATATTTATTTTGTATGGGGTTGCCCTTCCCCAATCCAATATTTAAAATTTTTGCCTATTTGAATTTCCGGGTAATACGGTTCCGAAATTTCAAGACGATAGGTCTTACCGTTTGGCTTCATATAAAGAACATGCGAGCAAATATATAAACATAGATTAATTTTTATTTATATAGATTAGCCTTTTTAGAGTAGAAATTGTCCCCACATTAGTAACAACCCTCGTAATGCTTTCGTTAAAATAAAAACTAGTAGTGGCAGTAGCAGATCTATTAAGTGCACTTTTAGCTTTTAGGCAATTATTCTCCTACAGGATTTTTAAATAGTTTTAAATACATACTTTTTTATTGTGTTTCTAAATTTTATTCTTATTGATATGAACTTGCGTAAATTTCTGTTATATTATTTTCTTCATAAAAGAAATTATCTCTAACAATTTGGCCGACATATTCTCAAGAATTAATGTTTAAAAATTTAAATAAAATTTTTGTGTTTGAAGGCGATTTTGGAAATAATTTGAACATCATTAAAGATCTGTTGATGAGTTGGCATTAACAAACGAATTGCGGCATATAAATACATTTGTATATTAGCTAGCCCACAACAAATATATAATTCTTTTTTTTTATTATTTATTTCAAAAGAACAAAAATAATTATTTA